>CM068873.1:1550000-2750000 GCA_035149815.1 Branchiostoma lanceolatum
GCACGGCATGTATATAAGCCAGACAGTATCATAAAAAAGCTGATGTCATTTCCGAAGGCTGATACGATAACATCCAAGTATATTTGTTTGTATGGTATATACCCGGTAAACCGCCTCATGGCGTAACACACCAGGATTGTACTGAAGAGTACAAGCTGCATATCCGGACAGATGTATATGATCCACTCAGACTGGGAAAAACCCCTACTCTTTTTTTTCAATAAGTGTGGTGGGTTCTTTTACGTGCTCGAGGTGTGGCTCTCCTCAGACACGGGATGTTGGAACACCGGCGTTAGGAAGGCCAAATGTAACAAAAGCGGGGAGTTGGAAACACGTCACGATTTTACATTCCAACATATGCTTGGCGCTTATAGTATGCCATTCGCATATAGTCTTTCACCATCTAGAAGATCACATTTCTTTTAAAATCCCAAAACCCACTAGTACTTATCGTCAAAAACGTGAGACTGTTCATTAGCCACTGCCTACCAAAAATAATTCAACATCTATCCAGTAAAGAAATTAAGAATATCTACATTTCTTTACCTCTTGACTTTACTGTCGCTTTGTGAACCTTTGCCATTAGTCTTCGGGCAAATAGGTTTTAGCCTACATCAAGGCAGCATTTTTGGCTGGCAACGTGTAAAGTATGATCATCTCAATCTCCGAAGGCCGGCTGCTGGTAGGAATGAGCTACACGGTTAACGTGTCCGTCTGTGTAGCTATACATCATCACCAAAGATATAATCAGAAACATACAGCTCACTAGAGAAGAGAGAGTGGTTGTACTAGTTCCGCCAGCCTACACGAGAAAGAGCGGATGGCACAGGGTCAGAGGATACTCAAACAGCTTCAATGTAACGTTACCAGAATCCTTACCACTCCGGATCCACTGTCACAAGCCATCAGGCTCAACTTTCAATTTGATACATTATCTACTTCTTGTGTCAGCTTACATAAAGTCGTTGTGATCGACCTCACGATAATCCGAGCGAGAGGCGGGGTTGCTAACCACTGGACCACCAACGCCAGAGACCGCAGTAACCTGCCATATAATATGCTCTCTTGCGAAGTCTGTCATCTACCTTACACAGTTATTCAGGAATCACAACAGCTTCAATGTACCTGCACTTTCACGACGTTACTGTCACACGCAATCTGGCACTCAGCTTTCAATCTTATACAAAATTCTTTAGACGCGCGATCAGACATATCTATCTCCTGATCAGCTTACTTAAAGTCGTTGTGATCGACCTCACGATAATCCGAGCGAGAGACGGGGTTGTTAACCACTGAACCACAAACGCAAGACACCGCAGTAACTTGCCACATGACACACTCTCTTGCAAACCCCGTGATCTGCTCATCTACTCAGAAATCACAATGCATAAACAGTAGGTCCTTTTACCTCCGAAATAGATATCCTCCTTTTGGCTTCTTGCTCCGTGCCCTCAGTTTCTCGGGAATGTTTGCTGCGTGACTGCCATAAGATACCCTCCCCTAGGCGGCCAATTACGGATGCGTAATGATGTTCACAACGTAACCCTACTAAAGGTTACAGAGGCTAGGCAGATCGAGAGGTACTCACAGTGTTACTGTGATACTGTAAATGCAGAAATGTTCGCGGTGGTTTTATGTTCGCGGTTGTCAAAGTGAACTCTTTATCGCGAACTTTAGACCACCGCGAAAAGCCGTTCCATTGACTGTAGCGCTACCGTTGTATTGTTACAAACGCGAACACAAAACCACCGTGAACGCTCCATTTTCTCCCTACCGCAAATCAAATCCCCGCGAACATCTCTGCATTTACAGTAGATAATGTACTTTCTCTTACTCCTTCCTGCGTGTCCTTCCTAACAGCTTTACTGTGATGGCGGGTAGAAAGTTCTTCACCATTGCAAAGTGTTTCCGTTATAGATATTATTATACCAAAGACTTTAGACTTTTACATAACGCTTTCTATACCTAGCACTTAGCATTTGGGAAAGAGAATGATAGTTGAATACACAAACCAGTACCTGTGGAATAGCGCTCTGCTGTTCTGAGCAATGGGATGATTGACAAAGATCAAAGTCCATTCTTGACCAAAAGCAGGTAGAAAATAAAGTTTCTGAGACTATCAGCTGGCAAACTTGTATCCAGAGACACATCGCAAAAGTAATTATAAAGCTAAACCCAAGATGTCTTAAGAGCACCCCAGTTGAGGTTTGGCTGCTCGTAATATAACACGTTACACCTGGCTGTAATTAATCTGAAGGGTACTCGGGGGTTATCAGAATATTGATGCTGTATAATGCAACTGCTGCCTAGTCCGAGGTCAATGTCAAGTTGCCAGCACGATAACGTTTTGGAATCACAAAAATATTATTAGCAGAACCAGAGCACTTTCCTCTGGAGGTGAGTATGGCTTTGAAGATGGGTAAAGTGGGAGGACGGATCGAGAGATACTCACCGTTGCAAAGTGCAGCCACTTGAGACTTGACGACACCGTGCTTCAATCAAACACTTTCACTCGTATCGTTCCACTCAGGGTCTGCTGAAAAAGCGATAACAAGCTATAAAACCGCTTCAGAAATAGTTTCACCTACACGGAACGTTCCAATAACAAGTAAAAGTTCGCGGCCAGGTCCAATAACAAGTGCAACTTAACGGCCATGAGTGTGAGTCATATTTGAGAGTGCCGTGTGTGGGTGGAGGGCGGCAGTGAGGCTGGCGATTGGAAATTTCTCCTGATGATAAATCCATAAAACTCCTGAAAAATCCATCAGAGAGTCCAGAAAAATAGAGGCTGAATAAAAAGTAGAAATTGGCAAATATGACAACTATACCTACGATTTATGTTCGGCTGATTTCGGTAGAGTTAGTTCGCTTTATGAGTAAGGCCACTATTTCATTTGGATAGTTAAGTGAATGTCGGCAGCATGTCGGCAGAACGTATTAAGCGTTTAAGGTCGTGTATCTAAGGACAATATCTCGTATATAGGTTCACTTAGTTGTGTCCAAAGACACATCTTATGCGACAGCTGTTACTCCGATGCTACGTTGACCAATGAGAACAAAAGAGATTCGGCAGTTATGACAGGTTTAAACAGCAGGCTAATTACCGTATATGGATTACGTTCTGCCGACGTGCTCTCAAAACATACCCCCAACCCGTACATTGCCATACTTTGTACCTGCTACAATAGTCGAGCAATAAAGTTCTTCTTCTTCATGATACAGGACCCACAGTGACACGCGACAGCATATGATTAATTGAGCCGTAGTAAGTCCTCACGTCGCGGAACGTCTTGAGGGTTACTTAACGACCTCGTCGTCTCAGAGTTGCTCTAACCCACCGAACCGGCGTGCTGCTCACCGAGCGTTAGCGTGTATCAAATGGAGAAGGCATTTCGGGTCATCGGCGAACGATCCGTTTTCGGCTTGAGACGGAACACTTATTCTGATTCAGATGGAGAGCCATTGTGTAGCTGCTCGCGATAGACTCATTGGCAGACTATTATATCATATACACCATATAAAGACAATTCAAACTCTACAACTGGATAAAATTCGGAGATTTATTTCCGGACGTTTCGAGTGACATCCATCACTTCACTCAAAACGTCCAGAAAATAATCTCCGAATTTTATCCAGCTGTAGAGTTTGAATTGTCTTTATGTATTGGTTACCTGGATATCAAGCCTTTATAAACGTATCATATACACCCTCATTCCACCAGGGCGGCGTTCTTGCTGCGACCTAGAACTTGACAAAGCGCTCAACAGAAGCCATAGATTTAAAAGAAACATTTTACGCTTGTCTGTTTTGTAGTCTTTTCAATTATACTTTCACGTTTTCCATGATATTTCTGCTATGGAATCAAGAGTTATATATACAAATTTGATATAGATCTCAGCGAGAGCGCAGCTATAGTGGAATGGGGGTCCAACCCACCGAACCGGCGTGTTGCTACAGAGCGTGAGCGTGTATCAAATGGAGAAGGCACTTCGGGTCACCGGCGAACGATCCGTTTTCGGCGTGATTCAGATGAAAAGCTAGCGGTTCGCGATAGACTCATTTGTAGACTATCATATACACCATATAAATTCAAACTCTGCAACTGGATGATATTCAGAGACTTTTTTTCGGACGTTTCGAGTGACACCCATCATTTCACTCGAAACGTCCGGAAATAAGTCTACGAATTTTCTCCAGTTGTAGAGTTTGAATTGTCTTCATACATTGTTTACCTGGATGTCTAACCTTCATAAACGTATCATATACACCCTCATTCCACTAGGGCGATCGACGAACTCGCTGCGAAATTTGACAGAGCGCTCAACGGATTTCATAGATTAAAGACGAATCGTTCCACGCCTTGTGTGTTTTGTTCTCTCTTCAATTGTACCCTTCTGTTTTGCATGATATTTTAATTATGAAGTCAATGGTTACACGAGTCCAATTTACTGAAAAAATCACCCCAACTCTTCTCGACAAGTACCATAGACAGTGACCTCAGCTTGCCTTTTCCAAGGACTGCAACAATTTCCAGCGTTGTGCAAGTCGCGTGAGTGACACACCGCCGCAATTCGAACTCACGACCTTCTTGCCATGATCTAACCGGATCGCACGCACAATAAAAGGCAGTGGTCGCCTAGGGTCATCCGCGGAAGATTTGTTTGCGGTGTAAATTCCACCTTAGGTGCGCCACATTTGACTGGATCGGATGTTACAACAAGGAAAGCTACTTAGACGGGCACCGCGGGGGCTGTTAAGCTGTGCAGATGGATGTTATTAATCCCGAACGGCCGTGTAGGTACATCTGTGGGATTGTGATAGTCGCTGGGACGGAGACGAACCAAGTTTTATGGCATACCTTTTAGCAAATTATTTTTTTAGCCTGCGTCATTGCGTCCCATGGATCTGTATATCAAGTGCTGCAGTGTTCAGTTGTAGGTACCGTTTGATACATAGCAACTAAGACTGCGTATTTCAGCCGGTTGTACATTGTCAAGAAGGTATCATTGGCAAAGTGGAGAGAATTGAAGAAAGACTGATTGCAGCCGCACAGTGTCCAGACTATTGTAGCAGCAGAATACAGTGGACTACTGCAATGCCATGTTATGTGTTATATGGTTTCTTATGTGTCAATCTCCGAATCTCTTGATAAACCATTTGTATAACTAATGCTAAATCATTGTATCTGTGTGTTTTACATTACACGCCCATGGTCTTATGCTACATGCCTATAAGCTATCAAGTCACTTTATCTTATGAATTCTTGCATTCCACATCTACATATTTCAGGCTTATCTAGCGAAGGATGAAAAGGTACATGTTCACAGTCCACCAGGAGATATCCTTTAGGCTAACTATTTGATGATTCCCCATTTTCATTGAGTGGGGGGGGGGGGCTTGAGCGACTATAACTCTTACTAGCAGTTCAAAAGAATTTCACTGCTAGAGAAGTGTATTTTGCTAGTTTTGTGTGTTTTGTCGTCTTTCAAATGATATTTTTTTCATCATGGATCATATTCAATATTATAGCAAATCATAGGTCGAATGTAAATCCAGTTTTGGTCCCTTAACGGTTCCCATCCGGTGGAAAGGTGACCGTACAGACGACCTGAGCTGGAGTCTCGGTCACTCAGACTGATCCGGGTGCTGTTTATCACACTGCACGAAAACTGGGATCTGCCACAGACGATAAACGCTAGGCCGATAAGTCTGGTAATGGCACTCAGGGAATTACAGAGTCTGAAGAGATTAGAGTGCTAAGCCTACAGAACAAACTAGGATATATGGGCTATATAAATTATATGACATATCAAACAACAGTACAGGCAATACGACAAGATGATGATGACAGGCAATACTGATCTATGGGAGCGAAACATGGCGAGTGTATGCAGCAGATCAAAAGCGTACGCGTCTGAGGGCCTTCCTTCCACACAGGATGTCTTAGAAAAAGAATGGGATGAGTCTTATATCAGGGGTTGGTCGATTATCTATTACTGAATAGAACAGTCTAGGATTCTCTGTAAAATTGCCTAAGAGAGTCTAGCAAGATATCCCAGCTTTCAAGAACTCCGAAACCTTCACCGATCCTCCAATGGTTTACGAAGTATGACCTTGATCAAGTGTTACCCTTGTAGGGCTCATATAAAAGACACTGTGTCCCAAAGGGACAGGTATATTTTCATCAGCTGTTTCGAGGATGCGTAACATTTTACAGCCTTCAACCGGCCTCTGTGGGGCAGACCTATGGGTGCATGGAGTCATGCGATGAACACACCATGCATATTGATGCAGCCCTAGGGGGGCTTGTTGCGCAGAAGCCTTCATCAGATTGCACCAGAAACAAATTGGGCGTGCGAGACTCGTTCCCAACGCGAGACTCGTTTCCAACTCGTGATGAGGGGGGGTGCTGCACTGGAAAAACACTTAGGGAAGAACTTATCTGGAGACGCTAATATCATAATAGTATATTTCTAGGATCTGAAATATGGCTATGATTAAAATATATGACTAGAATCTAAAACATGGCTTAGATTTAAAACTCGCAAACAAAAACACTATAGCGGATTCTACGTGTCGTAACGAAATTAAAAGCTGTTTTTGCCAAACGTTCAATATATCTATTCGGTTACCAACCAATAAAGAGGCCCTCCAACCAACCACAAACGGACAGGCACTGAGAAACTATCGAGAAATGAAACAAATTATAAGAAGAAGACATTATACCACGTTGTCGTACGCGTATTATTGATGAAAATTGCGCAAGTTGTTTGGGGTATGCCATGGCTACTTCCCTACGTACGACCACAAAACATTTCGTGCTTATATCTAAACCCGCAGATTGTGTAAACTATGTCAGGCAGACTAGAACCCTTTCACTGCGACCACAAAGCATCCTTATCTGCATCAGTATAGCCGGTATTTCCGCCCTTCGGAAATACCGACGTCAAGTATGAGCTATTCAAACCCTCGGCTATCTGAAACATGGCAAAAGGCTTCGCGCTCTTTTACCGTTATCGGAGTAAGTTGTATTAACGGGTCCTTATCTGCGGCAGACACGTGTTGAACCCACAGAAACTCCGGCGCCGCCAGCGGGGAGGCTGCGAGGGCGGAAATCCCGGGAAAGGGCACGGAGCTCTGCCGATTAGTGTGCACGCATGTGTAGACGTCATTACGTACGTTTGTGTACACGTCATTATTTTCTTGTTTTCATTTTTTATTTCGCTTTTTGACAGACAAGGACGACGTGGCACTGCACTCTAGTTTTTTATAACTTATTTCAACAGTGTCACGTACAGAGAACAATACCCCCGCGTGAAGAGAGGAAAGTCGTGTAAAGTGCCTTTCCTAAGGGTACAACATCGGTGGCGTCAGGGAGATTCGAACCCGAAACCGCTTGGTTCTGGGCCGAACACCCTGCCGTTGCGCCACACGAACCCACGTTCTTCAAACTGGCCTTGCCAACCAGCAGAAAGATTCATCAAGAGAATGACACTCACAATAAAGAACGAAATCTGGAAAAGAAATTTATGAAAACGCTTGTCCTGCTCGTGCTAGATGCTACATTTAGCTGGGAGAGAACACTCAAGTTATGGGTTTCTCTTTGTTCACTTTGAGCCATTATGGGCAGAAGGTCCCTCGCGGTTGTAAAAGACCAATTAGTACTCTCTGTACAATGCCGCAGCTCTGGACACTCTGGGAGCCAATTACTGTTAGAAATTGGGGAAAGTGCGCACGAAAAGGCACTAGAGATCGGGCTCCAGTGCGCCTTTGTATTGCCCTGATACAACGATAATAGAACTTGCCGCGCGCAGTACCTTCCATTGTCAGTGCCCAACGGACGACGAGGCATTCCTTCGTACATTATGTGTGGCGTTCTGAGGGTTAAAGAAGAACAAAACCTGGGACGGAGGGTGATGCGGAATAGACCGTGTTGACAATGTTGTATTCTTAAGTCATACACACCTAAGAAATAACACATTTCAGTGCGAAATAAACCAGAAGTGTAGACAATTTGCTGTCATTAAACTGCGAAAACAATAATCACAAAGTCCGAATTGGGTGTGTAAATGTTAGACAGCGGCGCACTCGAAGTGCGTTCGGATAATTATATGGAAGCCCAAGTGATACAAGCCCGTGCGATAACCCAAAATATCACCCCGTCTGGAACACCCGTATCGAACGTTATCGCGGCCCAGGTATGACGTACAGCTGAATATCAGACGGCATCACGAGAACCGCCTGATGAAACAAGTCAGACCGCTACCCGCCTTATCACTGTGTCGGGCGCCACTGTCGGTCTGGATTGTAACATGTTGCAAAACATGCCTACACCTGCCACACTGATGTACGTAGCTACAATATGCTGGATAGTTGTATAGCAATGATGATGATCAATGTTCCGAGATCGTTCCAAGAGTAAAAAAGCTACAACCTATTGGCAAGTCGTATGGATCTGTATGATATAGCAACGTCCTTGCGGTCTAAAAAAAAAAAAGAATTGTATTTCAGATATGATTACAACAATCTTATTGATGTGCATTTCTATTACAACATGGATATTGTACAAAAGAGTCGCTAAGATAATGCAATCGTTATTAAACTTTCAACTAACAACTGTCCTTCATATCCTTCTACACCCCGGATATCTCCAATATACGACCAGACGACACACTAGGCTCTCCCTGTCCATGGTGCTGACTTTGTAGCTGCAGTTACGACTAGGTTAACGTCACTCTCACTCTCTCCCATAGCATGTTAACGTGCGTACAACGAAATTGATATAGTAATCTTGCAAAGATTAAATCTGCTGGCGTTCATATCCTATGAAATGATCAACAACGATGTTAGAGCCTACCAGCGTTGCTTGTGTCCGATGCTTTCACTCGGGTAGTGTTGTTGCAAATAGGACGGCTTTTCAACTGCGGGTGATGTGCCTGTTACCATGTGGGCGACGGCACACGTGGCCATTAGCATTCCTCTAGAGCGGTTATCACAAAGGGATGGCAGAGTATTCACACGAACCATCAGGCTAGAAAATCTTAATTTCCTGTATATCGTTACCTGCAGACACCCAATGTTATCTTTTAGAAAATGTTTATGGGCGAGTTCAAAATGCTCTCGCCTTTTGCCGAGGTTAAATAAGGGGATTGCTCATGCACTATCATCAGTATGGGTACTGAAAGAAAGAAAGAAAGAAAGAAAGTAATATCGAACTAGCTATGATCACTAAAAGAGCTAATCTTCCACTGGCCGTGGCAGAGGAGACAGATGCTATGTACAATTTTATTGCACCGATGAAATTCCCCTGGCTCTTTTCGTCAAGCACAATTAACAATGGACTACGGCTTAACGTCCCGTCCTAAGGACTGCAACCCTTTCCAGTAGCGTGCATGCCAAGATTGGAACTCACAACTGCTCGGTTCAGAGAAATAGTCGCTAAGCACTGGACTACGCACGCTAGTACTAGCATGGATTACAACTCCTTTTCTACTGCAGCCCCGTACCGCCGAGGGTATCTAAAGAAGCATCACTGTAGGCTACTACCTATCTTTCTGGATAGGCTGATCTTGTTTTAGAAAAAGCAGGCTAAAATAACTCATGAAAAGTCAGGCATACAATCAAGTTTGTGTCTTTTTTATAGCAGAAATGATAAGAGTGCTTTTCAGCATGTGGCCATATGAACGTTTCTGTATAGCGGTTACGACAAAGGGTCGGTAGGCCATTCAAACTAACTACCAGGCTGGATAAACGTTATTCTATGTATGTCATCCCTAGCAGACAGCATATCATTGTGATGGTATAGAATGGCTTTTGTTGACATTCTATGACTCTTGCGATCGTTAATTTACAGTTTAGTAACGAAGTAAATATACTTTCACCTTTTACTGTGATTCGCAATGGACAAATCGTGATAAAGTAGTACAAAGTTGTTTGTCACCATTTTGTCGAAAGGGACTACTCTCCCCGTAGAGGTTGGTGGAGAAGATTGTGACCATGCATTTTATCACATGTCCCGTTTTTGACAGAAAACGTGGGATATGATAAAAAAGAAGGTCACAATCTTCTCCACCAACCTCTGCTTGAAGAGCAGAGAGGGGCAACATTCCTTTTATTGTGTCAAGAAGCAAGCTGAAACCAAGTCTATTCGGCAGTCTTGCGCCTAAAGTCCGTCTTTGTTTGATCAGCATCTCGTGCGACAGCCTGTAACGTTTCTCTCAATAGTGCAAATAAACGCAAATAAGTGTGAATAAGAGCTACTGACCTACCCCAATCCGTCAGCTCTTGACTATAAAGGGGAGCAGTTTGATGACAAGAAAGCGTCTTATCATCTGGCTACTTGAGTGGTCTGTCTGTAAGAAGTGCAAGTGGAACAGACACTTGAAATGCTTTTAAGTCTGCGTAGCAACATCTCGATTCTGCACTGCCTCCTGTGATGTTCCGCCTTATTCATAACGTAGAAAAAGCTTCATGTAAGCTTTAGAAGCAAGGTTTCCCCTTCCACCACCTCAAGTGCCAACACTTTACAAACACAGTATACCAGCTTGGTAGGCATTGACGAGCAATTGCTTTAAAAGTGCGTGCCAAAGAGAGATCTTTCTGAATTCACCCACTGCGCCAGTACGTTACGAACGCACTAAATGTCACCTTTACAGCTTGTGGCCATTAATGTTTCTGTATAGCGGTTACAACAAAGGGCTGATAGAGCATTCAAACTAACTATAAGGCTAGAAAATCTCATTCAATGTATGCCATCCCAGGCAGACAGAAGACTGAGTTGGTAAATTACATTATAGAGAGAAATTAAAACTAACAGATCGCTCAATGAATGTCGCAGATAACGAACGAACACTATTTACGTTTTGTGTGTTTCCATTTTATAATATGTGTCGTTAAAATCATACTTAAACTCAAATTTCAATCTATGGTCAAACAAGCGCGAGTTTGGTCGGTGTACGGTCACTCAGCGAGTGGAAAGAAGGCCTTAAAGCGTAGACCAGCGTGTGATGGTTTCTTATTGACCCGCAGTGCCCACCTATACAAGTTTATTTAGGACGGTGTACAACTGACAGTGGAAGTTGCTGATCGCCGCGTTGGGACGCATCTCTGCGAATGTTGAAAGCTATAGCAACCCTCTTCCATTTCAGGCTGCCACTGCTTAGCGGCCAATGTCTAACAGATCGCTCAAGGAATGTCGCAGATAAATAACGAATACTTTGTACGTTTTGTGCGTTTTCATTTTATAGTTGTTGTCGTTTGAATCATACTTAAACATGATGCTTCAAATTCCAATCAAGGGTCTAACAGGCGCAATTTCGGTCGCTCTACGGTCGCTCAGCGAGTGTAAAGAAGGCCTTAAAGCGTAGACCAGCATGTGATGGTTTCTTATTTACCCGCAGTGCCCACCCATATAACTTAGGACGCTGTAAAACCGACAGGGGAAGTTGCTGATCGTCGCGTTGGGAAACATCTCCGCGAATATTGAAGGCCATAACCACACTGTGGCAAATGCCGGGTCACAAAGGCCACGGCCAGCCCCGCTTTGTTATGTTTCATGGGCACATATAACAGGCAAGCCCAGCGACGTGTCTATAAACGTACTGCAATTGAGTAGACAGGTAAACTACGCTAGTAATTCACCCCGCAATCTATCGCGCACAAGGGGACACTTTTGGGCCAAAGTCTCGGGCAATAACAGACGCCATGCAGGGAAACACGCTGTTACTGAAGCCGTTAAGTGTAGCACAGGAAGAGAGAGATGGGTGGAAAGCGTCTGTTCTTCGACAAATCTCAGTGATACTCGCGAAAGGTAGTGGATCCTACCTGAAACGTGTGACCATTTACAAACGGCTATTTTGCGTATCTTATAACCTGGATGTCTAACCTTCAACGAAAAACCGTGTGCATCATTCAAAATTTGCCCAAAACCGTCTGCTGTTCGACAAATTTTGCTCAGTGACACTTGCGAATGGCAGTGAATGCTGACCGTCTACAAACGGCCATTTCGTGTATTTCAATACCTGGATGTCTAACCTCCACCGACAAACCGTCTGCATCATTGAAAATTTGACATGACAACTGGCCCAGAACAATTACAACATTTCTGCACCAAGTTTCAGAACTAGAATTCAAATCACTGTAGCAAAGGTTATATGGCCATTAGTATGTTGTATTCCATACTTCTATTTTGCGTCACATTTAAGAATTCTTGCCATACTTGTACAATTGTCATGCAACAAAGGTCCTCTATGAAATTCTATCCTCTGTCATGTTGTCCCGATATCAAATCTAGACGGCTGTCGTTCGTGCTCATTTCTCTCAGTCATTGTCGAAAAACATAAACAGTATTTTGAAATTGTAATCTATGCGTTCCATTTACACTGCTTCACTGCCATGGTTATGCAAAAGACCAAACGGCTGTTACCTGAAGTCTTCTTCCACACGTCCTCTTCAGGTGATGTTCTGCTTTAACCTTTCTCTCAGCCGAAATTCTCACCGTCCGCACCGCGCTGAGCTGTCCTCTCCACTGACGTACTTAATGATAACCGCCAAACGACGACCCCTCTCACCGCGCACACGCTCTAATGAAGCTCCGTATTGCTCGCTTGACCCTCTACAAGAACTGTGGATTCCCTCACGGCTTTCTCTTTACCACCGGGAACAGTATCGTGGATCGGCTTCGCCTTTGATGTACAGAACAACTTCAGCTGTATGCTATCAGTGGGCGCACATACATGCCACTCCTGCGCTCTGGATGATCAATGTTAAGCACTCTTTATGGAGAAGGACTTTGGATGAATGCGAGGAGACTTGAAGAGGGATCACCCAAAGTCCAGAAACCGTCGAAGGAGAACTCGGGATTGACTGAGGTTGCTGTGGAGAGTGCGCACACTGTCGGTGGTTACTGGTTAGGAACGCGTAGCGGTGCAGATCTCTCTCTGGCTCTCATTGATGCAGGGTCTCTTTTTGCTATAACACAGAATACAACTTTGCCTAATGAACTCATAGCGCGGGACGGCGTAGGCGTAACTTGATAGTAAAAGTTTATATATATTATAGCAAATCATAGGTCGAATGTAAATCCAGTTTTGGTCCCTTAACGGTTCCCATCCGGTGGAACGGAGACCTTACAGACGTTCTGAGCTGGAGTCTCGGCCACTCAGACTGATCCGGGCGCTGTTTATCACACTGCACGAAAACTGGGATCTGCCACACACGATAAACGCTAGGCCGATAAGTCTGGTAATGGCACTCAGGGAATTACAGAGTCTGAAAAGATTAGAGTGTTAAGCCTACAGAACAAACTAGGATATATAGGCTATATATATATATGACATATCAAGCAATAGCGCAGGCAATACGACAAGATGATGATGACAGGCAATACTGCTCTATGGGAGCGAAACATGGCGAGTGTATGCAGCAGATCAAAAGCGTACGCGTCTGAGGGACTTCCTTCCACACAAGATGTCTTAGAAAAATACTGGGATGAGTCTTATATTAGGGGTTGGTAGATTATCTATTACTGAATAGAACAGTCTAAGAGTCTTTGTAAAAAGTGTCTAAAGAAGGGAGTCTAGCAAGATATCCCAGCTTGCAAAAACTCCAAAACCTTCACTGATCCTCCAATGGTTTATGAAGTATGACCTTCAACAAGTGTAGTCAGGTAACCCTTGTAGGGCTCAAATAAAAGGCATTGCGTCCCAAAAGGGACAGGTATATTTTCATCAGCTGTTATTTCGAGGATGCGTAACATTTTGCAGCCTTCGAACGGCCTCTGTGGGACGGAACCATGGGTGCATGGAGTCATGCGATGAACACACCATGCATGTTGATGCAGCCCTAGGGGGGCTTGTTGCGTAGAAACCTTCATCTGATTGCACCCGAAACAAATTGGGTGAGCGAGACTTGTTCCCGACGCGAGGCTCGTTCCCACCTCGTGATGTGGGGCGGTGTTGGAATGTGCTGCACTGGAAAAACACTTAGGGAAGAACTTATCTGGAGACGCTGATATCATAGTAGTATATTTCTGGGATCTGAAATATGTAGTTAGGATCTGAAATATGGCTAAGATAAAAAAATATGACTAGAATCTAAAACATGGCTAGGATCTGAAAAATTCTGAAATATGACTAGGAGCTAGAATATGGCTAGTATCTAAAATTTGGCTAGGATTTGAAACACACAAACAAAATCACTATAGCGGGTTCTACGTGTCGTTACGAAATTAAAAGCTGATTTTGCCAAACGTTCAATATATCTATTCGGTTGCCAACCAATAAAGAGACCCTCCAGCTAAACAACAAACGGACAGGCACTAAAAAACCATCGAGAAATGAAACAAATTATGAGAAGAAGACATTATACCACGTTGTCGTACGCGTATTATTTATAAAAATTGCGCAAGTTGTTTGGGGTATGCCATGGCTACTTCCCTACGTACGACCACAAAACATTTCGTGCTAATATCTAAACCCGCAGATTGTGTAAACTATGTCAGGCAGACTAGAACCCTTTCACTGCGACCACAAAGCATCCTTATCTGTATCAGTATAGCCGGTATTTCCGCCTTTCGGCGTTACACACCGGCGTCAAGTATGAGCTATTCAAACCCTCGGCTATCTGAAACATGGCAAAAGGCTTCGCGCTCTTTTACCGTTATCGGAGTAAGTTGTATTAACGGGTCCTTATCTGCGGCGGACACGTGTTGAGCCCGCAGGAACTCCGGCGCCGCAAGCGGGGAGGCTGCGAGGGCGGAAATCCCGGGAAAGGGCACGGAGCTCTGCCGATTAGTGTGTACGCATGTGTAGACGTCATTATGTACACTTGTGTACACGTAATTCTTTTCTTATTTTCCTTTTTTACTTCGCCTTTTGACAGACAAGGACGACGACGTAGCACTGCACTCAAGTTTTCATAACTTATTTTAACAGCGCAACCATTTTTCAGCGCAACCATTTTTACACCAGCGTGAAGAGAGGAAAGTCGTGTAAAGTACCTTTCTCAAGGGCACAACATCGGTGGCGTCAGGGAGATTCGAACCCGAAACCGCTTGGTTCTGGGCCGAACACCCTGCCGTTGCGCCACACGAACCCTAGTCATTCAAACCGGCCTTGCTAACCAGCAGAAAGATTCATCAAGAGGATGACACTCACTATAAAGAACTGAATCTGGAAAAGAAATGCATAAAAACGCTTGTCCTGCTCGTGCTAGATGCTACATTTAGCTGGGAAAGAACACTCAAGTTATGGGTTTCTCTTTGTTCCCTTTGTGGCCATTATGGGCAGAAGGTCCCTCGCGGTTGTAAATGACCAATTAGTACTCTCTGTACAATGCCGAAGCTCTGGACACTCTGGGAACCAATTACTGTTAGAAATTGGGGAAAGTGCGTACGAAAAGGCACTAGAGATTGGCCTCCAGTGCGCCTTTGTATTGCCCTGATACAGCGATAATAGGACTTGCCGCAGTACCTACCATTGTCAGTACCCAACGGATGACGCGGCATTCATTTGTACATTATGTGTAGCGTTCGCCAAACCTAGACAATTTCACAGAACGATATCCAAATAATGGAGATGTTCCCTACTGACCCTTGTACCAAATTTCAGATCATTCTTCTGAAATATCATAGGGGAGATACATAAAACAGTATTTAGGGTAGAACCCTACCACCGATGTGCAAAATAACCAGTTTCGAAACGTTTTGTGTACGACCGAGGGTGATGTCGAATACACTGTGTTAGTACTGTTTAATCTTTTATGTCATACACATCCGTGAAAACACACATTTCAGTGCGAAATACACCAGAAGTTTAGACAATGTACTGCCATCAAACTACAATAATATCAATTACAAAGTCCGAATTAGGTGTTTTAATTTCAGACAGCGGCGCACTCGAAGTGCGTTTGGATAATTCCATGGAAGCCCAAGTGATACAAGTCCGTGTGATAACCCAAAATATCACCCCGTCTAGAACGCCCGTATCGAACGTTATCGCGGCCTAGGTATGACGTACAGCTGAATATCAGACGGAATCACGACAGCCGCTTTATGAAACAAATCAGACTGCTACACGCCTTATCGCTGTGTCGGGCGCCACTGTCGGTGTGAATTGCAACATGTTGCAAAACATGGCTACGCCTGCAACACTGATGTACGTAGCTGCAATATGCTGGATATTTGTATAGCAATGATGATGATCAATGTTCCGAGATCGTTCCAAGAGTAGAAAAGCTACAACCTATTGACAAGTCGTATGGATCTGTATGATATAGCAACGTCCTTGCGGTCTAAAAAAAAAAGAGAATTGTATTTCAGATATGATTACAACAATCTTATTGATGTGCATTTCTATTACAACATGGATATTGTACAAAAAGTCGCTAAGATAATGCAATCGTTATTAAACTTTCAACTAACAACTGTCCTTCATATCCTTCTACACCCCGGATATCTCCAATATACGACCAGACGACACACTAGGCTCTCCCTGTCCATGGTGCTGACTTTGTAGCTGCAGTTACGACTAGGTTAACGTCACTCTCACTCTCTCCCATAGCATGTTAACGTGCGAACAACGAAATTGATATAGTAATCTTGTCCGCACATTTAGGTACTGTTTAACACCAATCTTGCAAAGATTAAATCTGCTGGCGTTCATATCCTATGAAATGATCAACAACGATGTTAGAGCCTACCAGCGTTGCTTGTGTCCGATGCTTTCACTCGGGTAGTGTTGTTGCAAATAGGACGGCTTTTCAACTGCGGGTGACGTGCCTGTTACCATGTGGGCGATGGCACACGTGGCCATTAGCATTCCTCTAGAGCGGTTATCACAAAGGGATGGCAGAGTATTCACACGAACTATCAGGCTAGACAATCTTAATTTCCTGTATATCGTTACCTGCAGACACCTAATGTTATCTTTTAGAAAATGTTTATGGGCGAGTTCAAAATGCTCTCGCCTTTTGCCGAGGTTAAATCAGGGGATTGCTCATGCACTATCATCAGCATGGGTAGTGAAAGAAAGGAAGAAAGAAAGTAATATCGAACTAGTTATGCTCACTAAAAGAGCTAATCTTCCACTGGCCGTGGCAGAGGAGACAGATGCTATGTACAATTTTATTGCACCGATGAAATTCCCCTGGCTCTTTTCGTCAAGCACAATTAACAATGGACCACGGCTTAACGTCCCGTCCTAAGGACTGCAACCCTTTCCAGTAGCGTGCATGTCAAGATTGGAACTCACAACTGCGCAGATCAGAGAAATAGTCGCTAATCACTGGACTACGCACGCTAGTACTAGCATGGATTACAACTCATTTTCTACTGCAGCACCGTACCACCGAGGGAATCTAAAGAAGCATCACTGTAGGCTACTACCTGTCTATTAGGATAGACTGATCTTGTTTTAGAAAAACCAGGCTAATATAACTAATGGAAAGTCAGGCAAAAAATCAAGTCTGTGTCTTTTTTATATAGCAGAAATGATAGGAGTGCTTTTCAGCATGTGGCCATGAACATCTCTGTATAGCGGTTACGACAAAGGGTCGGTAGACCATTCAAACTAACTATCAGGCTAGATAAACGTCATTCTATGTATGTCATCCCTAGCAGACAGCATATCATTGTGATGGTATAAAATGGCTCTTGTTGACGTTCTATGACGCTTGCGCTCGTTAATTTACAGTTTAGTGACCAAGTAAATATACTTTCACCTTTTACTGTGATTCGCAATGGACAAAACGTGTTAAAGTAGTACAAAGTTGTTCGTCACCAATTTGTCGAAAGGGACTACTCTCCCCGTAGAGGTTGGTGGAGAAGATTGTGACCATGCATTTTATCACATGTCCCGTTTTTGACAGAAAACGTGGGATATGATAAAAAAGAAGGTCACAATCTTCTCCACCAACCTCTGCTTGAAGAGCAGAGAGGGGCGACATTCCTTTTATTGTGTCAAGAAGCAAGCTGAAACCAAGTCTATTCGGTAGTCTTGCGCCTAAAGTCCGTCTTTGTTTGATCAGCATCTCGTTCGACGGTCTGTAACGTTTCTCTCAATAGTGCAAATAAACGCAAATAAGTGTGAATAAGAGCTACTGACCTACCCCAATCCGTCAGCTCTTGACTATAAAGGGGAGCAGTTTGATGACAAGAAAGCGTCTTATTACCTGGCTACTTGAGTGGTATGTCTGCGAGAAGTGCAAGTGGAACAGACACTTAAAACGCTTTTAAGTCTGCGTAGCAACATCTCGATTCTGCACTGCCTTCTGTGATGTTCCGCCTTATTCATAACGTAGAAAAAGCTTCATGTAAGCTTTAGAAGCAAGGTTTCCCCTTCCACCACCTCAAGGGCCAACACTTTACGAACACAGTATACCAGCTTGTTAGGCCTTGACGAGCAGTTGGTTTAAAAGTGCGTGCCAACGAGAGATCTTTCTGAATTCACCCACTGCGCCAGTACGTTACGAACGCACTAAATGTCACCTTTACAGCTTGTGGCCATTAATGTTTCTGTATAGCGGTTACGACAAAGGGCTGATAGAGAATTCAAACTAACTATAAGGCTAGAAAATCTCATTCAATGTATGCCATCCCAGGCAGACAGAAGACTGAGTTGGTAAATTACATTATAGAGAGAAATTAAAACTAACAGATCGCTCAATGAATGTCGCAGATAACGAACGAACACTTTTTACGTTTTGTGTGTTTCCATTTCATAATATGTGTCGTTAAAGTCATACTTAAACATGATGACTCAAATTCCAATCAATGGTAAAACAAGCGCAATTTCGGTCGCTGTACGGTCGCTCAGCGAGTGTAAAGAAGGCCTTTAAGCGTATACCAGCATGTGATGGTTTCTTATTGACCCACAGTGCCCACCTATACAAGTTTAGGACGGTGTAAAACTGACAGTGGAAGTTGCTGATCGCCGCGTTGGGACGCATCTCTGCGAATGTTGAAAGCTATAGCACCCCTCTTCCATTTCAGGCTGCCACTGCTTAGCGGCCAATGTCTAACAGATCGCTCAAGGAATGTCGCAGATAACTAACGAATACTTTGTACGTTTTGTGCGTTTTCATTTTATAGTTGTTGTCGTTTGAATCATACTTAAACATGATGCTTCAAATTCCAATCAAGGGTCAAACAAGCGTAATTTCGGTCGCTCTACGGTCGCTCAGCGAGTGGAAAGCAGGCCTTAAAGCGTAGACCAGCCTGTGATGCTTTCTCATTGACCCGCAGTGCCCACCTATCTAACTTTACGACGCTGTAAAACTGACAGTGGAAGTTGTTGGTCGCCGCGTTGGGACGCATCTCCGCGAATATTGAAAGCTACAGCACCCCTCTTCCATTAGAGTCTGCCACTGCTGTGCGAACAAGATCTAACAGATCGCTCAATTAATGTCACAGATAAAAAACGATTTTAAAAATGTTTTGTTTGTTTTGTTGTCATTTAACTCATACTTTAACATAATGATGCAAATTTCAATCGAGGGTAAAACAAGCTCAATTTCGGTCGCTCTACGGTCGCTCAGCAATCGACGTCAAGTAAAAAAGACGGCATTAAAGCGTATACCAGCGTGTGATGGTTTCCTATTGACCCGCAGTACCCACCTATACAAGTTTATGGCGCTGTAAAACTGACAAGGAAATGTTTTGGTCGTCGCGTTGGGAACCATCTCCGTGAATGTTGAAAGCTATAACCACACTGTGGCAAATGCCGGGTTACAGAGGCCACGGCCAGCCGCGCTTTGTTATGTTTCATGGGCACATATAACAGGCAAACCCAGCGACGTGTCTATAAACGTACTGCAATTGAGTAGACAGGTAAACTACGCTAGTAATTCACCCGGCAATATATCGCGCACAAGGGGACAGTTTGGGCCAAGGTCTCAGGCAATAACAGACGCCATGCAGGGAAACACACTGTTACTGAAGCCGTTAAGTGTGGCACAGGAAGAGAGAGATGGGTGGAAACCGTCTGGTGTTCGACAAATCTTGCTCAGTGACACTCACGAATGGCAGTGGATGCTACCTGAAAAGTGTGACCGTTAAACTTTACAAACGGCTATTTTGCGTATGTTATACCTGGATGTCTAGCCTTCAGCGACGAACCGTGTGCATCATTCAAAATTTGCCCCAAACCGTCTGCTGTTCGACAAATCTTGCTCAGTGATACTCGCGAATGGCAGTGGATGCTACATGAAACGTATGACCGTTAAACTTTACAAACGGCTATTTCATGTATTTCAATACCTGGATGTCTAACCTCCACCGACAAACCGTCTGCATCATTGAAAATTTGACAACTTTTACAACAATTACAGCATTTCTGCACTAAATTTCAGAACTAGAATTCAAATCACTGTAGCAAAGGTTATATGGCCATTAGGATGTTGTATTCCATACTTCTATTTTGTATCATATTCAAGAATTTACTTTGTACCGTGTACAATTGTCTTGCAATAAAGGTCTTCTATGAAATTCTATCCTCTGTCATGTTGTCCCGATATCAAATCTAGACGGCTGTCTTTCGTGCTCATTTCTCTCAGTCATTGTCGAAAAACATCAACAGTATTTTGAAATTGTAATCTATGTGTTCCATTTATACTGCTTTACTCACACATGTTATACAAAAGATCAAGCGGTTGTTACCTGAATTCCCCTTCCACACGTCCTCTTCAGGTGAAGTTCTGCTCAAACCTTTCTCTCAGCCGAAATTCTCCCCGTCCGTACCGCGCTGAGCTGTCCTCTCCACTGACGTACTTAATGATAAGCGCCAAACGACGACCCCTCTCTCCGCGCACACGCTCTAATGAAGCTCCGTATCGCTCGCTTGACCCCCTACAAGAACTGTGGATTCCCTCACGGCTTTCTCCGTACCACCGGGAACAGTATCGTGGATCGGCCTCGCCTTTGATGTACAGAACAACTTCAGCTGTATGCTATCAGTGGGCGCGCACGCAGGCCACTTCTACGCTCTGGATGATCATCGTTAAGCACTCTTTATGGAGAAGGACTTTGGATGAATGCGAGGAGACTTGAAGAGGGATCACCCAAAGTCCGAAAACCGTCGGAGGAGAACTCGGGATTGACTGAGGTTGCTGTAGAGAGTGCGCACACTGTCGGTGGTTACTGGTCAGGAACGCCTAGCGGGGTAGATCTCTCTCTGGCTCTCATTGATGTAGGGTCTCTTTTTGCTATAACATAGAATACAACTTTGCCTTCTGAACTCATAGCGCTGGGACGGCGTAGGCGTAACTTGATAGTGAAAGTTTTTGAAGCACGCAAAGCATTGATTTTCCTGCCATTGACGTGTGATATTCTGCTGGCAGAAAGTCAAAAAGCATTTGGAGTTACAGAGCACTCTAGATCTGCACTTCTAGTGACAGGAGGTAACTTTGTTATCAAACTAGCTCTACTCAATTAGATTTTGTTCAGATTCAGCCGTTACTACCCCGTCTGTTCTTTTATGCTGATTGGTCTTTGGCTGCACTAAGGAGACACAGAAACAGTACAGAAGAGGACTATAAAAGATCTGCCATTCTTGAGAAAGACTAATGTGGTCGAAACCGGTCGAACTCCGTCTCAAGTTTCTCTCAACGCTGTCATTGTCCCAAAGCTACGAATGCTAGTCCGTTTTGCTCTGTTTGATTTTAAAATCTTAGATTTCGCACATTGTACTTTTTTTTACAGCACGTTCGTTCCAGGATCAATGAATAAAGTCTGAAGTGAAAAAAAACTATACATGAGTAGTTGTAAGATGTAACGGCCCTTGGCTACATTCTCACGACGCTCCATCCCTCAAGCACGATTCATACCTTCCCTCCATATATTTCCATCTCCACCCGTCTAAGAGTCCATATGTTCTCGTTACTTCGCACATCATTTATCCTCCGACGTGTGGCAAGAGCCATTCGCAGCGCAATACGTCAAACTAACACCTAACGTGTTGGCAAAGACAATGTATAATTCACCGGCAACGCACGAGAGAGTCTTTGCGATGGATCGAGTGAAAAAAAGAACTTCTGTGACTTCCCAGTGCTTCAATGAGAAGCAGGGAGAATTAAGTCCAAGTCTAAGTTCGTTTCACGCCATTCATGATCGCTTATACATCAAACCAATACATGTACCTTTATTCAGGGTAGAGTTAATGTAAAATTATCAACATCACTTCAACTAAGACAGAGAGAAACAAACTCTTAATGAATATAAAGCTTCTGTGACTGCCCAGTGCTTCAATTAGAAGCAGAAAGAATTAAGCCAGAGTCTAAGTACGTTTCACGCCATTCATGATCGCAAATACATCAAACCAATACCTTTATTCAGGGCAGAGTCAATGTAAAATAATCGATATCACTTCAACAAAGAGAGAAAAAAATTAAATGTTAATGAATATAAAACTTCTGTGACTGCCCAGTGCTTCATTATCTAAAAACAGGAAGAATTAATCCCAAGCCTGAGTACGTTTTCAAACCATTTATGATCGCACATGCCACACTTCAAACCAGTACCTTTCTTGTGGTAGAATTATAAATTAAATGTAGAAATCTTCAATATCCTACTTGAAGCTGCACCGTCTTTCGAACTCCCGTCCTCCCGTGTTCGAGGAGGTGCCTCGAGCACATTACAACAGCCTCACTGGTTGTAGTAATACTACATGATGATGATGATGATTTGGTTTATTTAATATCATTAAAAAGTATCACAGTTTCGCAGTGCACGCGACGTGTGCACTGAATTGAACTGGGACTACATTATACATTATTAGCTTCATAAAATTATTTACAATTGCCTTAACTTATATACGAGGTTTTCAGAACATTAAAATAGGTGTAGTGCCAATATTTTCTTATACAATTGAATATCCTTTGAACGTTGAGAGGAAACCAGAATCTTAATGAATATGAATGGACATCTTCCGTGACCGCAAATGCATTTATGTTTGCGTGGTTTTTACTTCGCGATAGGGAGAAAATGCATGGAGTGTTTGCGGGGGTTTTAAGTTCGCGTTTGAAACAATATTAGTGTTTCAGTCATAGGTGGGCAAAAAGTTTCGTGGTGGTTTTAAGTTCGCGCTGAAAGTTCACCGCGAAAACCGCGAACATAAAACCACCGCGAACATTTCTGCATTTACAGTACTTCAATATGGTCGAAGATTAGCTAACTACGCATAAGTACGTTTCACACTATCGGATGTGTCTTAAGTGGCGATCCGGCTGACATACTTCAGTGCACCGTCGATGTAGGTCTAAGTACGTTCATTGGCATGTCATAATGTCGACCAATAATTTCTTTTTGCCGACCTGTTGGCACATTTGTTGTAAAAACTATATCATTTGAACGAAGAAAGAGAAACAAAATTGTGATGAATATGAACATAAAACTTCAGTGACCCCCCAAGTACTTAAGTATGGGCGCAGATTAGCTAACCCTACGCTTAAGTACGTTTAACACCATCGGATGTGTCTTAAGTGGCGGTCCGACTGACATACTTCAGTGCACCGCCGATAGAGCTGGCCGTGGGGACAGTGTATGATTCATGAAAACAGCACGTCATCCTCCCTCTCTTCATCCCTATAGGCATGGGCTGGAAGAGGGAGACCAAAGTGAAAGTGGCCTCAAACTGAAGAACCATTCTCGTCATTGGTCGTGACAGAAAAGACGATACATGTGCGTACATTTTCACAGGCTCATTGAAAATAACCCAATCTCTTTTTGACGAGCACAATGAACAGTTGAATATGACTTAATATCCCTTCATAGGGACATGCTTTCCAGCAGCTTGAATGTTGGATGATACAATTCCAACTTCCAACCTCTTGGTCCAGGGGCATAGTCGCTATCCACTGGACTGCGCACGCTACAATTAGCGATAGACCTACTGAAATTACATTACAGTGGGTTGCCATACCCTTCCATTCAGAAAAATTGCCTAGAAGAATTGTATACTTTATTCACTGTTAAAGGGCTGTACTTCCAAGCAACACCTCCAGTGCTGGCATGGTTCATGTATAACACATCAGTACCACGCGCCACCTCTGCGCCTCCCAGCCTCATTAACCGTGGTCATGAGGATCATGGCGGATAATCTTGGGGCTCAGCCGGCCTCCCCGGACATGATGTGGGTGGAGAGGGGCAGGCAGAGGCTGGATTTGTGCGGGGATAATGAGGGGCCTCCCTGGACATGGTGTGGGTGGAGAGGGGCAGGAAGAGGCTGGATTTGTGAGGGGGTTAATTAGACCCGGCGGAATGCGATCTTCGGTTTGCGAGCGAGGGAAGCCCGAAATCACACCTTCGCGTTTTGACGAAATGTAGTGGATGCTACCTGAAATGTCTGACCGTTTCCAAATCTATCTAGTTGCTTGAGTTACTATTCTCGTCTTGCGTATGGGTAGTCGTGCTTACATTCCTGATGTACCAATAACTCTAAGAACAATAAATACTATTTTTCTGCTTAGTACTGAACATAAAAAGATATGGTGCTGCACAATGCAACTCCTGATCCTGTGTTCTCTGTGCTTGCATATCTGTGATAACCAGCGGCATAATTAGACCCGGAGGGGTAATAAGCGTTCACACGGTTTTGCCCACGAATATCCACACATTACCAAAGCAGCAGTCTATTTGGCACAGTGCTGACTTTACGTACGGTTAACGTTGGAGTTGAATGTGGGGAGGTTGGAGTCAAATATCCGAGTGGCTAAGCTACCGGACACGGCATCGAGAGGTCACGGGTTTTATTCACATGGCTTTCCTCATTCCACCCTGGTGTAAAATGAGTACCTGACTTTGGGAGGTAAAAGGCGATGGAAGGAG
This sequence comes from Branchiostoma lanceolatum, assembly GCA_035149815.1. Lineage (NCBI taxonomy): Eukaryota > Metazoa > Chordata > Leptocardii > Amphioxiformes > Branchiostomatidae > Branchiostoma > Branchiostoma lanceolatum. Next base: position 1,574,818 of record CM068873.1, read on the forward strand.
AAGAATGGGCTCCGCCTTCCAATACCGTGCCCCAGATGCAGAGGATAACGCGACTACGGCCTCAAAAGGCTATGGGACTACATTTACCTTAAGATTCTGACTCACGGACTTAGTCGTACTCATAACTTTGAGAGGAGTAAATATCCTTTCTTCTTTTTTATTTTATAGTTCATTGTGAATGGTATTTCTACCTCGTCGTTTTCAACTTAATATATGTTATCCTGCTTTTTGTCAGTTAACACTGCGTTCCCTGATGAGATTTCACGTTTGTAGTGATTTTCATCCATAGAATTGATTAAGTATCACCTTACAGGCGACACGTTTCACTATAGATGGAAATCCTTAATAAAAACTGACGGCGTTTTATTAGCAACACAATCAATAGTCGTGAAAGGCATATTGTTTTATGAGACATAGCGCATCACTGCGTTCCAGAAATATATTGACTGTATTCTAGAAATAAGTGGACTGAAATAACGCAGCGAATGATTTTAGAAATGTGGCACGTTTCTCTCATAAATGTCCATTTTGATGCCGTTGTTTTATAGGGGAATGCATCTTTTAGCAACGATCTACGTATATATTAGAGTCATACGTTTGGATACAAAAACAATAACTATGAATGAAAATGAATGAAAGAATAATGAATGAATGACTGGACCAATCAACCAATCAATCAATCAATCAATCATTTAATACATACCAATTAATCAGTCGTTATCTTTTAACTTCGCAGACATATGTCCTAACTGTGTTGTCTCCACAATCATGGAATAAAGGACCTGCAGTTATCTACAATATGCCTTACCTTTTCCTACAGAATAACTAAATTCCTCGCAATTTGACAAGAGTGTAGTTTGATAGAGTTTCGGTTCCCCATCCCATTTCGACAGAGTATTCTAAGCAGGTTTCCAAATCCAGGTCCCCTGTTCGAACAACCGTGAATTCAGCACCATCGACAGGTAACAGCCTTGTGATTTTCAATACAGTTGTATGTGCAATTCTCCTAGAATGTGTACCAATATTATACTCTTTCCTACAATACAACTAAATCCATCGCAATTGTGCCATTGCTCGCAATTTAGCCAATTTAGCCATTCCGCTGATGTGTTCCAAACAGGTGTCAACGTCAGCACCATAGTCAACTATTCTAATCTTTAATGTATGTGGATTTTAAGTTAACATCCACATACATTAAAGACTAGAATAGTTGAATTTGAACGTTCGAAATCTGTATGGATGTTAAAACTTGTTAAGAGAGTATGCAACACTTCTGTCAAATGTCATCAGCAAAATTTTCTTCTCCGTTGCAACCGCAATTGGTGTTATGTAGAGACACATTTTAATACACATGACTATATGTAGTTGTGATTGATATTTGGACGGACTAAGAGAAACCCCTGCCAATCCCTTCACTAAGCTTCTTCCAATTCCAAGACGCCCATAGACGGCGTTACCCGCTACACATGCTGCCCGGAGACCCAACATTGACAATAACCACAAACGGATGAAGTGTAGCGGTTCCCAATTACTCTAACATCAGACTCACCGAGCTGTGACATTAAAGCACGTTCCACGGATTTCCTGGGGGGAGGGCGACCCCGACTGGTAGCGATGAACTTGGAGATCTGCTCAGAATACGCTTCCTAATAGAATGTGTGGGGGAAACTGAATTGATATATAAAAGTCTCAACTGCGAGGGATGTGACTATCTTGTAGAAATGGTGAGAGCGATATTGGTTTACATCTACATGAATGATATACACAACCGTATGGAAAAGCACAAAGCTGCCTCTGTCACGGTGCCGTTTTGGGGACTGTTAGAACAGAGAATCTGAATTTAGAAACCTGCTCGAACTACTTTGGCAGAGGGATGTGTTAGGGAAACTGTATTAAACTATAAAGGTATCACCAGCGAGGGATTTGATTATCTTGTGGGAATGGGTGAGAGCGGCACTGGTTTACATTTACATGGATGATATGCACAACCATGTGGACAGGGTTGTCCTTGTCCATGGTGCTGACTTTGACACCTGCTTGGAACACATTGGCGGATTGGCTAAATTGGCTAAATTGCGAGCAATTATAAAATTGAGATGGATTTAGTTATATTGTAGGAAAGGGTATAACATTGGTACAAATCTTAAGAGAATTACATATACAACCGTATTAAAAATCACAAGGCTGTTACCTGTCGATGGTGCTGAATTTACGGTTGTTCGAACAGGGGACCTGGATTTTGAAACCTGCTCAGAATACTCTGTCGAAGTGGGATGTGTGAGGAGACCCTTTTCATGTCTAAATTGCGAGAGATTTAGTGTTCTTGTAGGAAAGGTTGAGAGTGACACAGGTATACATTAAATGAATGTATGAAAGCTATCCCTGTCCAAGGTTCTGACTCGGAGGGGTAATAAGGAATCGACTGCTAGTGCGGAGGTGCTGAGGTTGGAAATCAGTGCAGAGACACTAGTCAGTGGAGTGGTGGTGTGGTGTGTCTAACTGCATTTGAGTAGCCCTGTCCTTGTCCATGGTGCTGACTTAACGGGTGTAGCTGTGATGTATATGTGGGGCCGCCTAGAATATGTATTCGGTATATCTTAACTGTTTGCGAGGAAAATGGACTACTTAAATACACCCTTTTCGTCGAAGAATGCAATATTCTAGAACACTATTGGGACGTGAAGATGACTTCATTTTCGGCTGATGCAAGATTTGTCGTGTCTTTGCACTCCAGCATCAAATGTGGGACCTTCAAAGACTGACATCCAAACAGCTAACTTCGCGTGGCCTAACCTCCAATGACGACAGGCCTCCCTTGTGCCCAAACCGTAATAAACAAACGCTTTCAGAGACGAAATGAACGCTTCCTGCGCTTTGTAGGTGCAGAATGAAATCAATGTATCCCGCCCCCGGTCCCATCACGTCACAAGAGCTCCGCAGAAATGCCAATTTCGCTCCCAAGTAATTACGGTATGTAGTAACTGTCGCCTTGAGAGTGCAGATACTACATTGGCCCCCTTTCCACTAGACGGCGATCGCTGAGCAACCGTACAGCGACAGGAATTGGACTCGGGGAACCCTTGGTTTCTTTAATTGGAACATAATGCAAGATGTAAAAGTATGATTAGAAGATAACAAAGCACGCAAAACGTGAAAAAGTGGTTCTTTATCTTTAACATTCGATGAGCGATCTGTCAAGTTTGTACAGCGAACAGAATTGGTCTCGTGGAACCCTTGAGTTTATAACTGGAACATAATGCAAGATGCAAAAGTACGATTTAAAAGATAATAAAACACACAAAATGTAAAAAAAGGAGTTCTTTATCTTTAAGATTCGCTGAGCGATCTGTCAAGTCTTTGTACAGCGACCAGAATTGGACTCGTGGAACCCTTGATTTTATAACTGGAACACAATAAACTACTAGTATTCGGTTACGTCACAGATAACAGCAGTCTCCGGTCCGGAATAGACCTCTGTTGATGAGAAAAGGGTACTGCAGGGCGAATCATTGCACATATCAGGGAAACATATAAACCTTGGTATTTTAAATCTGGAAAATTGATATCAGTATTTCGAGAGAATTGTGTTGAGAGACTTACATTTTCAAGATGTTCCTCAGTGTAGTAAAGCTATTATAGATTCATACCTATCGAGGTAAGATCGAAGTAGGACTTAGATCACGGTGGATCTGAGTCTAAGTAAGATTTAGGACTTAGATCACGGGAGGATTTTAGTCTAAGTAACTCTTACCACACTGCTTCGGCTTGATGAATGTCTTAATTTCCTGCACAAATCCTTCGATACACGGTGTTGAGGATCAGGTGTGATATTGGAAAAGTTCTTCCTCGGAACGAATGGCACACCAGCTGACAGTAGCCTAAGGTAATTCGTTGCTACTTTGCTGTTGAGGGAAGAACACTATCAGACTCGCTCTAACCGCGACGCTGCGAGGTGATAAATATCGTAATTTTCTGGGTATATCCTTTGCGACGCGGTGTAAAATTGGATAAACCTATGTTCAAAATTGATGATACAGAAACTAATGTTGGCCTGAGAAAACTTGCTCTTGGGCTCGATTCGAAGCTTTGCCGTAAAAGCATTTTGAGAAAAGCCTTTATAGACTGAGATACTGTGATATGATATGATGTATGTTGTAATTTTCTCGGTAAATCCTTAGATATGCAGTGAGGAGAAGCCATCGTAAAGTCTCCGAATGGATCGTAACAACTGTTGATACTGGTGTAGAAACATTACTGAGCTCGAGGAGGAACGTTGCTCCTTAAACCGATTCTTACTGCAAAGGTGTTAGGTGATAAATTGAATAATTTCCTGTGTGAATCCGTCGCTACGCAGTGAGTAGAATGGGCTTTGCTGTTGGGCATGATACGAAGCTTTGCAGCATGTAAAATTGTGGCAAGGAAAGTTATTATAGAGTCATTCTTACGGCGAAGTTATGACTTGATGAATGTCGTAATTTCCCACGTAAATCCTCTGCGACGGAGTGAGAGAAGCTGGTGTAAAATTGGGAAACCCTCCCTTATAATTGATGACACAATACCTAGCTAGAGTTGGCCTTAGGAACTCGCAGTTGTATGATACGGACCTTTTCGGAGAAAAACTGTTCTTTCCGAAATACCACCAGTAGTACCAGTTATGATGAATATGGTCATTTTCGTTTTGAAAGTGACTTTCAGTATAAAATTGGGCAAATTCTTTCTCACTATTGATGACACTGTAGCTAATGTTGGTCTTAGGAAACTCACGGTTTTGCGATACGTAACTTTTCTGAGAAAGCTCGGGGGGAAAACTGTTCTTGCAGTAACACCACCAGTAGTACCAGTTATGATGAATATGGTCATTTTCGTTTTGAAAGGGACTTTCACTATAAAATTGGGCAAATTCTTTCTCAATGTTGATGACACAGTAGTTCATGTTGGCCCTAGGAAATCACTCTTGTTTGATACGGAGCTTTCCTGCGAAAGTGCTAGTAGGAAAGTTCTACTTACCATAACACTACCAGGCATGATAAATATGACCATTACCGTTTTAAAAGTGACTTTTAGTTGAAAATTGTGTAAATTCTTGTTCAATATTGATGACGAAGCTGCCTAGGGATATCGCCGTTGTCTGATACGGGGATTTTCTGCGAAAGCTTTAGAGGACAGTTGTCCTTACCATAACACTTCCAAGTAGGATTAATACAATAGAGTGGATTTTTTTTCTCTTGAAAATCCTTGACTTCCAGTGTGAAATTGGGAAAATCCTCCATCATAGTTTATAGCACAGTAATGTTGGCTCCAGGAACCTTTTTATACGGAGCTTTTTCTAAAAAGTGCTAGCAAGAAAGCTTTTTGTACCACAATCAGGTATGATGAATATGGCAATTTCCCCTGTCCTTGAAAATCTTAGACTTTATATAAATTGGATAAATCCTTGTTCAAAATGGATTACACGGTAGATGCTCAAATCCTCAGGACACGTTGATAAGGGGCTTTACTGGAAAAGCTTCGAGAGGATAAATGTCATACATAGATTTCTTTTCACTGCAAACCTATCAGATGATAAATCGGATAATTTCCCTTGTAAATTTGGGCAAATCCCCTCTCTAGATGGATGATACAGTTAATTAATCTTATCCTGGGGAAACTTGCTGTGTGATACGGAGCTTTGCAGGCAATGTGCTTGGAGGAAAGATATCCTAGATTACGTCTATGAAGGATAGACATCAAGGTAATAAGATAAGCAACTGGATATGATTTTGGAAGAGGTCGTTTCAGTGTCACTGTACTGACGAGAGGTAGTGGATGTTACCTAAATCATATCCTGTTGCTTGAGTAACTGCTATTTGGCATGTCATAGATTAATTTAATTACAAATCAAATTTGACTTATTTCCTAGTAAATGCCTCCAATTGAATACCTCCTTGAAACAAATGGATGATACGGTGATTATGTTTCGCCAACGAAACATATTGTTTTTGTCAGGTTTCTTCTTCTTCTCCTTCTCCTTCTCCTTCTCCTTCTTCTTCTCCTGTCAAATCTTCAAATCGCTTCTTCTCGGTCGTCCGTCGACCAAATTAGCTGAAATTTGGTATGCAGGTAGAGTACGTGTATACCCCTAGACCCTTTTTAAATTTTTTTCATATAAGTTTTTAAAATGATTTTATGGAGGTTTTTTGGTCATTTTCAGACAAAACTCGCACATGATGGCCTCCAGTGCCTTGGTGTTGAAACCTGAGGACCTGAAATTTGGTTTAGTTGTGCATTGGATATTTACCCAAAGGACCCCATTATTTTTTCTGGCATACACTACTTCAAAATGATTTATTTTGCAATTGTTTAAAGGAATTTTTGGTTATTTTCTGTAGGGGGCCAGCAAGAACTAGGTCATACTGTAACATAAGCCTTCCCCTGTCTGGGAGTTAAAACCAAGCAGATGTCAGGGGGTACCTCTATGGTATTACAGAAAGTTATATGTACCTTATGTTACATGGTACGGATGTTATATTTGAGATGTAGGTACCTTTAGGACAGGCGAACACACCTGGCCATAAATTATGCTAATAAGGACCTCATTTGCATGATTTATGCGTATACTTGTAATTCCCTTACCGGAAAAGCTGCACATGTCAGATTTGACATGTACGTACCGTTAGCAAAGGTGATCACACCTGGCCATGAATTATGCTAATGAGGACCTCATTTGCATAATTTATGCAGAAACTTGTATTTCCCTTACCGTACAAGCTGCAGATGTCATATTTCAGATGTAGGTACCTTTAGGAAAGGTGCACACGCCTGGCCATGACATATGCTAATGAGGACCTCACTTGCATAATTTATGCATGATGTTGTATTCCCCTTACTGTAAAAGCTGCAGATGTCATCTTGAACATGTAGGTACATGTAGGAAAGGTGAAAGCACCTGGACATAACTTATGCTCATGAGGACCTCATTTGCATAAATTATGCAGAAAGTTGGATTTGCCCAGGAGTTATTTTGGGCCAGCCCACTTCTTGCATGAGGAGTATGGGCGAAACATCCTGAATTTGCTCTTAAAGCAAATGACGGCCAGTCTAGTTGATGTTTGGTTTGATACGGACCTTTGCTGGCAAAGTGCTGAGAGGAAAGTTATCATAGATTGATAATGATTCCTACTGACAAAACGACTATGAATTGACGAATGTTGTAATTACAGTTAATCTTAGGATTAAATTGGACGGATGTGCAGAGCTCGAGATGTAGCATACAACATATATTATGTTGACTGTCATCATCATCAGTAACAAATGCTATAGTGCCCAAGACGTCCCTATAGCTGGATAAAATACAACAACAAGCAGTATGGCGAAAATGTATGACACTCTTTAGCTATCTGGAACCCCGATCTATTGCACAAGCCGTAAATTATATTACATTACATAATATAGCTATGAATTTCATTCCCTTTTCCATGTTATGGTAGGAACGAATAAGAAAATAAACACGTACATGTAGACAACGTAATATACATGTGGATGACCCAATATAAACTTGAGTTTACTGTAAGATTTCATTGACATGTCGTCCTGTTGACTTGTTACGATAGTCTTCGCTAGCTAGAACTGAAGATATTGGGAAAATTGATGACTTACGACGACGAAGTATTTTGACAAGATTTATAATCAATTTTTAGCCCGAAGGAACCAAATGATGTGACTTTGTCACAAGTTCAGTCCTATACTTAAACGCCCTAAATGAGTGTCTCCATACCCCAAATTCTGTATCAGAAACGTATGGTCTAATGTCATATGATATGCTGGAAATACAAAACAAACCAAAGCCATGCAAGCCAGAAAAAAAATCAGTCTTCCGTTATGACCACCCTTCGGCGTAACACACTATAATGATGAATTCATCTCCCGTGCGTTTTGATAAGCCTGTTAACAGAAGGGCTATGTCATAAATATCAGCACCGTTCCCTTCTTATGCAACATATTCACGTTATATCATATCAAATCTATCATGAAAACGAATGGGAACACATTTTACGCTCACATACATGGACATGATATAAACCATAGATTACCCACTAGTTTTATCACTACTGTGTTGTATGGCTCTGTCACATGGTCATTATCAGGACTGAAAATAAAGGTAAATAGACCAGAGTAAAATTGGTGGAAGTTTTATGTGAAACAAAGTCACTGTAGTATACATTACTATCACGTATATTTTCATTTACGTCCGTTTTAAGGTTTCTACATTAACGTGTCTTGCTTCTCATACGTGCACCTTTTAGAAACACATGTTACATGTAAATGCATGTTCAATTCTGCCCTTTGGCCGCTACAAATACAAATGTACAAATACAATTCATTTTATGTTAAATTACCCGTAGCCCATTCATGTGAGAGCGTGGGCACATCATGTATAGTTCTATTTTTCGTTAACAGTTGTATACCCATTTTAACGACTGTGCATACCAGTAGTTTAATCAGGTAGGTAAATAGCTGGATAAAAAACATATTTGTATTGAAGCAAGTGTTTTACATACTTGAGGGCAATACTGAGTGGTGTTTGTTTGAGTTTATTGGGATCCACAATTAGCTTAACAGCTACTCTTCCTGTGGTCCAAACTGACTGGACAAAGCTACATGACACATATGACCGTTTGGGACCGCATTCTCCACGCTGCAGCAGTGACACCTAGCTGCAGTGAGAAGTAGAACCAGTTACCATTGCCCTGAGGAAGGTGACGGACGGTAACAGACACGTCGGCTAGGTTGTGTACAGAAAAATTCGTTATCCTCCTATACCGACTGTTCTGTAGTAAAAACTTCGTAAACCTCATCACCAGCACAAATATCCCATGTAATAACTTGGGATCCCACGTAAAACCCTCCTGGCGTGAAATTATGGGAAACCTCGTTCGATTCTCAGACAAAAGACGAACCGAATCGAACATTAACTTCATCCCAGACGAACTATATTGCAGAGCATGGTTTGATAAAACCTTTTATCCACACGGACAATAGTTACGGAGGTTTTTCATAGGACTAACAGAAGAGATACTGCAGTCCATCCAAGATAGACGATACACGCACGTCGTCAGTTTGATAAAACCTCTCATCCACAAAATGGCAATGTGGTTACTCAAACGACTTAACAGAAGAGATCGTATATTCCATCTGAGATGGGCAGTACGGTAACACAACTCGGTCTGATAAAACCTTTCATCCACGCACATAAAGGTTACGGAGGTTATATTTGGAGGACTCCATTTGCGGCAAGAACGAAAGAAATATGGGTGTTAAGTATTTCAAAGTAATGAAAAGAATTCGCCAATTTGACGGGACAGTATAAAACCGTCCATAAAGTATACCTCAATGGCTGTAAATGTACTCCTAATATTGGCGATCGTCAATTGCATCTCAAAATTGAGGAACGTCCATAAAGGCGCGATCCCAGATGCAATTGTGGTGGGATCTTCAGTCAGGCTATCTGGCAGAACCCACGGTGCAGATCAGTAAGAGGAATGAATCTTACTTTACTTGCAGCAGAGGAATACATCACAATACAGTATTAGCAGTTCAATACAAAACATTGTTTATAAGGACAAATGAAGGCCTTTAAGGTCAACTCAAGTCTACATAAAAGACTAACAAGACTGGCAATGAAAACAAATACATTGCCATGGCGACGGTAGTTGTTGTTGTTGTGTTCATAATTTTACTGTATCCTGCTTATGGCACTGATAAGTGGTGCTGTTCATACGGGATTTCCAACGAAATGGGCTGATGAGTACCTGTTCTGTTGGGAAAATACAGACACATACACACACACCGACAACGACAACACAACTACATTCTATCATGCATAATCCAACCACCGGAATGAACATTATAGACATCATAGAGAGAATCATCATAGACAACTAAAAACAATACTCGGTTCTCACTGCTTGAGTTCCTACCACAACAATGACCATTCTACTCTGACAGGACTGCTGTTTAATTACATCAATGCCACATTAGCCAAAATCTACAATTATTACCAATTCCAACATCATACTTATCCGCTTACCAAAAGGCACAGCACACGCAATGCAACAGCATCCTTTGAAAACTTATGGCTCATGCCCCAAAGACATCAGGAACTAAGGTGAATAGGCACGTGCACGATGTACATGAATACGTAGTAGCTTAGGAATTCGTGTCCTTAATGGAGTGCCAGAGACTTCCTGCTGGCTAACATTCCAAACACCCCTGAGGACCTATGATCTAAAAATAGCTCGCATGCATGGCACACATTCTATCATTCCTGGGATACCTCTGACCTAGATACTAATGGAATACAGATGACCCACATTCCACCATTCCAAGACATGAGGTCATGGGGGGCTAACATTCAAACATACCAGACTACCCAAGGGAATTAACCTGGATGACAGAAACCAGGTCCCGGGGACAAACATCCAAACATACCAGAGACATTGTTTTAATGTGTGGTGCACCCTGCTTAGGGCACTGATAGCTGGTGCTGTTTATACCTGTCAGGATTTTCGACGAAAAGGGCTGATGATTACCTGTTCTGCCACAAATACAAACACACTCACAGACCTAAGGCCTCCCTGAAAATCAGTGCCAAGCCACTGAGGGAGCTATCCTAGTAAAGAATACAGAAATAGATAAATGGATCTGAGTGGTCATGTATACATAAGCCTGGCACATCTGGTCCACAGATGTGGTTGCCTGCTTCAGTGCTTTGTATGGACGTACTTCTAGCAGTGCTCCGCAGATGAATAAGAACGATCTCAATACAAGAAGCCGTGCTCCACAGATGAATAAGAACGATCTCAATTCAAGTCTTCTTACTCGCATATATAATTAGGTGTAGGGGAAGAAATTCCTTTCTGTCCCAGGACACAAACATACCAACATTCCTGTCCGCTATAAATACCTGTTGGCACAGGCAAATCTGCACCATGTGCATCGGACCAACAAATGCCTTTAAAATTCCAAGAATTCTCAAAATTGCACACAATACTACACCATTTCAGGCGACATACCGTATACCCCTGGACAAATGCCTGTACAATTTCTAGAATTCTTGCAATCTGCACACAATACTATATCATTTGGCTCGCCCCTGAGGCGTCACCAAAAATGTTGCAATTGTCCCCAAACATAGGGTGTTATTTTGAGAAGAAATTTGGGGAAAATATCATTCTTTACTGATGAGCTGTTATAACTTGCCTGACGATAAGCAAGTCATATAAGACTCCTCCCTAACCATCAACCCAAAACAACTATTGTATGAAAGGAGGTTAAAGAGTGAGTTCTTAATAATTCCTATCATAATTGTATATACACAGAAAATAAGATAAAAGAATACCTAAATGCAGCATTGCCAGCAGATTTTTAGCTTGTGATACGAGATCCTTATTTTTAGAAAAAAAAAACATGTAAGAGACACACTGTGACAGTATCTATCATGGTTTGTTGTATTGCAAAGGAATCACATGTACTTGTTACATCACTAAGACTAGCTCTACACCCTTAATAACTTTGTCTATAACTCAGCAAAAGTCCAACAAAGAGAGAAGAAAAAAAAAGACTGTACATCATTGATCCTATCTTTACACTACAAAATGTTATATATTTTCTGGAATAACACAGAAGTAAACTGCTTTAATATATGCAAGAAAAAAAGAGTAATGTCGTCATGAACATGATCCCAACTACGAGCATTTATATCCATGAGTTTATAAGCCGTTTCACAGTTTCAACTGCACATGTGCAGCAAGATGCATTGTGGGTAATATGTCAAAGTTCAAGGCCCCTAACATACTGTTAACAAAATATGTCAGCACAGGTATGGTCTAAACACAGAAACATCTAGTTAGGGGATTTACACTTTGACATATAACTCACAATGCATCTTGCTGTACATCTGCATTTGAAACTGTGAAATGGCTTATCAACTGGCACCTGGGTCTAAATACAACTGCAGGACGTTTCAACAACTTTAAAATGTAGAACCAGTAGATAATAATGGGACAGAATATGTGTCTATATACATGTACAACTGTGTGGAGTACACCAAGACAACAAATTAGTTCTCCTTTACTCACCTTTCTTCCTTAAATAACAAAACAAGATTTCGAATTTTAGGGACTTCACCATTTTTCCTGCATTTTAACATTTTTCAAGAAATTCTCTACCATGAAAGGTGACTTGTGAGATTCTACACAAACTACAATCATTTTCAATTATATCTATATCTTACCTGATCATTTGACTCTACTTTTTCATTATCAAGTCGGGTACCCATTTAGATACCATCAAAGAATAGGGGTACTGAGTAGGGTCAAAATAGCTTAAAGAAGTCTTCTTATAGTACACTGTCCAGGATATAGTTCTGCATGGTTCCTGCCAAGTGGGCTGGTCCCCTTTCCAAAGTGGGCTGGTCCAAAGTGTGTTTCAGAGACAAACCTCCAGTTCATACCACTTGAAAACAAGGGTGGTCAAATGCAATGTCTGTGCAGGTATGATTAACAGCATTTTCTTAAATGTAATAAATGATCTGTTCCTCTAGGTTTGTCAAAACACCCCTACAAATGTGATGAATTGGTCCAAACTAACCAAAACGTATTAAGAGCACAGATGATACCATTAGAAAAAAGGGGTGTTGTGAGAAATGATCTATATCTTAACGGTAAAGACTACAGGTTTGGATGGGGTCGCGGGGTCGGAAGCGGCGCTGGACTTGAAGAGCGCCCGGTGTATCGTGTTGATTTCTAGAGGCTTCTGGGTAGCAGGAGGGGACGCCGCCGCTCGCATCCTGTGGAAAGATCACAAAGGAAGGAATGAAAGATGCACAAATGAAGGACTGAAAGAATCAATCGCAAACTCATGAAGTGAAACATAGCGTAACTTAGAGAAAAGCATACACAGTGATATGCTAAAATGAAAACTTGGAGAAGCGTGTCGCTGTTGGGAATACTTACTAGCATTTTGTAAAGCTATCATATTGAAGATAAGACAATGTATGTTGGAATTGTCATGAAACTGCTTAAAAAATAGCCATCTTTAAAACTACCTATCACAAAATGGACTAAATCTTCTAGACGATTTCTATTTCATTCTTATATGAAATTTTTGAATTAAAACTTGAAAAGCAAGCAATCCATAAAGATAACTTTCAGTAGCCCGAGAGTTGCATAACTACATCATTTCTTTTTCATTCATGGATAAAATCTGTGGCTCAAAAGCATGCAATCTACCAGTACATGACTGTATAAAGTTGAGTTTCATTCTCTGAAAGTTGTTGTGCTTACTTTAGATGCTCCAGTGCTGCTGATGTCGGGGTGGTGGGAGGGGGGTTGGATGGGAGGTGTAGCGTCAGCTTCATGGGTTGACCTGGAGAGAACAAAGAATAAGGACACGTTAGTCTGACTGAATAATCCACTGGTCAGGCCAAATTAGCCCCAGAGAGAGAGATTTGTTTGTTTTGCAAAGCCAGTAAACCACTCCTAGGCGTAACATACTGGTCCAGTTTTGTACTGGCTATATAGACACAGATACAGAAACTCAGAGTATAGAATGGAGAGAGTAGGTGTGACTGTTTGTTCTGTGCAATATAACCATCTGCTATCACATTGTGTGTTATATTAAAGGGCTGTCAAAGTACATGTGGTAGAATAAAACAGATACATCAGAAACACACACACACAATCATAAGGTTTTCATGTATTCAACAAGAGACATAATGTGGTTGTGAATGAAGATCTTAGCTATTCATTCATCCATTCACCAACCTGATGAAATTATTCACAGATGAAAGGTTCCATTCAAAACCTTTTAAAAGCTAGAGAAATATGTTCTGACATATTTACACCGGGCCACTACAAACATTCTGTCACTCTCAACTAGATGTATTTGACTTTGAGAAGTTCTGGAGGAGACTAGCATTATCTGACTACCTGATATAATTAACGTCAACCATTCAAAGGAAGGACCCTAACTGCTGCCCAGGAGTGCCGCCTTGATGCCTTCGACACCAAGTGCCAGAGGAGGATCCTGGGAATCAGGTGGTACGACCACATCTCCAACGACATCCTACGTGAGAGGTCGAACCAACCACCACTGTCGGGCAAACTTCGATCTGCCCGTCTCCGTCTCCTTGGACACCTCATCAGGGCAGAGCCACCACTGGAGCCCGCCTCCCTACTGAAGGAACCCCCCCCACCCACCTGGGCTCGGCCCAGAGGGAGGCCCAGACGGACTTGGACCGACCAAGTCAACAGAGACCTGCAGGCAGTCGGCCACACCATCGCCACTGCCTGGGTGACAGCGCAGAACAGGACGGCCTGGAGAAGGGTTTGCCGAGGCGCCACGCTCCCCTTGGGAGCAAGCGGACCTGAGTGAGTGAGTGAGTGATTCAAAGGAAGCACTCATTTCCTGAAGCCATCAACTTTCCATTAGGATATATATTTAGAAACTTGGCTGCTTGGCAGAACCTAAAAGCTCATTCAAATGCATTTCCTTTGCCAAATGTCAGACCGCTTAAAGGAATGTATAATCATTTATGATAATGGAAAAAATAGCTGTGACAACTGCCAAAAAAAGTTGCATTTATAGAACAGAGACGTGAAAGAGTATCTGAATCTATCTTAAGAAAATTTCAACAACAAAAAAACCTGCCTGCAGATTTGTGAAATAGATTGTCTTCCTTCTGATGAATGAAAAATTCAAACTTGAATCATAAGGCCATCTCAATTCATTTCCTTGGTTTCAAGAAGCTAGTGCTGATGACCCTTGTGCCAATAGCCACTACTCTCTCTCACTCTATCCAATTTAATGTCTTTTATTCCCTATCATATGGGGGTTGGACGTGCTTGCACATGGATGGGGAAGCCCCTCATCAAGTGCAAGTCTTTTTGTAGCAAGAGTTTTTACGGCTGGATGCCCTTCCTAACGCCAACCCAAACCCTACAGCTGGGCTTTAAATAGGACATGGGAAATGTGTGTTAAGTGCCTTTCCCAAGGGCACAACGTCTGGGTGCATGTCCGGACATGTCTGGGTACTCCACTGGGGATTGAACCTGTGTCTTATTGGTTCATAGCCGGATGCTCTGCCACTGTGCCACACAGACGCCACTTCAAGGAGATCAAATCAACAGCAAATGTAGACTTACTGTCCAGGTCTCTGTTGTGGTATTTTTTGTACGCGTTAATGGCGTCCTCCTGTCTCACGTACACGACCTCCGCCGTGCCCTGCTTGATGAGCCGTGCACGCTTCAGTGGTCCGAGGTCGCTGAACAGTTCCTGGGAAAAAAGTAAACAAAGTGAAAAAAAAAAAAAAGTTACGATGTATTCCCATAGTCTTTTTGAGGCTGTAGGGGCAGTGGGTTGTTATCTACTGTGTCTAGGGTAATGTATTGGAAGGTGGAGCCCATCCCTCTGCTTCCACCTCCCCGACCAAATTCAGGTACCCATTTTTTACAATTTACTCCTGGGTGGATAGAGGAAAAACTTGTTTACTATTTAAGTGAATTTTCCAAGGGTACAACATCAACATGGCCTGTCAGAGGATTCAAACCCAGGATCTCTGGGTCCTGGGCCAAACACACTAACTGCATGTAGGCATGTTACGGCAACACAAGACCACTACCTGTCATGAAAGGCAATTACAAAAAATATATTTGATCAATTTCATGACATGAAGTTCAGATTTTGGGACAGACGGGTTGACATTATATATGTTTTTCGTCCTGCCAACTAACTAACCAATTTAAGGCTATAACATCAGACAGCTACCATCTCTGTTAGGCAATACAAACTGAGGCCTTTCTAGGTTCATTCTAGCTCTCCAAACACCTTACTGAAATCCTTAATCATACATCATTACTGTTTTATTACAACAAGAAAGATTATCTTTTTTAGCACTGCAATATGCCAGAGACAAGAGGGAATGGAAGAGGCTGATACTGGATGCCACCATAATCCCCGACCCTCAGGCATGAGGATGGGACTAGATTTGCTTGTTTGAACCTTTGTTTATCCATGAGAAGCTCAAATCGGCATGCCGGCAACTTTCGGTAAAGGTAATATCATAATGTCAGTTTTAAAGAGAACTATAACATTAACACAATGAAGCAGATGAAGAAACTTACGATGACATCGTTTTCTGACACCACAGGATGCAGGTTGGACACTGCAATCTTAGTTCCCTGGAGTGGACTGGTGAATTCCTGCAACAAAGAAAACAAAGAATGGAAATTCCAACAGATGCTTGAACTAATCTTTCACCCTTGTTATAAAATCAAAAACAGCAAACAGTTTGTTATCCTGTACCACACAGGCCCCAAAATACCAGATTGCAGCTCTTCAAAATGTTGACAGGGGGCATTTTGAAAAGTGCTGCCATGGATTGGAAGTCTTTGGAAATACTGGTGAAATGAATTTTCAAAGCCAAAATAATGTTTATGGGATGGATAACAAAGATTGACATTTTAGAGGTCAGACACCCTTGCCAATGTAAGTTTTTCATGGACTCAAACTATAGGTGACGTTCGACAGCCTCTTTCTTACATGAATACCAGACTCCTACAAATATTCATACTTCCCCCGCACAATCCCCGAGTGGAACGCCCTGCCTGGCGCGGTTGTTACGGCTCACACCGTTGAGTCATACCGCGCAAGGCTGGAGGCCTGCCCGCCTTAGCCTGGGACCTCCTCCCCCCCTACTTTGCCCCTCGGGGGGTTATTCGGGGGGTAAATCAAGTTGAAGTTGAAACCACAGGACTACACACATTCCTTGACAAAGTCAGTATTTTGTATGTCCCAATCCCCCACACATGCAGAAAACATCCTTACCTGCTCAGCTTCCTCCTCCTCCACCTTAGCTGGTGCAGGCGGTGGTTTCGGGGCTGGTGGCGCCGGCTTGGGTTTGGGTGCCGTGGCAACGGGGTTCGTTCTCGTTATCACTAATTGCTCTGCTTCATCCAGTCTGTGTTCCGGGCGTGTCCTGATCGGTTTAGTCCGACTGGCCATGTCATTAACGATCTTGATGACCGGACCACCGGGGGCGTCTAGGATACTGCCGGACCCCAGTTTCCCAGGAGGCAACGGTCTTGTTGTTAGCGGCTCCATCTGTTAAGGAAAGTGTATTATTATACATAGACATTGTCCCACTACTACCATTGGTGACCTCAAGGATTTGCCAATTGAGTTTGTTGTCAGTTTGAAAAATTATTCTTGATTCTTGGGCAGCAAGCAAAAAGTAGAAGTCTAGGACAACAATGTTGAAAACAGAGCCTGATGGAAAATTCTTTACCTCGGTTAAGTTGGAGCACACAGTGGAGTGACTTGCTAGATTCAAGTTTTCACCCTAGCCTTCAGTTTTTATGTTATTCTCTTGCTAGATTGATACTTTTCTTACTGCCCAAGAAACAAGGAAATAGCTTAGTGTGGCCTTATCTGGATAAGAAATGGCTTAGCATGCATGTTTGTGCTGTCGTTAGAAACCTAACTTTGTGAATCCTTTTTCCCCTGAAAGAAAATGATATATTTTACCCCATCAGAGGAGCTGGGCAGTTCTGTTCCCTCTAGTTCCAGTTCTGTATGGGATACTTCAGACCACTGGGGAAGAATTAAAAAAAATAACGCCACTGTTACTTCACTTTGCTTTATTTCTAAATTACTTCATAGCACAATAAATATACTGTTAATACTTTATGATGTTAATACATGACTGTATCCATACTATTGAGTGCTGATGCATCTTGTTACATTTTATTGGCAATGTTAAATGATTCATACTACAATAGCTCCAAAACTGAGGCTTTGGGTCTTGGGAGTGTTATTTTTGATGAATGCTGATAGGTTCCTACCTTTTGTGGTGGTGGTGGTGCGGTCCGGGCAGCAGGGTTCAGTGTTGTAATGGTCATCCCCTTGAGCTGGCGCGAACCAATGGTGATGGTTTTAGGGGTTGACAGGGTGTCCACAGGAGGTGGTGGTAGGGGTTTCCGCTGTAGTCAAACAGGTGTTTGTTAAGACAGATACATGCAGTTTCACATAGGAATTCAAATACTATATCTAACCACTTTTAA
The DNA here is from genome assembly GCA_035149815.1 of Branchiostoma lanceolatum. Lineage (NCBI taxonomy): Eukaryota > Metazoa > Chordata > Leptocardii > Amphioxiformes > Branchiostomatidae > Branchiostoma > Branchiostoma lanceolatum. The sequence goes on from CM068873.1 coordinate 1,592,916, forward strand.
AATTGTTTAAAGAATACATTGTTACTTCTCAGTAGTTGGACTACAAATATTATCTACCACTTCAAGTACTGTATGAACCAATATTACCATCATGATATAATTCAGTTATGTCACAACTTAACATAATAATTTACAGAAGCAGCAAAACCTAGAAACAACCAAAGTTCATGTACATGTACAAGGCAACACATTATCTACTGTACTGCCACTGACTGTTTTGGTACATTACACCTCATACTCAGAAAAACTAGACATCTATGAACAGCGTACCTGAGTCCTAGCTGTGTCGTTGATCATAGTGATGGTCATTCCTCCTGGTTTCACACTGACCGCTGGCTCTGTCTTCAGCTAACAAACACAAGTACAAGTCATTAACCATAGTGATGATCATTCCTCCTGGTTTCACACTGACAGCAGGATCTGTCTTCAGCTAACAAAAATAACAGCAAGGAAGGTCTTATCTGTTTTTAGAAATTTTCACTGATCATCATCAAATACAGACTACTGCAAGGAAATAAGAATTGTACATTAAACTAATCTCACCTTTTTTGGAGGACTTGGACTTCCAAGGCCTGGAATCTGTGAAGAAGAAAAAAGTAACGTTTGGCCTCTGTCAGGTTTGGGACTGTATTCTTAACCATGCATGTAGTAACACTAAGCTGCAGTGTGCAAGAAAGTCTTGAAACAGAAGTAGAACCAGTCATTATTGTCAGACAGTCACTGAAATGTCAGCCATCTATAATATAAAATCTATAATATAAACACTTGGTTGTGCACGGAAAACTTTGTTGTCCAATCCAGAAGTAACCCGACTTTTGAAGCAGACTGTATGTATACTTACCGTCATGGTGAGGTTCCCGTTCCTCTGCTTGACGCTGGTGGAGGCGCCCCCCTCCCCACCCAGGTCACCTGACTTCCTCTTCAGTTGCAGCATCTGTCGCGCGTCCTTCACAACGGGCGTGGCAGGCTTCAACCTGTCCCGGGCGTCGCCTATCGTCACGGTAACCAGCTGCTTTTCTTGCTTCTTCTGCTGCAATTTCTGCCGAGCGTCCACCGGTTGTCTGGGGTTTGCACAAAGATTTACGCACAGCTAAATGATTATGTAAAAGCGTTATGCATTCAAGACAAAAAGTCATCATACTCATACACATAGAACGATAGTTGAATTCACACTTCCCTGTATGGCAAAACAACTGCTCACATCATGGGGGATTGCGTCATTCTTATTAACAATTGATTTCCATTGACATGCACAACATTATGAAGCATTTGAATTTTTTTTGTATTGGCACTGTTGTGGTTTACTTTTAATACTAAATTCATTTATTTATTTATCTATTGCACTTCTCTATAAAAATGGATGGCATGACAGAACAGGTGTACCCCTGCAGAGGTAACCTTTTCAAGGCCGCCATGCCGAAACATACAAAGTTATACACAAAATCAAAACATAATACATACAATATAAATAACCAATATAAATAAATCGACATAGAATTTAGCACTAGAGTGAAGACTAGCCTTACAAACCTCTGCTGCTGTAACTTCTCTCGAGCATCGACTGGAGACTTTGCTTGAAGCTTCTGACGGGCGTCAACAACCTGGAGGTCAAATATGGGCTGAGAATGTGAGATATAATGTTTTTTGGCTTAAGGTCCTTCCAGAGGATTGTAGTGAAACACTTTTTCGTAACTTACAAACCAGGGTTAAAAAAACTGACAATTCAATGGCTGGGATTCCATTCCGTGATGTTTGGGTCCAGAAGTAAATTACTAACTACCACATATTGAAATCACTCACTTACTCGTTCCTTTTTAGTGGATTACGAGCATTTGTGGTACATTCATCATTTGGTTGTGAGAGTTTCATGCCTTTTCAAGGTCCTTCTCATCCACCCCTCCCTATCCTCCATTGCACTGGGCAGGTCTTAGAGTTAGATGCTAACTATTGTTTATCACATGGACAGGTGCAGAAGGTGTTACATGTAAATAGCACATACTTTAGGTGTGTTGAGTTTCTGTCTGGCATCGAAGGTTTGCGGTCTGGTTGCGATGGAGCCCTGGTAACTGCCACGTCCCTGGGAGGGTCTGGTAGGCTGGCCTCGCCCGCCCCTGTAAGAGAAAACAAGGGGGAGACGTTTTAATGCTGCTCACTTTTCAAGCATCATGTTGGAGTCACCAACATCTACATGTTAACCTGTTGTTTGATGTACATGTACAGTATTTATATTAAACTGTTGCATCATTTCAACTTTTCAATGAGCATAACCTCAATTAGATTTGCCACTTTGAAAAACCGTGGGTTGAGAGATCTCTAGTGCAGCATCCCCCAAGTATATATAGTGCAGGAGTGCATTATATTGGGGGACGTTGGGTTGGAGATCTGTTCAGACCAGTATCTTTTCAGGGCGATGGAATAAAGTGCCCTGGAGGAATTACTAGTAGGTTAGTAGATGTTACATCTTTGCCAGTAAAATTACACTAAAATAAGATAAAATTACAATTACATTATTATTAGCTTATTGATATATTGATTGATTAATTTTTTATAGAAATATTTCACTGAAATAATCTTTATATCAGCAAAATCAAATTGCTGTTTTTTTAATTTTAGAATGCAGGATGCCTCTCTTCTTCATAGAAAACTGTCATCTATTTGTCCATCATGTACAGAATTGAATATATAAATCATAATGTTGCTGCTCTTTAAGAATGATAATTCTTTTGTAGCTACATCATACATGTAACCAAGGAGGTTTTATATAAAACCTCCTTGATGTAACGGTTACATGTGTAAACATGTTTTCCTAGATCTTCACTGCATGCATGCTATACCTAGGTGACAATGTTCATGGTTCTTTCTCGTTACCCTCTCCCTATGTACACAATCTCTCTACTCCTGTGGAAATTACAATTTCAGATGGGCCAGAAGTAAATGCACATAAACACCAGTTGTTCATGTCAATAAATGATTAAGAATTCAATTGTTATAAAATTATCGGTCCAAACATAGCCTGTTTTTGCACCAACACGTGAGCCTAACTGCACAACGACTTAAGATCTTAAAAGGCAAAAGCAAACAAGCAAACTAAGGAAAGTTCTGAATCTGACTAACAATAAAATGAATGGCGTGGGGGTTTTCAGCAGTCAACTTTCGGTCCATAAAATTTTCCCCTTCACTATCCCCCTCCCTTACATGCAAACTTTTCCGCTTCCCAGCCGAAAAATCCCCACGCTAAACGGACACAAGCTAGCTACAACTTCTCTACAGAGTCCTGTGCTAGTTGTGAGTGAGTCCTGACCTCCCTCTGCCCCGTCCAGGCCCGCCAAACCGCGGTTTTCTGATGATGATGTCGTCCAAAGATCTGTCCGCCATGTTGGACTGTCTTCACACAAACACGCAGGCTCGGATGACGGGGCAGACCACTTCTATACGGGGGAGGAATTTTTCAACAATTAAGTACAAAATCTTTATATATATATAAATATTTACATTTATATAGTTTATCTCTTCCTCTTCAACAATTATCTTTGTAGTTAATATTATATTCATACATTTTGCTACTAAGAAAATAAATACTTTTGTCTATGACTTTCATATAAATGTTTGTAAACATCCCCATTTGCTGAATGGTACACGCCATTTTCCTTGTGTGCATGTGTCGCCCTGAGGAGAACTGAGTTCCTTATATCGTAGCGTCTTGAAACGGCTCTTCTGCGGCATAATAAGACATCTATTACATTCAGGTGAGTCTTTAAGTTGTCTGCCGCACTATTTTGTCCAATTCAGGTCCACACGCTGCTTAAAAACGTGTATTTTTAGATTTCAAGAAGTGCGCATAAGTTCCGAATTGAATATGCCCCCCTCCCTCCTACAGTACTTTATAAGAATTTCGTGGAGAAAGCTAAACTCGTCAGAGCATTAGCACATGGATTTTTAAGGGTCAGGTGGAATAGTCGCGTACAGAGTTGATATTGTCATTATAATACACACCTCTTTCGTTGACTGTTTGACGAGAAACTTATACTAAATTAGTCAATAACACCTATTCTGTTACTCCATCCAAAACGTAATTTAGGTTTAAAAGAGTGGCTTCCCTACACAATAGTAGCATTTCTACAATCATCAAAAGTTTCATTATCTCACAGCAAAAATGCTTGTTGAGCCCTTTTACATTTTACCTTTTTCCTTGTACTTTTACATGTCTTTACCATGATATCAATAAGCTAGTTCGGAGTTGCTACTACGCATGTGCAGTGTCAAAGGTGAAGGCCCCCGAGACGTGAACAAAACCCGGCGGGGCGTTGTTATGCAAATTTAGACAATGTCGAGAAGAGCACTGTTTACAAGCCGGGGGCCTTCACCTTTGACACTGCACATGCGTAGTAGCAACTCCGAACTAGCTTATTGACAAACTTTCATCTGATTCCAGATCTCACAGACCAAGATGGCGGACAGGAAACGTAAAAAGGGTTTCTGGCGCGGCGCGAGGAAGCGACGGAGGATGTGCCTGGAGATCGGCATGAAGGGCGTCCTGGTCACCTGCAACAAGAACGAGAAGGCCTGTTGTTGTTGTTGTTGTTGTCCTTGTTTTATGTCTATTGTAGTGTGGCGTTGATGTGGCACAAGGGTTAGAGGTCTGGACCAATAAGGCCTGTTGTTGTTTTATGTCTATTTTAGTGTGACAGCAATTTATGAGCTTCAGGCATAAGCATCAAGCGTCAAACCTTGCTCGTAAAAGAACCCAACACACTTATCGAGAAGAGTAGGGGTGACCTGGTGTGCTTGGCCATCAACGCGAGCTGTGGCGAAGCCGCATTGCACTACCACTACATGTAGCTACTTAAAAAACGTCATGCTTCACCTCAATTGAGGATGACTGCTTTACCTACCTTACCTTACCTTACTTTTTAGTATGGTGTCAGTGTGGCGCAACAGTTACAGCGCTGGATTCAGAACCATAAGGTGCTGGGTTCCATGCTCACCATGCCCTGGCGCTGTGCCCTTGAGAAAGGCACTTTACACGATATTCCTACCATGACGGTGGAGTGAAGTCCAGGTTGAGCCTCTTCGGCTGAATTATTTCTTATCTGTCAAGAATGTGTGCCAAAAACACACTCAGATTTGGTGCGCCGATGTGCCAACATCTGCACATTTCCTACCAAGAGCCGTAAACTTGTAATATAATACATGTATGTCTATACCGCTAGACATGGGCTCATGGTGCTGTACTCTGCTTGGTGCTTCTTAAGTGTTGTTCCCATTCTGATGCTTATCCTGTGGTGCTCTGCTCATGGGTGTTTTGAAAGTGTCTCCTAATATTCCTTGTCAGATCTTTTGCTGTGGCTTCAACATATATGGAGAAGGCCTTGTTTCTCATTTTGTTCCTTCTGTCTTCCAGGCCTGCATCCGCGAGGCCTACAACCTCCTCAATGAGTATGCCGACGAGATGTATGGCCCCGAGATCGCAGCCTCAGATTCGGGGTCTGAATCTGAGGACGGGGATGTGGAGGCCGCCCTGGCCAAGGAGGTGGCGCAGATGAAGGACAAGGCCGGGAAGGACAAGCGGAGGTTGGCGAAAAACCGTTAACGACTCTGAAATTCTTGTAATTGTGGTGAATGTGCATCTTTTTAAAAATGTTATACTTTAAAATCTAAATATACTTTTTAAATCTAAATTTGTACATTTGGGATTAGAGGTGTTCTAATATTTCTATGAGGATAACAGTGTTAAGACTGTCATACATGTATATTTACCATTGTTACTTTGTATGTACGATCATCAACTGTTTAGAAGTAAAATCAGTTTTAAAAGCTGCAAAGTACTTTTTAGTTGATCAGATTTATCAGAGTAAAGATGTTATTACAATGTAGGTTCCAGACCTCAAGTGTCAAACCTCTGCACATAAAAGAACCCAACACACTTATAAAGGAGAGAAGGAGCGACCCGGTGTGCTTGGCCAAAAACTCGAGCCGTAGCAAAGCCGCATTGCATTACCACTAGCTAGTTGAAAAAGCATCATGCTTCACCTCGACTACTTTATTTTTACTTAGGTTCCAGGCGATGGACAGCGGTGCCAACAACGTTGTCTTCATCCAGTCACAGCTAGAGAGCCCCGACAAACTCGTGCACCACATTCTCGACGACATCAACGCGTCTAAGAAGTTCAAGACGCGCAACGTCTTGAGGATGATCCCGGTGATGTCGGCCTGCAAGGCGTACCTGGAGAACGTGAAGAAGTCTGCAGAGGAGATGTTCCCCAAGTTCTTCTCCGGAGAAGACAACCCGAGCTACGCTATCGTCTTCAAGACCAGGAACAGCGGGACCATGAAGCGCGACGAGGTCATCAAGGCGCTGGCAGGGGTCGTGTCGGAGGTCAACCCCGCCTGCAAGGTGAACTTGAACTCCCCCGACCTGGCCATCGTTATCGAGGTGATTCGGACAGTCTGCTGCATGAGTGTGCTGAAGGACTACTTCCACCTGAAGAAGTACAACATCCACTCCATTGTGGAGGGCACCAAGGACGACCCCAAACCTCGAGAGGTCAAAGATCAAGGGCCTCCGAAAGGTGACCTTGAAGCTGCAAATGGGTCAGAAGTGAAGGAGGGTAAAGATGATGTCAAAGTGCAAGAATCAAAGGTCGAACTCGAAGCATCTGACAAGGATGGCAACTCAGGGATTAAAGATGATGGTGTGTCTACAGAGGACAATGGTGTCACAGGCCAAGGGTCAAAGGTTATAGAACCTGAAGCGGGGGTTCAAACAATCAAAGAAGGGGAAGCAACAAAATAGTAGCGGGAACTGTCAGGATCGGTTGGACCACCTACTGTTACAGATATCTTGTTTTGTCAATCATATTAATCTTTTAATGTTGGTTAGTTTGAACATTAGAAAACTTTCATACCTGTAACTAAGACTTATTAAGAGGATTTTTTTAATGATATTTGGGAGGTACAGGGATGGTTCTAGGCCTACAAATGTAGAAGTAAAAGTTTGTGCTTAGCCAGGATATTATTCTTAGGGGATAAACAATTGTCATGTACTGTACATGTGTATTTGGTGATAATTGAAGCATAACTTTCACACGTACCTTGAGATAATTTGGATACAGTACATTATTTTCCTGGATTTTATGTATACTACAGAGTCCTGTCTTGATTGTACTTGAGCCACAGCTAGAAATAATGTAACATTTTCCTCACTTGTCCTTACAATAATTGTCAATATTAAACAACATCTTCTTTTCACAAATTCTCTTTCTTTACATTGTCCTTAGTAAAGTTTGTCATTTTTTATGTGGGTAGCTCACGCATGTACATGTAACGTTATATGAGTTCTATAACTCTGCAGTATGAAAGAACACAACAAACAGCAAAGAAAGTGACAGATATATATCTAAAAAGTTTCTTTAATCAGAATAATGTCCAAAGTATTCATAGTGATATTGTATGTTAATTTGATCCTTATTACATTCCTTGTATAAAAATTTGACTCAAGTAGATATTCCCAACAGCGCCAGTTATGTACATCATTGATGTACAGTAGCATATGACACACCATTGACTACATAGAGTATTGTTAAGATCCCTTAACATGATGGGAAAAAATCAGAACTCGTGGTAATACAGAGTCATGACAGCATTGACCATACTGCACACAGTATGTATGTGCATAATACACATCATGGAAATGTGTTGCTTTCCTCCTCTTTACCTAAAATCTAGCTATCCATGAAATGGTCAATTAAAAAGACAGGTAAAAATTTCGGAACGGCTTCTAACACCTTATTCCTCATTCTCAAGTACACTACATAAATAATACATTAGTTGCAATTTTCCTGAAACAGCAGCAATATTTAATTCATAATTTTCTGGAGCAGATAGAGAGACACAATTTACCAGAAGTGACAGCCTTTACTAGGCTCCTGGTTGGCTGGCTGTTTTCTATGGCATTTTGGGCTGTGTAAGCTCAAAGTTAAAGTTAAAGTCCTCCCCACACCGGACGGTGCATAAGGCGGTGCCCATCTCCATTTTGGCAGCCCTGGGCCACACAACTTTGTGCAAGTCACTACAGCAGGGTCCACTGGTAGTGGTGTGTGTTTTACTACCATACTCTTTCCCAAATGCTGAGTGCTAAGCAGAGAAAGCAGTATGTTCCATTTTTAAAGTCTTTGGTACGACCCGGCCGGGGATCAAACTCACGACCTACCGTATGCAAGGCAAACACTCTACCCACTCGGCCATTGCACGTCTTTTTTTTTGGCCATATATAAAACATGTGAGCCAAAAAGAAATAGAAAGCTGCCAGCCACCCAGAAGCCCTGTGCAGAATGTTACAGTAATTCTTCACTGCTTAAAAGTCTTCTTTAACTAAGAGGCAAGTTGCTGGTACTGCTGACAGAGGCTCTTCAGTCTGTCAGACTGTGTGGTGTAGTGGCTCAGGTCCACACCGATAGCCTGGGCCAGTCCACTAACCTGCAGGGGGGAGGGAAACATTTCAACTGACAGCCTACTTCATCTGACAGACCATGAATGATTTCATCTAACATTTTTCAGAAATATGAAGGCTTAATAAATATGTGTTATTAAAGAAGGTTGACAGGAAAAAAAATCACAATCTTCAATCCCAACATTTGCTTGGAGACTCAAGATTGTTACATGCAGATCGATTGAAACTAGACTATGTTTAGGAAAACGTTTATAGCAAGATACTCTGACAATGTTTCTACTCCAAACCTTACCTGAGTGAAGGAAGTCATCAACTGGACTAGTGAAAACAAACTCCGAAATGCTGAAATACATTAACGAAGACATGTATGACAAATAACATAGACGATTTGGAGCTTTATTATTCTAATATTCCATAACAAGATTAACAGAAAACGGTTCAGCCAATAAGATATCACAGGGTTGAAATGTATGCTTAATGTGAATGGTGCCGTTTAACAGTACCAGAGCAAAATGCAAAGAAATCATGCATATGACAGTTGGGGAAGCAGAAGTACAGCAACAGTAGAGCCAAATTTGGATCAAAGTATAATATGTCTCACCTTCGGGTTCTGGTACAGTCTCCCCTAGACACTGCAGCAGGGCACTGGCCAGTTCTACGGCACTGTCTTCTGTTACCTGTAACAATAGGACACAGTCATGTCTTTAGCAGGGCACTGGCCAACTCTACGGCACTGTCTTCTGTTACCTGTAACAATAGGACACAGTCATGTCTTTAGCAGGGCACTGGCCAACTCTAGGGCACTGTCTTCTGTTACCTGTAACAATAGGACATGATCACATCAAACTTTCAAACAAAGTGTAGTCTCCATCAGACTATTTCTTGGGCCTAAACGAACCCTAGAAACTGTTCCAGAACTTTTAACACACAAAAAAAAGGGTCAGACTTGTCTTGCTGACCTGAATTGTTCTCTGAGCTAACAGGCATCTCCTCAATCATGGGACCGGACCCCTATTTTACATCTCTTCCCAAAGACAGTGCCACTCCTACCAGGATACCCTTCCAGGGATCGAACTAGAGTCTCCCAGTTACCAACAATCTGAACCAAGAACTCAATTGTATTATTGAGCTACAGGGACATTCCATTAATGAATGTACAAAAAGGCCAGAAAGTCCAGTAGGTTCTAAGGACCTCACCTGCCCAAAGCAGAGATTGTACACCAGCACTGTGGCATTTTTCCTGAGATCTGTCTCCTCAGACAGCAGCCCTGTCACCGTCGCCTTGACAACCACCTGTTGATTGACAACCTGCTCCCCTCCCATTGGTCCCTGCTGGGTTCTCAGTAGCCAATCGTGGCTCCCCTGGTCACTGCAGATGTTGGACAACTACAGGGGCAGAAACATGACACTGTATTAATTTTGCAAAGTGACAATATGATATATAGGATTAAAATAATCATCATTCTGTCCAGCAACTTTCTTCAGGGTCTTAATGAATTATGCTACTTCTTGCCCCTTTAGTAGCTGGCATTGTGGTAAGAATGGGGTCTCAAGTGTCTGTAAAGTCTGTAAAGTCTGTAAGTATAATGTGCTGTAAAAACCTTATTCAATATGTCAACTTTTTTGTCCTAAACATATACATATAATGGTTTTAACATGTAGAATTTTCAACAACCCTAATAAAAGTATCAGTAGTATTCATGCATTGTATTTCATTAGTTTATTATCTCATATAATTTCAAGTAGAAAAGTGAAAAAGAATATCTTCCTCCTATCTGATATGCTATGTCATTTACCATTTTTGTAGTAGCAATTTGCAACATCAGTGGTTGGAGTGTGTCAAATCTATGCAGGAAGACTACAACAGGACTGTGTGTGTCTGCACTTAGCAGCGCCCCCTGGACTTCAGGCCTTATAACTGCAGCCTGCAGAGTCTGGATCACAGGGAGTTTGGCTTCTTGTGACAATGTTTCACTCAGAAGGCTCCTTCCTGTAGAAAAGGAAACATTGTTTCTTAGATAGTTCTTCAAACTTGCTCTTTCATTTCAATTTATTTCAATTTGTTTACCCAGGGTCAACATCTTCCTTGGAAAGATAAAGAAACAGATTTGGGCTGTTGTCGTGCGTAGTCCAGTGGGAAGCAACCCTGCCTCCTGACCATGACTTGTTAGTTTGACTTTGAATCCCAGCTGTGTCACTCACCCAACATAAACGCTACCGGAAAGGGTCGCAGTCCTTAAGATAGAATGTTAAGATCTGGTCCACTGTTCATTGCGCTTGTCGAAAAGAGCTAAGGGGAATTTACGCAGTCCAAGGAACCAGTAATACTGCAAAAGACATCTGTCTTCTCATGACCATGTATGTTTTCGCTTTCTGTCTGGTAATTTTTTTGCTTGTTTTGTGCTTTCATCATACAGTGCATCTCTAGATATCTCACCATAAAATATTAAATCTTTATAATAGTGCCATACCCAATAATCTGACTGCCTCTCCGTTAAACTGCACCCCATTCTGGTTCTGTAGGTAGTCACAGAACTGCTCCACACTTTTCCTCTCAGCCTCGGTAAGGCTGGGCACAACTTTCTCTCTCAGGCTGGCTGCAACATCTGCTATCTGTACAACAAATGAAAATGAGCATATATAGGATAAATGAAAACATTTGCTAGTGATTCATAATTTCTTCAGCGTGCAACAGTCTCATTTACACTTTCTTGAAGTTCACTTGTTTGCATGGTTGTACCCTTTTACATCTACATCTATCTGTAACTTCCTCTACATCAGTGATATCAAAAACAAGGAACAGATTAGAGTGAAAGCTAATCTGTGTTTATAGTTAAAGAAAACATCCTGTTTCACAAGATATGCTTCTTACGTTCCTTACAACTGCGCTCCTAAGACTTTACCTTTACATCTTTAAGTACAATAGCTTCTCTGTCTCCTTTCCTGGTTTTCTGCTTGGCTTGAGTGGACTGTGACTGGGTCTGTGCTGAGTTGCTCCCCACAGCGGAGGGAGCCTGTCCTGAGTTGCTCTGTGGCGCCCACGGTGAGCTGCCGGCCGGCTCCCGTACCCTCCACGACGGCGGGCCCCCGACAGGCTGGCCTCCCCCCGGGCTCACAGACATCGACTCTATCATAGGCCGGATCATCTGCCCAAAGGGACTGAGACACAAAACAACAAAAGTTATAAATCTTGATATGCCAGATACTATGGTCGACCCTTCCAGCCTTTTAAGCACTGATGATGTATGGCATTGACCACAGAAACACATGCAGACAGACAAACAAGAAATCATGCTTGTCTGACCTGTAACAGTACACATGTATAATGATGTATATTTCATACTGGAAGCACGCTTGTACTTGTTTATTTTTTAATGTTGTTTTGCATATGTTACTGCTTTTGAATGACAAAAATTTCTACTATTATTCAGTCCCAGATCCTAAAAATTACATTCTGTTCGTACAGAAATTATAAACAAATAAATCACAAAAGTCTGACTTTGAAACCCATGGCAAGTAACTAAGTCAACCTATTTAAACTCGATAGAGGAAAGGATATCAAGTGAAAGATCATGTTTGACTCACGTTGAGAGCACCTCATTGGGCAGGTTAGTGATGTGACCTGGGACGTCGTTCCCCGTCAGGAACTGGGCGACCTCCGAGCTGAAGTTGTTACAGTTGTGCTGCAAGAGGTGGTACGTCTCGCCACTGGGATGGGAGTAAATGATCAATACATCAATATATCAATCAATCAATCAATCATCTGTGCTGTAGCAGGTGGTATGTCTCTCCACTGCAATGGTGGTAAACAATCGATATGGATTGACGAATCAATCAATCAATCATCCATATGCATCAAGTGCTGATACATGGCAGATCTTTATATCTCTCTCCAGGACGCTTAATTGTCCGTACGGGACCTTCAGTTGGCTCTGGTGACCCCTATGCTCTTTGACTGGGTCCTCAGTAAAGCAGCAATTTTTTTTGTTATAACCTTAAGTCCCGGTCAAACATTCAGGACCTTCCCACAACTTTACTCCCGACCACTCCACAAGCAAGGTTTGCGCTTGGTTGGGAGTTGCCTATTCTAGTTCCAGTTTGCTCCTCTGATAAGGATAATGAGTTAAGCAAGTTTTCCAGGACCCATACTGACCTGAAAGTGGAAGATCCCAGCTCGGACAGATAGTCCGTGAAGATCTCCCGGGTGATCTGTGTGACCCCGAGGTCATGTACCGAGCCTGGGGGTCCCAGGATCGTACCACCCTGGACGGGGGGAAATGAAAATGTCATTGGTCATCGATGGGAGCAACGAGGCTTAAAATCAATTTTGATTAAACCTCCTTGATGGGAGATGATGATGGTGAACTGTCTAGAAAAGAACAATACTGTATTAATGAGTAGGGGTAAGGGTCCATCCTGGTCCGAGACTACCAAACCTGCCAGTCCAGTCTTACACAGATTGTACATAGTTATTGCAATTTTTTATTGCATAGCCTGGGTGCCATCCGGTTACTACCAGGGCTCCCACACTCGCTATCTGGTTGGAAACTATACAAATCTTCATGTTAATGCAAATTCACTTTGGATATAGCGAAGAATGAATGTTCCCTACCGGTGCACATGACTCAATCCCTCCGCCTCCAAAAAAGAACTCCTCCTCAAATACAACGATGGCCGTGTGCCTGGGGTAGGGATAAAGGAATAAATGTTAATCATGCCGAAAATACATAACATACGTACTGGATGTACATCCTACATGACCGAAGACTCTACTCTACTCATAACGTTACATGTAATATTGTTGAGAAAAAGTTTTCAACAGTGTATTTCTTAGACAGAAGAAAAATGCTGACTTACCAAATGCCGTCAATCTGCCTTCCTGTGATAGTTGAAACAAAAGAAACATCAGAACATTCTAACTAAGTTATATATTATATAAGTCAATTCGTATCTTCATATTATCACCCTCGTTAAACCAGGACCCCATATCGCTCCACGTTACATCGGTCGATATGAGGTCCTGGTTTAACGAGGGTGCATATTATAAGAAGATACCAATACCTTCACCATTCAAACTTTGCCTTTCTCATTCATAATATCGTCCTGACAAAATTTAACTTAGGACACGCACAATGAAATTTTCATAATTTTCCAACAACTACAAACTTTCCGACATATTCTTGGCCGTATTACCTATCGTCGAAACACAATTTTTGCTAACTCATCTCTTACTCATACTCATACATAGTGATGACACAGGGTGGGAGGGGGGCGGCATGACAGCTCACCTAACAGCGGCAGAGACATGCTCCTCGCCATACCCCGGGACAGGTCATACACGTACAGCTTAACCGGACTCCCCGACATCTTGTCAGGTAAAAATTCAGAACCCAAAACCGAGAAACTCCTCCGAAACCGCTGTAAACACGGAACGGCTGTGGAAAGTTGCGCTACTTCCGTGATCTGGCAAAAAAATGAACCCCGGTCAAAACATCTGACGTCATCTCCATCTCAGCCAATCAAAAATCAAGACTTAGCGACAAACTACTAGATTTTTGGGGAGGCAACTTAGCAATCTTATTTTACAAAATATCATCTAAATTCTTCAAACAGCTTCAGACAAGAATATGTTTACTATTTTATGAAATAAAAATACTCAAGAAAATCATCGTTATCAGAACGTTTGCTTGGTATTAACCGTCTGAAAAAAGAATTTCTTTATCTTATTCATTGAGTGGTTTATCCAAGGGATTAGAGGTCAGAGCTAGAGCTAGCCGCCCGATTTGTTTTGTGTGCAAAACGAACAATTTTCTGTCTTTTTCTTCCCATTTCTAACATCTACGGAGTTTCCAGAGTGCCATGAGCGCCCGCGGACAGAAGCGGAAGCCGTCCCGTTACCAGGACTACGAGCTAGAGACGGACTACACCCCGAGTTCGAAGCGGGCCCACCATGAGGGGGAGGGGGGCGGTCCTCTGCTGGTCGCCTCGCCCGCGGATGAACCCTGGGCCGACAGTGGGCGGTCTCCACGCGTACGGAAGAAGTCTGTGAAGCTTCGAGACTCGGACAGGGAGGGTTTACTACAGCCTCATGTAACGGTAAGTCCACAAGTTCCGGGCATGCAGGGGTTCAGAGATCCAAATAAAGAGATAGAAACTACCTGCAAAACAGGTCATAAAAAATAAGCTAGTTCGGAGTTGCTACTACGCATGTGCAGTGTCAAAGGTGAAGGCCCCCGGCTTGAAAACATTGCTCGTCTCGACATTGTCTTGATTTCAATAACAACGCCCCGCCGGGTTTTGTCCGTGGGGGCCTTCACCTTTGACACTGCACATGCGTAGTAACAACTCCGAACTAGCTTATTTATAACGAATCCTAGTCAACTCGCCCCAAGTCCAACTCGCCCCAACTATTTACTACCAACTCGCCCCAAATTAGTGCTTATCAAACTTGGTCTTATACTGGTTTTATATGCATGACTCCTACTTCTAAATATTACTTTACATGTTAACAAACCTCGTGACTCTAATTTAACATATTTTTTCGCTGGGCACGTATTACATGTAGCAAGTTGCGTTACGAACTCGAGATTCGCTGGCGGACCCGGTTGGCATGTCGGCCCACCGTGTCACCGTGCCGACGGCTGCTAGCTATAGTCTCAAGCATGGTGATCCGAAAGACTGTTGGCTTACCGTATGTGCTAGGAAACTAAGCGTCTTTGAGCATATACTTGAATCATAATTTGAGTCAGCAGTGAGCCATGCTTGAGATTATAGCGAGCGGGCGCAGGTCCCGGTGAACCCGGCGTGCCGCTCGCTACATGGCCCGCCGACGCC
Source organism: Branchiostoma lanceolatum (assembly GCA_035149815.1). NCBI lineage: Eukaryota > Metazoa > Chordata > Leptocardii > Amphioxiformes > Branchiostomatidae > Branchiostoma > Branchiostoma lanceolatum. The sequence goes on from CM068873.1 coordinate 1,608,199, forward strand.
CCCGGCATTCATCGGTGTTAAATGCCCAACAGAGAAGAGAATGTTAAGATTTAAGTCACGAAACTTTGTTAGCATGTAAAGCAATATTTAGAAGTAGGATATATGCATATAAAACCATGTTTAATAAGCCCTGATTAATATATAGAATTGGGGCGAGTTGGTCGTAAATAGTTGGGGCGAGTTGGACTTGGGGCGAGTTGACCTGTTACCTTTATAACCCGGGATAACCCGGGTTCTACATGTAACATAATTTACGTAACACATACCAAGAAAAATAAATTAAGTGAAAGTGAGGTCCTTGTCAAAACTTTCAGTTGCTATTAATAACAATAACAAAGAACTGTTTTTTTTTTACTTCCAAAGCATTTTTTTTCATCTTTACATCCATTCTACGTTTCAAACCTTAATACTCCACCTCATCAACTACTAGTATCCAAGACTATTCTGGACAAACATCAGAGTTGAGCCAGAATGGCACTATAGTATAATCGTATTCCTATTTTTGGTCCTCAAATGTGCAACATAACTCTGACGTCTGCCCTTAAGATTAGGTTCACATGTACCAAGTTATATACTTTTGACAAACATTTAATCATTACACACAACATAAGAAAATTTTGCTCTGGGGAGCTTTCGAGACGAACTCTCTGTCTCTTTGTCAACCCGGTATTACAGTCAGATCTCGTCTTGGAGTTCTCTTGTCACGTGACTTGATGTTGATTATCACGTGACAGGAGACAGTCATATACAAGTAATACTTTAACCGTTAACCCTGGACCCACCAAACAGGATTTTATGTAACGTATCAGACTACAAAGTTTCATCCATGTGATTGAACATTTTTGCAGAGTCCCCAGAAATCCTCATCGTCCAAGTCCAAGAAGCAGGACCTGCACAGCCTTGGAGCCGCCCACTACAGCCAGGACCCTCCCCTGTACCTCAGCAGCGCACCAGCCTCCGCCTCCAGCCACAAGAAAGACAAGGGGAAGCACAAGAAGAGCAGCAAGCTGGAGCCTCTTTACATCGACACCTCGGAGATGACTGAACCAAGAAAACACAGCAAGGGCTCCCACCACCATCACAAGCACGACAAGGAGTCGAAGAAGTCAAAGAAATCTCACAGCTCGAAGGACGAGGATCCCCTCCACTCCCCTGATGAGTCAGACGTACATGTGGAGGAGATGGAAGGGATAAAACTCAAACTCATCCTGTCTCCAAAAGAGCGAGGGGCAGGGAGCAGCGAGGAGAAAGAGACGAAGAGTAAGAAGTCGGGAAGTCACAAGAAAGATAAGGAAGAAACGAGCCACAAGAAGGATAAGAAAAGCAAGTCTAAGGAACACAGCGCCTCCAGCGAAGACGGGAAGTCCAAGAAGAAGGATAAGAAGAAGAAGAAAGAGAAGCACAAGGCAGGGGAGGAGTTGTCGTTTGAATCTTCCATGGACGAATCTTATGCTGGTGTCGGTGCTTCGCCTCCGTTCTCCCTGCCACAGTTTGGTAACTATGGGATGGGGATGGAGGGAGAGGAGATGGGGGCGAAGGAGAAGATGAAGATAACACTCAAACTGGGAGGTAAACACATGTTTACATTTTTGTCTTTATCATCTGTAGCATTTACTGTAGTGTAGCCATCCAGTAGGCATGCCCACTTCTGTCAATACATTGATGTGCGAAGTTGAAGTAGAAATCCACAAATTCAACTGGCATTTAGCCACTCTCTAATCGCATTTGGGTGAAATAGTTATCTTAATGGACAGCTGGGATCAGTCTTTAGTTTTAGTTTTTGTTTCCTGATGATTGAGCATCTATTATTTTAATTAACAACGGTAGTTAGCTGCAACTAGTCTGTCTAACACAACCTCCCTCTATCCAAGGTGATAAATGTATGTACCCCATGAGTAGGATGGTTACCAGTTCTTAGGAACAAAGTTAAATCATGTTCTTGTGAAGTGACAGCTGTTGTCAATACATGTACTTACTAGTATTCATAAACTATTCATGTATCTCCAGGTTCTGGTCAGAAAAGGGAGGAGCCTGTTTACTCCGGAGGTGTTCCTGAGTTTGATGACCACCAGGACCCGCAGCCCTTCGAGTTTCCGCCCTACGCCGTGGACGACACGGAAGTCTCCAGCCAGTCCGACAGCGCACTGGCAAGTCCGGGGGAGACAAAACAGAAACAGAAGAAGGAGAAGAAAGAAAAGAAGGACAAGAAAAAGAAAGAGAAGGCTCCAAAAGAGGACAAGAAACCAAGGAAGAAAGTGAGTGCCCTTAGATGTAAGGAGGGTATGTTCTCAACATTTTTGTGGACAAGATGACTTACAAAAATGAAAGTTACAGTCAAGTCAGGTACAGTCAAACCTGGTGCCAGCCAACCACCCAGCAAAACCAATCACTTTCTATCACAAACCACATTAGAACAATTTTACATAGTAGATTATGATTTTTGTTTGTTTCATAATTTACACCAGTTACCGGTAACTGATCATGGCTGGTAATTTGTCATGTCACGATCAATCTTTGATGTGACAGTGAGACAGAAAGTTGTGAAGGGTTAGACTTAAACTTCTAGTACTTCTCTATCAATAAGAATTTTGTGGAAGGTTATGATGAGTCCACGTGGTAGGGTGTTATAATCTACATTGTATACCAAACTGTCCACTTCAGGTGATGACAGCCTACATGTTGTGGAGTAAGCACCAGCGTCGTCGAGGCCAACCCCGGAATAGACTTTTCCTCCATCAGTAAGGAGCTGGGAGAAGGTTATGTTTATTGTTAGAATGTTATGATTAATACCAAACTGTCCATTTTCAGGTGAGGACAACCTATATCTTGTGGAGTAAGCACCAGAGACAGAAAGCCGTGGAGGCGAACCCCGGGATAGACTTCTCCTCCATCAGTAAGGAGTTCGGAGAAGGTTATGTTGAGTGTTAGGGCGTTATAATCTATACCAAACCGTTCATATTTCAGGTGATGACAGCCTACATGTTGTGGAGTAAGCACCAGAGACAGAAAGTCGTGGAGGCGAACCCCGGGATAGACTTCTCCTCCATCAGTAAGAAGCTGGGCGAGATGTGGCAGCAGCTGCCCGAGAAGGAGAAGATGATCTGGAGGAGCAAGAGGCTGACTCTGGAGCACAAGCAGAAGAAAGCAGCCGCAACAACGGTCAAGAGGAAGGTGTGTAGATGATATCCATGAATAGTTTCATCAGGTTGGTAAGTCACTGGATAAAAAGACTCTGTTAAGGTGACAGACGATCACTGAAATGTTTGGTGGACTAAAACACTTCCAATTGGTGTACAACAAGTCTTTATATTCAGAAAGGTGTATAGACTGAAGATTTGTACAAGACATGTATTAAATGTGTCAAGTTTCTGAAATGCTGACCTGTTTTGACTGCCAGCATAGTTTTGAGTAGCCATATACTAGTAAACCAGTTGTTTGTCTATAAATTTGTCAAGGAGACTGTCTCATTTGGTAATGTCATAACTTATTCAGTGTAAGTGCATTAGTGTATTATTTTTTACTTTGTACCTTGCAGAATACCAAAAGACATCATTTTTTGGGTGGTACATGTACTTTGTGATGAAACCTATTAACTTATATAGTATGGTGGACAGACAGTTACAACACTGTTGAGTGTCCCCTGTACTGCATGGCCTTGTATCTGTACAGAACAATATCTACATTATAAGATGTTTCACTAAGCTAGTTACCTGTACTCTACCCCAGGTGACAGCCCTGTCTCCAGTGCGAGGCGGTGCCGTCAGCCCTGAGCCTGTGATGAGCCCAGTCAAGACTCCAGTCCCCGGCACAAGCCCTATAGATGTGGCCGCTCACCTCAAACTGCTGGGGGAGTCTCTCAGTCTGGTGAGTCTGCACTAGCAACATTACACAGCACAACGCAACACAACATCAACACAACACATGTACAACACAGCACAACACAACACCTCACCTCAAACTGCTGGGGGAGTCTCTCAGTCTGGTGAGTCTGCACTAACAACATTACACAACACAACGCAACACAACATCAACACAACACATGTACAACACAGCACAACACAACACCTCACCTCAAACTGCTGGGGGAGTCTCTCAGTCTGGTGAGTCTGCACTAACAACATTACACAACACAACGCAACACAACATCAACACAACACAACACAGCACAACACTACACACCTCAAACTACTGGGGGAGTCTCTCAGTCTGCACTAACAACATTACACAACACAGCATTGCACAGCACAACACAGCACAACATAGCGCAGCACTATGCAACACAACACAACACAACACGACTCACCTCAAACTACTGGGGGAGTCTCTCAGTCTGGTGAGTCTGTACTAACAACACAGCACAACACAACACAACATCAACACAGCACAACACAGTGCAGCGCAGCACAGTACAACACAGTACAACATAGCACAGAACACAGCATAGCACAACCCAGCACCTCACCTCAAACTACTGGGGGAGTCTCTCAGTCTGGTGAGTCTGTACTAACAACACAACACGGGTACTCACTGTCACCCAGTAGGACTGGTGCCCCTGCCCACTGAGGAACCAAAGCAACCAGCCACTCACCCACTCACAAGCCAGCCAACCACAAAGGCACCTGTTTCACCTGTACCCTTACCCGTGCCTGAGCCCTCAACAAAATGAGGTTTGGTGCATAAACAAAGAAGAACACAACATTACACGACCTCGAACTACAGTGAGTCTGGTGTGTCTTCTTCTAAAAGAGACAACAGTTTTAATTCAGACTCGTTTCTATACTTCCCCTCATCCCAGGTTGGACAGAGGCTGCACGAGACGGAGGGTCACATCGCGATCCACGGCGGGCTGTCAGTGCTGCTGGACTCCATGGTGTGTGCTCTCGGCCCACTGCTCTCGCTGACGCGGCAAGTTCCCGCGATGAATGGCTGCCCGCAGGAGGTGCACGAGAGGACACTCGACAACGTGGCCTACATCATGCCTGGGCTTTGAGATGACATTGACCTAGCTAGGATGTACATCTACAGTCAAAGCTGACGAAGATGACCACTTAGAGGACCAATATAATCTACGCGCAGATGGTCACTATAGGCAGGATGCTTATTGCTTAGATTGTATGTCAATATAGAAAAGGTTATCTAAGGGACGGTACCAAAAAGTGGTCACATTGGCCAGGCAGTCCTATTTAGAGGTGGCCACTAGTATGTACAGGTTTAAGTATATCAATGGCTAGGTGGTCCTTATGCAGGGGTGGTCACTTGTACAAGTTTGACTGTATGTACATGTTACATGTAGATATGATACATATACGATCATTGTGTCACGTATAGTGTGTGGTACAATCATTATGGTTGTTGGCCCAGACCTGCATGGGACCGGGGTGTTAGCAGTTCAAATCCTGCTTGAATGCTACATTAATTTTGTACATATATGTCCCAAAGGGTTGCAGTCAATGAGAGAGATGTTGTGGAACAATACTGGAGTTTAGCATGCATGATATGTGGTGTCCAGTTGCTATTGACCCTACACCTACACTGTGAAGATGGTGAGATATATGTTGTATCAAACATAGGAGATGTGTGTAATTTAGTGGTTAGCAACTAGGTTCATGGACCAGAAGATTGGGAGTATGCATCCAGACCCAGTGACTTTCACCCAACTGACATTCTATGTTGTATGTAAAGAGTTGCAGTGGACAGGATATTGTGTAAGCTGCATTTCCCTTGAACCTACATGCAGAACTTGTAAATAATGTACAGAACAGCTGTCCTTTTTGTTTCAACCTGTGAGCTAAAACTAGATAAAGATAGCTATCTATTATTTTATACCTTGAAATCTGTACTGGAGTTAGATACATGTACTTCCAGCATGATAAAGGTAACATTCCCATTTATGAAAATAAAAACATTTCAATAATAAACAAACGAAACAATGATCAAGACTTTTCTCAGAGCTCCTTTATTTGAGGACCTTCAATATAGCAAACCATGCATTGCAGTGCAAAATATTCAAAACAACATTATGCAATGTTATAAATTCATTCAGAATCTTAGCTTGCTTTTTATAATAAATTGCATATTCCTTTTCAAAAGTTTCTGGCTCCTCAACTGTACTTGCCTCTTAGATTGATTTCATATCTTTTCCAAAATGTAAACTAACTCTTGAGATTTAAATTATCTTTCTGTCACATTTCTAAGACAAAAGAAATAAGAAGATAAGCGGTACTGAAGTTCCAAATTGATTCCACAACTAATAGTAATACTAAGCAACAACGAGGATGTAACAAACTTTCATGTGTTTTGGTCTCAGTACATTTGTATTTCATTCCTTGTTCCATTTCACTGAAGAATGCTTTACAAACCTCTATGCCAAAACTTGTCAGTTCAAATCATTATGAATACACAAGTACTCGATGTGATCTTTCAAAGATCACATCGAGTACTTGTAGTTTCAGAGCCCTTTAGTCACAAACACTGTAGTTTTAGCGGATTCTTCCAAAATTTCAACTAAAAGATTCAACTAAAGTACTAGTATCACAGATCTATACAATGTAACATCCTCCTTGCTAAGTTTGCTTTAATGCAACAAACTTGTTTTGGTTGGAGCAGAAGTTAGCAGGGAGGCAGATATTAAGACTAAGTATTCAAACATACACATTCAGTATGAAGTAAACATAACAAGAATGTGTAATTGTTCACATTTGCTATTGAGACTTTTGCCGATGCACTGTTTGCATACATTTTAATGACATATAAACGTTACAACTATAATCTTGTCTGTGTTTTCCAACTTTGTAAAATTATTGGTTTGCTTTGGAGTTGTGAAGATAAAAGTTTCCAAAGTTTGAAATCAAATCTTGATCCAATTTGAGTTTGGAGCTGTGGAGTTGTTATCAAGCTAGGTGAGGCCAATCTTAATTGCAAGTTGAAAAAAAAATGTACATAACTATGATTGTAGCTTGCTTGTTGATATTTTACACTTTTCATTTAAAAACGTTCAGGAGAAGGGAATTCATGCTGCCTATGATTATATATAAGTCATCTTTCAAGGAAAATGTGAAGCTTAAAAACCAAGCCTGCCAGTCATTTCTAAGGGAAAATATGCGACTTTAAGACCCAAGTGATATAATCTAAACAATCTTTCTAGATATTCCCAGAAATCCGAGACTTTGTGCAGATAACACAACAACGTGCCAACATTCTTTTAAACTTAACCTTCTCCCTGCTACCTGACCTTTGCTTCAGAATGAGTTCTACCAACACAGATAAACTTTCAAGCAATGACCAGTGTCTGTACATTTGTGTATGTGTACAGTCATGTTTGCATAGGTGCGTCTGTGTGGGATTGTAACAGCTGTAGTAGTTCCAGGTGCTCTAGGTCTGCTGCCAGGTGCTCGGCCGTCTGCCCCCCCATCTCCGCAGTCACCTGCGCACCTGCCTTCAGCAGCACCTCACATGTCTGCTTATCACCTGGGGGAACGGAAGACACAATCAAGGTGATAGGATTTTTTTACACCGAAGGTCACTTCAAGGTGTGATGCAAAGGCCACTCTGAGGTTACACACACACAGTCCCTACCCCATTTATTTGATTTATCTATAATAGTAAAGACAATTCAGTCTCTACAACTGGATAAGATTTGGAGATTACTTCCGGACATTTTGGGTGATATCCATCACTCCTCTTCAGCGTCACTAGAATGAACTGACAGAACAAGTCAGTACAGTAACTACATGACATTTAACTCCTAATCGTTGTATGTAAATGTCACTGATGATGGGATACTAGTATCTAAATCATGTCATGTGCTAGTCTTTATTTGTTCTGTTGTCTCATGCTAGTTGCATGATGACAAAGAAGAGTTTATTTAGATGTCACTCGAAACATCTGGAAGTGATCTCTGAATCTTATCAAGGGGTGTAAAAAGAGTCCAGGCTACCCTAATGAAATGATGACACAGGAACACCTTCAAAATCATCAAAATCTCTTTCTGTGTTAATGATCAGTGCAACATGTCACCTACCATGCAGTACCGCTAGGTGCAGTGGGGTGGCGCTGTCGCACTGTGGGTTTGCTGCGTTCACCTCGGCCCCGGCCTTTACCAGGGTCTTCACCAGCTCTGCATTCCCAGCATTCACTGCTGCGTGGAGCGGGGTGTTCCCAGTGCATGATGGGAGGTTGATGTCAGGTCTAGGGTGAACCTACAGTTGTGTGTAGTTATGAAAGTTCTGTAAAAGATTTTTCTAAATCAACACATTATCAAGAAGCTCATGATCACTGAACACAGGGATCTCCATAAAGAATGGAACAGTGGCGCTCCTCCATCCTGTTCTCATCCAAGCTCCATCCTGTTGATTTTCAAAGCTAGGATGTTCTTCCAATATTTCCCCTGTAATTTTGCTCAAAAATCAAGATTTCATTAATGGTAGACAAGATGTAAAGCTGAAGTTGCATTTGTGTCTGGAAAAGGCAAAATGCAACAGACCTCAAGCCACGCATCTTACATGCTTGGCATCCTCCCCCCCATCCTGCTCTATATTTCGGGGGAGATCCCTGCGAATAGTATACATTTTTCACCATTGTGAGATATGTCACAAGCCCCACGGGTGCATGCTCCACTACTAGTACTTAGTAGAAGCCTCTCTTCAAACTGCACATTACATGTGGGCTAAAGAATGTAAATCCATCAACAGTAAAATACATGTAACAAGATCCATTATGTATCAGCAGAGGTTAATGTGTATTTTCCGGTCTAGTGTACATTTTCTGTTTTAAAACAGTTATTTACCACTCTATCTTAATTTATATAAATCATATAGAAATTCATTAGGCCTTTATCTATATCATGATCTGATCATGGCCCTTACATCCTACATGTACCTCATGAGCAAAATGAAAAGTGGCATGCACGCCAATTTGAGCTTGTCATGACTTAAGAAATGTTTAAACAAAGAAGTCTGTTTTCCCCACCTTTGTGAGCAGGTAGGTGAGCACCTTGGGCTGGTTATGAGTGACAGCGACGAACACCAGCGTCCTGTTCTCCCCATCCCTCGCTCCTAAATCTGCCTTCTTCACCTTCGCCAGGTAGTGCAGGACGTCCTTGCTGCCTCTCTGCACTGCCTGTACGCACCGCTCCTCCAGGCTGTCCGTGGTAGCGGTGCCTGATTGTTCTTGTTCGTCGTCGAGGCCCCCCTGGGCTCCCGGGCACGAGATTGTTCTGTAGAAGGCGACCGCGGCGTGCCAGATGCTAAGCAACGCAAACGCCCGCAGCGCAAGGACCCACTGCACGAACTGTTTGTTCCTTGTCCGGACTTTCACATCTGTCAGCGTTGCACGATACTCCTCACTACGACCTGTAAATATCAACTAACAATTACTACATTGTCTCTTTGACATTTCAGAGATTTAGCCATCCAATTTTCACATGTCACATGTTATCTGAGCAGGGTTTCAATAAATATTCTATATTTTCAGATAACCTTCTTGACTTTAGTGTAACTCTCCTATAATGATAGTAGAATGTTCATTTAAATCATCATCATCAGTATCATTTAAATACTGTCTGACATAAATAAGATTCAACTTGAATTTGAAAGTTCATCTTTGTTGGTAGAAGTCATTCTGAATCAAAGCTGCACATGCCAACACAAACTTTGATCAGTCGAGGTGGGTAAGTCCAATTTTTTGTGTTGGCATTTGCAATAGTGTTTAATTTTAATTCAGGATAATTCAGACTCAACAAGTCCGCTAAGCGGTATGTTGAATAGAGATTTCCTTTTGATTTCAAAGACCTGCTGTGAGTGGATCAAATAAATCTGTACTCTTCAGTACAAACCTGCAATACAAACCAACAAACCCTTAAACCAACAAACAGACCTGACGTCAGGACGTCGAGCTTCTCCAAGAAGATGTGCGGTCCCTTCGAGGTGAGCAGCTTGGTCGGGTACTCCCGCAGTACTGCCGACAGGAGCCTGCGGAGCCCCAGCGACGTGACGTCTCCGCTCTCCCGCCCCGAACGGAACGCACGTTCCATCTCGTCCCGTACGATACCAACCTTGAAGTCAGATGGAAAAAGTCAAGGTTAAGCATGATGTACAAAACGGCCAATACTCTAGTGGACGTATAAACTACTAAGTATTTATAAATTACTATAGCCGTGGCGACTAACGAAGGGAGTTTTTGCTTGATATTACATATACTTTCCCTTCTTAGTCGTGGGGCAGTACACGATTTCACTTCTATTCTAGCGACGCCGGCCTTCAAACTTACACGCCGGGCCCGATTCTTGTTCTCCCTGAACTCCTAACACCCTTACCTGCGACGCCGGTCACTAAAACGACGCCGGAAACCCCATGTTAATCCACAACAGGGCTTGATGCGGCAGAAGTCAATGGAAAACAACATCGGGTCCGCCATTTTTGGTCTGAATTTTGAAGGAGAGGAACGTCATCGCTACGTCAGCGCTTGTACAGCTTGATTGGTGCGTTTACTCACATGACTGGGCTTGACCAATCAGGCTGTACAAGCGCTGACGTAGCGATGACGTTCCTCTCCTTCAAAATTCAGACCAAAAATGGCGGACCCGATGTTGTTTTCCATTGACTTCTGCCGCATCAAGCCCTGTTGTGGATTAACATGGGGTTTCCGGCGTCGTTTTAGTGACCGGCGTCGCAGGTAAGGGTGTTAGGAGTTCAGGGAGAACAAGAATCGGGCCCGGCGTGCAAGTTTGAAGGCCGGCGTCGCTAGAATAGAAGTGAAATCGTGTACTGCCCCACGACTAAGAAGGGAAAGTATATGTAATATCAAGCAAAAACTCCCTTCGTTAGTTGCCACGGCTAAAATTACTAGTATCTACCCAGAAAAGAACAAGAGATGACCATGCGTTCAAGAACCAGAATCATCAACCCAGGATTGAAGCATTCAATTTCAAAATCTTGTTTTTCTCTAGAACTGTCGTAAAGTAAAACTCGTTGCTACCAAGTACAGTAGGGGTGTCCTTATCAAATAGCTTTAAACAACACTTACAGCTAAGATGTGCAAAGGTTAGTTGTGACAGGTTGTTCAGTATTGTAACCAGCTGCTGACCTGCTGCTGCTATGAAGAAACAGATACAGATAAATAAGCTATACATACCTCCATCCCAATCAGCTGCGTACGCTGCGCTGGGGGAATCCCGCTCAACCAGAAGTGGGCGAACCGCACAAAGTTGTTGCCATGGCAACACCAATCAGAGAGCTCCTCCACCATCGCATTAGTCCTCATCAACCAATCAGCAATCACCGCTTCGTCCATGTATCCCAGAATCCCATCAAAGTTCCCATCATGCCCCACGGATCGCGAGTCCGGAGCAGTATCGCTGCCCGAACTTGCACTTGAGGACGGACGTGAACCGATACCAACGGGGGGCAGCGGCGCTTTCTTACTCCTTCTCAGATTCACGTGTGGCTCGATGAGTTCGTCTACTGCAGCAGCCTTGCGGGTTGCTAAGATGGAGGCACCGGCTTCCTTCCCCGCCCCGTACTGTAAGACGTCTCCATTCTCCAAGGAGGAAGAAGTTCTCAAGTTTCCGAAGTCCGTGTCCGTATCGCTGAAATCCATTTCTTCATCGCTGTCGCGAATCGTCAGACGTGACAGGCAGATCAGCTCGCGGAGGTCCTTCACGCTGCGAGCCATCTTTTCTTTTTATCTCCAAAATCAGCACACCTTTTGATGACTTCAGTGAGTTTTAAATTTGAAGCTTGCACATGCAGCTCAAAGGTCACCTGCCATCCAGCAAAAAGTTGTCTTGTAAAATCTATTTCTTGAAGTTACTAGTAGAGAGTCACAATTTTTACCAATGAGAGGCATCAAGCAGTTTCAGGAAAGATCAGTCATTGAACTTTCGCTAGATATTGTCTTCTCTCTCTTAAGACTTTTCATTAATGTTGAAGACCAGTTTTTCTCCAGTTTTTCACAAGGGCTCAAAGAAAGACTGCAGGGTAAGATTTGCTAAAGCAAAAGGATGAATGAAGATGATTTCGGGCTGTAAGAAAACCTTTTTTGTTAGCAGTGGTAGCAACTCGCTTTCTCAATAGTTCAGATGTTATGTAGCAAAATGACACACATGGCAGAGAAGCTATCTTTTTTGATTGGAATAAATCACAAAGTCAAGTCTTTTACAAGTAGTTCATAAAATTGTGGAAAGAACTGCACAGCAAGCGATCAGGATAGGAGGGGGATTTCTTCTTCTTCATGAATCTACTGGTACATATTGATCTCGAGATGCAGGCGATAGAGTCTATCTTGTATCTTCTTCTTGGTTGGAGCAACTTTGCAAGTCAAGTTTATAGAAAAGTACACAAAGAATTGCACAGCATTAGCAATCAGGATAGGAGGGAATTTTCTTCTTCTTCATGGATCTACCGGTTCAGGTTGATCTCAAGTCGCAGTCGGATGTCGAAAGCGAGGAAAAGCGTTGTGAGGAAGACCGGGAGGCGAAAGCGGCATTTCCAGGCGAAGTTGAAGAGCACGGCGAGAGTGTGGGACAGCGTACGGGCAAAGATGTCGTACGGGGGAAACATCGGAACTGCGGGAGGGTGACACTTTAGGTGAGGTTCAACACACAATCAGCTGCCACTCTGTAAATAGAGGAGAAAATATCTATTGTCAGATTATCTAGTGGTACACTGGCACTTGTGGTAGCAGTCAAATTGAAATAGTTTTAATTTTCAATGTGGAGATTTATCAATTGGGCAGACAATGGTAATCTAGGGAAATCGACAAAAAGCCATACATTTCAAAGTTTGACAAGTATCATTATTAAAGCTAGTGTACAAAAATAAATCTAGATAGACATCTTACATTTCCCTCACTTAAACTCAAATTCTCGATGATGTCTTCCAGAATTTATCATAAAGAAGATCTGGGTTAGTCAGACTTGTGCAAAATGTTCATGATACGTGATTCTAATAAGAAGCATTGGGGGCAATTTCCTAGCCGTTTGGCAGCACGTCTTTTTCGTTGCTTGGCAACACCAAAGCCTCGCAATCCCGCGGGAAATAACGCTAATAGCTTTAGAAGCCCAAAGAGATGTAGACTGTGAGTAGTTGTATCAAATAAAGGTTCAGTTGTCACTACATATATGCCCCTTGCGTATGTTTTATAATCTTTGGGGAGGGGGGCAACCTATGAAGGATGTCATAATTTTTTGTGTTCCCTCAAAAACAAACGTCCAAATTATGATTATATCAGTTGCAGACTTGCAGTCCATATCTAAGTGTCTAGTAATGGTAGATTGTATCTTTCGATGTTACGAAAACGCCTCAAACGTTTCCAGATCCCGTCTAACCCCGGTAGTTTCGTGAGAAAACGTTGACAGGTTTTCAGTTGAACATAATTTTCACAAACAAAACTGAGCAGCGGTTTCGTCACCTGTTAGACACCACGTAGCACTACATCATAAATATCGACAGTTTAGAGTCAACTGTGGTCAAATCCGTTACTTACAGTTTATGTACAAACACGTCTGACAGGTTTACTCACCTACATCACAGCGGAAACAGCCGGAAAACGCAACAACATCAAACCGAACAAACAAACGTCTCCAGACGGGTCCGTTCCGCCGCCATGTTCATGACGTCATTGTGTACCTTCCCAACATGGGACCGTGCAGAAGCGCCACACTGCGATATATATTCAAAGTGCAGAGCGGATCCTTCAGCGAAGCAGAGTTACAATCCATTTTAATTTCAGAGCTAAAAGCTATTTCTACGATGAATCTATTTCCAAGTTTCGTATCATACGATTTAAACTAATATTGAATATTCTTTTTTTTTTGGGGGGGGGGGGGAAATTGGACACCTTTTTAGGAAAAAAGCAACGACAAACATATTTTAATGTAAAAAGAAAGGTTGTCTGAAAGTCGACGATTTCATTGAACTGTGGCTATTTTAGACAGTTACGAACTTTGTACGGTCAACCTTTGTCATCGTATACATATATATACTGAACCCGCAACACCAGACGTTGACAACAATATCTATTTCTGTCACCATCGAAACTTACCAGTGACGCACCGCCGTGTACACGGCACCGTGATCTTTTGTTCGTCAAAAGTGAAAGTAGTCTCAACCTGTTTACTGAAATCAGCCAAGGCCCGCTCTGTTGTGCACAGAACCACCACACTCTGCTTTGAAAAAACTTTTTTCTGTCCTGGGTTACAATTTCGCGACAACTGCTCTTCAACCAACTTCAAAAACATGGCAGGTAAGAGTGTTGGGTTTAGTGAGTCAATTGTCAGCTGTGTTCTTGTAGAGACCAAGTTTTTTTTTTTCAAATGATTTTAATTTCAACATGGTACATAATTTCGCCAGGGTACATAATTCCATCAGGGTTCGCATAATTCCATCAGGGTTCATAATTCCACCAGGGTACATAATTCCACCAGGGTAAAGACCAAGTTTATACTAGTACTTAGGCAGGCAGGTGGCTTACGATTAGGGTGTGGTCGGTCTCTCTATCTGATATATCACAAGTTTAAGCTTGCATTAGGGATTAGATACTCGTTTTATGATAAGTCATTGCATTAACAGGACTACCGTGTTCTAGTAGCTAGAGTCTAAGTCCAGAACTTGCTAGGTACTAGGTGTGTGGGTTCGTGCAAGGATGTGAAATAACCTCCATATGGTACGTCGGTTGGACAAAAAAGCTCGCTGTCAAGAGGTCTAATATGGATGCCGTACTTCGTCAAAATCTGCTAATTTGTAGATGCACAAAACCTTATCAAACTGCCGTGCAAGATGCATATGTATACATCACTCAAGGAAGCCCTGAGCATGGCTGCATGCGAGCTCAAGACTAAGAGAGGCATGGAAAGGGGAGAACTCGAAAGGAGACCCAGAAGAAAAATAGCCATGAGAAATTCGACTCTACAAAAACAACCTGTGAAACGTTATACCGCTGAACAATGGCCGGTTCAATAAATAAAAGATAATGGCCGGTGAAACCAAAAAGCAGCTGTTTGCTAAACGTCAAGTTGACAGTGAACCGTCATGGGGGTGGGGGCGGGGGGTCAATTCTCTTCATTTTCCTACCAGTACTTAGTTTCTCCATTAGATTAGCGTACATGATAGGACAAGTGAATCTGGATATTCCAGGCAAAAGGGGTAACGGCAAGTCCTTAGGTATTAAACGTTTTCAACGCACCCCCTTATTGAAAACGTTTAATACCTAAGGACTTGCCGTTACCCCTTTTGCCTGGAATATCCAGATTCACTTGTTCTATCTTCTCGGATTTAAGCCGAGTCAAGCCGGACTAAT
The DNA here is from genome assembly GCA_035149815.1 of Branchiostoma lanceolatum. NCBI lineage: Eukaryota > Metazoa > Chordata > Leptocardii > Amphioxiformes > Branchiostomatidae > Branchiostoma > Branchiostoma lanceolatum. Next base: position 1,623,493 of record CM068873.1, read on the forward strand.
CCAGATTTGGTGCACGCCTGCCGCAATCCCGGCAGCGCTGGGATGATGACGTCATACTTCCGGGTTCAAGAGTCACTTTCACTTTCATCCGTCGGGTCGTGTGCAAAAGCCGTGCGCAAACTTATTCATCTTCAAGAACAACAATAACGTTACGCATGTCTTCAATATAATAATAATATCAGGTGTATTTGCAGCCAGTGCCACAGGCAGGTACCCAATGTGTAGGGTAATGAGGCTGTTTAACGTGTTCGAGGCACCTCCTCGAGCACGGGACCCCCGTTTTACGTCCCTCCCGGAAGACGATTTCGTGGAAAGCTTCGTGAGGCTACAGCAATCCGGACGTCCTTGGTTGGTCCCCCATCCAAGCACTGTCCGGACCGCGCGTTGCTTAACTTCCGAGATCGAGGGATCGGGTGTATCCAACGCGCCACGCGGCATATCGACGTGCTTTTTTTCTAATTCGCCCTATCGTATTCCTAGATGCCAGGGAATAAGATTAAGAGGCCGTTGTAACGTGTTCGAGGCACATCAACGAACACAGGACCCCCTGATTTGATTTTACGTCTCATCCGAAAGAAAGGTGCAGTCCCGACAGGGAAACCCTTCCCGGATTCGAACCGGGGTCTCCCATTTCCTGTGTTGCCGCTACCAATTAAGCTACAGGGACAAGGAAGAACTTTGCGATGGCCGCGACAGAACTGGCCAAGTTCAGTGTGTGGACCACGGAGGAGGTGAAACATCTCCTGTCCCTGTACGGGAACCGTGAGACACAGAAGAAGTTTCGCGGATCATACCGTAACCTGGAGGTGTATCAGGACATCGCCGTCAAACTGGCGTCGCGAGGGTTCAACAAGACGGCCCACCAGTGCCGGATGAAGGTCAAGAACATGAAGACGAAATACTGGAAGACGAAGGAGCACAACCAGAACGGGACAAGGAACTTTAAATGCCCATTCTACAAGGAGCTAGACGCCATACTTGAGAATAGGCCGACATCTCAAGAGGAAGACTTAGAGGGCGTGGTCGTCTTGTACAGCCAAGGAGGTGGGGAAGGGGGATGTGCTTGGTGCTTACCCAAGTTAACACTCATCACACAGTCTATATAAAATGCAATCCTATAAGAACTTATCCGGTATCGATCTGGATTACCACAATCTGGAATTAATCCGGATTATTGCAACCCGGATTTAATCAGGATTATTGCTATCCGGATTGAATCTGACTAGTAGTAATCAGGATTAAATCTGTTTCGGGGCAATCTTTTTCTGCTATGTACAACCCTTGGGATGGACATTTTTGACAATGCCTATGGGGCAGTGCTTTCCAACGTATCAACTTTAATGACAATATAAGTGCAGCTATTATCACGCGGTGTCTAACTTTCTTGGTGTTATTTTCTTTTCTATTTCTATCTGGCCTTTATGGCACCCAGAAGTCCTTAAGGAGCTAAATTGGTATCAATTCAATACCGTATGTGAGAACAGAGGTATTGATTTTTCGTCTGTATGTTTGTTTGTCATAGTGTGTGTCTGCAGTTATTTCAACATTGTAGAGTGTCAGGATGTGAGGTATAACTGGAGGGGCAGGATGGCTTGGCCTTGGTTGCATAGGCAGGAAAATGCAGACAGGTACAAAGGCAGGAATATGCATAATCAGAATAAGCGAGAAATTCACAATGACGAATAAAACAAGAAATTCACAAAAAATCTAATTTAGTCATATTTCACGGAGGTGTGAGATATTTGATTTCTTATTTTTCTTGGTCTTAATGACCTCATCTCACCATCAGGCATAGGCTTGGCAACGGTGACCTTGATGGTGCGTAACGACCTTGACCTGGCGTTCCGTCCGTACCAGACTTCCGTGTCGGTCCCACCGGGCAGCTCCGTCTACACCCTGCTACTGCAGGCGTCAGCTGACAACCCAAACTTCACGTGAGTTCCTATTTGTATTTCGTACAATAGTCTTTGAATTCATGCAACAAGGCTACATTGGCAGTACAGTCAAACCTGTATTAGCGGTCACCTTTGCATAGCGGCCACCTGCCCATAGTGGTCACTTTTTGTCGGTCCCTTGGATTTTTCCCATTGACATAAGCATTAAGAATTAGGCTATAGCGGTCACCTGTCCAACGCGGTCGCGGCCACACGATTTTCGGTCCCGCGGGTCTGGAAACACTGCCGATAACGGTCACGGCGCATCGTCGCCGCAAGATTCGGGAGCCTTCTTTCAAATCCCCGCGGAAAAAAATGTCATTATAGCTGCAGTGTTACCCATGAAAATGTTGTACATGGTTTTATTTTGCTCCTGGTGTTGGTTTTGAATTTCCAAAACCGCTAAGACGCCAGAAATAAGAGCCTCTTGGTGCGCGGTCCTAGCGGGACGCTTTGCTTACTTGGGTTACTTCACTCAAGTAGTACCATGGGGGAGTAGTTTGTTAAAAGAAAGACAGACGCCTTTTATCCTCTAAAAAAAGGTTATAACGCCATCCATTCTTTGCATACTCTATTCTCTTTATTCAAAGAACTTCTTTGACGAAATAAGTTTACATTTTGTACTATCTAATGTAGAGTAAAATCATAATTCACAAATGCAGCTGCACCCACATTACAGTAGACTATCCCATGACCCTATGACCTCAAGCGCCATCTTGCAGCTGTTGTTTTTCCTCCCGGCAAGGAATCCGACCCAAACAGGCTGATTTTACCGTGAAATTCCGCAATTATTTGATGATAAATGATGTCGCCCCACAATTGAAAATGACACGGTTGTCTTTGGCAACATTTTGGTCGCATGTGCTCCGGATTGGGGGCGGATCGATGGATCGACTTGTGGAAAAATCCGGACCTACCGAAAGCAGTCATCTTGAGCCGATGGTCGTCTTGTGGAAGTGGTCGGTAGACCAAGTTTGACTGTACATGCATGTGAATAAATGTTTCTCAGTGGGTACAGAAAACATGTGCCACTTATTGCTCGTATTCAATCAACTGTTTCTATAGAGCGGCCACCTGTCCATAGCGGTCGATTTTGGCCAGTCCCTTGAGTGACCGCTATAGGCAGGTTTGACTGTACTTCAATCTCCTGGGACTCTAACAGTTATGCTGAACTGGACAATCAACATGAAAACTGAGTCTGAGGGGACTACTTTGTACCTTGGCACACATGTAGTTTCACGGAGTGAATATACTGTTACAGTAATTCTTCATTTGTTAACAGTAACTTAACTTGCTGGATGTTTACTTACTTATCCAAGAAACAAGGAAATAGATAGCCTGGGTGCCATCCCATTACTACTGAGATGAGTGTTCCTACATTAGCTATTCTGTAAAAATCTTACTAATAGGTAATTAGTGAGTGTAGGAGCCCCGGTAGTAATGGGATGCCACCCAGGCTAGGATATAGACCGGCCTGGCTTTATTTTCTATCATTGCCTTCTCAGGTTCCAGGCAGAGTACTATGGAAGTCTGTCGTCACACATGATCACTTCTATCAACGGTGTGGCGGCCAGCGAGGACGACAGGACCTTCTGGCGTTTCGAGAACAAGAAGAAAGTCAAGTTCGACCGTGGTATGTTTGATGTCTGCAGCTGAACCTTGTTTGCAACTAACAACACATCAAAATCCTTCATTGATCAGCAATATAACAGAGACTGCACACTGGTTTGATATCAATTTGTATTTTCATTACAAATATTCACTTTGCTTACTACACAATATAGCAACAAATGAAAATAGTATAAAATCTGTCATATGTGTGCAGTCCAGTTTCAGGGTCAATGTCAGGCATAAAATATTTTTATGATTACTTTTATTTGACAGAACAGCAAGCAAGGTGTTATTATAAGCTACTCTCTCTCTCTGAAGTTCTGAACACTCCTAAGCCCCTATGGCCCTAACCCTAACATCGCATCATGGCTCACCTTTCAGGCTTTCCTAACCCTGCCCCGCATCACCAGAGTGCACATGTATAAGATCCAAAAGAAAATAAAAAAATTCATCAAACACACAATGCATATGTACGTACCTCCAAACAAAGTGCTCCTCCCCATCAATGTTGTACCATCCTGTGGTATGTGTGACCACATGTATATGTAGGTAGAAAAATTTCTGCCTATTGTAACAATTTCTCCTATGGAGATTCAATAAAGTACAAGCAAACTTTACAGTCAACCCTAATCCTAATCCTTTTGTACTGCAGGTGTGGATCTGATTGGTGTGTTTGATGGTGATGTCATCGTTTTCCGCTTCAAGCACTACGACCCGCCCAGCACGGATGACCCGGCATCTGACTGCGACGACTAGAGGTCTCATCCGGCAGTTTCCAGAACACTGTCATGAGACACTCTGTGAACACAGACATTTTAAACTGTATAGAGTTACATCATGTTGATACAATTATGATACAACTATATTAGCACAAACTGTAAATTTTTAGTACACAATACTATGGCAAAGTGACTTTTTTTTCAGAATACTGTACAAAAATTATTGACTGACTTTGCTTGCAAATGTGTCATATCAAACATTGTGAAAAAACAACTTTGTAATAAATACATGTACAGTTAAAAAACAAAAAAGCTTTGAGTACAGAAATGTACAATTGTTGAGTTACTTTACACCAAAAATTGTGTTTTTACTGTCTAATTATAGGTTCTTTAGTTATTTGTGAGGAAGGCATTTTTTTTACAATAGTACTTGAACCTGAATCTGATATAAAGAACTGCCCCTTCTATAATCTAACAGGCGTGAAGGTAATTAGAGCAAAGGAAATTTGCTGTGCAACCAAGAGTTTTACTGCCTGGGGATTAACGCGGATCCAACGCAGGACTTATGTAAGTGTTGGGTTTTACTTAACCAATAATTGATATTTGAATGTTTCTCTTATTTTCGATGCCTTTTAATTATAATAGAAGTGACTAACAAGCAGAGGGGAGACTTAAATCAAAACACCTTCAATCTTTATATAAGACAAGCTAGAAGTACATCCTTTATTACATGAGTTGCCTTGAAAAAGTCATTAAACTCCAAAATCGAACAAATCTGAAAGTTGATGTAGAATAAAGTTAATTTTGATTGCCTCAGACTATACATTTCAAAGTAAATGACTGTAGCACTAAATCTTTTACAGGTTTTAGACTATTTCTTTTGATGTGCTGGACAACATTAATATTTACAAAGACTAACATGTATCAACTATTAGTAAAGCATATTAGCAAATTTAACGTAAAAACATTCAATGATATTTTTGATGATATTTTTACCGGCATATCTATTAGTAGACTGTGTTTAACTCAACACCATACTTTCCATGCATACTGTATCAACTAGTTCTTTTGAACAACATGTCACACCTAGACGTTACAAAGTCCAAGTAACACAGGTCACTTTAGATTTGGAAAGTCACTTTCCAAATTGTGGCTAAATTGCAAATTTCTAGAGTTTTCATTTCTAAAAGAACAGCAAAGTGTTATAGCTTATTGCAAAGGGCATTTTCTCCTCTACAATCTGGCATTTTTATTTTGGTCATATCACATACGGATGTCGAGATATCTGACTTTAAAAGTTGTCGAGCCTAGTAGTCTGAGTGGAACCAAACAGACTGGTAGTCCATTGCTTCTGACCATAGTCCAACTAAGTCAGACTGGTAGTCTGAACGATGTTGGCCTACTACTAGTCTGATAGGGGGCACTACTGAGGAACAAGTCCATGCTAGACTGTAGAAATCCCTTGAATTAATGACAGAGCCATTTTCAGACAATATATATTTCTGGCACTTAGTGCTGTTTACATTCAGTAAATTAGGTCTATAAGAACTTCAAGGTAGCCCTATCCAGCAATTAGGCAGCCTTTTCTGGTTTTGAACATGTAGATACTCCCCGGCAAAGAAAGACACCTGGCTATGTTACAAAATTGACCAATTGCAAGCTCTTCCCCGGTAAAATACAAGAGAACTACGGTTTTAAAACTCCTAAATTGTTTCCCATATAAAGACTTATCAACACTCCTTCAGTAAATAATTATGACTCTATGTTTGTGTTCCCATGTGAAGGCCAAACAGAGGGGACTGCAGTCATGCATAATGATTCAGTTTGCTAAACACCTGTCAGTGAGTCGGAGTCACATTCTATCTCTGACAATGAACCGTGACACACGACCTTCCCATGGTGCACTGCAGCTTCCTTCAGGATCAGGACGATCTCCCCATAGATCACTGTCTCTTATAGTAACCTGAGAATGTGATGTAAGACCTTTGGTATTCAACCCTGTGGCATGTGACTTTCCCAAGGTGCAGTTCACCTTCCGACACACCCAAAGAAAAGAGAGAAAATTCCTGGCATCCAAACGAGTGAATCTACTGATTTTTGTCACCATGGCATGCGCAGGTAAGAATGGCAAATCAGGTGTATCAGTTATAATGTTACTGACATGCAAAACATACTGTAACAGTAAGCAGTGTCTGGGGCTGCAATGTTTGCCAAGTATTTAGTCTACGCACCGTTTCTAACTTTCAGCGGCAACCATCTTGACAAAGAAAAATGTTTTAACCATTTTCAAACTGTCAAGACAGTGCACATGGATTCAAAGTCTTTCATGACCAACATACAATGTATCGAGAGTAAAGACTATGAAATTCAATGAGATACCAATTATACCAAGTGTTAACCAGATTACTAGTATATTGTATGTTCAACCTGCGTCAAATATTGGGGGGTGATAAATAAGGAATCAGCATATTTTGTACTTTTCTGGGCTGAAAGTATGGGTTTGTGAATCTATGTACTAATGAAAGATAACTTGATTCTTTCTGCAGTGGCCTTAAAGTTTTCAGGAGCATTGTTCATCAAATACATGTAGGACCAATGTCTAAATTCTACAGATTTAAACTTTTCACTTTGACCTATTGGTAATACCAAATCCTTGATCATGACACAAAGCATTCATGACAAGTATATCTAAATTGTCAGGATTTGGTTTAGATCCTTCTTGATTATACTACAATCATTGAATCAATTCTAAGTAAGAATTACAGACACTGCCAATAACATTAAGTATAAATCTTTCATGTTAAACCTCACACCTGAAATTGGCAATTGGTATTCGGTTGAAAGACGGAACAGTTTAGTTGTTGGCTCCTATGTCCTGTTATGTCAACCAAATCCAGAAAGTTGGTATGGGACATAATATAACAGCCCCAGTATGTAGTAGGCCATGATGTACCTTTTTCAGAAGCTTGGGGCCCTCTACTTACACATGTCTAACACATGTCTAACTTGCGCTATATTGAATGAAAGGGTACACCTGATTGTGAAATAGCTGTTGGTGGCTGACGCACAAAGAGCTATCAATTAGATCGGGACTGCCGACCCTTTTAAACCTAAGGGCCACCCACCTGTCTTTTTCGATGAGTGCTTTGACGTCACAAGGTCAGAATATTTGTGTTGTAGGTGACTTCAGAAGAGGTTGATCGAAAAAGACAGGTGGATGGCCTTGAGGTTTAAAAGGGTCAGCAGTCCCGATCTAATTGATAGCTCTTCATGCATCAGCCACCTTTTTACTGAAAGCATGTTTGGTAAATTTTATCTATTTATAAATTATCAATCTTTAGGGTGGTCCCTTCAATTAACAAAGTAACTGATTTCCAAGGGAGCCCTTACTAACAGATATCAATAAGGAAATTTGACCAGGACACTGGCATGATCAATGCAATATGTTACCAGGTATATATATTCCAAGACCTCAATTGCTAGTGTAAAAAGGCGCAAAAAAAAAAAGAAGACAAATTGTTCAATCAATTCACTTGTCTGTTTTATTACAAGGAATAGGGAGACAGTGATCATGTTTCTTTGGCATATTTTTGACGAAAGGAAGTTTATGGTATAATGGAATTCCAATTTTTGGTCTAACTATCATCAATCTGCTTTTTATTAAGAAAAGGGACCACCTGAACAACAAGGGATGGAGCAGGCCAATCAAGACCAACAGACCATTGAAGGCCAAATTAACGTAATCATTAGATTAGAGTTAGCTTATCATTGTTATGTATATATATATATATATATACGTACTTTCAAACTGTTATGTTTTCTGTTGTGACCTGTACTAAACCCAGTGGGTATGTGTGTACAATAAAGGTCTTCATTCATTCATTCATTGAAGAGAAGGACGCTTTACAGCGGCAGATGGAGACGCTTACCATAGAGGGGGACCAGGCCCAGGAGGTTGCCGAAACCCACGAGGCTGGGGATGAGGAGGGGCCCACAACCCACGAGGCTGGGGATGAGGAGGGGGCCAAAACCCACGAGGCTGGGGATGAGGAGGGGCCCACAACCCACGAGGCTGGGGATGAGGAGGGGGCCAAAACCCACGAGGCTGGGGATGAGGAGGGGGCCAAAACCCACGAGGCTGGGGATGAGGAGGGGGCCAAAACCCACGAGGCTGGGGATGAGGAGGGGGCCAAAACCCACGAGGCTGGGGATGAGGAGGGGCCCACAACCCAGGAGGTCGGCAAAGAGGATGGGGCCACAACCCAGGAAGTCGGGAAAGTGGATGACGTTGATCATGAGGACAAGGGAAAGGAGGACCAGAACAAGGGTAAGAAGAAAAACAAGCAAGAAAAGGAAAAACACAACTGTGCAGCCAGATATTTTTTCCTAAGCTTGATGTTTCAGTAAGTCCTCAGCTATTGTACCTTCCTCTCAGGCTGAGAAGTTAGAAGATAAATGTAGTAGTACAAATTTCCAATGAGCTACCGAAAGGAAGAAAGCATTCTGATTATTATTTCATGGTAAACTTAGTGCAAGAATTTTTAAAAAGCTGGCCAACATAATTCATGTAAAAGGTGCCAATATGCAACAATTGCGATAAAACAAAGATGTGTGAATTTCCGACCATGGGCGTTGTCCCGAAACAGTTTCAGTTGAGTTTTATAGATACAAATTAGTCTTGGAATCATGGTTATAATTGTTTAAGGAGTTTCATATGAAGAAATTTCATTGTTTGAAACAATCATTGTTTCAACCAATGAAATTTCTTCATTAATACATAATTTGCTTGTGTTACAGGTGCTTTTGGAGGCAAAGAGCCATCTGTACTTGCAAAAAGACAGCGAGCTAAGGGCTACCTCCTCTTTGAGGAGGCAATTCAAAAGGCATTAGACAATAAAAAACTTCCACCCTGGCCACCAGTTGTAACAAAGAGTCAGCAGCGTCGCATCAAAGGAATGACTCAGCAGGACTTCATTCGCAAGCTGAAATTAAGCAGAGCAGCCAAAGATGAGTCTAATTACCTCTGCAAGATAGACAGGGGCATAGATCCATATGGGGAGAATCCACATCCAGAAATGATACCTGGCAACCGGAACCGTTGGCAAGCTATCCATCCACCTGAGGTTAGTGTGCTGGAACTGTAAATTTTACTTTCAATTTGTTTGGTTTGTCAAAAGAGAAATTAATCAAGCTATGGAATCACTTGGTCAAAATGAATCTTATCCTGATTGTTATACAAGTCATATTATCTAGGTTCAACTTGGTGAAGTTGACTCTACAGTAGGGTGCAACACATTTTGAGAATTGAAAAAAAAATTGTGCTAATCAGCTGCAGGAATGTATCTAGTTATATTACTTGTCAGGTTAACCTTTGTTTCAAATTAAGCATGCATTTCATATAGGTGCCTTGCATGCGGCTCTTTTAGACATCACAAGATTTACTAAGTGTTTCTCTGTCCACAGGTGGTGATTGAAAATGCAAGCTGGGTCTATGATAGGTTCTTGGAGTACTACCTTACTAGTAAGAATGGAGACATTCCAAATCATGCCCTGACACCTGATACGCTGCACCAGATGAAGAAGTTGCAGCCCTGAGTCACTTCAAAGAAGCCACACAAGCGAAACATGTCTGAGTACGGGCTTTTTTTAAATGTGAATAAAATCTTTTCACAGCAACCATGTGGCTATAGCGTCCTTTATGAATTTGTGGCATAAGAATATGTTGACTTGAGGTTGCCCACAATATTTACTGACAATATCATTCTGATATGTATTTTTGATCATTATTTCAAAAGATTTCTAAAAGGTCTTTAGCAACCCCGAGGCTAGGCAAAAACTTTTTTCACATATAATGGTAATAGTTAATCAACACTTCTAGTACTAATGCTATGAATTCCAAAATTTACATTCATTTTGTAGTTTGCTAAAAGTTGTTTGCACATAAGCAGAAGACTAAGACATAGGCCGGGTGATCATGAGGTGAGATGAGGCCTGAGGCATTCAAATCGTTTACCCACAAATGAGTTCAGATCTATAGATAAGCATGATCTGCTTTAATCTTTGTTTGAAAAACTAATTCTAGGGAAATGAGGCACATCTTGTGGGTGTGCCTCATGCACTGCCTTAAGGCTACATTAGTATTATAATTAGCTTTTTACTCTGTATATAATGATATTTGATAATTTTGTATATAATCAATTCTGTGTATAATTGTTACCGAATTGTATATTCATGTCTACTGACTTTTGATGTCTAATGTTTATTGTTTGATTTGGTTTCGTATTGTTTTCTATTATCATTTCAGGTTTGGGAGGACAACTTGTAAAGGTGTTGATACACCTGTTTTGTCCTCCCTTCCACTTGTTTTTGCATGTGGTAAATTCAAATAAAGAAATAAAGAAAGAAATAAATATGATGTTAAGGAAAGACTATCAAGAAACTTGTGCAAGATTCTTCCATATAGAATTGAAAGGATTTAAACTTTCTTTTTTCAAAAATCTTCCCAAGAACCTGCAGTATGAGATTCTTATCACAAGAAGACTACTTTGTCAACACTGGTCCATTAGCTGTAAGAAAAACATTTCTTAGCAATTTATTAATATGCTTAATGCAGAATGATATACTTGTTCACAGAATAATTTTCTTTGTATAAGGAAAAACAGATATCATACTATATTAATATGTCGCACCTAGACCTAACAAGCTCTACTACATAAGGATCTTGGCAGTCCAACCTTATACTTTGAAAGTATATCCAGAATGTTAAGCACTTTTTGGCCCCAAAAATGTTGTCTAGGGATATATATAACAAAAATATACTGCAGTATGTTATTGACATTTCAAGTGTAAAAAAAATAACAAAGCCTTGTAACAAGATTTTAAAGTTTTAAAAGAATTAAAGATTCAACAAATCTCTGTAATCATAGATGTCTACTTCTAATTATCTTAAGTTGTGCACCCAAAATTTTTGGTGCAACATGCAGTCCTTCTGGATGAATTTCAAGCCCCCACTTGAAAGAAACCTGGCCTTGTAATGTGACCATGCAAGGTTTCCCTTAAATTTCTCAGAAAAATACCACAGAACTACGTAGTACTACCTCACTTTTCTTTAACAGGAACGGTTCAACCCATCATACAATGTACCTTCACTGTTTTGCTCTGCTCACACACCTAATGCATGGGTCAGGCACACACAAGCTGACCTAAGTCCTATTCTTGTCTCAGGCAAGGGCGCTTTACTGATTGCAACATAAAAGCAATAGCCGGAAGCAAAGATTCACTGACGGAAACTTACCCAAAACAACCTTTTGGGGTTGAATTTTACACAAACGGTGATCTGGATCCACCACTCTACTTTCATACTGTTACTGTGCACAGGGTGGCCACTAAAAACCAGGGGGGGGGGGTGACCTTACTCCAAAATATCATCTAAAACTATAAAAGATAATGCGAAAGAACTGTGGCGACCTTTGATATTCAACCTTGTGGCGCCTTACCAAGGTGCAGTTCGCGGGAATCATCTCGCGAGAACACACAAGAAGTGAACCAGTGACGTCATTAACTTCGGATCTCGACCCACAGAAAATTTTCATCGTGCGCCACTGGGATACTTATTCACCATGGCAGGTAAGGATGGCAGATCATGTAACCATATTATGTTCCAAGCAAAACATACAGTAAAGCAATGTGGTCCATTTGTCTGCAGCAGCATTCACCAATTATAGGAAGATTTTAGAAAGGTAACGAAGTTATATTGAATTTCAGACTCAATTTGGGTGGGGAGGGGGGCACCTCAAGGTTACAGGAATGAAGCAAGGGGATTGAAGGTGAGTTGTCTTGGGGAGAGGACTGTTTGCCCGTCTGGAGAGTTTAGAGGATTAGCCTTGATGCACCGGCCGTGAGTTCATGCTTTGTTCGCAGGTTAAAATTTGTGAGAGGAGGGAGCGCTTGAACGTCCGTATCCGCTTAGATGTTGTTCGACTTTGCTAATACGTCATCTCACCACATCTCGCCATCGCTCCATCTCACACATGTGACGTAATCTCATGGTGTTCAATTCCCACATATGATGATTGTGGTTCATCATAAAGTCATAATGAAGCAGCAAATGTATATTTCGTGTGTCTTCATCTTAACAGGTGCCTCCAACACACATTACTGTACAATCATTATGCCATCAATGCATTAATAGTACATAGCACATGGTTTTGTAAGTGCTTAGAGAAGGGGGTAGACCAACAGGAGACAGCGTCAGAAAAACAATTTTCCCGGTGGTTAAATCTTATTTCTCGGGTTCAATGCAGCAGAAGTTCATAAGGTAGCCCTTCCCAGCAATTTGGCAGCCTTATCTGATTTTGAGAGCAATTATCATCATGATAGATACTTCCTGACAAAGAAAAAAATCTGGCCATTTAAGAAAAACAACAACAATTGCAAGCTCTTTCCCTGTAAAATAAATTCTTAGAGAACTACTGTTAGTAGTAACTTTAAAACTCCTAAATTATGGTTTCCCACACCAAGACTTATGAACACTCCTTTGTAATATGACTACAATGTTCTTATTCTTGTGTGAAGACCAAGGGGACTAGTCATGCATAATGATTCAGCTTGCTAAACACCTGTCAGTGAGTAGGAGTCACATTCTATCTTTGACAATGAACCCTGTGACACACAACCTTCCCATGGTGCACTGCTTCCTTCAAACTATTGTTGCAACTTGAAGTTAGAATAGACATAAAATACTACATTGTCTTCCTACAACATGACAATATCTAACAACTCCCTGCAATATATAATAGACTGTGTGAGTAGAACTTCAAGTTCAAGCAGAATCATGATAAAGTCATCAATGATAAAAATCTCAATCATAGCACAAGAAAGTTTTTTGTTTTGTTGAATGGCACATTCTGTACATCTCACTGGTTTCATGCAACTCATTCACTGGCAGGTAATCACCCTATAGTAAAGGCAGCACCACCAACAGCTGCCCAAATACAGCAGACTCGAGATCATCTCACCTTCGAAGGGGCACTTCAGAGGGCTCAACAAGATGGACGTTTGCCTCAGCGGCAAGGCCCAGCCAATGGTCAGCAGAACTTCATCAATCAGCTGATCCTGAACACATCAGCCAAAGCTGAGTTTGGTCGTCTGTGCAAGGCACGGCTGGGGACACAGTACGCCAACGAGAAGCTTGGCAACAAACACAGGCCGCAGTCAGTGTACCCACCTCAGGTTCGAGCCACATTATGCACAATCATGTTAGACTCTTTTAGATTTCATACCACATTATATGTACTATATTTTTTCGATAAGATAAATACAAGCAAACATTTACAGTCAACAACAAGAAAAATGCTTTGAGAGTTGAGGCTTTAAAAATTCACCTTCACACAGTCGCATCTAGATGTACATTGAACCTAATACTTTAAGTGTAATGCTTATGGCTTGGCTTTCTTCACAAGAAAGCAAAGGACCATATTTGCAACAAAAAGCTGTGAAAGTCTAACTCAGACAATAAAACATGAAGCATGGGTGCCAAATACAAAATTCATTTTTGATAAAAATTATACAACAAAAGATTAGTTTTAGACATTAACACACTGAAGTAGCTGCACCAAACTCCCTATTGGTTACAGAATCAGCAGCAGGGAGAAGGTTAATTAATGTGTTTTATGACATGAGGAGTAAGTAATCTACTAGTGTTGTTACCTTTAACTAAAATAATGATCAAGGTACCTGACAGAATCTGTACGGTTGAAAATCAATATTTATCTGTTTGACAGACTAACTTTGGTGGCTTTAAGTGATCAACTATAAGAAATTAATGGTAACTTCATTCATAAAAGTTTCAAAGTAACCCTCTTCTCCACAGGTGGCCATTCGTGTGGCACTTAAGGTGTACAAGAAATTCCTGCGGTACTACATTAAACACAACTACACCTTGCCAAAGACTCCATACCAGAAGGTTTGTGCCAACAGGGATCTGTACAGACAGGAGAGGGACGATGCCAGACAAGAGAGGGACCAGGCTAGACAGCAGAGGACCTGGGATAGAAGGCAGACAACAAGGGCTTTGCAACAGAAGAACCAGGCTTTGCAGGAAAGGGACGTTGCCAGACAGCAGATAAAGCAGGCACAGAAAGATATTCTAGGGGTCCAAAAAAACTGGAACCGGGCAATACAGCTAGCAAACCAGGCCAGAAAACAGACCAACCAGGCCATACAACAGAGGGACCAGGTCCAAGAGGACAGAGACAGGGCTCTACAGGACCGTGACGGGTATAAACGAGAGCGAGACCGGTATAAACAAGAGCGTGACCGGTATAAAGGAGAGCGAGACCAGGCCTTAGAAAGGTTGAATCAGGCTCAAGATGAGATTCAAGATAAGAACCAGGCCTTAGAGCAAAAGGATAGGGTCATACGAAAGCACGATAGGAAGATACGAAAGCTAGAGAGACAGAACCGTAGGTTGAGGGCTGAAAGAGAGATACAAAATCTCCAAGCAGAGGGCAACATTCTTCAAAACTTACATGATTTATGAAGTCGTTGATAGGACTTATTGTTACATGGGAGTTCACGAAGAAAGCATTTTTAACAAACAATTTATGCTTGCCTCCCGCTTTAAACAATTCTATGCGTTCTTGAAAGAAACGAAATTGCAGCAAGGGCGGGATGGTGGTAAGCGGGAGGTGAGCCAAGCTGTACGGACGGCGGATGTCGCAGGAATGAAGGTGGCACGAGCGGAGGTCAGAGGTCGCTTCCTCAGAGTAATTTAAGCATTGATGTCAAGATGGCGGACAGGTCGGACGCGTTCTCTTGCCTCTCCTGAATCGAGTCGATTTTGTGCCGATTCTTGCATTGATATCCTTTCATTCATTCCATAGATTTGTACCTCACTTTCAACTGCTTAAATACATTGTTCAACACGTCTAACCCTTATTTATTTTGCCCTTCTTCCTTGATATATCTCACCGCCGAGTCGATCCCGATCGAAGCGGCGGAAACCCGAAGGCGGAGGACCGAGAAGGAAGGACAGTACCCCGGTATCCTGACGAGACTCCTGGTATCCTGACGAGACTCCTGGTATCCTGACGAGACTCCTGGTATCCTGACGGGACTCCTGGTATCCTGACGGGACTCCTGGTATCCTGACGAGAGCACGTCTAAAGTCAAGAAATCCAGCCTAAACTTTAAAGCGACGATCTATTTATCCGCCTGGGGAGGGTGAAGCCGCCGCCATTGTTCCATTGTTCTAGTTACATGGGACGCAGACGCCGTATCTTAGACTTAGTGATGTCAGCTCCGACAACTGATACAACCTCCAGCTTGAAGGAGAGAATAATAGACAGACTGTCCCAGTTTGAATCCTACCAGTCAATCCCGCATGGCAGGCTGATCGGATCGCTGAAATTGCAACAAACAATGCCCCCTCCACCCTGGAATCTCTGAAGGAAGTTCGTCAGGAGTTATTTGACAGCATCGAGAGCCTTCCCCACAGCCCTGACGACCTATCTGATGGCAGGTTAGTAAGACGAAACAAGAACTCTACTCAGCGCTTTACTCTTATTAAAGACATTATAGCGACTTTAACTTCAGTAATTCCGGAGAGGTCAGTAAAGACTTGAAAGATTGCATTCGCCCTAACCAAGATAAAGGATCGTCCAGTCAAAGCTACGAAAGTGACGGTGTGACCCTGGTTAAAAGCAGCACTTCGCGGAAGGGATCCGAATCACTGGATGATAACCGCGATCACAATGTAAGCCTACCGATTCCTGCCAACGTTTGTTTCCTGTGTGGATCAGCGAGCTGTTGTGAATCTGACCCACAGGCACATGTATGCGAACACTGCAAAATGCTCCCTGAGACGGTGAAGTGTCTTGTTGACAGAATCAAGCAGCTGGAATGTCAAGTACATGTAAGAGAAAATGAGACTTGTAATGCACAGGATGATCTGGCTCGTGAAGTTCAAAGGCTTCGGGATGAAAATGCCTCTCTACTACAAATCATCCAGGTCTTATCAAACGAGAGGACTGGTGTAAACAAACCCTCAAACGAGAGTACTGATGTCAACAAACCCTCTCAATGGTGTCATGTAAATGAGGGCCGATCAACACGGCGGCATAACAAACCCACCTGTGCGGATGAAACGATCAGAACCACCAATCGGTTCTCAGTGCTTGATTGCCCTGATGATGTACAGCTGGTCTCCTCAGAGGAATGTGATTCGAGCATAATCGAAGAGGATAACCAGATTGACTTGTACAGGAAACAACAACAGCAGAGATTCTATCAGTCCAAAGCACCGGAAAAAACTGTGATCATTGGTGACTCAATGATCAAACATCTGAAGCCCAACAGGATGTCGAGGGGCAGAAATGTGAAATGCTTCACACATCGCGGAGCACGCATTGAACAGTTGGTTGCCCCGGCCCGCAGAATTGTTTCATCTGAGAACCCACATTCTGTAATCATACATGCTGGTACCAACAATAACCAAGACTCAGTTCAGGCGGTTATTGACAAAACCCACAACCTGACAACAACTCTCCGGGAGACTGGTGCACGGAACATCGCGGTATCCGGCGTCATCTCGCGAGCTGATACCGATCCAGAACGAACACACTTGATCAATCTTGGGCTGGCTGGATTGTGTACTTCTAATGGTATGACTTTTATTGACAACAGCAACATTGGACCTCACTACTTATGCACTGATGGAGTACACTTGAACAATCGGGGAACTATCCAGCTGGCGATGAACTTGATCAGCTTTATCAGGGGTGAGAAGCAACAGAGGATTCGTGTCGGGACGTCCTACTCCGACGCCGTGAGGTCGCCAACAGCAACGACGGTGGATTTTCACGGACGGGGAGCTCCCAGCAGCAGGTGGAAGTTCCGGACAGCGGAGCAGACGAGACTACTGAGGATGGCCGAAAGAATGTGGGACTAAGTACTAAGGACAACAATTTACCATCTTTGACTAGAAGGCTGCCATCTTTCTTGCTTAGTAATGCTCGATCCCTTTTAAATAAGTTAGAAGACCTTTCTGTTTCTTTGAATGCAGGTATATATGGGAGACACGATTTGAGGATTAGCACGAGGTGCAGTTGCTCAATACACGTCGATTGAAACACGTGTTCCGCCTCACGTTCCGCTATATTTGCACGTGTGTATTTCATCAGACGGCGCTTACTCCGCACGTGTGCAGCGCCTCGTGCCGCGCTAACTTCGCACACAAGTGTATTTACTCACTATAAGGGGGGTAGACACGCACTTTTAGCGGAGGGCACGACAACGTAATGTCGGACATTTTGACCGGGCGCTTCCGACTTCCGGGACTTTTTTGTTCCGCTTCCGACGCACACGTAGCCCGCACACGTAGCCCGTCGTGTCTTCGATATCGGCGGTGTCCACACGCAGCGCCCTCGCCATAGCCGGCAATATATTCCCGCCTCGATCGGATCTACCTTATGCTGCACTTACGCTGTTTCAAAATATATTACGTGTGCTGTTTCAATCCAGACGACACGTAGCCGACGGCAGCGCGGCCTAGTTATAGTTTCCCGTCCAGGCTACCTCCGAATCATTCACGTCGATAAATGATTGTTTTATGGAATATGTCAGCTGATTTAGTTGTGACCCGATGGTCGCGAGGTACCATGCCAGGCTCGTCACGCTTCGTGTGGAAATAGTCTGCGTGGAAATGGTTTTACGTCGTTTCTTGTACTCACGGTATACGAGTATATGCAAACTTTGGTTGTTTTGAGGAAATGCACGTGTTTATGGACTCATTCAGCCCTCGGCACGCCCTGTCAGAATGCCCGGCAATATAAGTCGTCTTGCCCCCCGCTTTGACGCTTACGACATGCGTGTCTACACCCCTTATATAGTGATGAAATACACTTACGTGCAAAGTCAGTGCGACGCGAGGCGCTGCAAATTCAGCCCTCTTTCCACCCTGTCAAAATGTCCGGCGTCATTACGTCGTCTTGAGCACCCCCCACCCCCCCCCCCCCGCTTTGACGCTTACGACATGCGTGTCTACACCCTATATAGTGATGAAATACACTTACGTGCAAAGTCGATGCGACGCGATGCACATTCAACCCTCGGTACACCCTGTCAAAATGTCCGGCGTCACTACGTCGTCTTGCCCCCCCGCTTTGACGCTTACGACATGCGTGTGTCTACACCCTCTATAGTGATGAAATACACTTACGTGCAAAGTCGATGCGACGCGAGGCGATGCACATTCAACCCTCGGTACACCCTGTCAAAATGTCCGGCGTCATTACGTCGTCTTGCCCTCCGCTTTGGCGCTTACGTGCGTGTTTACCCCCTTATAGTGAGGAAATACAACTGCGTGCAAAGTCAGTGCGACGCGAGGCGATGCACGCGTGCGAAGTAAGCGCCGTCTGATGAAATGCACACGTGCAAGTATAGCGACGCGTGACTCGATGCAGGCGTGTCAAGCGGCGTGCATCGAGGAACTGCACCTCATGCTAATCCTCGTTTCAGGTCCCCCAAATATAGCTCTTGAATGACAATAAGGTAGATATTGCCATCATTTCTGAAACCTGGTTTTCTTATGAGCATCCTCCAGAATGTACACAATCATGTGAATGGCTTTAACCTATTTTCTCGATGTCGTACCGAAGGCCGCGGTGGAGGAGTTGCTATATATGTTAAAGATTCCATACCTACAGAAATCATAAATTTTATTGAAGTACCCATAGAACTTGAGTGTCTGTGGGTACTGGTCAAGCCCTTTTGGCTGCCACGCTCAATTTCTAATATTGCTATTTGTGCAGTTTATAACCCTCCAGCGTCTTCGTACCAGGAAATGTTATGTAAACACATCATAGACAGCATTGATATGGTTAATACTAGATACCCTAATGCGGGAATATGTGTTTTGGGGGATTTTAATAGATGTGATATCAGTAATATTGTCCATGGAACCCAGCTAAATCAGCTTGTAACACAGCCCACCAGGGGAGAAGCCATTCTTGATCTGATTATTACAAATTTAAAGCCCTTTTATCAGGATCCTCGAATCGAGGAACCTTTGGCAATGAGTGATCATAATACGGTAATATGGTCTCCCCATGATCATATACCTATTAATACTAAAACTAGGTCACAATTTCGCCCTTTTAAAGATTCCGAGGTCCGCTCTTTCGGACAATGGATTTCGTCACACCCGTGGACAGAAGTTTTTGATGCCCACGATATCCAGAGTAAAGTTAATACTTTCTATCAAACTCTTCAAAGGAGAATAGACCTCCATTTTCCTATGAAATCTGTTGTTAAGCACAATTCAGACAAAGAATGGGTTACCCCTCAAATTAAATCTCTTATCAAGAGAAGACAACAAGCTTTTCATTCCCGTAATATGATATTATATATAAAGCTAAGGAACCGTGTGAACCGATTGTGTACGAAGGCAAGGAAAAGACATTATGTTCATAAGATACATGTTTTAAAGAAGGAGAATCCAG
Source organism: Branchiostoma lanceolatum (assembly GCA_035149815.1). Classification (NCBI taxonomy): domain Eukaryota; kingdom Metazoa; phylum Chordata; class Leptocardii; order Amphioxiformes; family Branchiostomatidae; genus Branchiostoma; species Branchiostoma lanceolatum. The sequence goes on from CM068873.1 coordinate 1,643,257, forward strand.
CAAGATGGCACATGTCTATACGAAACATTCTTAATGTCCGCCGTAATGTATCAGTGTCTGTTCCCAGCAGTTCACCTCTAACTGACAAAGAGATCGCTGCTGCGATCAATCGCCACTTTTCAGACATTGTGAACCAACTTCCATGTCTTGATTTCGAATCGTTGCCGTCTTACCTGCCTTCTCCTTCAAAACCGCCGCATATTCATTCGTATGAAGTTTATGAAATTTTGAAACGCCTTGATGCCAGGAAAAGTTGTGGTCCGGATAACATTTCCCCCAAAATCGTCAAAACGTTTGCTGTTGAATTAAGTGACATTCTTGCCCATCTTTTCAATTGCTCTTTGGAGGAGGGGCGTGTCCCCAAACAATGGAAGGAGGCTGTTATTTCTCCAATTCCAAAGAAAAGCCCAGCATCAGTAGAAAATCTACGACCTATATCACTTACGTCTGTCTTTATAAAAACGTTCGAATCCTTTATTACTAAATGGGTTCTTCAAGACATAGACAAAGTTTTGGACCCCAACCAATATGGCAGCAGAAAGGGGCGCTCATCAGTTCACTACTTGATAAATTTGATCGACTCTATTCTTCGTGACGCTGAAACCCCCAAAACTGTTCAGACTGTTCTGTTTACTGATTTTAGCAAGGCGTACGATAGAATCGATCATACTCTACTAATCCGTAAACTGTTGACTTGTGGTGTACGCACTTCAATCTTACCATGGATTTGTAGTTTTCTTAATGACCGTACACAGTGTGTTCGGTACCGAGGTGTAACATCGTTTTGGGAGAAAATTGCATCAGGAGTTCCACAAGGTACAAAATTAGGGCCTGTCCTCTTTTTAGTATATGTAAATGATGCGATGCAATTTTTTCTTAACAGATGGAAGTATGTAGATGATCTAACGGTAAAAGAAAGTAGACTTTTCAGTGAACAATCTTCTATGCAGACAGCAATTAACCAACTGGACACATGGCCATCACAAAATTGTATGTCATTGAATGAAGATAAGTGTAAATTAATTTGTATCACTTTCATGAAGGATCCTACCCTTTCCCCTGTAATGTTACTGAATGGCAAAGCCATTCAGTACACTGAGGATGCCTGTATTTTGGGTGTTTGGATTTCTGCCGACATGAAATGGGGAAAACATGTCACAACAATCATAAAAAAAGCAAGCTCGCGCCTTTTCTGGCTTAAAAAGCTAAAACGCTCTGGTGTCTGCACTGAAGATCTTTGCGAAATTTATTTACTATATGTCCGACCAGTCATAGAATATGCAGTCCCAGTATGGCACGCAGGTCTAACCACTCTACAATCCCACCAACTTGAACGCATTCAAAAACGTGCCCTCAGCTTGGCAATAATTATACTTCCTATGCTGACGCACTTTCAACTTTTAACCTCTGCACTTTAAAAGCAAGAGGGGAATCACTCTGTCCTAAGTTTGCAAAATCTCTGATGAATTCACCAACGTTTCGACCCTGGCTACCCCCCACCCGCAATAAAGTTCACAATATGGACTTAAAAGGGGGTTTCCAGCTTAGCATACGCTTTATAAGATCTGACAGGTACAGGAACAGTGCCATTCCGTACTTGTCAAAACTCCTGAACAGCGTATTGTAACTTATACCTATTGTGTAATCACCCTACTACCGTTTCTACATATCCTTGTTGTTCAGTTTTGGTTAGGTTTGTAAATATTGATGATATTTTGTACAGTTGTGTATTCCCTGAAACTGCGTAATTCAGCCTTTTTACTTTGTATCATTAGGCTGCAATGTTGTTTTAGCTCTGTATGAATTTGCGAATAAAACCATTTATATTATATTATATAATTCCCTAAGATTGGTCCACTGTCCAACCCTACAATAATTACGCTTACGTACACATATACAATACAAGGAGAGAGCTACGCGGTTTGGGGCATGTGATGTCTTTAATCTGTGAACCTGCTCTGTGGTAGAGGCTTATTACCTTCGCCGGGAATGTATGCATTCGCGGTAAGGTTATGTTATCAGTTACGCCAGCTGTAAAGTGGGTCCGTATGTATGTCGAGATCATAAGTCGAGAGAACTTTGACGGATCTTGCTGATTTTTGGTAGGTAAGTGGCGGTTGTGGGAACGAAGGTCAAGTTTGAAAATGGTTAACCTGGCGTTTTCGTAAAGTGCTCCAGTGGACTTTTTTTGTTAGTGTGTTTGTATGTAGACAACATAACTCGACGTATTGATGATGGATCTGCATGACTTTTTGGTGGGTACGTAGACATTGTGAAAACAAAGCTCAAGTTCAAAAATGGGTCACCTGGCATTTTCCTGCGGTACTGCAGTGGGCTGTTTATGTATGCGTATTTGTTTGTTGACAGGATAACTCGAGAAGCTGTTGATGGTTCTGCATGATATTTAGTGAATAGGTAGATTTATTAAAGGGGAAGGTCAAGTTTGATGATGGGCCTCCTAGCGGGTACTTTGGGTACTGCAGTGTAGCTTCAAAGTTTGAGGTCGAATTTTCTGCAAGTGCTACGGTCATGATTTTTGTGTGGTAGATAGTCCATGCCACAAGAAGTAAGCTGTGCACGTTTGGGCCCTCTAGCGGCCTGTTTGGAGCTGCAGCGGGTGTTTTTAATTTATTTGTTTTGACCTTTGGACATGAATAACTAGACTTATGGTCAACGGATCGTCTTGATTTATGGTATATAGTTAGCTCGATTAATGATTTACATAATTGAATATTCATTATGCAAATCAGGAGCTAATTTGCATAATTAGCGAGGAACGTTTATAAATCTGCTGCCTTTCAAAATAGGACTCTCAAACATGTGACATATATAGCTGAAAAAGAGAGAGGTATCGATAGATACCAATAATGCTAATAGCTACCTATTTTGCATAATTAATGAGAAAATATCAATTGAAAATACCGCAATAGTAAATGATTGGAAGTTCATTCTTGTATCATTAGGAAGCTAAGTAATGGTGAACAATATCAGACAAAAATCATGCATGACAAGGCCTCATTAACATAATTTACAAGGGAATGTCCACAATTCCCTTTCAATTTGCTATTTTTAAGTCTATATATTCAGGTTAAATTGCACTGACAGGTGACCTAGTTTACCGGAGCAGGTTCCCTGTGAGACGTCCCTGGAGAACACATGTGATACTTTACTTGCCTGGTGCAGGGCTCTGTTTTGGGGTCAGGGAGGTCACACGGACATTTAAACACAGCAGCCTTACGATCTAACGCTCTCCCTGTTGGGAAGTATAGGTTTGATAAAAACTGATTGATATGTCAACTATGAAAATAAGGGCATAATTGAAGCAAATACATTGCCAACTAATTGCCTTATTTTCTGTAGTAAAGATAAAAGTTATGATACCAATTAAGCAAAAAAATTCTTTCAGTGATTATTTTTATAACTCTTGGGAGAACTCGTGTAGGTATAGGTATGGGTTTGTTTTAAACTTTGAAAGAGAATACTAGTAACTCAAGAAGGTGATGACGGATCGTCATGATTTGTAGGGATGTACATAGTTTGTGTGATGATTTACATGATCGTATAAGAATCATGCAAATCAGGATCTGTGATGTGAAAAAGTATACAAACCCTTGCATTCCATTGTAGTCAAACACGCGACATGTAACTGAGAAAGAGAGGAATATTGATAGATATCAATTATGGAAACGAATACCTAATTTGCATAATTTATGACAAAATACTATAATTCCAGAGTGGTAAATGATGGGATTTCATTCTTGTGGCGTTTGGGAGATAATCAAATGTGGACGTTATCAGACATAAATCATGATGGCCTCATTTACATAATTTATGAGGAAATGCTACAATGGCCCTCTTTTCTAAGATTTTACTTTAATGCTGTGTTTTGTGTAGAGAAAAGGATCACTTGAAATTCATGCAATCGAGGACCTTATTTACATACTGAGTGATAAACATTCACTCGAAAAGGCTAACATCAGTCGGCGAAGGTATGAGGTCGTGGAACTCTAGTTGGTTGTACAAAGACATCAACGGCCAAGCCCAACGTAGTGAGGGCCCCAAACCACGTAGCGGAACATGTGGTGGTAAGTGCTGAGTCTAATTTAGAAAGTAGCAAGATATTTGAGTTCATCAAAAAACAGTCCATGGCTGGTGAAGAAAACAGCATTCCCTACGATTGGTCCACTGACCAACCCTACTCTGACAACATAACGAAATGGCAAACTTAAGATGCCATCAAGTTTTAGTTCTTTTACATATACAGTAGAAGTAAATTGACTCAAGGTCACTTATTCCACTTTTCGTCAGCTATCTTGTACTGTCTGTATCCTTCCTATACATTGTTTTTTTTTATTTATTTTTTTTAAACAATATTGCTCAATGCAAGGCCCTACGGGTCACTTCTCAGCATTGAACTAATTGAAACTAATGTAGCATAGGTGAGAGCCAGCGGTGTACGTTTGTTTCGAAGGTTTGAAGGTTATATTCGGGGGGAAAGCAGTGGGCTGGGAGTAAGTTCCAAAGTTTTGCAGTTTGTGGAAAAAAGCTGTTAATACTGTAAAATGACTTTGAGGCTGGGAGTTGTACAATATAGTGGCGTGAGTCAGATGAGAACCTGGTGGTATGCTGAAACATTCTATGTTTTATGTGGCAATTAGCCCTCAGGCAAGAACATGCAATGACTGAAAATAAATGTACTTCAATCTCTAAGTACCTAAGACAGTTGTCCTGAAACTATCATCTCCTTCCTCCTTGATACACCAGAGGCTTGCCCTCCATGCCTTCTCTAACATCTGGAACATAACAACAGATTACAACATACTTCAATTTCAACTTCAAGGACATGTTTAGTAAAGAAAAACTGAAGAGAAATATTTTCTTTTACCCCCTCATACCTGAATCAATACACTTTCTATAAGAACGTATGCCTTAATATTTTTCCAAAATAAGCAGCTAATATATTATATACATGTACAGTAACATGCAAGACACTAGAGAACAATCCACTTTCTCCAAACTGTATGATATATGCATACAACTGTTAGTAGATGACCGTAGAATGTATTGATTCTATCACATAAATCATAAAAAATTCATATGCAAACAGAGTACGCAAATCTGAAATATTGCTGTTGATAATAATATCATAATAGGTTTCACCATTAGAAAAACATGCAATCATACATCCCCTATAGTTAGACTTAGCTGTAATAGTATCACAAAAACACTCCCTTACATTATTTCCGTACCACTGCCCCTCTCCCCATCGTATGCCATGGCTGTTTGGCCCTCAGCAATTTGACCAGCGGTTGGGCTGGTACCTCGAGGGATACGGAATACACCGTGTTGTAATCTATCTGATACTATCCTTTATGTAGTAGCATCAAAAACAGTTCCTTACATTCCATACCACCGTACGGCTGCTCTGTTCTGACCGGCGATCGGCGATGACTGGACAGCGGAGGGGAGCTGTGCGGTCTGTAGAGAGCAGAGGATGATGGGATATCCGCAGGCCTCCCGACGGGAGCCATCTCCTGCCTCTTGCTGGTGAAGTGGTTCAGGATGCCGTACAGGAGCGGGCTGGGGAGGGGGGTAGAAAAGTGATGTGGAAAAGTGTGTGTCATAAACATGCATGTGTGTGAGTGACTGTGTGTGTATGTGTGTGTGTGTGAATGTGTGTGAGTGTTGACATGCATTGCTGTATGTCTGTAAGAGTTTGTGGGTTTGTGTGTCTGTGAGTGCACATGCGACCTTGTGTTGGGGGGTTGTGTGAGGGGTGTGTGTGTGGTGTGTTGCGTGTGTGTGTGTGGGGGGTGTTGTGTGTGTGAGGGGTGTGTGTGAGGGGAGGTGTTGTGTGTGGGGGGAGGTGTTATGTGTGTGTGGGGGGGGGGGCAGATGTTGTGTGTGTGGGATGGGTGGGTTGTGTGTGTGTTTGGATGATAATTTACCACTTCCTAGGTGGCCTGAGACATTTCAGCCTGATCGACAATGATGGAATTAAATGGTATCAAACACACAGAAAGTGCAACCTGTCAGTAAGACTCACACAGAGGCAGTATCTGGGTCCTCTCTAACATTCAGCTCAGCTGCCAGGAAGTCTCGACTGAGGGGAGTCCTGGGCTGGCCTGTCTCTGTGGGGAAACAACACAGTTACACTTGTCTTCATACAAAAAGCTACTTATAAATAGGACAAGGTAACGACTGCACAGTTGAAAGTCCTGCAAGGCTTTATTGCTTTGTGATTCTGATTGATGCTACAAAAATGTACAACATTGTGTACAGCAAGGTCATGGCACTAAATTTCGTTGAATAGCAGTTGAACAAGTTAACAACCAGTGCACTTGTGTTGCTGGTTTAAAACATCTTGTGACTGTTTTACAGATGTTGATCAACAGTGGTGCTGAACATAGAGACGACCAAGATAGAGCAAGAAATGGTATTAGTGCTATTATCGTACAACGGTGTCAAGCATATTGAAACGGGCTTTGGGATTGTTGAGCTTTCTGCATATTCACATATCTGTTTGATCACAAAATCAATATTTTCAAGTCATATAGGAAAATCTGCTCCAAACCTGCCAGCAGCACAGACTGTGTGTGGTTGTACTTGTTGAACTCGAGGTACTCCCGGATCAGTTCGTTGATCAGCATGTTCTCATGGTTCAGTCGAGGTTTCTCCTCGAGAGGGTCCTGCATCGACTTGAAGATTTCCGCCCGGACTCTCGCCTGTAGCTGCCCCATAACTCCACGGGACTCTAGGGACTCCTTTAGTACTACAGGTACAGGAACAAGACAGGTAAAGGAAGGATAGATTCTTCATGGACTTGAAGATTTCAGCCTGTACTTGCACCTGTAGTTTGCCATCACCCCATGGACTTCTGGGGACGCGTTCAGCACTGGCGGTGTGGTAGAGACACAGGACAGGTAAAAGAAACACACATTTCTTCAGATCTATAATTTGCCATGTACTGAAAGAAATGAATTATGTACCAAGAAAAAAATCAAGAAACAAATGCTTTGCATCAGTTGCTGCGCCAAACGTTGCCTTCCTGTAGAATACTAATAAAGAGGAAAATTTTGACCAAGGATAGCACAGGCAGCCCTTCAAAAATGAAAACAGAACATCAGAAGGCAAAGAACACACCATAAAGATAAAGAACACACCATCGCCCCCCTCCCCCATATCATTACTAACACAGTGGCACCGGTCATAAACTAGCTTTATCAACAAAATTCCAAGACAGTAGCAGACGTCACATTGTACTTGAGCTATAATAATTGTAAGAAACGGAGAAAAGGTCGTGAAAACTGTGCGGCTACCGTTTTTAAGTTCGTCCACCGTCGCTCTGCTAGTGGCTGCCATGTTTCAATCGCGCGCCAATGTGCTGGAGTGACGTCACAAAATCGTGCCGCCTAGCGCTTCTCACCATTATCGCAGGTAGTTTTAAAACAAACTTTTTGCAAGTACTGTAAACCTACTACTGTACTGTGTGCAAAATTGATACTGTAAGTTTTGTTGGTATCTTTTTATGGATTGTCTTATTAATTTCTAATATCACAGCCTATAGCAAAGTTGCTGTTCTTTCTCCAACATTTGCTTGAACATAGTCATAAAACGAATATTTCGCTGAAACATCTGCATCACAATCGACAGGAAGAAGGCGGGACCAAAGAGACATTAGAAAAAGTCCGTCCGGCTAAATTTCCTGACAATGTGTTTCGTGTTTGTGCCATTGCTTGTCTTCTTGGAACGTCACCCAAAGTTTTGTTGGTATCCACCAATCAGAACTCACGAAATTGTTTGTTTGTTTTCGTACGTCACTTACGGGAGAATATTTCAACCAATCAGCGAACAGAAACATCGTGCACGACGACCTCGCCTGTCAGTTTTCCAAGAACTGAGGGACGGAGATTGAGCATCTTGAAAAGCTCCTGATTTTCTTTGAATTTTACGCTATTTTCCTACTTTTTGTGTTCGCCATTGCATCTAACGTGTTCCTGAAGCTTCCAAGCGCCTAAGGTAAGGATGTGTTTTGCGGAATGATCCGTTTTGGGGTCATATTTTGACGAGAAAGTTTTGGCATTTGGCGCAGCGTGATCGAAGTCGAAAAATAATTTCCTCTTGTTGCAAAGTTCAGAAAGAAGCCACCTTGCTGTAACCGTAACGCTAACATATTTCTTCGGGGAAAAACACTTATTGTGGACAGTTGTTACTTTTGAACCGAGTTTTAGTCAGTGTTTTTATTTTCTATGTGCACTAACCATGCGTGCCACAGATGGAGAGAATTACTGGGGAGGGGGGCGCAAATTTATGCAGCTCTCATGGCCGGGCGAAGTGATTTATGGAGCTTTGCATTCTTTAGCGACATTTTGAGTTTTGTAAAGAATATTTTGTCAGTCAAAAGGTTTTCCTCAGTGCTTTTGAAAGCTTACATTTACTATTGTTCGTGCTCTTTTCTAATGCCTGAAACATTCTGCCATAAGGGATGTAAGAAAATAATAATAATATCAGGTGTATTTGCAGCCAGTGCCACAGGCAGGTACCCAATGTGTAGGGTAATGAGGCTGTTTAACGTGTTCGGGGCACCTCCTCGAGCACGGGACCCCCGTTTTACGTCCCTCCCGGAAGACGATTTCGTGGAAAGCTTCGTGAGGCTACAGCAATCCGGACGTCCTTGGTTGGTCCCCCATCCAAGCACTGTCCGGACCGCGCGTTGCTTAACTTCCGAGATCGAATGAATGCACAGAAAAAGAAATTGTGATTTTACAGGGTTTGTTTTTGGTCTGGATATTTCCAAGATGCGTCTTTTTACTTGACGACATGGCATCAAGTCTTTTAGATGTACAGTTCCAAGTTTTTTTGGCAATACAGATATGTTATTAATATTATTTCTCAGTATGAATTTGCCAACGAAATGGTAGAGCAAGAAGAAGAATTTTTTTTGTTTTGTTTCCGGCAGTGTTCAAGTTCAACTTCAGCCATGGCCAGAGTGTGGGGGAAGTACAACACGATGGATGTGGTGGACCCAAACGAGGAGTTTGTGTGTCCGTATGACCCGGTCCACGTGATCCGAGCCTCCCGCATGCCGTACCATCTCATGAAGTGTCGTAGGGTAAGCATGAAAGCTTTGTTAATTAGCCTAGATTCCAGACTGTTGCCAGGGCCCACACACTCCAGCTACATGGCCAACATGCCCCCAAGGAAATTTTAACTAAAACCCCCACCCCTTTTCCTCAGGGTGTTGAAAATGCCCACAAAGAATGGGCTTCTCAAAATAAAAACAATACACCCCTTCCAAACAATAGCACCCCTCCCCCCACCGTGCCAGAGTCCTCAAACCATTGGCGTGTAACCAGAAGAAGAAAACGAATATTCCTTGGGTGCATTTTGACCCTCGAGCTAAGGAGCTGGCTTGAGTAGGAACAGGAAACAGTCCTGCATCTGGCTATCGGTAATACATAACTTGAAAAGCAAATCCATAGATCTGAGATGTACACTGGATAGAGCTGTGTGCTGGTACACTGCTGTACTGGTACAGTACAGGTACAGTCAATTAGGTACAGGTCCAAAATACCTGACCCTGCTGGACCGGTACTGTACCGGTACTAATCAGTTCAAGTATAACACGACTTGGATAACAGGTAAGGGGATTGGAACTTTGACGGATGAAATTACTGTGGCAGTGCTCTAAAGACTCCTCAGACCTGTAGCAAAGAATAAACTTTAACAAGGCCTGAGTCAAATTTTCATCTTTGTTTTCATAAACATTATACTGCTATCAGTTCAACCATGCTCTTGTCCTTATTGAATATCAACCATTATTTGAACATTGGTAGTTCAGGTTCAGGTCCGGACCTGTTATCTGGGACCTGTACCTGAACCAGTGTACCTAAAAGTTGTTAAGGTACCCAGCTCTAACTCTGGTTGAATAGATAAATTGAAATTGATGCCATTATCATGCTGACCTACAGGTATGTGAACGGAGTGACGTAACCCATCTCTGATTGCCTTATTTCTCCATTATATTTTGCGACATGCCGCCATACATAACTGAACACACATTAACTTTGCTTCAGACTGGTTTCTACCAACACAGATGCACTTTCAAACTCATACTAAGTCTTTGAATCTGAAATCACAGAACTATGCCCACAACGACATGCGCACCTGTCCGTTCAACGCTCGCCATGTCGTGCCGATCGGAGAGCACCGCCACCACATCGCAAACTGCCCCGACAGGAAAGTCCTGGATGTTCATACGAGCTTCGGTACGTCCTGACAGCCTGTTTACGATGATCGTGCCTCTGATTTTTATTTCCTTTTAAGTTCTAGATTGAACGTTTTGAGTTCTTTGCATCTTCTCCTTGTCTCGTGTATGTTGGTAGACAACAACCTGTTTTTATTCAACTGTAAATCACCCTAAGGTCAATTTCGTCAGGTTGGTAGATCAAACATTACTATGATTCATAGGAGACTGGAATTTTTAGGATACTGGAATTTTTTACTTGATTTAAATTCACTTTACTTAAGTGCCCCTATTTTGGGTTACACTAACTGGATTGTGGTGACAATGTTTGTTTGCCTTTGGCTTGAAAAGTTTTTTACGGTATAGAAAAATGTACCCATCAGGGAAGAAATCATGAGGAAGCTTGTCCACATAGATAATATGGCCTTAGGAAAGAAGCTTTTAGTAGGGGTGGCGCACAGACCGAAATTTATTCTCCGGGCCCGTCAAAACCGAAAAATGAGCCAAATTCAAGGCGTACGATCTGATACATAACGGTCAAAAATCGCTTACATTTTTATATCAGTAGTTGAAGAAGGTTCTTAACTCAATATCTGTGAAAGATTTACTAAAATACCGTCAACCATAAGCGAGAAATCGCCCATCGGGTTACGCGCGTTTCGCCCTCGGGAGCAGGCGGACCCACTTCCCGGTCACGCACTTGGGGAGGGCCGGCTCCGCTCCGGTCCAAATACGGAGCGTTACGTCACTCGTAAACAAGAAAGATAGTCGCCAATTTGTAGCCAACATTACGAGCTTCAACTTGATGTAAGTGGCCAGCTTGTGCGACTTCCATGGGTGAAAATATTCACATTTTAATCTTTCAAATCGAAATTGCGGACGATGGTACCCTCTAAAAATTTTTTAGCCACTTATATCGTGGGAAAATTCAAGAGATTGTCGTTATTTTGGTACCAAATTCGCATATATTCGAGCCATGGTGGGTTCCGAAATCGGCTCATACTTTTACTATTGCGAGCCAGTTTTGGGAATGAAGCAAGATGGCGGCCGGCGGCCCGGGCGCTACCAACCGCTGTAGTTCGGAGCCGATTACGTCGGCATCGGGCCAAAATACGGACACTTCTACCACCCAAATGCCAGGTAATGTCTTTTTCCAAGTCTTTACGTAGTTTTATGTGGGTTTTGGGGTATTTTTATGTCAAATTTGGCCGCATGATTAACGGTAAACACTGTTGTTTCTGTATGCCGCATGCCGGTAGCTCAAATGACTTGAATTTGCCGTTTTTACGTGGATTTTCGTGCCAGTGGTTGCATGTATGATTACTATGAATCATTTTCAACGCCCTGTGGACGCATTTGGTTCCTGTTTTTTTTTGCTAGTGCCGTAATCTAAACTTAAAATGCAGAAAACTGTACTTGCTATCCTCACCTTCTGCTGTCACTGCTAGGGGGAGGGGGGCGGCGGGGATGCCCAGCTGCCCTCTACTCGAGTCGTAGTTTCCGTTGTAATTTATTTTATTGAGTAAAAGTATAAACCTCACTTAACAGAACTATGCTGGTCTGTCAATTTTATTAAGTTGTTACATTTATAATGAATGATAGCCTTTATTATTGTATGCAATTACTAGTACTACTTAGTATACTAGTATATGTATGATAGCTAATGGAGGAAATACCGGTAAACCGTAAAATCCCAAGTATCCAAGTTTCATATTTATCTCATCATAGATTGTTTGAAATTTGTGTCTGCCATGTGCATGTAATATATAGTTTGAATTTCAACAGACGTTTTCTCTTTTGACACAGGAATGAAGAGAGTGAAGAGGAGGAAAGTGATAAAGACCCAACAGACATGACAGAACTGCCAGTGAAACAGAAGACGAGACTAGATATTCTATTTGCCGTTAATAACTTTGTAGTTTTGGTACATAAAGAGAGTGAACTTCAGTAACTTCTACCCCTAGTAGTGATCAGCATGTGTGTGTCTAGGTTATCTCAGCTGGATAGAAAAACCATACAAAAGTAGATTTAGCTTTTGTAGCTGATTCAACTGTACTGTAGAAATAGTTCCAGACCGGAGAAGCAATGTCCACCTGTTCCATGATCCAGTTGTCTGATTCCCGTAAAATTAAAATGTAATACATGTACAATACAATAAATACTTTGCCACGGGACTGCCCTGCAACAAGAAAACGAAGTCCTGCAGTGAAAAAAGGGGAAGAAATTAAATGAGTGCTGGATATTGAATTGTCGGACCAATATTGCAGATTGTACGATGAATGATATCGGTGTGTACAAATGTAAATATATAGCATTGGGTAATACATGTAGTTCATTATTTCTGGATCAGATTATATTTTTGAGGCTAGATTTGAAATCAGCATGTGTCTAAACCTCTATGTACCAAGTTTTTTTCTTTTATCTTCAAGTATAGGGAAGATATGGAAAGTTCGCATATTTAATTAGCGGACACGCATCACATTACCTCGGGAAATCAATTATTCATCATAATTCATAATTTCTGAAGCAAATATGTATATTTCGTGGCCTTATTTAGATTCAGCATGTTACAGAGCCCATGTATGCCAACTTGTTTCCTTGTATATTGTACGGTTACAGAGATATCGCAATCTTGCATATTTAATTAGCCGACTTAGTCTCTGCACGCTAAGATGTCCTGTTCCCATGTCCATTTTTTCCCACTTTTGGTGATATTTTGATATGAGAAATCTAAAGAAATGATGAAGGCAGAGCTACAAGCTTTAAGGGCCTGTTAATATCATTGTAAATAAAGAGAATGCAGCTTATTTGGTGCTTCTATTGTGAATTATTACTGAGTTATGACAGTTTTAAGATATTACATTTCAACGTTTTTTACGGATTCCGGAGAATTTGAGGACTAATTCTCAGACCTTTGATGGGCCGTAACTCGCTAATGGTATGTCCGATTTTGTTGAAACAAAAACCATTCTGTTTCTTTTACAAATACCTATCAGATGACACCAAGTTTAAAAAGATATGAAGAGTTTGAAATTTTTGTGTACTACCCCTACTTTTAGCATGGAACTTCCTCCCAAGATATGGAGTATGGAATTTATGGAAGAAGAACAGGTGTTTTGCCTCCATGGTGGTGGCAAAACATGTCCTTGCTGATAAAGTTCTTGCCGCTAGACGGGTACGCAGCAACAAAGCCGTCCACAGTCAATTACACATGTACCAGCTCGGAAGAGAGAAGGGGACAGTAGGACTCGACATAGATAGATGATGATGATGTTTTTTGTGTGTGATGGAATTTTTCTTCCCTGCAGAAACTGAGGAGCAGGAAGGGGGGTACTTCAAGGGCTGCACTGCAGTCCCCGCCTACAACTCCTGGGAGGCCCCTCCTGCCGAGGAGAACTGGGAACAGGGTGAGTCTTAGGTCAAGGATTTGAAGGTCAAGTGCCTATCTGAAGGTCATTTGCCTATATGTAAGATCATTTGCCCATAATATGAAGGTCGAGTGCCTATCTGAATGTCAGGAGTCTGAAGGTCAAGTGCCTATCTGAAGGTCAAGTGCCTATCTGAAGGTCAAGTGCCTATCTGAAGGTCATTTTCATATTTGAAGGTCAGTAGTGTGAAGGTCAAATGCCTATGTGAAGGTCAGGTTTTAAGGTGTCCCTCAGATTATTTTCCCCATTGGCCCGGGCTCTAACATTAAGAATCCTATGTATGGTGGTCACCTATCAGCTGTTACCATTTCCTTTTCAAGTCACCATAAACAAGTTGGATTGTACCTGTAAATGCTGACAGTTTGCCTGTGTGTTTCCCCCCACCCCAGAGGCAGAACACCACAACGCAGCAGCAGCAGCTGCCCAGGCCCCCCAGGAACAGGGGGGAGATCAGGAACTCACTGCCAAGGACCTCGCCTTGTAAGTCTCACTCACTCATCTTCGGGGCGCACTTTGAAGTCTCACATCTTCTCCTCAAGCACCACATATTTACCGGCCTAGTTTAACAAGTCAATTCTGAGGTTTGCTTTAAAAGCTGATAAATCCAGGTATTCCTTTAGTCAGTGATGAAAGACAGCAGATGCTTACTAAGTTAGTCTGAAACGTTTCACTGTTTCCAAATTTTATCTAGGTGCCTTGTAATTCATACATCTCTTTGTGTTGTAGGTAGCTGTATTTGGGTGTTATCAAGCTACAAATGTATTTATATCTAGGCAGGCCAAACAATTTTTTTCTCATGGCATAATATTGTTTGTAGGTGCTAGAATGTAGAAAAAGCCCCTTTTCGCTACAGATTTGGCCTGCTAGCTTTGTCAGTTTTTTTTAAAGGATTTGGATGTCCTGGATTTTTGTTAGTGCTAGTTTAGAGTCTGTGAGCTCATTGGTAGTTATAAACCGATGATAGTACAGGCTGATGGGTTACTGTTTGCTATTTAAGGATGACTCCCGCACAGAAGAAGAACTACAAGAGGAAACTGAGGAAGGAGCAGGAGAGGAAAGCTGCAGAGAGGTGAGAATCTGTTCCTTGAAACTATTATTAGTCGATCCTTGTTGCATGCCATTTTAGTAGCTAGCTTCTGGGCTAAAATGTAACTGGTTTGACCCCCAGTTAAGCTGCAGAAGGTCTTTAGTGTAAATTGATTTGCATGCTACTGGTGGGACTTGCGGTCCCCAGGGAGATTTCTCAAGGAGTTCTGTATTGTGGAAGATTTATGCCTTGAGTACATTGTCTACCACATTGTCTTTCACTTATAGAGAAAGCTAGAGCAATTGGTAAGAAGTTCCACCCTAGAAGTAAAACAGTTCTAATAAAGAATGCCTTTTTTTAGCACTTCAAATGTTTGTGAGACAGTCATTCTTCCTATCACTATTTGATAGATGATACGGTACCACACAATCTAATGAAGAGACACCTAATGCAGTCATGATACATTTGTACATCTAACAAGTTAAACTGTTACAGTACAGTATACTGTAATTCTTATTTCCTTCACTATTACTTTGAAAAAACGTGTTGTTGATATTTATGATCCCTTCACACATCTGATCTGTAAATCACTTGCCACCACCATGAAGTTAAAGTTCAGTGAAAGTGTCCATTTTCCCTGCACCACACAATCTTGCTACCATGAACATGATGAAGATAAAGTGAATTACAGTAGTGTGTGCAATATATGAATGAATTCCTTGTCACCTCCCTACTCTTTACTCCGGGAAGGAGGAATACCTCCTTCTGGGAGTATTGGGAATGCATTTGTTTGCGCGTTCGCAGCTATAACTCACGATCCCGTTGTCGCATTTGTGTGTAACTTGGCATATCGTTTGCCTGGGTCGGCGTGGTGATGCACAATGTCTTTCTTACGCCGTAACTACTTTTATCGTCAATGCAATATCGAAATTGCACCCCTATAATTAATGGTAAGGGCCACTGCCTTGGCATAGCGACATGTTATAACCCGTTACGCTTGACTGCAATACTTCAGGCAGATACGGGGTACGAAAATTTCCTACTTGCTATGATCGTATAGTCACTGTTACATTGTAAGATAGACAATGGCATCACCACACGCAACCTAGCTAGCGATATACCAAGTTACATACCAATGCGGCAACGGGAATTGTGAGTTTTCGCTGCGAACATGTGCCGAGTGAGCTTCAGTCTGTGTATTTTAAGTATGCCGTGTCCTGTCGCAGGTCGCATACTAGTTTGGCGCACGAGACGGACGGTGCACTTTTACGCAAAGTGTGAAAATGGGATATCTCTGGACCTTCAAACTTCTCACACTTGTAGTTTGAAATACGGAGGCTGTGACAATATAAAACGTTTACGCAGGGGATGAAAGATTGTTAAGATATCTCTCTCAGAATCGTGCGCGCGGGCCGCGGCCAGACTGTGTCACTTCCGGGTGGATTGAAAGATCCGGTGACCTTTGACCTTCGAGAAATGTTACGATAATACATTTTGTACAAATAGGCTGATAGCTATAGATCAGGCATGCCTGCAATAAATTGTGGAAAGAGAGTTTACTGCATATTTGTGATTTCTGAAACATTTTAGTTGTAAGGCTGAATGGTTCGTTGATCTTCAAAAGAAGCCATGTAGATTGAAATTTGTGACTTTTCCCGGAATTTCTACAATGTAGATCCTATCTGTGCCATGCTGTAAAAACGTACTTTTCAGCAGGTTGACCCCTCCTGAATTGAAAAAAAAGATAAATAAACACCTTTTCTTTACTTGCTATAAAACACTACTTGGACTGTACAGAGATGCAATTTGTGTGGGTCAATATCTTTACTTCTTTAATTACCGCTTATCAAAAATGCACTTTTCACATAGTCTCTACCAGACTAACTACGCCAGGGTTTCACTTGCAGGCTCCTAAACGGGCGAAATATGATCGTCACTGTGGACTGACTCTACTGGCTAATTATTCCTTTTTCTGGTGAATTGTACGATTCATACGCCCGTAAGAGGGCCTGGTGGAGGCTACTTTTCACACCTGGCACCACATACAATCCACGATTCCGTTGCTGAATGGGTATGTTAAGTTAGCCTGAGTGTCATCCTGTTTCAGTTCCAGGCTCTAGAAATAAATTGTCTGTGATTCCATCATTCCACACCTTATATCAAGATCCATTTGCTTACAGCTGAGCAGGTCGCTAGCAAAGGAAATGAACAAACACCTCACCCAAAATTTTCAGACTATAAATACTTCACGGAGAATTGTGTCCTACGGACTCTTGTTTAAAGTTTAAGACTGCCAATCCCAGCCCATGTAACAATTGTTGTCATGTACTTTTCCACAGTGCGGCACAGGCGAACGGTTCAGCCAACTCCACCAAACTGCGGATCCCTCAGAACTTCAGTGCTGCGGCCTGCTTTGCCCCCCAGCAACCTGCCATTCAGCAAGGCATCCAGCCTGCACAGCCAAGTCAGTCTTACTGTCAGCCTTTAATGTCTGTCAGTGTGTTTGTATGCTGTATGTGTGTGTCTCAGGGAGAGTGTGCATGTGTGTGTGTATATTTGTGTTCCACACAACGTGCATTTTCTGTGTACTGTCTGATGGGGTGAAATCTGCTGTCTGTGTTAATTGCTTTGTAACCAAATGAGCAGTTAAGTTTCACAAGCCACTTGGAAGTGCATGTTTTCCTTGGTATCATCATTTCTAGTTTTCATTTATGTAGTTACAGGAGGTATTTGATCTGTAGTTCTTTTAGAAATCCCAACTTTGTAATGTATTGTATACAAAGTGACTTCTGTAAACTGTTCGTAACTGTCTCCTTGCTGTTGTGTGGAAAGGAAAGTGATTCTAACCAGTTAAGCTCAAATGAACTCAATGAACAGATGAGCTAATATTCCACTGGTCACGACAGAGAAGACTTTATGTACAGTATTTGCAGGTTCATTGTACCGGGGAAATTCCCCTAGCTCTTTTTGACAAGCACAATGAACAGTGGACCACGGCTTAACGTCCCGGCCTAAGGACTGCGACCCTTTCTGGTAGCGTGCATGTCGGGTGAGCAACACAGCCAGAATCGAACCCGGGGCTTCTAGTTCCAGAGGCGAGATCGCTAACCACTTGACTACGCACGCTACCTTTGTGTTTTGTGTTTGCAGACACAAAATTTTGTTACATGTACAGGGATCAGCTTTGACCTGATTATTAAATCTCTGTCTTCATTGTTCTGTTTCCAGACAACCTGACGTATTCCCTGAACATGGGCGGGGTCGGGAGGGGCTTGCTGATGAGTCAGAGGTCAGCGGGGCCTCCACCAATCAAAAGGCCAGGTGGGTGACCTAACCATGACCTTGGATTGTACCATAGTCGTGACCTTGACAAACGTTCTATAGTTTGGAATCCTGTCTTTTTGCCAGTTTGGGCCACGTAGACTTGCTTATATTCATGGTATCATCTGTAGACTCCAAATCTGATCTGAAGTGCAAAGAAAATCATTTTGCAATCAGATGTTAATGTTAATGGATGTACCCTTAACCACCTGTTTGTTGACCAGCTGCCTTTCTGTTTAAACCACCCGTCTATTGTATTGCCTTATGCTAAATCCCTTGAGTGGTCTGTATAAAGATGTTTGGCTGTCTTCTGGATTTCTTAGGACCAAGGATTGCTGCCAACATCTTTGGAAACTCAGCAGCAGCAATGGCTCCTCAACATCAGGCGATGAGCAATGGCCATGCCATCCCAACAGCCCAGAACCAGAGCCTTACCAATGGGCATGGTGCCCCAACTGTGCAAGCAGCAGCACACACCCAGGCAGTTACCAATGGTCACAGCATCCCAACAACACAGATGCCACAGTATCAAGCCACCAATGGCCACGGCATGCCTGCATCGATGGGCCAGATGCCACCCAAGCAGGCACTAGCCAACGGCCACGGCAGCACTCCAGCACAGATACCACAGTACCCGGCGGTTGCTAACGGCCACAGTAACGGGGTGTCTGCAGCTGCCATGGCTCCCCCCAGCTCCCAGCCCCTGTCCGATGCCGAGCTGCTGATGTGCCTGGGCCGTGGACGGGGCCTGTCGGGGTACAGGCAGATGCTGCAGCCGACCGTGGGGCAGGCTGTAGCCAGGAGCAGCTCCAATGGTAACTTTTTTTATTTTCTATTGGTTTATTAGTTAGAAATTACCCGTGCAATGGCAGCTAGTGCTGAATTGCTGCAGGGTTTACAATCACATAATATACAACAGATACATATTTGCGCCACACTTGCACTTTGTGGAACTGTCGCAAGGGTCTGGGAAGCTGCCATTTGGCGCCACCAGGTGACCTCAATACGACCTTCCTCAACCGAAGTCAGGTACCCAGTCACACCTGGGTGGAGTGAGGAAAGTCGTGTAAAGTGCCTTTTCCAAGGACACAACATCGGGGGCATAGCAGTGGTTTCGAACCCGGGACCTCTGGGTTCTGGGCGAATCACCCTACCGATTGCGCCACACGATGCCACACTTCTTAGCATAGCTCAGTAGCTTTGTCAGTTTGGTACGAAGTCATTGGAGAATAAGATTCTTATTTCACATCCCTTCCTTTATTTCTGAAGTTTTAGCCAGGGAATCAAGGTACAAGCACACCTTAAACAATAACTGATGATTTTTCTCTTCCCACACACAGGGAGCATACCTGAACTGGAAGGTCTGGCAAATCGCCACAGCAGCCCTGACGTTGCAGGGGGTCCTGCCATGATCGGAGCTGCCTCAGACCTCCCCCCTCCCCGTTTCGACTCCCCCTCTTCTTCTGCCTCTGACTCTCAGACTGAGGTGTCTGACGAGGTGGGTGTGTCTTCTGTTTGTCTCACTGATAAGTGTCTTGCCACCAGATTTGTATATTTAATGTGATTAGGCATCATGTTGAGGCCAAAGTCTTTATGGTGCAGTGTTTTATTTTTTTTCATTAAAAATGTGCAAATCTGTCTCAAAGTACCAAATTTTGGCACACGTGTAATTAAGTCTCTGTTTGTGTTTCTGACTTACTCGCAAAGCAGCATGGGTAAGGGGGTGAAGTCTGCCAAGCTAACTATGAAAAAAGAAGCTTGTTAACTTTTCGTCCACCCCACTTGAAAGGCAAGAATAACAATAGTATAACTTGTTTGTACTGAACAGAAGGTAGGTGATTCTAAGAAGAAGAGGCTTTACAAGCTCCAGAAGAAGTTGGCCCAGATCTCGGCTCTCGAGGCCAATGCTGGTCAGGGGAGGCAGCTGAGTGAGAAGGAGGTACGTTCAAACATTTAGCCTTTTCCAAAAAGTGTACAATAACGCATTACAAGTGATCCCATAGGTTTGTTTCAAGACTTAATTGAGGCCCCCTTTCGACGGGATGATGACAGTTTAGCAACCAAGATTGAATTTCTAGGACCGATGACTTGAATTGAATGATAAAGAATGATGTCAAACTTTGATATCTTTCATTGTGGTCTTCCGCTAGTCACAAAGGATACATTTTGAAAATACATTTTGAGAATACCAATGTGCACACAAACTTTACCAAGTACGCTCAGATGAAATTTGTTTGCACTTCTTATTCATGAGAATATGGTCCCCGCGTCAGTAAAAATGGTGTAGAAAATGACATTTCCTCTGTGACCCACAGATGGCAAAGGTTCAATCAATCAATAACAGTAGCCACCTTAGTGGAAAATGGTGTGTGTAGAAACTGTGTAGCATTGTCTAAGTGTTGTTTCCTCTGTGACCCACAGAAGGCGAAGGTGCAGACGAAGCCAGCTCTGCAGGCGGAGCTGATGGAGCTGGAGTGGCAGCTGCAGGATCTCGGGCTGGGGTGAGACTTTTTTTCCTCAATCAGTCAATCTTGGATTCTTTATTATCTCCATTAGCTAATTAATTATCTCCATTAATCAATCAATCAATCAACTGCTGATGCATGGCAGCTGAAGGACTTGGGGCTGGGGTGTGCTGAACTTTTTCTCAATCAATAGTCAATCAATCAATTGCTCATTCATCTGCGGCATCAACTGCTGATGCCTTGCAGCTATAGACATCTCTCTCCAGGATGTTCTATTTTCTGTCTAGGATGTTCTAGTTGGCTCTGGTGATCCCCAGCTCTATTAAGACACAGTCTCATACAGCCGTGACCAAGTTAAACATTCCTGACCAACTCTGTACCGAATGGTGCTCAATCTTGAGAACACTTGTGCACAATGTGGTGAAATGCGGTCTTGAGTGCTTGAGGAAAAGATGCGAACGTTGCATTTTTTTAGCTTATGTTGGTCCTTTACTTTCAACCTGTAATGCACTTGTCCCTAAATTATCCTTACTCCCCACTTACCGCTACTCCTCAACATTTTTCCATAGGGAGAACTGAGTTCTGAAGGCAGGAAGACATGTCGCTAAAGAGCAAAGAGTCGTATGAGACGTATCAAAGTGTGATTGTCACTGGAGGCAGCAAGACTCCCGGTGACTGAACTGTTATTTACAGAGATTCAGTTTGTTTGATGTTACTTTCACCTTAGTACAAGTGGAGGATGACGTAGAAAGAGGTCTTAAAAAGCCTTGAAAAGCAATTTGTTGTTGCAAAAGTTCTTGTTCTTGTTTTTAACTCTATTTGTTACATCATCAACGCACACCAAATACTTTCTGCGAATCTCAATACTTTTTTTCTAAAAAATAATAACAAAAAGAAAACACCGTAAAAAAAACATCCATGCAAAGGTATATTGTCAGGTGTGTTTGATTCCTTTTGGGTCGTAACAAACTACATTTTTTGTTGCCGTTTTTTCGACATCCCGAGTCCCAGGAACAAAAGAAGGAAATTTGGTGTAGCTTTTTAATTCTGTTGTTCGTAATGCTATGTATCTAAATGCATACTCAAACTGCATTAGGTGACTGTGTCTCAGACCATAAGAAGCATTCCAAATCACTGACTTTAATTTTGTGCTTGCCGCAAATTAAAGATTTCTCCTACTCATAAGAAAAAAAAGATACTTGGTTCAGACAAGGAGGTTCTTGTTCAGATGAGAACATTCCATTTTGTTAAAGTTGTAGCCATTTTGGCTCGCATGAAAGTGAACAAAGCCAAGACAGGTACAGACAGAATCACAGATAAAGCATGTATTTTCAAAAATACTGACACCAACATACATGAAGAATAATGTAAGATACTGTTTTCTTTGTAGAATATTTTCTGGACTACTGTCCAATTTTCAACTCACCTACATACCCCATGTAATAAAAACCAATGATCAATTACACAGTATAGTTAACAATAGGGAAACTCCATGGTATTTGAATCATTCTACAGGGTGCTACTCTATTTCATTCTCAAGTTGATAACAGTTTTGTACTTTTTGTAACTCAGGTATCAAGTGTTGCAATGTTATATCTTCTTGTTTTGTATCTTTTGTAAATAAACACTGGGAAAACCTTTCCTTTCAAGTTTATGCCGGTATGCTTCTCTCTAGATTGCTTGTGCTAAATTTGAGTTTCCATGCTGACTGAGGTATCTTAGTATGCTTTCATTAAATGTTTACTGTTAAATCAGCATGAGGTAGACTCAGCGCACCGTACATAGGCTGCGTTGTCGAATGTGCATTGCTCCCTCTTTGGCCCATTTGTCCTTAGGGGAGAGGTAGACTAGCATTCATATTTTTGTTCTAACAGTACAGTAGGGTAAGCTTTCCATCCAAGAGGTATCTAGGTTGCTCTAAAAACTTGATAACGTTCCTGAGAATAAACGTTAAGACTGCTGCCTCTCTCCATCTTGGTGCAGACACTGAGATACTAACACCGTTCCATCCAATGCATTCCTTACTCCAAGGGACAAATGTACGACAGTAGCAAGGCGATAGCGTTGGTTGTTACCTCCTTAGCTGGGTGCAGTTGTGGTACCGAGTGGTGGCAGGCCGACATGTCCCAGATGTCCAAGAAAGCAACGTCGAGTCCTGCCATGATTGCCTTCAGTCGTCTCCACATGTCGTAAGCCAACCAGTCACTGCTCATCAGCACCTTGGACAGGTAGAGCTGGTCTCGTACATTCGGGCTTTTGAAAATGACCAACGTTTGCGGAGCCCGTCTGTGAAGCTTCTCGATAGCCGCGCGGATCGCCCAAAGTCGGGCCTCGAACTGCTCAACTGGGTCATCCGTGAAGTGAGCCCAGATTGACAGCAGGACAACTGGGTTGTCGCCCGCGCGGATGTTGTCCAGTTCGTGGACGATTGTGCGCAGGTTTGCCAGCTCGACGTGGTGTCCTGTGGAGAAAGACCGTAGTTGCGATAAAGGTTGGACACAACATTGGATAAATGAATGAGGCTGATCTGTAAATACGATAACAGTGTTTGGCTTCAATTTTCGGTTGTAAGAAGGAACGCCATCCACCTCCCAGATGGCTGACAGCGTTGTATGACGGACGTTGCTAGCTTACCTGCTCGGACGGGAAAGTGATGAAAGCGGAAGTGAAGCACCACCTTCTGGTCCCGTTTCCGGCACACCGCGATGGGGCCGGTCCACACGTACAGGCTCAGCGACTCCGGGTAACGGCCCTCCACCTGCACATATAACAAGCACAACTTACGTTTAACAACAGTCCCATGTGTATCAAGTGTGCGCTTTATTGAGATCCTGATCATACCAGGATTGTCGAATCGGGATTCAGTTATGCAGAGTACGGGATTGATCCCGATTCGCGAATCCTGGTACAAGCGTTCCGAATACGACCCCGATGGGGCATTTATCCCGATACACCGAATCCACCTCAGGATAAACCCCCCTCGAACCCCGTTCATACCATGATCCACCGAATCGGTATTAATCCCGTGCCCTTGATGAATCCCGGTTCGCGAATCCTGGTATGAACGGGGTCTTATGGAAGAAAGGGAAACTTGTTGTAACCTAAGGCTAGGGTATACACTTGTGCATACATGAAGTCAGTATGAGTTCCAAATTGACATTTTTGTGGCTTGGGCAAAGTTTGCGGCCGAAGAAGGTTTTTTTTTTCGGTTTGATAACCAGGCTGCGCAACGGCGGGTCAGAGTTTAAAAAAAAAACATCTTCCCCGCAAACTTAAGCTAAGCCAGAAAAATTTCGGGAATTCATACGGACTTGACATACACAAGTTGCAGTGGCTGCGTACACGATAAGTAAAGGCAGGAATACAACTATAAGTCACTGAAGTAGATCTAAAATAAGCACCTCTTCCATGTAGTCCTGGCAGCGGTAGTGGTTCCTCCTTCCCAGCAGCGCCTCCAGCTCCCCCGCCAGCTGCCTGCCGGTGGAGTCGCCCTGCAATAGGGGTATTAATACCAACTTTGTAAGATTCTCATTTCAAAATCTGAGCACAGAAATCACAAAATTGGGCAATCATTGGAGTCTAACCCCCTGTACATACCCTTTGAAGTTTGCACATGTTGTAATGGGAATAGTCAATAGTCCATTTTTGCGTTTCGGCGCATGCGCGCCGAAACGCATTCTCCTGGCTTTTACCTTCAAGCAAGGAGGCTTCAAGCAAGGACCAGGGACCAGGGAAGCTTGGTTCAACACTGTGTCGCAGATTTGCATGTGACACAGGACGGCGCAGATTTGCATGTGACACAGGACGGCGACCGCATGTAACTGCTACAACTGTTCGGAAATATCATTGCATTGTGGTTTCGGACTTTGATATCCTGAAAAATGACCATATTACATCTATTCCACAAGATTGCAGAAGAAAAAAAATGATTTCGTCAAGAAAACGACCAAAAATCGGCATAAATGATACCATATAGTAAGGTTATAGTATTACGTCCAGTGTGAATAGTTACGTACCGCAGCTTGGCCGATCTGGCAACGCGAAGCGCTTCGGACCCAGAAGATCCGGGTTCGTCTCCGTGCATGGATTTCTTTTTCTTTTTGATATTGAATATCAAAAATATATATTGATATTATATTAATCTATCAATATCATATTTATGAATATCATTTTTTTTCATTAATAAATAAAGAAATATTTTATATTTGTTATTTTTAAATATTCATTTAATATATACAAGGCCTTTGTCTTATGAACAGGACTTCATAGATTCCAAACCCGGCATTCGAATTTTTCTGTTCATTGTAATGGAAAATACCGTGCAGCGGCTCCTATGCGCGGTAAGATGATTCTTGCAAAACACTCGCCACTAAACTTCTATCCCCGATGTAAACAGAGGCTCTTGATGTTGTTTGCAAAACAGCGATTCTTTGTTACAGTAGCAAATGCTCCATTGTTCAGTATCGACTTCATTCAGACAACACGGACGTGGAAAGTGGCGCCCCTCGGCACAAAACTATGGGAATTTTCATGAATTTTAGCAAAATTACCCAGGAAAATAAGGAAGAAATGTTGTAAATGCGGAAACCAGAATAATACGGATGAGGTAGCTGTTGATTTGTTTGACATTTGGTAGTCATTTTAGATAGAACCTTAGCTGTTATGAACTTCTATTTCACTTAATTACCATAGTGCTGATGATTCAATGGTGCTTTTTCAAATTTTATGTTTTATTGCGTGCCATGTACATAATTACATTGATAGCTTTTATAATGAGCCTATTATACATTTTACAAATAAGTACAAGTTGTAGGCCAAGACCAGCTTTTTCAAAAGCACTTAAGTTAAGTGACGTAACTTCAAAATTGCTTTCCCCAATCTGCCTTTCTCTATTAAAACAGTACTCATTTCCCAAAATGACAATTTTTCTTATAGACTGAACAGCCCTTGAGTGACTTCCTCTGGCAGATTTTACTTCAAGTAAAGGGAAAAGACAATTCACACTTATAAACGTAGCCGAAACGCCAGCTTTTTTTAAAAGCTCTTGTTTGCAATGTTTTTTTTTTTTTTTTGGAATAGTCTATTTTTTGTGGAGAATAGATTTGGGGTTCAGATATTCACCGTGATGTATTCTGACCTCAATATGTTTGCTAGCATACCTTTATACTACTTTAGTACATAGTCATCATGGTACAAACTTCAGGGGGTGATATTAAGATATTTTTACATTTTCATATTAAGATAGACCGTCTCCATATTTCTAGGTGCGCATTTCAGCAAAAATTGTACTTTAAAGAAGTAGTACAAACACACGCACGCACACACACACACACACCTACCTGCAGCAGGACCGTCCTGTTCCGCAGGCAGGTCTCCACGTCAGGCCGGGTCAGCCAGCTGGCGGCCCGACAGGCGGAGGAGTACCACACGTCCCGGTAGAAGTAGCCCTCGGACTGTGAGGCCGGGAGGTTCGGGCCACACGGCGGCAGGTCCGCTGGTGGGCCGTGCTGGTGCAGGAACGTCTGCGGTACTGCTGGAAAACGACGTAGAAATAGCTAATGTCAATGATTCAGTTATCAATGAAATGAGTTTCAGGTAGCATCCACTATCTTTCAGCTGTAACTGAGAATGAAGTCATTGATAAACGATAGTGGAAACCATCTGAAACGTCTGCTGACTACAAAATTTGTCCAGTTGCTTGATTTCTTTTGTACTACCTAATATTCTATCTGGATGTCTAACCTTCATCGTCGTATTCAATTATCACATAGATTGGTTTAAGTCATAACGGCAGGGATGCGTTCTGGGACGTGACTCTTCTTCTACTTGCTGCTTTGTGACAAATAGTTCTGTTATTTTTCTTCAACTCCTACTGAGATACGTGGCTACCACATGTGGAATCCAAGTCCTAGGGTCTTTCAAAATTCTTAACCTTTAGCACACTGAAGTCAAGCCGTTTAGCACCCAACTTTCTATTGGCTACAGAGTTAGGCAGCTGGGCTTGGGAGAAGGACTGAAGTCCATGAATAAACGCCCGGATTGTGAAATCCATGTAAAATTGGGCTTTAGATAGGACACATTAGTAAGGCACATACAGGTGTCTTGGAACTGTGTTGCCTGGCCACACCCCAGCAGTTCCAGTCTCAGTCTGGGGAGATCCGCAGCTGCGGCAAACGCGACCCGCAGGAACCTGGTGACCAGCGGCGGGCTGAGCGCCTCCTCTGAGATACTCTCGCCGTCCACAGTCCCGTCAAATGTCTGAAGCAGTGCATTGATACGGTATAGTCACAAAGAATCTCGAGTACCAGAGATCTTTATCAGCCTTCTACATCCCATCCATTTGGAGCCATATATTTTGTTGTTCACCGTGTGTTGTTTTGCTATCGTTCTTGGATGATGAGGAGAGAGCTGTCTAGACTATGGTGTAATCAAGCGTTTGATACAACTATCTAAGAGAGGACATGAGGTATTCGATTTCTTCTAAATGTATCTTCGAAAGCTTTCCGCCCAAAGTATACTAAGTAACTTTTTAGTACAGGACTTCCTGATATATCTTTTAGAAATCCAATGACCAGTAAGAGTAAAAGGCCTCCGTAGCGTAGTATACCTACCTCACTACCATTGGTCCATTTCCGCCCGTCATCAGAGACCATGAGGCGATAGGCTGGCACCGTGCCTCCCCACAAGCCCTGAGTCTGGATGCCCGTTATGACCTGGAATGACCAAGACAATAGGGATTAGAATCATTGCATATCTATGGTAGTGTTGATAGGTTGGGTGTACATGAAAGACCAGGTATCAGACGATACCTTCTTTCTTGCAATTTGATACATAAAAATGGCAGACATTCTCGCATAGCCACATGTCTCAGGCATAAAATTGGTGGTTGCAGAGAAGCTATTCATGACTAGCATATGGTTTGGTAGTCTCTACCGGACTCTATAGTATGCTGGGAAAATTGACGGATAACATGCTAGAGGAGTTAGCTATAGACGGTCTGGGAATACGGTATGCTATGTCGCAACCTGTACTCCCAGGTCGGCTAACTCCTCCAATGACTACTTTTCCAGTGACCTATGGTATCTGGTAGAGACTTATGATTTGGCCCAACCTGCAGCACTTTGCTTATAACAAAAATATTCATAGGATGTCTAGATCTGCTAATGTTCTTTCTGTCGTTAAACAATGATAATCGCCGTCAATATTACTGCTTGCTACTTCAGAATTACTGCTGGCTATCAATATGAAAACTTTGTAATCCTTCCTCACTTGTTGCATAAGCTTAATGACGTACCATCGGGACCTTGAGGTCTATCTGCAGCCACTGAGAAGTGTCCTTACTGTCGGGCTCCCAGGCCCGCTGGCCGTGCAGGCGCGCTCGGTGGGCCTCGTACCCGCTCACCGACGAGGAGGCGGACAGCTGCCCGTCTCGGATGGACCCGCTGGCCATACCGAGCGGTCGGGCACAGTGGACCAGCTCTGTTCGTGAGACAAACCGGAAAAGGATGCAGATACGCCAAAAATAATTACTCAAGCAACTGGATAAGATTTTGAAACAGTCAGACGTTTCAGACAGCTGTATCCACTGTACTCTCCAAGCAGAGGAGTGGGTCCGGCAGGTTTTTGACGTGTTTTTAGGCGTTTTTGTCGGGCTTTCTACTTTGTCATGGTCTCTTTCTATCTGTGGGTTAAAGATAGAAAGATACCATGACAAAGTAGAAAGCCCGACAAAAACGCCTAAAAACACGTCAAAAACCTGCCGGACCCACTCCTCTGCTTGGAGAGTATCCACTGTCTTTCGTCAGTGACTAACGATAGGACTGAGAACACCAGGTTTTATACCAAAACTCTGAAAAGATATGTTAATGAGGTTAAGACAATTTAGGATGTCTTGAAGTAGTCTTTAAAAGGATGCAGATAGTCCATCAGTAAATAACTTTAACTCAATTGCTATTTGAAAGATTAAGAGAGGTTGTCTTGTGGTTAGGGTTGTTGTAGAGTTCTAGGTTGGAATATATATCCTTCACAGGAAAGGCACTTAACACCAATTTCCTCACTCGACCCAGGTGAAAATGAATACCTGGCTTCTTTAAGGGACGTTCTCTGATGGGACGTAAGTTCGGAGGCCCCATGTTTGAGAAGATTCAAAGATTCCACCACACCTACTGAAACAAGTACGAGCCCATCCCAGTATTAGGCGTGCCAAAGGTTTGCGATTGGATGCTTATTTGAAAAGATATGGTCTATTTCATAAACATGCTATGGTCTGTCGAAAATTTGGGTGAGAAAGTTTTCTTTCATACCTTTTTGCGCAACAATCACTTCGCTTATTCCATCCTCTGCGGCTATCCCAACTTGAAAATATTGCCTGTAGGATGAATAAAGGCGCTTTAAAGTAGATTGCAAACGAGCGTATAGCACATGAAAAATAAATCATGGTAGCACCTATGTGTGGAAAACTCATAGCTATATACACAGATAGGAACAGATAGTGGGATTCTTCGACAGACTTTATTTACTTTGATTACTTTAAAGTAAAATAAAACATTTTACCCTTTTCTGAAGTACAGCCACTCGTCTTCAGTGAGAAGTTTGCCGTTGGCCTCATCATATTTCTCCTTGTTCGCCAAGTCTGAGATCACGAACGCGAGCTGCTCACAGCTGACATCCTTCTTCTTCGGTCTCCTACACCAGAAGGAAATGTTGGCTTCGGGTTTGGTGTAGGAACAGTAGTCCTCTCTGTTATCAAACCCCTCTTCTTTACTACTGTAACATTTCTGTTCGTCTAGAATCGCGTTATGGTCGAAGAACGTTCCGTTGAAGAGATATCCTGTGTTTGGCGTCTCTCGTACTTTCTTGAGTCCTTGTATCGCCTCCCGAGGGTGAACAAGCTCAACCGACAAGAACGCACGTCCTGTCCATCCCAGAAGGAAGCTTATACTGTAGGTACCATCCTTGTGGTCTACAATCTTACCAGCGGTGCTGGCGTTCAGCTTTGATGAGAAGAGTTTCGCCTGGAAGAAGTCCCCGCCACATGTGCGAGGAGAACCCGTCCTATTCCTGGTCGTTAGCTCTAAGTGGAGGATAGAGCCAAGCGGGTATCTGACCTGTTTGTTCAGTATGGTGTATGTGGTATATGTTGAGTCCAGTGGTTGGCAGGGTGTCTGGTTGATATCGGTATGATGGTGTCTCCCGTCTTCTTGCATTTTGTATCTGATGAGGTCTTGGTTGGTTTGAGAAGTTAGATGCCTTGAGAAGGACTGCTGGTAGTCAGCCATGCGAAGCATTTGAGTCTGAAAACGCAACAGAAGATGCAAGTCAATTTGACAGTGTATCTCATGTTAACTTAAGTACTGTATTGGGCAAATAGTATAAGGACAACCTCAAGCCAACCGTACACACTCACGCCACATCTCAATTCAGAAAAGATGCTGTAGCCGCATAATTCCTGTTTAGAACTTTATTCGAGCCCACATCGACTCGTTTCGCCTCGGTGTGGGTGTGTACGATTGGCGTGAGGTTGTCCTTATTATTTGCCTTCCAAATACTGTACTAGTATTACCTTCTGAAAGACGAATGTGCACTCACAAAGACTTTCCAATTTTGTTTGTTTTCTTGTTTTTTGCTGGAGTGATCATGAAAATTTAATGATGATGAGTGGATTTTATTTTGAACGATTGACCCTGCCTTTGATTGAAGGGATGAGCTGCTGAAAGGATCCCTATCTGGGTTTTACACAATCATTCTTAAAGGGCTGTCTTGGAAATCAGTTAAAATGTTAACTGAAGGGACAACCCTAAAGATTGATAAATAAATAAATAGATAAATTCTATACCATTGTTAGGGTGGGCAAGCCCCCAACCACCTTCTTTACTTTCTAATGCGAATCCTGTCACAAATATGACGAAAAGGTTGTAAATCTCGGAAAATCTCTGCTGCCTGCTGTTATTTCCAAATGCAGTTTAGTTCCCAAAGACACGATTTGCCATGCATGTGTGGATATTGGTACAAAGCGAGCATATGTGGAAAATAATGATCACTTGTCACGTTGTAGCTGTGTCTACTATGCCGGAGGCGTTCAGTGGTGAATAGAATCTAAATTATTTGTTGCCATTAAATGGGCGTTCACCGGCAGTTATCCATCAACATTATCAATAAAATCAATATGAGAGTTCGAGTGGCTACGCCTAGGTTCAGACGGGTTTTGCATTCTTATGTGTGTTTTCTTTTCTTGATGGTTCTTGAGTTTTTAAAGCTATACGTTTTAACAGAGATCGGTAGAGTCATGTGGTCAGTCTGGACCCCTCAGGTCATCGATCGTACGATATTTTGTCTGCATGACCTGTGAACATTACAGGTGTCAGTAGGTGACACGCTGTAGAAAAAATGCTTTGCTTTATCACAAACAAACAAACAGATGTAAATGCTAGCTAAACATTGCATGCACCGGCCACGTATTCCTACTGATATGATGCTGCAAACGTGTTATGTTATTCTTACGTCAGTCGTATTTTGATCCCACGTGCACGTGGGTTATAAAAGTCCCCCCAAATACGTGGATTTTAATTCCGGTTAAAGCGAAACCAGGTCAGACCACACCTGGATTCAAATTCTACGTAAAAAAAAAACGATTACTGAATTCTATCTACCAGTTTTTTTGTTCGGAATTCTAAACAATGTGTCATGAGTTTCAGATGCCTATGAATGACATCGGTTCTAATTAAGGTAGCTCTCTATCTACTGTGTCCGTACTGCACTCGGTAAATACAAACAGAAGTGTGCTACAACAACATTGCACGCCATTCTCACTACTGAATGCCATATTGAGATCGTAATTTGAAATCACCTGTATACTGCTGACACCAGTGCTGAAAATGTAGCAGGTCAAGACGAACAGCCCTGTCAGGAATAGCGAGAAGACCTTCCATTTCCTATACCTGCACACTGCCATGTCTGCGGACTGCGTTCCTATATTCATATGGTAGTTTTTCGCCTGTCCCCTACACGTACCGCCGCCCCTCTAAGGGCCCTGTTACATTTGCCGTGCGACGGGGTGACGACATCAAATCGAGGTCATACAAAATTCAGCTTTCTTGTGACGTCTACAATGTTGTCATAGATCCTTGTTGACCGTCGGTTGTGTGAAAGTCACGCTGAAAATCCTGCAGCAAAACAAAATCGTAGGACGAATGTGACTGCGTCTCAACGTGTCCCGATTGGCCAGTAGACGGGACCTGTACAACCGGTTTGGGCTAGCCTACGCTGCAGACCTCGCGGAAGGACGTGTTTTAAAAAAACACACACTTTTTCTATCAATTTTATTATTACGCCAGCGGAGACTACAGGATTGGCTAGCCGATCAAGTTTGGCCTTTTAAGAACAAGCGAGTGATTAGAAAACAGCGAAAAGGCCAAACGGAATATAGAAAAAAACATCAAGCCAAACCAAACAGCAAGCCTGCACAGGGGGTTATGTTTGGTCCAGAATTACCGCTCGAAGCTTTAAATGCCCGAGGGTAGGGTCTTTAAAACCTAAACAAACACAATGGTTTGTGAAGTAGTCTGGTGGTCAGTAATCATACTTATGTCTGGATACAAGCGCTTTACTCCAACAGAATGAATGAACTTTATTGCTCAATAATCCTACATGTTACAATACATGGCATTGAATTAACAATAATACAAGACTAATCTATTCTACAATTCTAACTACATAATATTATCGATAACAGTAGATGGGTTACAATATAGTCATGTATGGGTAATTCTCACGGTCTCGCTTTTGGAATGATTTATAGAGAAATTGACCTATTTATGTGGATATAGGAGTCGGACATGACAACAATACATAGAAAATATCACTTTGTGTGTAAACGGTTCTATGGCAACAGAGGAATGTTGCTTAGTACCCTAGATGATCAAGATACTGGTTAAGCCATTGGATATGTGCGTCACTGGCAGGAGTTGCGGCCCTTTTGTTTGTGGTGCCGTGTTAAGGTAACGTCTTAATCGCAGTGAATCCATCGACAATCTGTCATCTCGCGAGATTTTGGCACAAATCGTTGACAACCTTAAAACAGCAGGGCTGTGGCTGTTAACTGTATATTTGATACAGAATAACGAATAGAACAAATCTAGTTACGTCGCGTTTCTAAAAGAATAATGTATAGAACATGTGTACTATTAGTTGAGAGCTCCAGCTGTCTTACTGAGGGTTGATGGCAGTGCAAAAGATGTCGGTTAGCTCGAAAGATAAGTCAGCTTACTCCGCTATCAATATACACTAAATATACAGAACAATTCGAGTTACGTCACCTTTTCTAGGATTGGCTGTCACACACCGATGGAAAAGCACGATATATTCACAGGAGTAGTCATTAGGGCCGCGGTGCTGGGGCACACAGCTATCTCTTCTTGTGTCTATATGAGATACAGAGCTGCTTAAGCAAACCATTTGCTAAGTAAACAGGTTCTAAAGTATAACACCTGGTCATTTTCTCAGCCTTTGTAAGAGAATT
The DNA here is from genome assembly GCA_035149815.1 of Branchiostoma lanceolatum. Lineage (NCBI taxonomy): Eukaryota > Metazoa > Chordata > Leptocardii > Amphioxiformes > Branchiostomatidae > Branchiostoma > Branchiostoma lanceolatum. Next base: position 1,676,261 of record CM068873.1, read on the forward strand.
GACTATTTTTAGAAAACAGAAACGAAGGAGTACTCAAGCGTCACACTCAAGGAGTGTATCGGATGTTATGTGTAGTTTTTTTGCATGTGAATGTCCGTTTTGGACTGATACATGTAACAATAAAACACAATAAGCTGAAATATCCATTCATTACTGTACCAATAATCAGAATGCACCATCAAGAAATTAACAAATTTGCTGAATTATAACTCCAAAGGAATCGGTCGGGTTGGTGATTAGGGACATTCAGTTTTTGGTTTTATCTTTGCAATTACAATTTTACCCAAATTAGGTGATTTGGAATTACCATGGTAACAACAACATATTTGACACAAAAATAAACAGCTCCATTCTTTATTTGACTTGACAGTACTATAAATCATTAAGTCGATGCTACATTCTTGACCACAAGAATAATACTTTATAAGGTTAGTATTCCTCTAGTCAGTGCCTAACATTTGTGTAATCCAATTAGTATGATTACCTTAATTCTTGTTCTGTACTAAGACATTTGCAAAATACAAATCTCTAAATATTTGTAAAATAAATATAATATAAACGAGTTGTTATACCTTACACTGATGCTTCATACACTGCAAAGTATCTAGTAAGTATTTGCTATACAATATTATTGTTTATCTACTATACAGCATTCAGTTAGTGTTATCCTATATCTAAACCCCATGACCTACACATTAGTGCACTATATACTAATGCATACCACTATTGTTGTAGAGTTTGCATACTGGTAATGGTCTAGTCGGTGTACCCTAAACTCTTGCTCAATATACTATAGGGCACCAAGTTAAACTGTAGCCTACATTTTGTTCTACATTTGCTACAAGGAGGCAAAAGTGTGCGCCTTACAGGTTGGCACTCATGATTTCCTATAGAAATGCTGGAAATGTTAATGTCTTAGCTATCTAATTGCTTGTTTGTTTGTTTGTTTGTTTGTTTGTTTGTTAGTCTCGTATGCCCTTCTTTGTGAGAATGTCCTTGTTTTTAGCTTGAGTTATATTTGTAGACGCAAACACGATTGTTTCCGCCGTCCACAACGACCAACTTTGTTCCGTCCGGTGTCAGAGAGATCTCCTGTGGGTTTATCAGACCTTCTTCCTTGGGGATGAGGGTGTCTAAGTGATGCCCGTCACTTGCAAAGATCTCCAACGTGTTTCTGAACGCGTCTGCAACGATAACGTTGCGCTCTTTGTCTACACAAACCCCTGTAGGACACTCGAGAATGTCTTTTCCAATGGTGACTTTCAAGTCTCCTTCCTTGTCAAGAACTTTGACCGTGCTCTCGCCAATGTCAGAAACGTAAACGTTGGAAAAACTGTCGGTGTTGATGTTCTGTGGGTCATTGAAAGGCCCCTCGAATGTGTTAGTCTTTAAGTACTTAATCTTTCCAGGTTGAGTTCTTATTCTACTGTATGCAGTAACCGTGTTTTGCACCGATTCAGATATTACCAATGTGTGTCCTTTGTCCAAAGTAGCTACACCATAGCATTGTGCGACTTGTAGTTTTCTAAAAGCCTTCTTTGAGTTCAAAGGGAACTGAAGGACCTTTCCCCTTTCAGGATACGCAACAATTACGTCTCCAGGGGGACGAAAAGATCGGAAAGCAACAGCGGTTGGGAAGTCGTTCCCGCATCCTCCTGTTGATATTTCACTCTCCCATTTTCCGTTAATGTCGAAAAGCTGCACCCGATAATTATCTGAGTCAGCTACGATGATTCTTCCTTCGGGGCAGATCGTCAGACCTTCTGGGCAGTTGAACTGGCCCTCTTTTGTTCCAATCTCTCCGAATGAGTAGAGAAAGTCTGCTGTTGGAAACTGCTTCGACGCTTTTATGGTACTCACTGCGTTGTCATCAAAGGGCAAGGAAAAGTCTTCCAACAGATCCAAGCTTTCATCTACGTCAAGACGAACGGACTGCAAATCGTCACACAAAGTCGTCTGTTCTTCTGTCACGCACGTGTCATCGTCATCGTCGTTCGGCTCTTTGTTTTCCTTCGCATCTGAGAAAAATGAGAGAGGGGTGGTTGTTCGGTCACCGCAATCTGAGATGTCGTTTGCCTCTGACCCCGCCACGCTTCCCGAGTCGGCGATGCTGGAGACACTTTGTGCGGGGCTTAGTGTGACGCCACTATCACCGATTTGCTTTAGAAACCAGCGACGCTCTTCGTCCACCTTTGCACAAAGCCTCTCTTTGAGAGCCTCTGCTCTCTCGTTTGCCTCTCGTCGGATGTTTGCGACATCATAACCGTCGGCCGCCTTGTTGCGCTCAAGGAGAATCTTTCGGTTCTCTCTCTTGAAGGCCGTGAACTCGCGGCGAATTGCTTCTGCTTCTGCCACCAGAGAGGTACATCTAGATAACGGCACAAAGCAAAGTATCAATCGGACGTGTCAAATCAGCCTGTTTTTTAACCAATGAATCTTATTTCTAAACATCTAACATTAATCTCTCCAACCGTCCATCCAAACAGCTCTACACACACACGCGCGCACACATACAAACACGCAAGCAAACACACACGCACACACACACACACACACACACGCGCGCGCACACACATACGCACACACACACATACACACACATACACACACACAAATACATGTACGCACACACGCGCGTGCTCATACAACACACATGGACGCACACACACACACACACACACACACACACACACACACATACACACGGACACACACACAGACACACGCACTCATACGCACTCACACACTACTAAGCTTTTCGACCAGGAGGCAATCTACAGTAGGTATTTTTACCTGTGATCTTTGTGGTCTTCCAAGCGACAGACACGGCATAGTATCGTCTCACACCCCTCACAGAACAGCTTCAGGCGCAGGTTGTGTTTTGCACACCTGGAAACGGAACATGCCAATCTTATGTCAACATTGACGTCATGCTTACACAAACAAGCCTTAACTTACTGCGCCATCGCCCCTTTAGAGGACTGTTTCTTATTTAACTTTGTTATACTAGTACATTAATAGACATAAGTTAAAGACGTATTTGTGATGATATTGAAAGTAAGTCATTGAAACATTTAGTAAGATATTCTACACTTGGCACGACGCCAATAGCTCTGTAACAGTCACGGTACAGCGCCTGCATTATATGTAGAGCGAAACATGAGAACCGTTAGCCACCCTAGCAACTTTTTATTCGATAGAGTTCACAAAATCTACGAGGAACAAGAACGTTAGCCTAAAATGAGTTTTAACTGGCTACCCACCCGCCCAAACGCCGTACCTGTGTAAGATTTCTTCCAGTTCTGGGTTGACCTTCTTCAAGTGTTCTCGAAAATGGTGGAAAGCCCCTCGGCCCTTCGCCGCTACTACATCCAGCAGAGCTCTGGCCCGGTCCTGTGGAGTCTTCTCCGCCACAATAATGTCATATTCCTCCTGAACTATCTCACCGTGCTGAAGCAGCCTGTCTAGGAACGGTTTGACGAACCGAATCTTTCCCACAAGCTCCTCCCTGTTGGACTTCAGCAGTTCTAGTTCAGACGCCATCGTTCCGAGTACCAGGTCGGGCCAGGTACTATAAACAACACGATGACGTCAGGGGGAATCCCCGCCGTCGTCAGGTGCAACGCCATTGGTTAGAGTCAAGTGTTGTGCTGGACGAATACATTCACTAATGTCTGCAAGGAGTGTCTGTAAGGAGTGCACGTTCAGTGCGTGTGTACGGTACTCCTATCTAACATTGTTACACAGTGACTGTAACCTGTCCCAAAAGTCCTAAGGGATTTCCATATGTCAATGATCAAGGTCCATTCAGAATTGATCGCAATCAATTGAAATGTTGCAAAACGCATGCGCGCAGTGGAGGTTAAGTGTTTCGCAAGCTGGGTGCTGCAGGAAGAAAACTCCTTGTAAATAGGAACCTTTTGCATTGGAAAAACTTCTTTACTCTAGATTTAGACGAGTGATGAATATGATGCCGCAAATAGAATTAGATTGGCAATGTAGTTTTATAAATGAATGTGCTTTTGAAGGTGTAAAACCTCAAGATAAAATTTGATTGAGCTTTCAAGAGAGCTCTTTCTTTGCCGATCAAATATAGTATTCTACTGTGCGAACAAGGATAATCTGTTGCTTTACGCCCCCTCCCACCACCACTAGCACTACGTCAGGGAAACCCCCTTTTCTAGTTTTAAGGTTGGTAAGGTCATCACCATGTCAACGTGACGTCAGTACATGCTGTCAAAGCCATGATTGATGTCACGATTAGGCTTGAGGAAATTTAGCTTTTGGCTTTTCTTTCTGCAATTACCATTTTACTCAATGAGGTGATGTAGAATTACCATGGTTACAACAACATATTGGACACAAAAAGAAACAGGTCCATCCTTTATTTGAATTGACAATACTATAAATCATCAAGTCGATTATACATTCTTGCCCACAAGAATATTAGTTCTTTATATACTGCAGGGTTACTATTCCGCTAGTATGCCTAACATTACTGTTCTTTTTACCAATACAGTATCCAATTAGTACCATTACCTAAACTGTTGTTCTGTTTATATAAGCCGTTTGTAAAATACTAGTATCTAATTATTTGTAGAACAAAGCTACTATAAACGAGTCAGTATACCTATAACTGATATTCAGTGCACTTCAAAGTATCTATTTAGTATTTGATACACCCCTTTTGTTGTATCTACTATATGGCATTCAGTAAGTGTTATCTTATATCTTATGGACTACACATTAGTGTACTATATACTGATACTGACTCTATTGTTGTAGGGTCTGCATACTGCTAATTTTCCAGTTGGTGCACCCTAATTAAACTCTTGTTCTTATTACTATTAGACAACCTGTTGAACTCTAGAATACATTTTTGTTCTACATTTGCTACAAAAAATCAAAAGTATGTGCTTTACAGGTTGGCACTTATGATTCGCTATAGAAATGCTGGAAAGGTTAGCGTCTGAGCTATTTGCTTGTTTGTTTGTTTGTTTGTCTTGTATGCTCTTGTTTGTGAGAACGTCCTTGTCTTCAGCTTGAGTTGTATTTGTAGACACAAACGCGATTGTTTCCACGGTCCACAACGACCAACTTCGTCCCGTTCGGTGTCAGAGCAATCTCCTGTGGTTTCTTTAGACCTTCTTGCTCGGAAATGAGGGTGTCCAAATGATGTCCACCACTTGTAAAGATCTCCAATGTGTTTTTCTCCGCGTCTGCAACAATAATGTTGCTCTCTTTGTCTACACATACCCCTGTAGGATACCGGAGAATGTCCTTACCAATGATGTCTTTCAGTTGTCCTTCCGTGTCCAGAACTTTGACCGTGCGGTCACCAATGTCAGAAACGTAAACGTTGGAAAAACCGTCGGTGTTGATTGTCCGCGGCTTACAGAAGGGTCTCTTAAGTGTGTTGGTCTTTATGTATGTGACTTTTCCAGAGGCTACATCCCATGCTATCGTGTATATGAGAACTGTATTAGTTACTTCTTCAGATAAAAGCAATTTGTAACCTTTGTCCAAAGTAGCTACACCCCTGCATTCTGTGATTGACAGTTTTGAGAAAAACTTCTTTGAGCGGCGAATTGAGCCTAAAGATAATTCAAGCACTTCTCCTGTACCAGGGCACACAACGATTACGTCTGCAGGATGATGCAAAGAGCGAAAAGCAACGGAGCAAGGAAAAGTGAACCCACGGCCTCTTGTTGATATCTCACTCTCCCATTTTCCGTTAATGTTGAAAAGCTGAACCCGATGATTTCCCGAATCAGCTACAATGATCCTTCCTTTGGGGCAGATGGTCAGACCTTCAGGGCGGCTGAACTGGCCTTTCTTTGCTCCAAATTCTCCGAACGAGTGGAGGAAGTCTGCTGTTGGGAACTGCTTCGGTGCTTCCATTGCAGTCACTTTGTTCCTTGTGCTGTGATCAAAGGGCAAGGAAAAGTTTTCCAACAGATCCAAGCTGCCATCTACGTCAAGATGAACGGTCTGCAAATCATCGCATAGAGTCGTCTGGTCTTCTGTCACGCACGTGTCCTCGTCATCGTCGTCGTTCGGCTCTTTGTTTTCGTTGGCAGCGGAGGAAAATGAGAGAGGGGTGGTTGACAGGTCGGTACAATCTGACATGTCATTTGCCTCTGACCCCGCCACGCTTCCCGAGTCGGCAATACTTGAGATACATTGAGCAGGACTTGGTGGTAGGACACCACCTTCGCCGAGTTGCTTGAGAAACCAGCGACGTTCTTCGTCTACCTTTGCACAAAGTCTCTCCTTGAGAGCGTCTGCTCTCTCGTTTACCTCTCTTCGGATGTTTGCAGCGTCAAAACCGCCGGCCTCGTTGGTGCGCTTAATGAGAATCTTCCGGTTTTCTCTCTTGAAAGCCGTGAACTCGCGGCGGATGGCGTCTCCTTCCGCCACCAGAGACGTGCATCTTCACAAGGGCACAAAGCATCAATGTAAGTTTTTAATCAGCCTTTTTTCCAAATAAATCTTATTTCAAAATATATAACATTATTCTATCCAACCGTCCATCCATACAGCCTCTACACGCTACAGACACACACATACAAACACACACATACGCACACACACACACACACACACACATACATACACACACATACGCACACACACATACACATTGCCAAACACACACACACATACATACAGACAAACACACACAAACACATGACACACATGCACACACACATACATACAAACACACGCACAAGCACAGTTCCATGTTTGGACCTTACATTTCCTACTACTGAATAAAAAGCTTTTAGTCGCTACTAAGTTTCTCAAACAGGAGACAATCTGCAGTAGGCACTTTACCTGTGGTCTTTGTGGTTTTCCGAGTGACAAGCGCGACATAGCATCGTCTCACACACCTCACAGTACAGCTTGAATGGCAGGTTGTGTTTGGCACACCTGCAAAGGGAACAGGTCAACCTTAAGAAAACATTTACGTCATGCCTACACAAAGGAGCCTTTACGTACTGCGCCATCGCCCTTTTACGGGGCTGTTCCATGTTAAACTTTGTTCTACTAGTATATTTATAGACATAAGTTACAGACATATTTGTGATATTGTTGGAAGTAAGTCATTGAAATCTTTCGTGGGATATTCTACTCTTGGCAAGACGTCATATGTCAATACTTTCACTGTAACTGTCACGGTACATTGCATGCATTGTATCAGAAGCAAAATGGTTAGCTATCCTAGCCCATTTTTCTTACTTGATAGAGTATAAAATCTACAATGAAGAAGAACGTTGTGTAAATGTCAGTGTATACTGGCTCTCTATCTGCCCAAACACCGCACCTGTGCAAGATTTCTCCCAGTTCTGGGTTGACCTTCTTCAAGTGTTCTCGAAAATGGTGGAAAGCCCCCCGGCCCTTCGCCGCCACTACCTCCAGCAGAGCCCTGGCCCGGTCCTGTGGAGTCTTCTCCGCCACAATAATATCATACTCTTCCTCAACTATCTCACCATACTGAAGAAGCCTGTCTAGGAAAGGTTTGACGAACCGAATCTTCCCCACAAGCTCCTCCCTGTTGGACTTCAGCAGTTCTAGTTCAGACGCCATCTTGCCGAGTGCCAGGTCGAGGCAGGTACTGTAGATAGCAACGTGACGTCAGCGGAATCCCCACCGTCGTCAGGTGCAACACCATTGGTTAGAGTCGAGTGTTGTGCTGGACGAATACATTCACTAATGTCTGCCTGTTGTAGCAAATACAGTACGTGTGTATAGCTTTTAACTGAATGTTCCTATTACAGCTGGAAAACCGATAGGTAAAATCCATTAGACATCTCGTTCCTTGTATATCAGAAAGTACACTACTGTGGACACAAGGCTAATTTGTTGCTAATTAAGCGTCTCTTCATATAAAACTAATGATAACCCCAATTACCTGGGACCACCTGTACAATGTCAAGGGAATCACTTTCTACATGGCTGGGGTTGATAAGGTCACCACCATGTCAACATGACGTCATTGCAGGCTGTCAGACCCGTCCTTGGCTCTGTGTTGTATACAACATGTAGGTCTTGGTCTTTTCAATTGTACAATGAATGAAGAACTGGTTTCAAACTGTTTGTTTATTAGGATTCTCCATTAGTAAAATACACAGTAAAATGTAAAAAAGTAAAATGTACTCACTAATCTCCCTAGAGTCCTTTTCTAATACAATAGAAATAGATACAATAAAATGAGAAGTTAATATTATGATAACAATAATGAATCATACTCTATATCACTAAGAATACAGATGATTGTACCTGGATTACCTTAACTAAAATTACACAAGACTAGCTAGACTTACAGTGGTGTCAAACTGTTTGTTTATTAGGATTCTCCATTAGTAGATTACACAGTAAAATGTAAAAAATAATATGTACTCACTAATGTCCCTAGAGTCACCTTCTAATACAATAGAAATAGATACAATAGAATGAGAAGTTAACATTATGATAACAATAATGAATCATACTCTATATCACTAAGAATACAGATTACTGTACATGTATTACCCTAACTAAGATTACAAAAGACTACATAGACTTACACATTACCTTAATGAACCTATCGATAAGAAGAAAAAGACGAGAAAAAGGATTTTTAAAAAGTTAAGCGTACTTCACCTAGCCAGTAAGAGTCAAGGTTGTTAGTTCTGACATCATAGCTATTTTCTAACAGAGTTGTAAGTGCTAAATGAAATAAAAGTGCTAAATGAAATAAAAACATTGATATAATATTGCTACAACAACAGTTACTAATGCTTTGCCATTTTGTGTAAGCAATGTGCTAATGATTGAGTAAAATGCTTTTTTAAATTAAAAAGAGTACAGTACTGACGTACAGTACTGACCGAAATTAACTTACACATATTTTGTTCATCTATATACAGACTCATATGAATTCATAGCATATGTTGTGACTCACGTTACATAAGCTATGGCCCTCACGAAATAAAGAAGAACTTTATTGCGCGACTACTGTAGCAGGTACAAAGTATGGCAACAACAGTAAACAAAGAACAAGACATAAGTATGGAATAAAACTATTCAATACAACAAAATCCATCTACTTCAGCGTTTCGTCTTCCGGAGCACTTAATTTGTGAACAAATATGATAACAACAACCCTAGAAGTCATGATCAACCAAGATAATGGTGACCAAAAGACTTGAAAAAGATTTTTTGTTGAGTTGCGGAGGAGGACAGTTCCAAAGATTCTTGCTGATGGTGTATTGAATATTAGTATCTGTTTGCGGAAACATTTTAATTCTGAGGATATGTGCTTGTGTACTTGTTTTTCCTCTACAATTGCCAACTATTCTCTCTCTCTTTTCCATTGCGTCTCTGTCTCTCTCTACTTGTATCGCCCTCTGCACTATTTCTCTATGTAATTCAGTTACAAGGCTTAAACACTGACTATGCGAGGAGGAGCTAGAGACGAGAGGGTTAGAATGTCTATTGGGTAAACACGGTAAAGGGAGAAGAAGGTGGTGAGCTTTCAATGGGAAACGAGGGGAAACCGAGAATAGGTGAGTCCGGAGTGAGGTCTGAGGGAGGACTCGGTTGGGAGAAAGACTCGCGTTGCGAATTGGAACTGGATCCGGAGTGGCGAAGTCCTTGTGCTGGGGAGTTGGTGCCATGAGAAAACTCGGAAATGGGTGATAAAGGGGAGCGGGAAGTGGGGGTGTTACGGACGGAGGGGGAATAGTTGGAGAAGGGGAGACCGGAACTGGTAATGGGAGACGAGCACGGACTTTGGGATGTGGATGAAGACGCTGGGAGGGTGTCCTGGGAGAGAGACTGAGATGCCGGAGAGAGGCTGGTTGATGGGGAAAAGGTAGGGCTAGGCGGTGTTATAGAGGGCGGTAGAAGATCTTGAATAGTACCCTTCAAATCATTTGGCATTCTATGAAGCAGACCGGGGATGTGTACCAGTGAAGGAGAGCGTGGCTGTGTACCCCTGTTATTCTGGTCAACTCGTGAGTAGGGGTGGCTCCTTACTCCTCTCCGCCCCTTCGCCCCTGGTGACCGTGTCCCATGCCTGCCTGACAGCTCACTCTCAGTAGTGCTGGTGGCAACACTGGAGATGCTTGCTGCCGGGCTGGTAACACTTCCATACAAACCCAGCTGATCCTTACACCATTCATACTCTGACTCAATATTTTCAATGACCATGGCCTTGAGTGCGTTTTTCCTGAGTTCAATGTCCAGCAGGACATTTTCCCTGCCTCCCACATCACCGGCGGATGCGTCGAAGCTCTTCAGCATCTTCCTGTTGTCTCTTACAAAGGCCGTGACCTCCCGTCTGATGGCAGAAGCGCCAGCAACTATTGATGAAACTCTACAAGACAAAACAAATAAATGTATACCTTAAGCAAAAGCTTTGATATGCTGGTTTGGTATCTTTTGGACGTTTTCAAAGTTTTAGGGAAACCATGACGTTCTTCCAACGAATGACAATGCTTGCAGATTCAAATAGTAGGCAGACTTTTAAAACTTCGTTTTTCATATACTGAAATATAAAGATTCATACCTATTCTCATTTGGGCTTAAATTACATCATGTATACATATCTTTAGTTATGACACATCACAGTATGAGACTACTTTGATTACACAAGCTTGATTGTTAACGACCTTGTGACCGACTGACCTGTGACCCCCGTGACCTTCCTTGTTGCACGTCCGGCACAGCAGCTGCACACAGTCGTCACAGTGGAGCCTGATCTTCTCGTTATGGTCGGTGCACCTGGATGAACAAAAAAGAGTCTAGTTTTATTGAATTATCAAAAAAAGATTTCCGATTCTAGAACCTAAAAGACAAAATATACAAGTTTGTAGCCTTTCTACTCTCCAAGCAGAGGTTGGTGGGGATGATTGTGACCATATGCCCCGTTTTCTGTCCGCATGTCCCACATAGCAGAGGAAAGCAGAGACCTTTCTGAGGAAATCAGAAGCAGATGTACTAAACTTTCTTCCAGTTCATTGCGACTACGCACGGACTCGACACACTCTCCAAGAAACACTTCAAGCAACACGCAAGCAAAAGCCACATTGACTCGTAACTGAACCAAGTGAAACCCCGGCACCAATTGCAAGAGACCACGTCTAGCGATATGATAGACGTTAAAGGAGGACAACAACAACAATAACATCAACAACACTTCTGGGCACGGCACTAAGTAATACGATATGGAAGGTCACAGTCTTCCCCACCAACATCCGCTTTTTGAAAGTATAGTACCCCATACTAAAGTCAAGTCAAGTCAAAGTTTATTGCACAACGATTGTAACAGGTACAATGTAAGGCAAAGATAAAATACTACTGGCTACTTATATCAAACTACTAAAAGCTACAGGAAGGTTCTATGCTATACACTGATTAAATGCCATCGCGTGATTGCTGTCAATGGTCGCATTAAATGTCCCACCAACCTGTGCAGTATGTCCGCCAACTCGGGATTCGTCTCTTTCAAGACGTGCCGGAAATGGCCGAACGCCTCCTGCCCCTTGGTGCCCAGCAGGTCGATAAGCGCCCTGGCGCGGTCCTGTGGAGTTCTGCCGCTCCTCACCACCTCACACTCTTCTGTAGTCAGCTGGTTGGTCTGAATAAGTCTGTCCAGAAACGGCTCCACAAACCGGATGTTCTTAACCAGCTCCTCGCGGTTTGCAGTCAGCAGGGTCGACTCCGCCGCCATTTTCGTCTACTGTCTGCCTTTCGATCTATCGTGGACTTGGAAACGTGAGAACCTAATCTACCCAGTGTACTTTGAATGAGGGAGAAAGTAGGACTTGATGTTTCTACGCTGGCCCTTTTCAGGTCAAAACAAAAGGCGAGGGAACAAAAGGTTCAGTTTTGTGGGAAACTCTCTTCTTTGCAGCCAGCAGACCGGAGCACGAGGCGGGGAATCCCCTTCGTCATGCGGAAGTCCCAGGTCACTTCCAGACACGAAAGGTCATCATGGCTTTGGCTACTACAGCGGGAAAATTTGAAACATTGTCAGTGTATCAGTTGACGGTAGTGGCAGACTTTCAATGTAGAGATAAACAAACTTGCATTGTAAATACTGTAGAAGAAAAATTCATTCACTCTGAACCTGATAATGAATATAGTGTAGTGACTTAAGAATAAGGTTGGAATTGTTGAGTTTAAAATGAAAGCGCTTTTGTAGGTGAAAAATGACTAGATTGATCAAATTCTATTATTTGGCCTTTCAGAAGAGCTCGTCCTTTCATATCAATGAGTATTCTACTGTGGAAACAAGACGTTGTTGTTGCTGATAAGTGTATCTTAATCTCAAACTTCTGATAAGCCAAACCACCTGGGACCACCTGTACTATGTCAAGGGAATCCCCTTCTACACGGCTGGGGTTAATAAGGTCATCACCATGTCGACATGATGTCAGTACAGGCTGTCAGACTCATTAATAGGGTCATTGGCTCTGTGTTGTTTAGGTCTTGTGCTTTGCAATTGTACAATGAATCAAGAACTGGTTTCAAACTGTTTTTATTAGGATTCTCCATTAGTAGAATACACAGTAAAAGGCAAAAAGTAAAATGTACTCACTAATCTCCCTAGAGTCCTCTTCTAATACAGCAGAAATAGATACAATAAAATGACACGTTACCAATTTGATAACAATAATGAATCATTAACATTTTGGCTGTTACTGTATTACCTTAACTAAGCTTACACAAGACTAGCTAGAATTACACACTACCTTAATGAACCTATCGATAAGATACACATGTAACAGAGTACTTTACCTATTCAATGTCGGCTAACGTAGATTATTCAAAGCTCTGAGTAAATTGAATATGATAATGCTGAACAGTAACGACATTTTGTACTGATTCAAAACATGCATGACTAACACCTTGCCATTCAGTTAATGCTCCAATTTAAAACCCACGAGGGAAAGGTTTTTTTTAAAGTCAAGCGTACTTCACCTAGCCAGTAAGAGTCAAGGTTGTTAGCTCTGACATCATATCTATTTTTCTCATGACATACATTAGACTACTAAATTACGCCTGACTGTAATTCAATGTCAGTCTTTAATCAGAGTTGTAATTGCTAAATGACAGAAAAACGGTCATATAATATTGCTACTACAAGTTACTACTGCTTTGCCATTTTGTGTAAGCAATGTGCAAGCAATTGAGTAAAATGCTCTTTTCATATAAAAAAACAAAAAACTAAAATAGAACTGAAATCTCAGCTACAGGCCGCATTATGTACAGTATTATCTGACGTTTCCTATCAAAGTAACTTTCACATTTTTTGTTCATCTACATACTGTGTGATATCAATTCACCGTATTTGTTGTGCCTCGTTACGTAATTACATAATCTATAGCCGTTATGACATACATACATCCACATCAGCATTTTACCTTCCAGTCCATTGCGCTTGTGAACAGACATAGAAACAACCTTAAGAGACATGATCCACAAAGAAAATGGTGACAAAGAGATTTGAAAAAGATTTTGTTGAGGTGTGAAGAACAGTTCCAAAGATTCCTACTGATGGAGTATTGTTTTCTTTAAATATTAGTACTTGTTTGCTACAGCACTTCGAATCTGAGTATACATACAGTTTGTGTTTTTCCTCTACAATTACCAACTATTCTTTGTAATACAATGCTTAACTTTCTTCCAACACTAAGGTATTCACGGATCGAATTTTCGACGACCACTGTCGCCTAGGCGACAGTGGTCGTCGAAAATTCGATCCGTGAATACCTTAGTGTTGGAAGAAAGTTTAGCATTGTATTATGATTACTACCAACACAGATGAGCTTTCATTATAAACTATTCTTTGTCTCTCTCTCTCTTTTCTATTGCTCTCGCTTCTTGTATCATCCTATCTGCTATTTGTAACCATGCTAGTGAGCCAGCCGAGGGATTATAACTCCTAAGGCTAGGTAGGAATGATGGTCCAGGAGTAACAATGGGAAACGAGGGGAAACCGAAACTCGTGAGGTGCGAGGGAGGACTGAGTTGGGAGAAAGACTCGCGTTCCGAATTGGAACTGGAGGCGGAGTGGCGAAGTTCTTGTGCCGGGGAGTTGGTGTCATGAGAAAAAGAAATGGATGATAAAGGGGAGCGGGAAGTGGGGGTGTTACGGACGGAGGGGGGATAGTTAGAGAAGGGGAGACCGGGACTGGTAATGGGAGACGAGTACGGACTTTGAGATGTGGATGAAGACGTTGGGAGGGTGTCCTGGGAGAGAGACTGAGATGGAGAGAGGCTGGTTGGTGGGGAAAAGGCAAGACTAGGCGGTAATGGAGAGGGAGGTAAATAAAGAGTATTAGTAGCTATATCCTTCAGCATTCTGTGTTGCAGGTGCAGGTGTTGCATCCATAAACGAGAACGTAGCTGCGAACTCCTGTTATTCTGGTCCACCGGTGAATAGGGGTGGCTCCTTACTCCTCTGCACCACTTCGCCCCTGGCGACCTCGCAGACCCTGTATCTGCTGCCAGATGCCTGCCGGACAGCTCACTCTCTGTAGTGCTGGTGGCAACACTTGAGATGCTTGCTGCTGGGCTGGCAGCTCTTTCATCCAAACCCAGCTGATCCTTACACCATTCATACTCTGACTCAATTTTTTCAATGACCATCGCCTTGAGTGCGTTTTTCCTGAGTTCAATGTCCAGCAGGACATTTTCCCTGCCTCCGACGTCACCGGCGGATGCGTCGAAGCTCTTCAGCATCTTCCTGTTGTCTCGGAAAAAGGTCGTGACCTCCCGTCTGATGGCAGAAGCGTCAGCAACTATTGATGAAACTCTACAAGACAAAACAAATAAATGTATGCCTTGAGTAAAAGCTATGAAATGCTAGCTAAAGTTAGGTATCTTTCGGACGTTTTCAAAGTTTTAGGGAAACACTGTGCACACAAACCATGACGTCCCTCCTCCAACGAATGACAATGCTCGCAGATTCATGTAAATAGTAGGCAGACTTATAAAACTTTGTTTTTCATTTACTGAAATATAAAGATTCATACCTACTCTCATTTGGGCATAGATTACATCATTTATACATATCTTTAGGACACACATCACAGTATGAGACTACCTCTTCAAGAAATTGGGCATCCTTACCAGTGTGTTCTTGACCTTTGATTACACAAGCTTGATTGTTTACGGCCTTGTGACCGAATGACTGACCTGTGACCCCCGTGACCTTCCTTGTTGCACGTCCGGCACAGCAGCTGCACACAGTCGTCACAGTGGAGCCTGATCTTCTCGTTATGGTCGGTGCACCTGGATGAAAAAAAAAGAGTCTACTTTTATTGAATTATCAAAAAAAGATTTCCGATTCTAGAACCTAAAAGAGTTTGAAGTCCTTCTACTCTCCAAGCAGGTGGGGATGATTGTGACCATATGCCCCGTTTTCTGTCCGCATGTCCCACATAGCAGAGGAAAGCAGAGACCTTTCTGAGGAAATTAGAAGCAGATGTACTAAACTTTCTTCCACTGAAGTTCCAGTTCATTGAGAGTACACACGGACTCGACGCACTCCTAGAAACACGTCCAGCAACACGCAAGCTAAAGTCACATTGACTCGTAACTGAACCAAGTGAAACCCCGGCACCAATTGCAAGAGACCACGTCTAGCGATATGATAGGTCACGTTAAAGAGGGACAACAACAACAACAACACTTCTGGGCACGGCACTAAGTAATATGATATTAAAGAAGGTCACGGTCTTCCCCCACCAACATCCGCTTTTTGAAAGTATAGTACCCCATACTGAATGCCATCGCGTGATTGCTGTCAAGAGTCGTATTAAATCACCATGGGTAACGGCTTTATTGCAAGTTCATGCCCGAAGGCTAATTGCAGGCAAACAAGTACATGGCAATACATGGGAATCAAAAATAGTTATCTGGACTACTGTGAAAGTTCTAAGTTAACTAAGGTTGACTATGGTTGTGGTTGACTTCTTTTTTGAAGGCAGTGGAAAATGAAAATGTCCCACCTACCTGTGCAGTATGTCCGCCAGCTCAGGATTCGTCTCTTTCAAGACGTGCCGAAAATGGCCGAACGCCTCCTGCCCCTTGGTGCTCACCAGGTCGATCAGCGCCCTGGCCCGGTCCTGTGGAGTCCTCCCACTCCTCACCTCCTCACACTCTTCTGTAGTCAGCTGGTTAGTCTGCAGAAGTCTGTCCAGAAACGGCTCCACAAACCGGATGTTCTTAACGAGCTCCTCGCGGTTTGCAGTCAGCAGGGTCGACTCGGCCGCCATTTTCGTCTACTGTCTGCCTTTCGGTCAGTCGTGGATTAATGATGTGAGAATTTTCTGCCCAGTGTACTTTGAATGAAGTAGAAAGTAGGACGTAATGATGTCTCTATGCTAACCCCTTGTCAGGTCAACACAAAAGGCGAGAGAACAAAAGGTTCAGTTTTGTGAGAAACTCTCTTCTTTGCAGCCAGCGGACCGGAGCACGAGTCGGGGAATCCCCTTCGTCATGCGGAAGTCCCGGGTCACTGGCAGAGACGAAAGGTCATTGTGGCTCTGACGTAATACCGCGGGAAGCTTTGAAATATTGTTTATCAGTAAGCGGCGGTCGCAAACCTTCGATGTGGAGAGAAACGAACTTATTGCATTGGAAATATAATCATATCTTCAGTTTGAACCCAATGATGAATATGATGCGGTGACTGGAATAAGGTTATGAATTTCGAGTTTTAAATGAAAGCGCCTAAATCCTCATCTCAAACTCATGAAAAGGCATATCAAACGACCCCGACCTGTTTTATGTCGGGGAAACCCCTATCTCCATGAGTGAGGTTGGTATGAAAAGTCATCACCATGTCAACGTGACGTTAGTACAGGCTGTTAAAGCTATGAATTACATGTCACTGGTTCTTTTTTATTTAGGTCTTATACTGTTTAAAAGTAGTATGGACCAAGAACAAGTTCTAAAATGTAATATTGTTTGGATGTTTATTGGTAATCTACCAAATACAAACACGTACTTAAATCCCTGGAGTTTGCTTTTAATACGATAGAAATGAATGCATACGATGAAATGCGAAGTTAACATTACGACTAATCATAATGCATACTGCACTATATCAAATATCATGATCAAGAATACAGATGACAGATATCTTTACTTAACTAAAATTACACAAGACCTGCTACAGTTACACAATATCTTAACGAACAGAGTGATGAAATGTTACAGGTCTAAACAGCTACTCATTTGTTAAATGTCAAATTAAATACACCAATTATAAAACGGAACATTTTCTGCTGATTCAAAGCATTCATAAGAACACCTTTTAACACTTTTGAACATTCGGGTTCTTATGTGAAACCTTCAATCGAAAGGAAAACCACTTGACAAAAAATATTGAGGTTACTTCATCTAGCCAGTACAAGATATGGTTGTTAGCTGATATCACATCTGTTTTCACACGACATACGTCATTCTACACCTGGCTGTAGCTAAATGTACATTACGTATGGCTGTAATTGTTGAATAAACAAAACAGCATTGAAATGATATTGCTACTCAAACAAATGCTTTGCCATGTTGGTTCACAATCAATTGATCAAGGTGCTTTTTGACATTTAAAGGTAAAAAACTAAAATCAAACCATAGTTCTACCTACAGGCAGCATTATGTACAGTATTAACTGACGTTTTTAAGCAAATTAACTTACAAATTAGTTGTGTTCAGCTAAACACTGTATGATATCAATTCATTGTATATGTTGTGCCTTGTTACGTAAGCCCTTACGATATCCATCCATCCACTTCAGCGTTTTGCCCTCGGGAACATTCTATTTGTAATTAGACATAATATAACCTTAACAAACGGCCTCATCAACCGAGATTATGGTGACAAAGAGACTTGAAAAACTTGGTTGAGTTGTTGAGGAGGATAGTTGCAAAGATTATTGCTGATGGTGTATCGTTTTGTTTAATACTACCGGTATTACTTGTTTGCCAAACATTTCAAATCTGAGTATACATCAGTCTGTTTGACGGGATTGTGTACTTGTTTTTTCTCTACAATTGCCAACTATACTCTGTCCCTCGAGCTCTTTTCTATTGCGTCTCTGTCTCTCTCTTTTTGTATCACCCTCTGTGCTAGTTCTCTATATATTGCTAAAATCCTATTGACATGGGGCACGGGACATGGTCCAGAAGTAAAAAGGTTTGAAGACTGACTACGAGAGGAGACGATGGAGACGAATGGGTTGGATCGGCTAAAGCGGGAAAAAGGTGGAGGAGATTGCGAGCTTTTAATTGGAAACGGGCGGAAACCGAGACTAGGCGAGTCGAGAGTTAGGTGTGAGGGAGGACTCGGACTGGATGCGGATTGGCGAAGTCCTTGTGCCGAGCAATTGACGTGATGTGAAAGAGAAATGGGTGATAAGGGGGATCGTGAAGTGGGGGTGTTACGGGCGGAGGGGAAAAAGGAGGGGATACCGGAACTCGTAGTGGGAGACGAGTTTGGGGATGAAGACGTGGAGAGGGTTCCCAGGGATGGAGTCTGAGATGGAGAGAGGGTGGTTGACGGGGAAAAGGTAAGGTTAGGCGGTGTTGTAGAGGGCGGTTGAAGACTAATCATCTCCTTCAAATAACCCGGCATGCTATGAACACGGTGTTGCATCCATGCAGGAGAGCGTGGCTGTGTACCCCAGTTATTCTGGTCCACCGGTGAGTAGGGGTGGCTCCTTACTCCTCTCCAGCTCCTCGCCCCTGGCGACCGTGGTGACCGCGCCCCAGGCCTGCCCGACAGCTCACTCTCTGTATTGCTGGTGGCAACACTGGAGATGCTTGCTGCTGGGCTGGCAGCTCTTTCATCCAAACCCAGCTGATCCTTACACCACTCGTACTCTGATTCAATTTTTGCAATGAACATTGCCTTGAGTGCGTTTTTCCTTAGTTCAATGTCCAGCAACAGGCTTTTCCTGACTTCTACGTCACTGACGTTTGCGTCACTAGCGTTGGTGTCACTGGCGTTGGCGTCACTGGTGTTGGCGTCGCTGGCGTTGAAGTTTTTCAGCATCTTCCTGTTGTCTCTTACAAAGGCCGTGACTTCCCGTCTGATGACACGCGCGTCAGCGACTATCGATGAAACTCTATAAGACAAATTAAAAGAATAATATTTCACAAGAAGCAGCATATGCTTAATATAAAAGAATAAATCATTGCTTCGAAGTATCCAGACGTTTCCAGGTAACATCATGCATGTATGCAATTACGTTCGTGCATTACATCAATTTTACTATGGATTCACTTAAATTTATAAGTTATAGGCAAATCTACAAACCTTTTGTCATTGTTTTGATATTTGTGAGGAGAAAGTATCATATAAGCATGTTCCATTTTAGCCTATCCTTTATTAACGATTGTAGATAAAATTAAATGAACCTTTTCATATCCGCTTGAACTTGAATTCATACCTATCCCATTTTGACATGAAATCTATTAGGTATACATAGTTTTTTGTAATCACTGTTGTAATATTGGACTGTTCCCTTCAACAAATTCGGCATCCGTGCCTGTATAGTCTGGCCAATTGATTGCACAAGTTGGATTATCTACGGTATCCATGGCCGACTTTTCTGTGGCCCTTGTGGTAGGACCTTGTGAACGACAGACTTATGACCCCTATGGCTAGATTGTTTACGTCCTTGTGACCGACTGACCTGTGACCCCTGTGGCTGGATTGTTTACGTCCTTTTGACCGACTGACCTGTGACCCTTGTGGCTAGATTATCTAAGACCATGTGACCGACTGACCTTTGACCCCTATGGCTAGATTGTTTACCTCCTTGTAACCGACTGACCTGTGACCCCTGTGGCTGGATTGTTTACGTCCTTTTGACCGACTGACCTGTGACCCTTGTGGTTAGATTATCTAAGACCATGTGACCGACTGACCTGTGACCCTTGTGGCTAGATTATGACCCACGCTGAGCTGTGACCCTTGTGGCAAGACAATTTACGGTCATGGGCCGAATGACTGACCTGTGACCCTTATGGCTAGATTATCTATGACCATGTGACCGACTGACCTGTGACCCCTATGGCTAGATTGTTTACGAACTTGTGACCGACTGACCTGTGACCCCTGTGACCTTCCTTGTTGCACGTCCGGCACAGCAGCTGCACACAGTCGTCACAGTGGAGCCTGATCTTCTCGTTATGGTCGGTGCACCTGGATGAACAAAATTAGTGTTATTGTATCGGATCTCTTTTATCCAAGAAAGACTTCCAATTCCTCTATTTAAAAGGCAAGGAAAAACTTGGACAAAACATATAAATGTGAAGGGGCTATAAAATTGTTTATTTTGTCCAAACTGACCCCTGCTCTTCATGCAGAGGTTGGCGGGGAAGATTGTGACCTTCTTATCATGCGCCCTATTTTCTTTCAGTGGAGGTAGGGGAGGGGCATATGATATTAATTAAGATGGTTACAATCTTCGCCACCAACCTCAGGCTGGAGAGTATAGCTCTTCATAATGAATGCCAGCGCTCGATTGGCATCAATGGTTGACTTGATTAAGTTAAATGTCCCACCAACCTGTGCAGTATATCCGCCAACTCGGGATTCGTCTCTTTCAAGACGTGCCGGAAATGGGGTATGCCTAAACACCTCACCCGACCTCACCCGACCTCACCCGACCTCATCCGAGTCTAAAATGCAGTGTATACGGGACAGGGACATCATTTGACGTTCTGGACACGTTAAATGTGCAATTATGAATGCAAAACAAGCAGCAAACTCTGAGTATTTGCCAGTTTTTATAAGTTATTCCGCTCTAACGGGTGCCGCGAAACCCCCATATGGTGCGTATTTTGGTTGTAAACAATGGCGAAACCCCGCGGAAAATAGATCAACTTTGACTCGTCAAATCTCGTTTCTGACAAAAGTCTGATTCCTCTGAAGCACTGTAGGAGATTGTTGAACTTGTTACGATACCGGAGACACATTTATATGCTTGATCTGACCTATTTTGACTGCACTATTGAGCTTTTTCCGTGACCATCCATGTCTTGATACTCAAAACGGCGCGTATCACCCTTCTATCTTGGAAACGAGCGGAGTAACTTATAAAAACTGGTAAATACTTAGAGTTTGCTGCTTGTTTTGCATTCATAATTGTATATTTAACGTATCCAGAACGTCAAATAATGTCCCTGCCCCGTATACACTGCATTTTAGACTCGGATGAGGTCGGGTGAGGTCGGATGAGGTCGGGTGAGGTGTTTAGGCATACCGCCGAATGGCCGAACGCCTCCTGCCCCTTGGTGCTCACCAGGTCGATCAGCGCCCTGGCGCGGTCCTGTGGAGTCCTCCCACTCCTCACCTCCTCACACTCTTCTGTAGTCAGCTGGTTAGTCTGTAGAAGTCTGTCCAGAAACGGCTCCACAAACCGGATGTTCTTAACGAGCTCCTCTCGGTTTGCAGTCAGCAGGGTCGACTCGGCCGCCATTTTCGTCCGCTGTCTGCCTTTCGATCTGTCGTGGATTGAAACGTAAGAACCTTATCTACGCAGTGTACTTTGAATGAGGGAGAAAGTAGGACTCAATGATGTCTCTATGCTAGCCCCTTTCAGGTCAACACAAAAGGCGAGAGAACAAAAGGTTCAGTTTTGTGAGAAACTCTCTTCTTTGCAGCCAGCGGACCGGAGCACGAGTCGGGGAATCCCCTTCGTCATGCGGAAGTCCCAGGTTCAGAGACGAAAGGTCATCAGTGAAAGGTCATCACCATGGCTTTGGCCTACTACCGCGGGAAAATTCAAAACATTGTTATCAGTCTACTGTGATGCACACCTTTCATGTGGAACAAAAGACTACCTGGTCATTAAAGACGATGTATAAAATGTCCAACCTGACGCAAAGACGTCGATGCCGCATATCTCATGGTTCTACGGCTGCAGTACCGACCGGTGTTGTTGAGGGGCGCTGTCTTCATTTACTGCGTATTTGACAGTTGCCTTTGGTAGAGACGTTTCTGCAGTAAACACGTACACGATAATGAGCTTCTAGACAAATGTTATAATATACAAATAATGATTTGTAATTCGTACTTCAAAATGAATTTCAGAACGTTGTGTACCTTGGAAACCTGATGTTATTGCCTTTATACCAGTCTTCATGCCTTAACAGTTGTAATCTTCGGTGCTGGGTAGGTAAACATCGGAACGAATCCTTTTCCTCTTGATATGCCTCTTTGGCACCACAAGTTATTAGACAGCCACAAACGTGTCAAGCCTTTGGTATGATGTTCCAACGTGAAAACTAAACCGACCAGCTAACCAACCTACAAATCATTTCTTTATTTTCGTTCAAATGCATGCCAGGTATAGAAAATGACATGACAAGTCTAGCCCTAATAATTTGAGAGATTGCCACTGTGTTCTCCTGAGCACCAACAAAATCGTCCGATGTAATCTGTAGCTCTGAATGGTGGGTGCGGTAAGTACTTCATGCAATCTTTCCCAGACGGACTCTCCTTTTGACGCAAATGGTCTCAGAAAGCCTTTACATCCTCGTTAGCTGCTTTATCCTTTCCGCTTCCACCTGCGTGAGTCACTTCATCTTATCTTCATCGATATAATACTGTGATGGTTACGATCTTGGCGCCGGATCAAAAAAGCTCTCAACTCCGGGGGCGATGGGCTCACAGGAATCTGCGTGAAAGCTAGGAGATTGCGCCAACTTAAATGTGGCGTCTCTTTTCAACTAGAGGCAGCGATCAGGTGCGACCGCTGAGAATTCAGGTCTTTGACAGATCACTCAATGAATGATAGATAAGTAGTAATTTTCATTGTGTTTGTTTGTTTTGTTGTCTTTTAATCATACTCTTACATCTCGTTCCCGTAATGAAATCAAGAGTCACACAAACTTAATTCTTGTCGCAATCGCTGTACGGTCGCTCAATGATTGTGGTCTAGCGGAAAGGGTATCTTAGACAACTCCTTTCGATTCCAATAATGCAGCCACTTGTTTTCTATCAAGGCTGAGTGCTGCGGCTCATTCTGACGTCTTCAGGTAATCATGGGATTATGGAACTGCGCGCTGATGTTGCCTAAAAGCATCAAGGCTGGTTACCTTAAAGCCAACCAGAGCAATATTCGGGCCCGAAAATCGGATTTTGAAAGTCAATCTATTAAATCATTTCTATACATGATTAGTTCAAACAACACTATCAAAATGTATATGATGCAAAAAAATTACGTCGTTGCGATGTGAGAACTCACTGAAAATCATCGCTGGAGTTTTTGTAGGCTCTCGAAACTAAGGGGATGAAGCACGCATGAAGCACATTTTTGCACAGGTTTAAAATGCTCAAAGTGTGAAGATAAGCGCAGATGTGCTTAACAGTATTAGTAAGTGTCACTACCATAAAGATTTCAGCATTTTCTTTATTTTCATTTTTTGGGCCCTAATATTGCTTTGGTTGCCTTTAAAGTTTAAAGCCTCGGAAGTCAATCTTAAGTTGTCATAAGACATATAGCAACGTTCCACCTCATGCGGAGAACAATTGTGTAAAAGATGATTCCAGTTTTCCAATTTCCTTCTTATAATCTGAACAATGGCATCTTGTTTTACACTTTATTCAGGAAAGGCACAAAGGTACAGACAAACAAACCAGGACAAGCTATCTAGTCTTAGTTGACATAACGAAAAACAGATTAATAAACAAAAGCGATTAGTAGATAAATACAATTTTTCATCAAAACTGGGCAAATCTGAAGAAGACGTCCATGAATATTATGTGTAGATTTTTTACCATAACTTTCCTAGTTACAACAATGGCATCTATAGATTTTTGTCATAATTAACTTACTTAGTTACTTGTACCTATTTCCCCGGGGAAGTAGAGTGTAGTTAAAATATTTCACAAACCTTAAAGATTCTTTCATAAGATTTAAAAGAGAACTTGTTTCATTTGAGTCCCAATACTTAGAACGCCGGTCAAACCAGAAATGACTGTTTAAGTACGTGATTTCACTGCACCGGCAATCAGCAGTACTTCCATTCACTCGTTTCAGTCATTTCAACCTCATTTTGCATTTAACGTAGCGTGCGTAGTCCAGTGGTTAGCGATCTTGCCTCTGGAACTAGACGCCCCTGGTTCGATCCCGGCTGTGTTGCTCACTCGACATGCACGGTACCGGAAAGGATCGCAGTCCTTAGGACGGGACGTTAAGCCGTGGTCTACTGTTCATTGTGTTATTCGAAAAGAGCTAGGGGAATTTCCCCGGTACAATGAACCTGTAAATACTGTACATAGCGTCTGTCTTCTTCTCTGTCACGACCGGTGAAAGATTAGCTCTTCGGTGAGCTAAAACTGGATCGAGATTACTTTCCTTACTTTCCATTTTGCACACAGTAATGGCTCCGGTGGCAGCGATCTTTCAAAGTAGGAGATTACCATTAGCGTTCTCATCCTGATTTTATCTATGTTGATACTCCATAAAGGTACTTATTTGGCACTTTGAAAAGCAATGGCTACCTCTGCCTAAATGGGACCTCAGCAACATTAGACTAGGTAGGTAGGTAGTCGACGTGGTAGTCGTCGGGGTTATACCGCCCATTGCGGGGTGACATACCCTTTCGTTGGCTGATACAAGACGGGGATACGCCAGGTCTCCCGTCCTTAGACTAGCATTACTGATTTGATTTGACTCTATCGGTAGATTATACTCACTGAAGTCTCTTTCTGACTAGTAAGTGCCCTTTGCCGGTTCAAATAATTCAGTTACGTGTAGCTTTTTATCCACGAATCAAAAGCAGGCAAAACACACAATGGGTAGAGAGGCAGATGAATACAAACACTATGTCTATTTTAGGTACTTTTCTAATTTTGCTATTTTTATGTTAGTATCCTTCCCAGGCTAATGCTGCCGTCTGGTGTATCATTTTTTAAGTTTTGTATGTTAACTATTTTGTTTTGAACGTTGTAACTTCTTGTTATATTCACAGCGCTCTGTTGTCATTTGAATTGTTATTCAGTTCTTTCTCGCTAATCGTACGTTCTTTGTTATGTCTTCATTAGTTCTTGTAAGAAATGAAAGAGCTGATATCTTAGGGCTTTTTGTGCGCCACGTGAAACACGATGGGAAGATAACACGTCAAGATGATCACACACCTGAGCTAAATCACCTGTCTGACGTCTTATGGGATATCAATTATGGTGAATCTCTATTCAGAAGATTGACGGAGAGAAGAATTAAGGACGACGTATGTACTTAAGTAGGATTGACGTGTTTTACGTACAGTGCGTCAAACGGGGACTGGCGTAATATCATAAGGCTTTCCGTTAAGCCGTCATAATCCCTTAAGGCAGGACGCGTACGCGCCAAGAATGGCAGGTCTCAAATGGAGCTATTAGGCACGATTGGAGACTTAAAGTGGCTTTCACTAGCTTCATCCTGCTCTTTTGTGATTTCTACAGGCGTCTCCCGAGATAGGGAATGCATTTCCCCGGCGATTGCACTGTAATGCCGTCGTATGGATGTTTTAGGAGATGACACTCTTTGATTGTGCGATGCGTGTATGAACCACCGAACTTCTGCCTTTCTTGAAAATAATGTAGCATTGCTGTAGTTTTTTCTGACAACAAAAGTCTTGATAAGTTTCGTCACGTTCAATTATAAAAAAAAACTTCATATCTGGCGAAAGACGAATGGTCAACTATTCAACGGACGCAGCTTGTAAATATGTGAAGGTCACCACTTCGTCTTTAATGCCGTCGTTTGCATGTTTTAGAAGATTGCACTCTTTGATTGTGCGGTGCATGTATGAACCACCTACCCACTGAATCTCTGAAAAAGGAAGAGCCTGTACCATTAGTGTAGGTTTTTCCTAGCTCGTATACATATGACAATCTGTTTCGTCCCATGCAATGAAAAGAATACTTCATATCTGGCGAAAGACGAATGGTCAACTATTCAACGGACGCAGCTTCTAAAGGCCACTACTTCGTCATTAACCACAGTAGGTTAATTTGTGTGACTATAGAGCAGAAACAAACACGACGAACCCTTTCCTGACCGACATCCTTCAAAGTCCTTCTTACACTATTTGTTCGGAGATATGGTGGATGACGTTCCAGAGGCATTTTCAAAAAGAAATAAAGTCGTCCATTCGTCACTTCTCTCTTCAAAATGTCACACGAGCCAGGTGAGAAGCATGACGACCTATCTGACGGGGATTAATTGTTGCGAGTTCGGACTAAAATGTCACCAAGTCTGATACCGTACATCACCCGGAGGCACTTGTCTAGCTTGTGCGACAGCAGAAGTCTCCGGGGATACCGCAAGTGACCCAGTTTCTCTCTAAGACGTTGAAATTGGATCATTCACCATACATTGGTTCTGTTTGCGTTTGTTTGGAAGTGTTTGATAGATATTTTTACAGTATGCCCTTTTAAAAATTTCTTTGGGTCAGAAGCATGGATGTCCCTGAAGCTCAATTGGTAGCGGCTTCGCAGTTGAGCCTCCTGTTTCCAATTAGTTGGATCCGGGAGACCCCGGATCGAATCCCGGGAAGGGTCTCCTTGTCGGAGCTGCACCGTCTTTCGGATGAGACGAAAAACGGGGGTCCGTGTTCGAGGAGGTGCCTTGAGCGCGTTACAACAGCCTCATTACTCACATGGGTACCTACTGGCTGAAATAATACAACCTGGTGAATGATTCTTATACTTAACATAGCGACATGACAGCGCCAGTCTCCGGCGTTACCGCAAGTAACCCAACTTCAAAGATGTTAAAATCAGATCAGTTACTGTTCATTGTTTTTGTATGCGTTTGTTTGGAATTGCTTGGTAACAGTAATTTTACAACATGCCCTTTGAGATGTTTCAAAACATCACCTACATGTGGATTTGAATGTAATGACCTGTCGCTGGAAATACTAGTAATGACATCCCAGCTCTGCTACATAACAACAACTCTTCTATCGGAGACTACTCTACCTTAGAAAAGACATTTGTTTGTTTGTTGGCACGGCGAGGGCGTGAAAAAATGCATAAATGCTCCCTTATATACAAGGAATACACAACCTGAATCAGCAAATCGATCAAACTTTATTCCAATATAAACGGCGGACAGATTTTTCGCTGTACAATTAACAAGGTAGAAAAACGTCGATATAGTCATTTTTACATTAAGTTACAAAGACAAGTTCATCTTAAAGTTTCCAGAAGAAATTTTCTTATCCTCCCTAAATGTGAAACTTTTCTGCTAAATGTGATTATCAACGTTTACTACGAAAAATACGGAAATTTAAACAAGTTTGTTGACATGTTACTTATCCTGAAAATGAATTATTAGATAGATACAACCGGTCTTCTTTTTCTTCTGAGCATGGAAGTGAAAGCTGATTAGGTATTCTTAGTCCTTTATCAAATAATTTTACCAATTTTGTACATTCTTGCTGATTTTTTGATGCTCCTACCCTACAACTTTGCATGCAATTTCAATAGACACACGCAATATTTACAAGCAGTTTTTCTAGTTGACCCCAATATTATGATGTAACACAAGGGACATATCAGGGGCTTTAGATTATGTCATTGGACATATTCAGATTCGTTGTTATCCAGTTTCCTTTTTTAAGCACAATCATTTTCCAATTTCCCCAAAATGTTTTACAAAATTCTAATAACATATCTCTTGGCATGTTACTATTCCTGAAAAAGATATAACTGGCCTTCTTTTTCTTCTGGCCAAACCATTTTGAAGTTCAACTTGAATTGATATCAATCTTTGAAAAAGCGATTTAGTGCTGGTTAGTAAAAGCACTATCTATATCCAATTTTGCTATTTATTTTCTATTACTTTTCCTTTGTTGTATCGGTTTTCAGTTCATTCAAAGACAGTCATCGATATGAAATTAGCGACCCACGAACATTGGATCTAACTCGAAATGTATTTCACGCATGTTAACAGGGCATATATAGCATCATGGTTTGTAACATTATCTTGCAGATGAAAGGTCTCAATATCATCGTTCAGCCGTATAATGTTAGCGATTAATAACTCATTTATAAGTAATCCTAATCCAGCCGGATCTAAACACGTGGCTCAGTACAATCTAATCAACAAAGTATCACGATTATCTCATTCCAATTGCAAAGGCCAATACTAGTATTGTACAGCCGTACAATCTAGGGAATACATGATACAGTCATGGGTGATGTCAAAGCCGGCCTGATCAAACTCTGCAAGTCATCTGCGTGAGCCTGTTCAAAACACTCTAGTCTAAACAAAGTATGAATACAGTATCATGATTCGTAAATCTATCTTGAAAATCCAAGGTATTAATAGCATCGTACAGCCGTACAACGCAGGCAATAAATGACTTATCTACAAGTGATCACAATCCAGTCTGATTTAGACCTGTTGTTGAAAGGTCAATTCTAGTATTGTACAGCCGTACAATCTTGGAAAAACATGACATAGTCATGATTGATCTCAAATCCAGCTTTATCAAACTAATAATCTTGTCCAAAACGCTCCATCGTCTAGCCTCAATTACAATGTGGTAAATACTACTGTACAGCCGTACAATGTAGGTTAACCACAAGTGGTCTTGAATCCTGTCTGATCTAGACCCGCGTCTCAGCTGTGTGGGCCTGACCAAAACACTCGTTACTCTCATCGCAGTTGCAGTAGTGTAAGGTGTTACGCACTGGAGGCGCGGCCGCCCTAGCCTGTCTAGCGGCCTTGGCAAGCCTCTTCCCCCGCTGCTGTGCCGCTGCGACCCTCCCCCTGCCCTTCTCGCCCATCATGGCGGACGTGGCGCTGACGAACACGCCTGCCGTGAAGCTGAGCAGCAGGTACAGGATGGTGAAGCCGGACGCGAAGAGGAACAGCGGTCCCACCACCTCGCTGGGCGTGGCGAGCACGTCATAGCCGACCTCTCCCCACGGCAGGAACGTCAGGCCGGCTATGGCGGACTTCAGGGACCGGAATGCGTCCACGTACGGGCAGAACAGCAGGTAGCCTGTGGAAACAGAAATGGCAGAAAGTGACGAGTGAGCAAGAATACATTTCCTCCGGACTGAAACTGGGCGATGCCACGTCTTATCCAGAAGTAGGGATACAATGCGCACGGATTTCTGCAAGAGGCTGTGGATGAGAAAGAGACTTTACCACAGATGCATCACCGGTGTTTGGTCATGCTTTAGTTGTTTGCATCGCTTCATCAGGACTGGAACTCGTTCGAAATGAAGTCCACTCTTCGTGGAACGCTGCGAGACATAAAAAGCACAAAGGCACAAAACGCCTAAGAGCAATAGACTAGCAAAACATTAGTTCCAAGGGCTGCGGAATGTCCACCAACTCACCAGATCAACGGAAAGCTGCAAAATAAACTACATGGGTGTGAAAAGTGTTAATGCGCAACTCACGCGCACTTGAATATACGCACAAGTGTGACAGGGCCCAAAGATGTTACTTGTAAGGACTGAGTAACAAGTAGATCAGAAACTCACCGAGCATGCCGTAGCCTGTGACGGTCAGGATGAAGATGACCAGGCTGCCCAACATCTGCATGCGGGTGTGGATGAGGACATCTGGAAAAGAGATGGATACAAATAAGATACAGGATTTCCTTGTGGCATCTTCAATTTATAGGTGGGAATTTAGGCAATGGACTTTCAATAAAGAAAATGTAGGCAGAAATCCGCCGCCATGTTAGAGGAGTAGATAGATTCACGATGGCAACAGGTCATCCGGAGTTCAGGTCATCCAGAATGCACTAGGCATGATTACAACCAAGGAAGAGACGACTGGTGGTTACAAGAAAGGAAGTTGTGAATAATCTGGTGCCCCTTTGATAGAAAGACGGAAAGAACAGGCATCTTGAGGCACAAAGGCATTAAAACAGTCAACATCATTCGCACGGGTCAAATGCCCGCCAACATGGCGGCCACTAACGTACGTCACAGTCACGTGACTTCAGCTACCATATCAGAACTCACCGATATACGTGCGGGCCAAAATGGTGGCCGATAACGTAAGTCACAGTCGCGTGACTACAGCCACCCTATCAGAACTCAACGAGGTACGTGCGGGATAAAATGGCGGCCGCTAACGTACGTCACAGTCACGTGAATACAGCTACCCAATCAGAACTCACCGAGGTACGTGCGGACCCGGACGCTGACCTACGTCATAGTCACGTGACTACAGCCACCCTATCAGGGCTCAGCGAGGTACGTGCGGGCTAAAATGGCGGCCGCTGACCTACGTCATAGTCACGTGACTACAACCACCCTATCAGAACTCACCGAGGTACGTGCGGACCCGGGCGCTGACCCCCATCAGGCTGCAGATCTTCACCAGGTTGAACCAGATCACCATGGCGACGGCGGCGGTCAGCTGGTCGCTCCAGAAGGCGACATCGGACAGGTCCACGAAGCTGCGTCGGTCTGTATGTAAAATATTAGATACATCCATATTAAGATTGAGATATTTCTAAACACTTGCCTCTTTGGACAACATTTCATTCATACTTATTAAAGATGTGATGTAACAAATATGTTGGCATACAGTGTAGACAGCAAACAACGTACCTTTCTTCATTTCTTGCTTGATGAGTGCCTTGGCTCTCCCCGCGAAGGTGTCCTTCATCGCGAGCGCCCCGATGACGTAGAGTGACGTCACGACCGACGCCACTTCCACGATGGTCCAGAGCTGGAGGATGAAGGACCTCCCCTCTTTGCGCGCCTTCTTCACAAGACGGATGATGACGTACAGGAGGCAAGCAAAGAACACTGCCTTAGCCACGAAAATGATGGTGGGGGCCATGCCCAGCGCGGTCAGCGGGAATGTGGCGACTTGGAGGGTCGCGATGGCTCCCGCTGCTGGAGGGAACTCGAAGAGCACGGACACGGTGCTGAACAGGTTGGTACTGACGTGGTACAGCGTCAGATCCAGCACGAGGGCGGCCGTGTACGAGTCGATCCACTGGCTTGCCTTCAGGGCCTTCAGTGCTTCCATCATCTCCGCTTTCATCTCGCCGAGGGAGACGCTGTAGCCCGGTCCGCCGTACGAGCCTCTTTTCCCGTGGATAACTCTACTGAACATTTCGGGCTTCGACCGTTGGAAGGACGCGAGGGACTCACCTGCTACCCCGCTGAAGTATGGCTTCACGCACGTTTGGTTGGAGTGGAGAGCCGGCAGTGAGACGTCACACATGCCTGAGAGAAAGACGGAATACCAAAATACATTTTAACAACCCAAAGTAAACACACTCCTTTTAATTTCTAATCTGTACTTTATTGTGCCCATTCAATAAAAAGAAATTGTATTTGATGGGCGTATCCATTTATTTATTTATTTATTGTACCTGTGTGAGCCCTGAACTGTCCCAGGCGGACCGGCCCCACACGGTAGGCGCGCATGTTCCTGATGAACACACTTTCCTTCCAGTTCAGCGATTCGCCGTTGTACTGTTGTGTCGGGTACAGCTGACGCGCGAAGTCACCTTCAAGCCAGGGCAGCACGTCCTCATGTGCCTT
This sequence comes from Branchiostoma lanceolatum, assembly GCA_035149815.1. NCBI lineage: Eukaryota > Metazoa > Chordata > Leptocardii > Amphioxiformes > Branchiostomatidae > Branchiostoma > Branchiostoma lanceolatum. The sequence goes on from CM068873.1 coordinate 1,707,797, forward strand.
AACCTGGAACAAACGTGATTGGTTGCTTTCTCCAACAAAACATATTCTGAACTATTTCAAACTATGAAGATAAAGATTAAGAGGAAGCCACATTAGACCAACGTAGAGAGTGAAGTTTAAGGGAACTTACGGAGTCGGTGCCGTTCATGAATCCAGCTTTGAGCCCTTCGTTGATGGCAGGAGCGGAAGGACTCCACGCCTCATGGACCATCAGCAGGGCAGCAGCGATGATGATGATACCCACCAGGCACCGCTTGCCGTTGTTGGTCAGCTGTAGCCAGTTCTTCCTCTCGGCGCGCTGCTGTTTCAGCTGCTCCGTCTCCTCCAGTTCTGACCAGGCGGCCTGGGGCTGGGTGGGGAGTGTCTCTGTGGAAATATGTGAACAGAACGTTAAACAAAGCTAGTTATGGTGTGATGTCAAATCCCCCATGCTGATTGATTGGACCTGGAAGAGAAAAACCTGTGTCGTTTGACGAGAAATAAACCTCGAGCACGTTCAACTGAAGAACCTACCACACCTTTCGATAAGACTTGGGGTTTGCTAGGTTGCAGGAGAATAGGTACATGCTGCAATGTGTAATACTTGCCATCAACAGCCTGCAGTTTTCCCGCTTCAACATCCTCATCCTTCTCGTCGGTGTCGCTCTTCTTTTTGCGACAACCAAAGAGGATTGAGGTCCCGAGGGCCAAGATAATAGCCTTCAATATAATCAAAAACAAAGAAACAAACATACAAATAAACTTCATGAAACTAAATCAATTGACAGTCCAAATATGTAAAATATGATACGGTATGCCTAAAGAAAAAATGATGAAATGATATTGAACAAAAGTTGCAAAAATGGACTACACTCTATTTAGGCAAGCAAAATGTTTCCCTGTGCTTGCTGTTTGTGATTAAGATTAAAACTAGATGATGAGTTTCACCTGAGCTGGTTGGACCACCACCATGGACTGTAGGAAGGCCAGTCCGAACGCTGTGAGCCACTGGGCGGACTTGTCTTTGCCCCACTCCACACTGTACAGCAGCAGGAAGAACCCCGAGGCCAGGGTGGTCAGGGCCAGCAGCGCCCAGCCCACGTACAGGAACCAGTACGGCAGCTTCCGGCCAGACGACTTCGGTACACCCTGGGGTAGAGAACAGACGTGATAAACGTAGAAAGATATCGTAGACAGTCTGCGAACCATCCTTCTTTAGTGGGTGTCCATTCAAACTGTTGAGCTCACTGCGTCCATCCATCTAATAGTATCCGTCCTGCCATCCATCTATCCATCCATTTATCTATCTATCCGTCCATCCATCCATCCATCCATTGATTTATCTATCTTTCTATACATCCATCCATCTACCTAGCTATTAATCTATCGATCGATCGACCCATTTTTTAATCCTAATAAAGTATTTATCTATCTATCCATACATCTGCCTATCTAATAATATATCTATTCATCCATCTATCTAGCTATACTTTTCTACCTACTTACCTATCTATATAAATTTATTCATCTATCCATCACATATTTCATTGAAATACTACCCAACGTTGCCGACGAAGATTGAACGATTGAGACTACAGTTTAGTTTCACCTTTGGGCGCCATCGGCGGAAGATCTGCACGATGATGAAGTTGACGGGGAAAACCTGCAGAGTGGTCCAGAGGCTCACCAACAGCGTGTCCGCAGTCAACTGTAGACAAACAAGGCAAAAGATTGGGGTACTTTTAACAAAGTAAACAACTTCTTTGTTACTATACATATATAGGTAAGGTGCAAAAGGTCGAGAAGTGATGAACATGGTTGGCATGAAAGTTCTTTCATGTTGGTGAATAGTCACGGTTAAGCAGAGATATATTTCAAACACAAGGAAATCATGATCAGATTTGCCGGATTCTCAGGGAGTCACGGGTGGCGATATCATATTCCATCCATCGAAGACTCGTCGCTTACGTCATGTGTCCGTTGGACCACGTGTTCAGACCATTCGTGTCAGATTCAAGATTCGTTTACATTCTTTATTTTTGATGCCCATTGTGCTTGGTGTAAGTGTAAGTAAGTTTATCCCTACCATAGTGAGAGAAAACAAAGGAACACGTACCTCGATGGACCCAATGGTGAGCACGACGGTGGATGTCCCCTGCTCGGACCCCCGGAACCACATGGCGCTGGTGATCATCTTACAGAACAGGAGGCAAATGCAGCACGACAGGCGCTACAATAGGGGGAAATACAGTAATCATTATACATGGCTATATAGTGTATCTATTGATAGAAAACCTCTTACCCAGTGTCATTTAAGTGTGACATGTATGTACATGTTTGTGAGATCATTAGACGATAATTTGAACATATAGCTTATAGTCCCCTTGTTCTCTCCCCAAAACAGATTGCATGGATATTCATCCAAATACGATAGACTCTCTCTGCATGATAATGTCATTTTTGTCACAAGAAAGATTTTCTAAACTCACAAACTTAATGTTACAAGTGCTGAAACATTCTGCGTTCAAGAAAAAAAGGTGTGCCCCTGCCCAATATCCCCCCATACTCATTTAATTTGGCTTGGTAGGCTGCGAATACCTTGCCCTAACCTTAACCCTGACCCTGCTAGCTGGTCTCTCTACGCACGCGCACTACCCCAGGGAGAAAGATTTGGCGGAACAAGATTTTGGCGCGACACAGGACGCACCTGCACGCGGGTGAAGTAGCTCCTTGGGCGTGACGTCACCACGGACATCCAGACGTGCCCGTCCTTGAACTTCTCGCGCAGCTTCAGACTGAAGCGCTGCCCCAGGGAGACGTCCGTCTCCGCTGTGGGGGGCATTGTCCGCACGAGACGGCCGTCTCCGTGCTCCACCCCCATCCAGTCGTTACACACGAACTGGGTCCTAAAGAACACAATACAGAAAGTCTATTAGCAGCGGTCCAAGTGGTGGGTACAACAGTATAAATCATTACAGGCAGGCTATGTTCTGCACCAAACAATACAAACGGTCTCTCAGCAGCAACCCAAGTGTTGATGACAACAGCACATATCATTACAGACAGGCTGTGAAAAATATAGTTTTACAGACATGAGTTTGGAACCTATGGCTGTTTTCATGATTTTGTTATGAAGGAAAATGTATGCTTTCTTGTCAGAATTCCGAGAAGCTTGTACAGAGAATTTCTATACATTGGAAAGATGCATGATCATAAAGCTGGCACAAAGGAATAAGATCAAGATGGTGCTTTTTTTTTTAACAACTCTGTGTTAGAAGAGCTGGGAGTGAAAATAACACTGCTTAACATCATAAAAAGGCGAAAACTTCAATACTTTGGGCATGTCACAAGAGCGGGCAACATCACCGCCCACATACTGCAAGGAACGATCGATGGTAGGAGGAGCCGTGGGAGGCCAAGAAGGAGATGGGGGGACGACATCCGTGACTGGACGGGTCTCCCACTAACGGAGTGTACCCACAGTGCCAGAGACAGGAGGGAGTGGAGGAGGCTGATACTGGAGGCTACCATGGTCCCCGACCCTCAGGCACGAGGATGGGACTAGGTAAAGGTAAATATAAGGTGAAGTTTTAACAGTTGAAGCTGAAGAACATAGTGGGTGATGATGGTGCATATAGCAGCAACTTCCATACTACGATGGGTCTCTGAGTAACGACCATCATCCAGTAGATTCAACAACTTACAATTCCTATCAAATCAATGCAAAAAGATGATACAAAATCAAGGGTACTTCTTGTTTATCTGTAGATCTGTGACCTCCACCCTCTCCAGGAACCAGGAGGCATGGCGACCCACCCCGGAGTTGTCGTGCCACACGGTCAGGCTGGTCAGGCAGCCCAGCTGCTCCGGGGTGGTCAGGAGGAAGGTGTTCACGCCTCCGGTCTGGAACGTCTGCAAAATAGAATATCCATTATTCATTGAGTCAAGGAGACTAGAAAAAAAGGAAAACAGAACATTGGCTTTACGTATGCGTGTATGCACGTGTGTGTGTGTGTGTGCGTATGTATGTGTGTGTGTGTGTGAAGTGTGTTTGTGTGTGTATGTGTGTGTGTGTGTTTGTGTGTGTATGTATGTGTGTTTGTGTGTGTCAAGTGTGTGTGTGTGTGTGTGTGTGTGTGTGTGTGTGTGTGTGTGTGTGTGTGTGTGTGTGCGTGTATTACTAACCATGTCATCCTGCTGAAACTCCCTCGGACCCGTGCTGCCCAAGGCTCCGTTCAACACGAAGGCGACCTTTGACCTAGTCCCTGCTCCCCAGTCGTGCCCGGTGTCCACCCTTATCAGGTACCGGTAGGGGTGGCTCTCCCGGTTGCCGTGCACGTTCTTGACACTCCACTGATACAAAAAGAAGACTTAGATTTCAGACCAAGCACACTTGGATATCGAATATTACCTTCAGGTCTTGAATGATAGCCGGAGAGGGACTAAACTTGCTCTGCTCTACTGTGGGCGAGTTTGAAGATATACTAAAAAGAACAGACAGCCATAAAATCTGCTGTACTAAGGCCCAACAAGTACGAAGCGCAGAAAGAGCGGCACCAGGCAATTTACGCAGTGTACCAGGCAGTACTAGGCAATTCATCAGGTTCTCCAAGAAGCAAGGTATGCTCAACAAAGACAAGACACAGTGGACTCAAACTATGAAAGACTGATTGTTACTACTAATGCATGGATAATGATTAGCGATGAGCATTCGGAAAGCATAAAACAATCTTCACCAATCACGACATACCTTCTGCGCATCTATCTTGTCTTTCCTGCGAGCGGGATAGAGCATGACGAAGTACATCCCCATCAACACCACCATGGTGGTCCACACGGCGTAGTTGTTGACCAGATCCACGAACCTCTTGAAGACAGTCTTGAAGTTGATCCTGTTGGGTTCGGTCTCCGAGGAGGTTCCGAAGCTGGTCAGGTGGTCACACATGCACACCGTGCGGGGCAGGGTTGATGCCGGGCTCACCTGGAAAAGAAAAAAAGCGTGTCATTAGCTGCAAGATGAGACATTGTTGGTCCAATGGTTAGTCTTCTTCTATGGATCAATTGCTAGTGACTTCCCCTCTATGTGATTCAAGGGAGAGATGACAGTTAAGATTCAAATTTGCACTGTTTTGATATTGCCGTTTTTGTTGATTACGTAGGCAAATGTTGTTGGAAGCACTGAGGCAAAGAGAAAACAATACTTCGAATTCATCATCAAAAATGGCAATGACCAAATGCCTGCTATGGAGTCTAAATCAGGAGGTTTCACCTTGGAATCACGGCTGTTTTCGCTCCCCTGCGTTACATACTACTTGAAAGGGACAGTCCGTAGGACGTGTGTAGAAGAGCGGAAACATTCCACATAACTAAACCTATATGCCGGCACATACCAGTCAGTAAAAGAACAACAAGAATATTTTGTGGTCTCAAATTGGATAGAAGGCTTTTACATTTCCAGGTCAAGTACAGGTTCGTTTCATGCCATTTGTTTTTCTTACCCGACAACCGTCTCCTTTCCACGAGCCCAGCTCCACGTCTATCCCGGGATCCCAGAACACGCAGTTCAGCCGCACGATGTCCACCGTGTAGGGGCATCCCGATGCTGGACAGTCTGTACGAACAGGAAAACGGAACATAGCGGTTATAACCATGCCATATCAAGAGATAGATAAATACATCTGCTGCAATATTCATGCATTACTTAATAGTGTGTACACCATGACCAGCCGAATGATCAGTGTGTATCATCCTGTATGATTCCTAATTAACAATTACTTTAAATCTGTACCTTAATTCCAGGTATTGAATAACCACAATTGTTGCACATCTTTTAAATTATTTTGAGATGACAATTTTAAGAGAACGCATATCAAACATTTCCAGCACCAACATATGAGATACAATATATCAAAAGCCGGGGATTACAAATAATCGCAACTGCTATCAATTAGATACATTTTGTATAACAAATTCCGGCGACACTAGCTCGCTCGTAAATCATTGCAACGTTCACAGAACCCATGACGTCACTCACCGTCCACCTGCAGCCCTATGGTGTAGTCCTCCGTACCGTTGTCCACTGCCGGGTCCGGCTGCAGTATGGTGTAGGTGGTGTGGACATCGTCGTCGTAAGGCGGCACAGTCTTAGCGACGAAGTCATCCCAGCTGAACTCCTTCCTGTTTGTAAAGGGATAGATCTTACAGTTGATTACATGAACGGGTCCAAATATCCCTTCACAGTCTTGTTTCTAAAACTATCACTTCTGTGTCTTAAATGATACACATGACGTAGCAAGATACTATAACGTCAAAAATGTTGCCAATTTGAGACGACCTCACTTATGTTGCAATTTCACAGAAGAAACTATTGAGTGACCGTCGAACGTTAGAGATTTGACGTGTCTTTCAACGGTCGCTCCGTGAGCGCTTATTGATGTCCAAGACCCTCCAATGATCTCTCAATGGTGTTTCATTGATCTGAATGATCATTCAATGATGCCAATAATGGAACCAATAATCTCGTAGTGATATTGTTCTGATAGCAATGATTTTTTTAGTCATCTCCAAGGTCTTCAAATGATCTCTCCATTATTTTTCTATGAGCTCAATGATGATTTTGTCGCTCATCAGTTGCACAATGACCGTCCTGTAAAAATTGGACCTTACTTGAAGTCATAGTCCGTCTCGTTCGGGAAGTCCCCCAGCTTGCCGTACATCACGGCGGCCGGGTAGGGGGCCACCAGGCTGACGGCCACTCCGTAGGTCTGGTTCCTCCTGGCGCGGAAGGTACGGAACACCATGGTGTCGTTAGGGAACGGCGAGTACCTCACCAGGCGGGGGGTGGCGAACAGGTCCGGGTCGTTCTTCAGCACCACGGTGATGTCTTCCGGCAGGTCCTGAAAGGAAAAAGACTGTTGATATTACCTCCATCAAGTTGTCATTATTTCTCTTATGTAAGTTTGTTTGCATGCTGGTTTGTTTGTGAGGAGAATCATCAAACAGGTATTGGAAAAATAGTGTACATGGTTAAGTCTTGTCCTTTCAAAAGTACAAAATGTCACAGTCTGGTTCCTCTTGGGACGTGATTTTGATATGCACGGTATGTTTTGTATCCTTTGTTGTAAACACAATTTTGTCATGACTTTGTGAATTTGGGATGCCTTCAAAAGTTGGTAATTGATGTCTGGTTCCTCTTGGGACGTGATTTTGATATGCACGGTATGTTTTGTATCCTTTGTTGTAAACACAATTTTGTCATGACTTTGTGAATTTGGGATGCCTTCAAAAGTTGGTAATTGATGAATAGATGTCTTGGTGATTTATATTTCTTTGTCCTTATCAGTTTCCTGGTGTAACAAAAGCAAGTTGCTTAAATCATGTAAACAGAACAGCACCTTGACTTTGAGGGTTCCTCTCCCCGGTTGTTTCAGCTCGATGTCCACCACAGACGACTTGACGCCTTTTGCGGAGTCGTCCCACACGAACGGGTTCCGGGCATATCCAACAACCTGTAATACAACAAAGGGATCGCAAAAATCTACCGGATTCTGTTCAGGGCTTTTGTACATCATATTAGGAAACAAACAGAATTGCACCAATTGATCAGGTCAGTTGAAATGACACCTTACGATAAGACATCTTTTAATGATTGACATATAAGCAGACCTAGCAGTTACACTGGGCCCAATTTGACCCTTTAAGCATGCGCTATATGCCCTTGCAGTCTAAAAAAATGCTATCTACATCTGCCTCCTCTCGTTTCATCACGATCTACACTTTTAACCTCTAGTAAACAAGTAAACAAGACACGTACAAGAGACCCCCATTTATTGTCCCTTCCGAATAACGAGTGCAGCCCTAACCGAGAATCCCTTCCTAGAATTTGAACCGGGTTCACCCAGTTAACTGATTGGAGCCAGGAGCTCAACTGTGAGGCTGCTACCACTTGAGCTACAGTGACATCCCTATCTAGGTTAAGACGCAGTTGAAATCCTTGCCTTCATGTCTGCATCTTCAGCAACCCCTCCCTCGTGCAGGGCGTGCGGACCCGGGAACGTCACTCCTCCCGCATGTGCAGAGACTGCTGCCCCTCCCAGCCTTCCTCCCGACGTCTTCTCCAGCACCATCTGGACAGCCTTAGAGCCGAGCTCGACCCGTCCGGTGCTGCCCTTGCTGTCCAGCAGAGCGTCAGCGATGCTGTCTAGGTTCTTCTTCAATGCCTGGGTCGTTTCTCGTTGCTGCGTGTAAAAGAAAGCATAATTTAGGACGGTGCAGATGGTGATAGAAAATGGTCAATTCCTATGCAAAGAATCTGGTCATTAAAGAAAAATGATCCAACGTCTAAGATATTAAGGGATTGACTGATCTCTATCCAAGTATGGTATATAAAAGAAGAATCTTACATAGGCCCACTGCCGCTCCTGTTTCTCCCGGTGTTTTTCCTTCATCTGCTGACGAAACTCCTCCCGTTTCCGCGGAGGCAGCCTGTCCAGCGCTGCGGCGTCCTCCTCGTCCTCCGGGACTGCTTCTGAGCCTCCCGCCTCCATCAGGGCTGCCACGGTGTCCACCACAGCTGCAGGGAAACAACAAGATGTCCATCATGTACCTTTGTCATATTTCATCTGAATCTTACGTCCTCTGTAAACCGATGCAATGGCCTATTGGGTCGAGTGTTCGCCTTGCATACGGTAGGTCTTGAGTTCGAACCCCGGCCGGGTCATACCAAAGACTCTAAAAATGGTATGATACTGCCTTCTCTGCTTAGCACTCAGCATTTGGGAAAGAGTATGGAAGTTAAACACACATCGCTACCATTAGACTAGGCCCCTGCTGTAGTGACTTGCATAAATGTGTGGCCCAAGTGCTACAGAAATGAAGATGGGCGCCACCCAAACGCATCTGATGAAGATGTATGGGACACTTTAACTTTTTACGTCCTCCCTTATGCCCTTATATTTCATCTGAATCTTACGTCTTCTCTTATGCCCTAAATGAAAAGAGGTTCTAATGAACGAACAGAGATTCAAACAAACAGACAAGCTGACAAACAAAATATGATCCCTTTTAAACGTAATCAGTTCTATTGACGTGCGCAAAAATACCTGCTGCCTTGGGAGAGAGTTTTTCCATACTGGCCCCTCCACGAACAGCTTGTTTGATGGAGTCTGTCATGGCTCCCACCACGTAACCTCCCTCCGCCTGAAACAATAAATGATCTGTGGTCAACAGGACGTAAATTTACGTTATGACGATACAATGTGTGACTGTCATATGAGAACTTGTTCAGTCTGCAGGGTATAGTTGTGCGCCGGATTGGCAGAGATGGAGGGAATAAGTCAATAACTAGCTCTTCATGACGACGATGACTTCTGCAGTATTGCAATTGCAATTATTTCATCAGTTTGAATACGGAGAAGTCACGTCTGCCTGGAATGGGGAAATGTAGATTGTGATGAGTCGAGAAGAAGAGTGACGTTAATGACAACATCATTACCTGAGCATCCAACGGCAGTGTCCCACACAGGCTGATGACGTCACTGGTTATCATCGCCATCGTCTCAGTGGCATCCTCGGCTGCAGGTGCGCGAGACAGTCTGGCGAGGGCTGCCATGGCCTCCGTGCAGGTTGCCGAGTCCACCTGTGACGAACGGAAAACATGCTAGTCGTTTTAAGTGTTTAAAGGAGGTGTAAGAAGATATACACCGCGTCTTTAGATACACATATTGCATAATCGCAAATTCGAACCGACGAGCAAACAAACTGAAACAGCTGAAAAGTAAGTTGCAAAAGTTGCTTGCAATGTCAGAAAGGACCAAGTCTGAAAATAAACAAAGCAAGTTGATTTGCAGTGTCTCACCGTTCCGTCCGCAGAGGAAGAACCTCCCTCGCCCCGTTCCTTGTGCGGAATGAGCTGATCCAGTAGGCTCCCAGGATCGTCCTTGTCGTACTGCAGGTCAGCGATGGTGTTTATGGTTCCATCGTGCCGAGGGCTGCTCTCATTCGCTCCAGGCGTTTCCTGCAAATAGATTCATTATCGACTTTGTCGTTGCTGAATAGAGCAAGTTGCATAGGACCAACATACAAACTAACTAGCGTCTTTCTTTTGAAAAGAAGGTAAATGGCTTTACGTACGTGTGAAACGAAAGTCGCGGTTGGCGTTGAGAAGGGCTTTGTGGTTGTCTCCTCTGCGCCTGAGGGGGAAAGTAAAAGAAATCAGCATCTTAAATTCATTTGCCTGATAGTTGAGTGCACCTTATAATGTTGCCCAGACACTTGGCCAAGCAGTCAGCGAAAGAGGATACCAAATCAAAACCACCCAAAAGACTCTCACAGATGGTCACGAGTCTTCTGCTAAAGGCATGATGCTTTGATTGGTTTCCGTGGCAGGTGCAGGTAGCGTTAGATGCGATTTTCATCCTTACATTGCCGCGTAAAAGAGAACGGTATGATCGTAAGTTACCGATGGCATCCGCCTGCTGAGTTGTAGCGGTTGTCTTGAAGGCAGTGCTGGTGGTGGAAAGAGCAGCAGACGATGTGGACATGTCGGTGCTGGCAGGAGAAGGAGTCAGCGGGGCGGTGGACTCTGCCGCGGGTGCTGCCGTCGTGCTCTTCGCCGTTGTAGTAGGACTTGCAGGTGTAGTGGTCGGCACAATCTCTGTGATTATGTGTAATTGTGCATATACAAGTAAGTAAGTATGAACAAAGAGGCCTAACACAACCTACACTTTTCTGCACATGTAAGTTGCTGCTTGCTTTTTCTTAACATATTCTTTTCACGTGACGTCATTGTTTATGATTGTTAACTATGGCAGCCGGCGCCGTGTTGGTAGGTGGGATGGATTCAAAATGGCAGTCGGTCATTTGCATAGACTGCGATTATTAGTAGGATATCATTCATAGTGTAGTGCTCACTGAATACTTTGAGGTAGAAAGCAGCTCGAGCGAGTTGTTTTAGAACGTTTCTCACATGTTGCAAACACTATCCTTCCGGAAGTAATCCTAATGTTGGTGTGTCACCTGTGCATGATGTACCGTTTACAAGTTGACTTCGCAAGGGCATTTGGAGGTTTTCATCATAATAAAGTGAATGAAAACATTAGATTTGCCTGAAGAACTAAGGATGTCAGTTTGTTATCATGTTGAATGTAAGACGTGATATTTACCTGTGCATGTTGTGCCGTTCCCTGTAAACCCCTCCAGACAGACACAGTGGTACGACCCTTCTCCGTTCACGCAGAAGGCGTGCTCAGGACACGGGTGTTTACCAAAGCATTCATCCACATCTGTTGACAGAAAAGCAGAAATATCAGTGTTATTTTTCCTGGTCTCTCCTCAAGACTCGTGTCGTTTCCCATGCACAAATATTGCTGTATTTCAACTTTTTTTTTTATGTTCAACGCCATACAACGTGAATAGCAAGGTTCTTTAATTCACAACCAAGCACTTTTACAAGAGCCGACGTATCGACGACTGTCAGTCATCTTCATCAGGGCAATACTGACTAGTTCACAGTGCACTGAAGCTAGGTGTTACTGCTATTGAACGTGTTCAATATTTGAATCAAACCAGTCAGATGATTGACATTTTTGTGTGAGAATGTGGTTCTGATTCACTTGTACTCAATTATCTCTTATCTATCACAAAGACGCAGTTACTTCTTAACAATGTTGTTTTAGATATTGTCACCTTTACAGCCGCCTGTCCCCATTTTGAAGCCTGGTGAACACTTGCAATCGAAAGTCCCGTTCAAGTTGACACATTCAGCGTTATTGCCACAGATTCCTGGGCTCACTTCGCACTCGTTTACATCTGGGTGAACGGTTTGATTTACACATGTCAGACCAGATGTAATGTTTCTTTGTTGTGTTTCAGGTTGGTAGTGGTATAGAGTAGTATCAACGTTTCCTTTCTGTTACCCTTTTCTGTTACCCTTCATCTCTGTTTATGTTAGTCTGTACACTCCACCATATCACACAAAGTGATATCATAAATATCATCCATTTATAACTACTATTTGGTTATCATTATATATCATTTGAGACATACCGCATGTAACGTTACATGTAGGCTGCCAAATCTTTGATGAGGCCTGATGAAGGACATATCGTGTCCAATTGAATTTAACCCTCGGTACCCTCAATAGGTAAATACATGTAGTTGTTACCCACCGTCACAAGCCAGGCCATCCCCGTTAAGAGTGTAGCCGTTGTGACAGGAACACAGGAACGAGCCAGGCGTGTCGGTGCAGGTGTGCTCACACCCACCATTGTCTGTTGCACATTCGTTTTCTGCGAAGAGTAACAGCAAAGGAAAATTAGTACAAGCTGATGGATTAAGAACTGGCCAAGTTTGCTACGATTTGTCTTAACTTTTGTCATCGTTCCTATGTAGATATTTATGTTTTACGTACTTGCTTAACATTAAGGGGTATGTTAGTTCAACAACTGCCGCTATCTATATTGTACGGAATATTAACATTGAAATGCAGCATTTTTCATCGTTTCCATGATTGTAGTTATGTACAAGAATTTCTTACCATTAGGGGCATAAAAAGGTGGTTTGAAAGAGGCTAACTGTAGTCCAGATCTGCCCATTTCCGAATTAAATGATGTCATTTACAATTATATAATTCACAATTGGAATGAAGATTTTGTTTTGATGGGTTTTGTGATCATTGGAGAATTAAGAAAGGGAGTGTGAGGCTGCAATCTACTTTGAATTTTTCATTACATAATCAGAATTGTTTCCTGCCATTTTGTTTTACATAAGAGATATGAGAAATTTTGCTTGCTGAGCAGCCACTCCTAGGGGTAATGAAACGAACTAAGATGGTACACACGTGGAAGAAAAACACTGGAACAATTCCTTACCATTACAGCCATAGCCATCTCTCATTAGCGCAAAGCCCGGTCGGCAGGAACAGTTGTAATCTCCCCCCGGGAGTTTGTTCCGGATCTGGTCACATCCACTGTTATCTGTGACAGGTAGAGAACACAGACTTCAACTTCAACTTGATTTACCCCCAGATAACCCCGCGAGGGGCAAAGTAGGGGGTAGGGACGAGAAGAAGTGACTAGCTAAACGCATCTAACTATGGATACCGTAGATTACTAAATCAAAAGATGTAAAAGAAATGAACTGGACAACCTTGTCTCAATATCTAAGCAAATGTAGGGAGGAAAGATCATGGTATTTTCTGCTTTTGTCCTAAAGCATTTGTTTATCAGGACAATGAGATGAATTGGAAATTGCGATCTGACCTCTTCATATCTGCTTGAATTATATTTGAGCAATGAGCATATTTAAATATGTACTATATGTACATATTTAGGCATCTAAATATGCTTATTGCTCAAATTTCACGTGACAGCTGTTATAGAAATAAATAGATATATATATATATGTATATATATATATATGTATATATATATATATATATATATATATATATAGCACCATATGATAAGTATTTTGTGAGGAAAATCAATTGTCAAGAGAACCCATTTATATACTTACCTACTGAGCCTGCACACACGGTGTACACAATCCTGTCTCCGCTCCCGTCCGAGCGAAAGGCAACATGTGTGTGCGTCAGACTGTGAAAACTCTCCAGTATGCCACGATGGCATCTGCTCGTGTGACAACTGTTAAAGCCAAAACTCCTTTCCCGTGTAGCCCCGGCTGAGAAAGCCAGCTTCGCCACCTCAGCTACGCGGTACGGGGGACAGCTGAACGCGTTGTTGATGTAGGGGTCAGAGTTGTACTCAGTCACGCACCTGGAAACACAACAACATTTTAGCATAGCGTGTCAAAGCCATGTTCATCTGGGCGTTCACATGTCGGTCCTTCTTTACTGTTACCATCATTTGGTATAAACCTTTTTTGAAGGTTTGACGGATAAGAATCTTACAGTTTAATCTTCAAAATACTCTACTTTTGAATAGAATGTTCTTATAGACCACTTTGTTTATCATAGTACTGATATGTGTATATAAAGGTGTTGAAATACAAGATCACTACTGGCCGCAACATGACTGTTCTACATGTCACAGAACTTACTGAATTCTGTGGGGATTGCTATTACTCCCGCTCTCGACTGCCCAGTCCTCCCCACAGCCCGTCGGCCTCAGTCTGTACTCTGCACAGAGGTTCTGGTAGTCCCTGCACCAGTTTGAAGTGGCAGACAGACCGTGTCCCGGTAACTTCGCCTCGATAACAAAAAATTCAACTCCTTCATACAGCTGGTTTGCAGTACGGAGGACCTCAAAGGCATGGTTTGCTGAAAAGAGTAATAGAATTCAAGTTAAAAATTCAAAATAAAATCCGATATCGGAATGAAATGTGCGCCCTTATATTTCACGTGGTTCATCATCATCATCATTCCAGGGTGTTATGGCTCCTTTCGAGGAACCCCTCCATTGTCAGACTCCAATATTTTCTATGTCTAGGGGTTACGCCCTTTCATTTTAGAATACGAAAGCTACCCCCTTTCCCAAAATCAGGAAAAACAGTCGTTCTTTTCTTGAGTTATTCTCTTTGAAAGCTTTTGACAAAAACGTCCGTGGAAATCCAAAAGGCTGCCAGGGGGGTCCAAACCATACCACTTTTTTCCTGAATAATTGGACTTTATCTGACTGTACTTGACAACAATTATCAAATGATACCAAAAATTGGCAACCGAGGCTTAAAAAGTTACCTGCTGAACAGAATATCCACTCCCCCGTACTTCCATATCCTGTAGAGTAGCCAGCGTAGCCGATGGCTAGGGGGCTCGGATCCACCCATTGCATGAATGGGACGATCTCTTTGGCACGTCCAACAGCGATGGTGCCATTCGGAGCCCAGGATACCCAGAAACCTCGGTAGTCGGTTGGAGAGTTGATATCTGCGGCAAAACAATTGTATAGGCGACACAGCAAATTCGGGACAGTACAAGTGCAGAGTGTGCATATTGGTTGAACTCTGTACATCATAAATGCATGATATAAAAGTACAGGTTTGCCTGGCGGAATCTAGGTGACAACCATATCCTTGTCACAAAGCAGTGCACAATATAATTGTGTTGTAAGGATTTGTAATGACATTGTTAATCATTCTTCACAATATATCATGTTTTTCAGGTATGCAGATATAGATTTTGGCCATTGGTTTTTATTATTTCATCCTAAGAAACATGTAGGCATCCATGTGGAATTCATTGTATTTTCCCCAAAGTTTCATGCAACAGAATGTGCATTGCAACCACAGCTACACAACTTACCTTGCATGTTTTTCTGAATTAGGCTGTCTCCTTGTTTCCTGCGACGTATGAAAGACTTGGTGTTACCCCAACCGCCAATGACAACCTCGTACATATCGGTGAGATCCTGGTTCTGTACCGACAGCGCCACGTGGACGTCGCTACTAGCTTTCACTTCAAACTCGAACCGTGACCCCGTGACCGGCGGAAGGTCCCAATGGTACCGGTACTCAGCACCTGTAGTTCTCATTTCACACACTGTGAAAACAACAGAACAGTCATTTTACTTCGACATTTGTTAGTTCTTAACCCTTAAGCTGCCAGGTTTTTTAGGCAAATAAAAATCAAAAATGTTTGACCCCTGACCTCCCTCACGAAAGCCGCGAAACAGCCGGCGGCCCTAACTCCCCTAAGTTCCGGGCTTCGAGCGCTACATGCACGCAAAGCTGTTTTATTCTGGGGAATACCATATCCCGGTTATAACCGGGTGCAGCACATAAGGCATGTTTCTGTATCCCTGTTTAAACCGGGACTGGCAGATATAGAATGTTGGACATAGCCGTTCATATATGGAATATTTGGGCCTGCTTAACAGCAGTTCTGCAATCAGTGATGAGGTTCTAGGTATATGTAATTAGCTAGTGTTTGATATAGCAGTATACCTTTTAACCCTTGTCCTGCTGGACTTTTTTTACCCTATAGTAGTCCCTGTGCTGGGCTTTTTTTACCCTTTTTAAAGGAGGGGTACTGCTTTAACTTTGCTATTTTTTTGATACTTTGCCCACAAATAACTCTATAAAGTTATATATCAATACAAAGCTAAGAGTCTCCACTTTTCAGAAATATATTGCAAATGTTGCCTGCACCTACCTGTATTGATTGATAATGGCAATAAATCAATAAAAAGCCCTTTTTTCAAAAACCTTTTGTATTGAAGTATCTGAACCATATAAAAAGTACCAATATCAAAGCTGCAGCATTCCTGACACATCCTGACAACATCAGAGCTATATCTATGATGAAGAAGTTCACCCAGGTATCTCAGCAGGTAGGTTTATGACCATACAATGTCCACGGTGCTGAACTGGCTTTTCTGTAGAAAACCTGAGCCATTTAGAATTAGTATACTTCTTTCTTTACCTCTATTACAATCACTTTCCTACACATCAGCTGAAAGCTTACAACAGGTATTATCTTTGGAATTCCAAACAAAGTAATATCATTGAATACAAAGGTAATAAAGATACAAAAGGCAATAAAAAGTACATTATTCCACAAAGTTTCCATATACTGCTGCATAGCACCAACACAGAGGTCTCTACCAAGACTACAATGTTGCTGACCAGTCCTGGCAACATCAGAATGATACATGTGAAGAAGTAAAATACACAGGTATTGTAACAGGTGAGTACATGCATATGGTTGTAGACTGCCCTTGGTGCTGAACTCACTTTTGAGCAAAATCTACACCCTCATACAGAACAGTACACTTCATGCTGTAGCCATAGAACAATTGACATTCTAGCTTTCTATACATGAGTGGAAAGCTTATAGTCTAAACTTTCTTGTCATATCAACATACAGTTGTTACAATCTATACTGAAGGCTATATTATAATAAAGACATAAAAAGCAATAAAAAGTACATTATTCCACTATGCTTTCATATGCCTTTGTATAGCATCAATACACAGGTTTCTACGAAGACTACAAAGTTTCTGACCAGTTTTGACAACATCAGAATAATATATCGTATTATATGTAAAGAAATACGAATTGCAGATATTATAACAGGTGAGTATATGGCTATCAAAGTCTGAGACTGGTCAGCCCCACAATAGAAATCATGCACCACTTCCCCGCCAGCGACCACGTCCACTACCTCCCCGGGCACGTCCACGCCGTCCTCGGTAAGTGCCCCGAGCTCTTCCAGGGCTAAAAGTAGCGTCAGCGCCGCTTTCAAGTTCATCAGCAACGTGTAAGGGTCCCTCTCCGCTTGCCCCGACATGTCTTCGAGGCCGATGTTGTGACTCCCCGTCTTCGCCAGAACTGTCACTGATTTCAGCGGAATTTTCACTTGATAAAGGATATTCCACCTCTGAATCGTTCGTGAAAATGTCCTCTAGAACGTCTTCGACCGTGTACCGATCCATTTTGGCGTTTAAACACCGATATTGCCGCCAGAAACACGGAAAATATCTCTCCGAAAACATACCAGCAGACGACGCACCATGATGGCCGCCTCATTCACATATGGCCTCATTAACATATCACGCATGCGTCTTGGAACGAATTGCGCAACAATAATTTTGACCCTTGACCCCGACGATGTGGCAACACTATGTTACTTCCGGGTTTCGGGGGTTACGCCGGAGTGGGACGCGTTCGTGCCGGAAATACCCCCAGCGCCTATATATAGGCGGTCCGCAGGACCCGCACATTATGCGTAGCGCCTATATATAGGCGGTCCGCAGGACAAGGGTTTTAACATGTAATGTTGCAAGTATGAAAGCTGAAAGTACTTGAAATCAGCGTTCCTAGATATTTGAACAAAACCGACTGCAAATTGCCTTACCAGTGCACGTTGGAACAGGATAACTCCATGTTCGATCCGCCTGGCACCTCACACTAGAGGCTCCTTCCAGCTTGTACCCCGGGTTACAGGAGAACGTCACCTCGGCATTGTAGGAGTTCGCTCCGGTAGGACTCAGCTCTCCATTTTCTGGCGGAGTTAGCGTCGGACATTGTGCATCTAAAACGATAAACAAATGTTGATTGTAGCATGTGTTGTTTTTGCTCATGGGACACGCAGGTTTCCAGGAAGGAAGAAAATGTCACTCTTGTGGTTTAAGTTTCTCTTTCTTCCAAAACTGGTCTTCTGGGATGTGAAGGACAATGTAACACAGGTATTTGTCATGTACCCAGGCATACAGCTATGGATGTTTCCTAAATAGTTTGAACAGAAAAGGCATGTCTTACCAATAGGCTACTATTCCCCTGTGAAAATTTTAGAAAATGAGTTATAGTTAGATGTTTTGGGTCAAAATGAAGGAAGGCTGAACATTATTCCACATCATTTTGCAAACTATTCAGGAGAATACGCATGCTTACCTGCCGAGCCTGCACACACGGTGTACACAATCCTGTCTCCGCTCCCGTCTGAGCCAAAGGCTGCTGATATGTTGACCAGACTGTTCCGACTCTCATATATCCCACGTTGGCAGGAGCTGGTGTCACAGTTGTTAAAGCCGAAACTCCTGTCCCCTGTAGCCCCGGTTGAGAAAGCCAAGTTCGCCACCTCAGCTACACGGTCGGAGGGTGTACAGCCGAGCGCGTTTTTGATGTAGGGATCGGAGTTGTACTCAGTTAGGCAGCTGGAATTCCGGAAACAGAACGTTTTTGACGGTATTACGTACATTACACAGCGAATCGCTTCCAGCCAGTTACTTCCGGATGGTCTGATGTTGGTCTTTCTTTACTGTTCATTTATCTATTTAAATGTAAGCAATCTTTGAAACATCTGGGCAGTCCCTTCAACAAGACCTTGTTGATTTATTTCAAAGGGGACCCCAGAAAACAAAAGAAAACATAAGTTGCATATCAAAAATTGAACAAATGTACATAAATTGATAATGATATCATGAATAAGGAATCAATGATACAAGATATAGAAATGACGAAACAAAAACAATTTTACAAAACCTAATCAGAGTCGTAATCCAAAAATCAAGTCCAGTAAACGGTCTTATGTAATATATCGTTGGAGGTCAGAGATTTATTTCTCATGGCTATTTTGAGGTCTTTTGGTATTGATTTGTTGGAATTGAGCACTTTGTTAAAATTTGAAAAAAGAGTTTACAGGTTTCGCGTTCTACATAGAACTAGTTGTCTTGAAATAAAATTTGCATGGAATGTTATAAGAAGCCACCTTGTATAGTATTGCAATGGTACAATAAAGTAAATGACGGAAATCAATAGTTTTAAGGTTAGTATCGTTAGAATAATATTGTTCTTTGAGTGTATCAAGAAAGGTACATGATGGAGCTGTAATTTTATCATGTATTTCAATCCAGAACAGCCCCCAGATATCCATGACTAAATCACATTTAGAATAGTCCTTTGAGTATACTATCAAACTTTAGATAAATGATGGAACTGCCATCTTATCATCCACTTCAATCCAGAATAGCCCCCCTCAAAAAAAATCAATGACTAACGCACTTTTTTAACATTTGTTCTTGTAGAAGCGCACCCTTGTACCATGAGCACAGGAATAACTTCAAGCATGAACTATGACTTTTCTACAAGTCACAGAACCTACCGGATTTTGCCGGAGGTGCTGCTTCTCCGACCCTGGACTGCCCCGTTCTCCCCACAGCCCGTCGGCCTCAGTCCGTACTCTGCACAGAGGTTTCGGTAGTCCGCGCACCAGTCCGAAGTGGCAGACAGTCCGCTAGCTGGCAGTCTGGCCTTGATCACAAAGAAATCCACTTCTCTATACTGCTGGTTTGCAGTATCGAGGACCTCAAAGGCATGGTTTCCTGAACAAAATGCTTTACGTTGGTTTTTGTCCTTTGACAACGATTTCTAAGCTTCAGGCTAATATACAGGTTACTTAAGAAAACCCCAAAGCTACACTGAAAACATTATTGCAATCTTTTTATTACATTTTGAGCTATGCTATCTTTATGTTTGACAACATTATTTAACGGACATTTAAAAGTGTCATGAATAGCCGATACACTCTGAGCTCTAGGGGCATGATATCAACAGGACCTCCTGCTGATAACATCGCACATGGGTGTCTATGCTTTAACTATTACTAACACAAAAAACCTACAACCTTATCAAACGTATTTAATCGTTTTCATATTGTGGGCGTAACAACGTAAAACGTAAAGGCGTAAATTTCATTCCAATCAGTGACTTTCTTCTGAATTTTTATCTTAATTTCTGTTGGTTCTGATGCTCTTTATTCGGACCTTACGCAACTGGAATCAAGAGGGTCTGGTGAATGAAAAGAAGTTATTGCTTAATCTGTGGGGATAGCTTGTCTCTGTCAGACGTGATGGGATGTATAAAAGAATGACTGGAAGGAAAACAAGACGCACAAAGCGTACAAAAAAATGAGATTCGGTCGCTAATCGGTCTGCTAAATCATCCTGGGAACACAGCATATCAGCTGTGACACAGCACTAACCACCATGAATCTCAGCCTCCTGCCAACAGTCGCTGTAAAATCTGTAGGACATTTGCAAAATTATTATTAAAGTATGAATTTCGTATATGGCTGCTCAGGCAGAACATCTCCGGTAGTAAAACGTGTAATACAGACACATTTGACGTTCCATACTGCCGGCATGCCGGACAGCACGAGACAAGAACTCACCAATACCTTGCCTTATTCAACTGCTACACACCAGTTGCCAATGCATTAACTGTTCTCAGACTCACTTCACGTTCGTAGTGAAGCCCCTGCTAGCCTATGGAGGCTATAGTTAAACACTTGGCGTTTCCTCGCGGTTGTTGTCAGGAATGGCCATGCAAAAATACAGCGGAATCCAAAATAAAATGTACAACTCCGTTTATTCTGCTACGATGCTTTTAATTAAAACCAAACCAGAAACTATCTTTCCATCCCCGGGGACGGGTATATACTCGCGACGGTCCTGAACTTCGGCAGTATGTGCCTCTGATCGTGGGCGACCATTACACAGACTAACCGAGGATAAGAAGTGAGCAGAGTCTTACCAGTACATGTTGGTGCTCTTCCACTCCAGCTCCCGTCAGCCTGGCAGGTAGCTGTCGCAGCGCCGACCAGGTTGTACCCTGTGTCGCACGTGAAGGTGACCGTGTCTCCGTAGGAGTTGGAGCCGCTTTCGAAGACGCTCACCTCACCGTTTGTCGGGGCCGTCATTGAGGAGCACTGTACAGCTATTTGCAGATACAGAAAATGTTTGTTTCTTTGTTTGTTTGAACCGTTGTTTATTCGTGAGAAGCTCAAATCGGCCTACAGGCCGCTTTCATTGAGGTCATGAGGTAAGAGGGAAGGGTCGTGCAGAGTATATACAATGTCCTAAGATATTCTAATACAGATGTTTACAACAATAGTGGTTGACCTGGTGATGAATTAACGGTTGGAATTTACAAACTGAGATACCATAGGTACAAATGTGGAAAAAATAACAATGCACCAGTTCCCTACCTTGACAGCCATGGCCATCTTCCGTTAGCGCAAAGCCCGGTCGGCAGGAACAGTTGTAATCTCCCCCCGGGAGTTTGTTCCGGATCTGGGCACATCCACTGTTGTCTGTTTCAGGTAAAGAACACAGATGAGAAGAATGTTATTGTTACTAACTCTAGACCTATAACTAGTCAAATGCATCTGGTTATGGCTACCAGAGATTACTACATGCAATGTTGTAAAAGAAGTGAGTTGGCGGACAGGACATCTTGTCTCAATATCTAAGCAGATGTTAGGGGGTAATTAAAGATCATGGTATTCTCTGACTTCATCTTTTTCCTGACACACTTGTTACCGCGTCGTGTATGAGAAAACGAGGCAAGTTGGATCACCACGATCTTTGATACAAAGATCTGCTTGGATGATATTGGACCAAATTTGTTTTTTCAAATTTTCAAATGCCGTATTACTATTATGGGACACCACATCATTCATACTATGTAAAGTAAACGACATGTAGAGAAGCCGACCGATGATGATGAAAGTAAATCATGAGTCAAGAGGACAACTGGAAAGGCAATAGTTACCTGTTATGTCAATCCTGCCATAAATGTGATAAATCTTATATAGATAAATATAGACATATGCTTACCTGCTGATCCTGCACACACGGTGTACACAATCCTGTCTCCGCTCCCGTCTGAGCCAAAGGCTGCTTCTGTGTTGTACAGACTGTACTTACTCTCGTATATCCCACGTTGGCAGAATCTGGTGTAACAGTCCCAAAAGCCGAAACTCCTGTCCCATGTAGCCCCGGCTGATAAAGCCAAGTTCGCCACCTCAGCTACACGGCCGGACGGGCCACAGCCGAGCACGTTGTTGATGTAGGGGTCAGAGTTGTACTCAGTCACGCACCTGGAAGCACAGCAACATTAAATATATCAATAAATGATATTTTCACGCTATATTACACAGCCGTCACCAAATCCGGTTTCATACCAAGTTCTTCAGGATGCTGTAATATTTGCTCTTTGCTGTACTGTTATGAGCGGTTTGCAGGAAATAACATTTCTCACAGTTTAAAGTTTTGATTGATGAAAATCTTACAAGGTTTCCGCTCCTTAAAATAAACATTTACATGGAAAGCTATTACAGCTCGCCGTGTACAGTATCTTAATGGGTGTAACAAAATATAATGGAAATAATTGTTTTAGGCAAGGATCATTAAAACAATGACGGAGCTGTCATTGTATCATGCATTTCAACTAGCCCTATGCTATCTATGACTAATGCAAGATTTTAACACTTGCTCTTGTGCACACAGCCCAGATCACAAGACAGGGTTACTAACAGTGTGCTGTATGACTGTTCTACATGTCACAGAACCTACCGTTGTCTGCCGGGCAAAGCGGAGTTGGATACCCCCTCCTCCCCACAGCCTGTCGGCCTCAGTCCGTACTCTGCACAGAGGTTCTGGTAGTCCCTGCACCAGTCCGAAGTGGCAGACAGACCGTCAGCCGGGAGTCTGGCGTTGATGGCCAGGAAATCAACGCCATTATACTGCTGGTTTGCAGTGCGGAGGACTTCAAAGGCGTGGTTTCCTGATGAGACCAATACAGATAAGACAAAGATTAAAAACGGAATCCAAGATCGGAATCAAATTTCTGCCTTCACATTTTACGTGACTACCCTTTAGTTGGGATGGATACCGGTTCACTGGACCTGATTCGGACCTGTATAACATCCAAGGACCGAGTCCAAAAAAACTGAAAGTTCACCACCTGAGTAAAAAATGTGTTCTCCTTTGAACTAGTTACTAGTATTTAGAAACATATATAGGCATATTAAAACACAATAGGTAGTTGTCATATCTTAGGGTTCAGAGATAAGTCTCTTATAAAAGATGCGATGACAAAAATTATTCGCACTCTTTATTGTTTAAGTTCACAGCAATATCTATGCCAACGATCAAACCATAGTTTTTCCTTATTTACAACTGAAAAATACATAAATAAAAGATGACCCATACGCCACTTTACTACTTTTTATTCTTGAGAAAAGAAGAAAATGTCGAATTTAACTATAGATAAATTTGTTGTACTACTACAGGTTCTAATAAGGCCCCCAATTCTTGATTTATCCAGGTATGGTAACACGAAGCTACGGAACGGAAGGATGGATGGATGGATGGAGAATTGTTAAACTACAATGTAGTTTCTGCTACATATACTCCAACAAAGCAAAAATTGTTGAATGTACAAAAGGCAGCTAAATTATTCTATACCACTATTTTGTACAATGTTCAATTATCAATAGTTGTTGCCATACATAGCACCGTGTACGATTGTCGTGCAATAAAGTTCTTCTTCTATCTGTAATGCATATATTTTATATGATGTTAGATATGACAAACGTTAACAAGGGAAAAGTGGTTATGTGCTCAAGATTTTGAGCTTACAATGTTACCAGCGCTACTTACACGTAACTAAATATGACGACGCATAACTAAACAAAACACAAGCAAAGCAGCCACTGCCATAATGTTGTAAGTACATGTATTGATAGTGCACCGAGAACATCCAACCACTACCTACCCCCAGCCCATGCATGAAAGGTAAGTACTAGTCCTATGCTAAACTAAAAGTACAATTTGATATATTATTGTCAGGACAACCAGGTTTACTTCTACAAAAAATTCACATGTCATCATTATGTATCAATTTCTATGTCGTTTTGTTTAAGGCAGTCAGTCTGATAAAAAAAATACTGTAACTGTAATACCTGTAATTCACTTTAAGTTCACGGTAGCAAAATTTCACGATATAAGAAAAAATGGACATTTTCACTGAACTTTAAACTTCACGGTGGTGGCAAGTGACTTGCAGAAAGGATGTAAAGGAATCATTAATAGGTTTTTCACGGTGATGATAAGTTCACGGTGCTGCGTTGACAGTGAAAACAGTGAACTTAAAGTTACAGTGAAAGAAACAAGAACTACAGATCAGACACGTTGAAGGTATCAACATATCAACATGTAAGGATGCTACTAATAATAATGACAATGAAATAGATATCAATGTTAAATAATGGGAAACATTATAGACAAGAAGTTATCAAAATTATCCGTAGAAGATACTGACAGAGTGTCTGCAAAGGATGATGTAAAAACTGGATAGAAAAACACAAAAGTTTTGAGTAAGCATATATTGCATTACTTGTATATGATATAATTTCCGTTTTTGTTATAACAAATTTAAGGAATGATATAGACTGCAATTGGCGACGTGTATTTCTATCCATTCTTCCATTGAGTCATTGTACAAACACGGGAAAATAATGCTTTACATTAAATGTTCACCGTTTCAGACGCCACCCTAGTGCGCGAAAACTCCACAAACAAGGGAAAATAACGCTTTACGTTAAAAGTTCACCGTTTCAGATGCCACCATAATGCGCGAAAACTCCCTTACAATAACAGGCAGAAGTAAGAACTACCCTACTCTTAATCTAGATTTTGTCATCCATCATAAATAGCTAGGGAAATTACTAGTTTTTGTATATCACATTGTCAACGTTTATAGTTTTTTCTTCATACCCAGCTAACTTGCAATTATCCTTCGGACAAGAGCTTGCAATAAACTTATCTATATTACTGACGGAGTCACTTACTTTGTTCCGATCCCTGCTGTCCTGCTTGTGTTGGTGCTGCTGTGATGAGACATGTACACGCACAGAAGATGACAACAACAAGATCCAGTTTGAGGAGTCCCATCTTCTCTCCTGTTTATCCAAAAGAAATATCCCAACAGAAAATAGAGGATGGTGGAGGTGGGGCCACCTAAAGCGCGCCCCAGCGCAACCCCACGGTCTTTCCGGCTTTGTGTTGGTTATAGTTGTCCCGGCAAGTTTAGAAAAGAAATGAAACAGTTTTACAAAATTCCAAAAGAAGCCCGACTCGGTTTTTTTCACACAAACATTTTGCTCTGCGTGAGAAACATGCCCACAGTTGACTGCCGTCGATGCCAACAGAGCCGCCCAGAGAAATTACTTTTTGGGAGATAACATCCAGGATGCGTCCATTACAGCGATGGGTAGAATATGTCTTGAAAAGAATCTAGGGCAAAGTTAAGGACGTTTATATAACTCACGTAAGTATAGCAAAATACAGTTGGCGTGTAAATGTATGCTAGGAAGTGATCAAGGACTAAATTTATGAGCTTTTTCCTTGCAATCTAGAAGTCATTATAACTTTAACACCCCTCATATTTTATGATATCCCTGTCACACAATAACGCGGAGTAGAGACACCTGTAACACAGGGAGGTCGAAAGTATTAGAGTTAAGTGATGAAGTTTGAAATATTGATGATGGTGGCGGGGGACAACAATGCCCGGGGATTACTTTAATGACCACTGTTAATTTCCTGTGCACAGTACATGGTGTTGCCACGCGAGCTATTCTTATTCGTACAGCATGTTGCATCGGTATTTAATATCTGAATTAGCAGCGTTCTAGTATTGGACATAAGACATGGGAAATTAGAATCGAAAGGCAGCAGCAAATCACCGTGTTTATTGTAAACGATAAAATATGTCAGAATTCTCCTCATGTTTCCATCCGACTACATGTTGCGTCATCCGGGAGTTGCTAGGATACAACAACAATTGGCGGGAAAACCACAAGCGCGTGCGACAAGACTATGTGTGGTTTCACAGCGCGGTGATGAAATTTGGACTATTGTTGACGAGAGCCACCGGCAACAATACCTGCAAAGTACAGTTAAGACGGCAGGATTATTTCTACAGCACTAATTTGAAAACACGGCACGCACTCATTGGGCAAAACATCATGTTACGTTTCTGAATTTTACACTTCCGTAACAAAATATCAGCCGGGCTGTATTTTTCTTTGCAAAAGAGGTTGGCTCAAAAGAATATTTTCCATTGATTAAAACAAAAGGTGGTTGTATGTATGCATGTAGTGTGAGGTGTGTGCGAATGGCATTACTGTAGACTGTATATTAGTGTACTCGGTTGTTTGGGAATAAACATTGCGACACAGAGAAGCACGAATACGAAAGCAACAGTTGGCCAGGGGCTTTAACGTTTGAAATATTAATGGACTGGAGCGGCATCGAACAATGGGCAAGGGTTTACAAATTCTGTTATTTGACAAAGTACTGTACCTGCATAGTACTCCATCCGGGACAATTTGGTACATGAAAGATAAAAAATACCTACAGCACAGTCTAGTATAAAGATATGTCTATGTATGAATGTTTGTATACATGTATCAGAACATAACACCCGTGACCTTCATAAATCATCTAAACGTTTCTTAGAATATCTGAAGTTTACTCATTTCCATTCCAATATAATTACGCATAAGTATCAACCATCTGAAGAGTTGGAAATAGAATGAAAAAATGCCATGTACAGAAAATTACCTCCAAGTGCATATACATGTGTAGCGACCTGTTGCTGGAAATAGACGGGAGGACGTCATTAATAATTCAATTTGCAGTGGCTGGCAGAGTCATAGCAAAAGATGTCATTCCGATTGTGGTGAGTCATTAAATATCATTGAGTAGGTGCAAATGGCAACAATACGAAGTGGTCGACAAGTCACTGAAATTTATAATGATCTACATTTTCTCTCTCTTTCTATCAAACGAATTTTCTATCAAAAGTTCTGCTGTACACATTTTGGACCCCCCACACATGGGTAAAACGATCCAATGGAAAGGTCGTATTTACACACAGTGCCCTTATATAACTGCCATGTTACAGGTGGACGACGCAACATTCACAAACTCTTCTCTTGATGACTTCAACATTGTCAACCGTCACACCTCTTTAATTCAAATGATTGAATGAATGGTGGAATTAAAAAAAACACAGTCACCCGTCTCCGTATTTCTGTGTTACGGTGGGCAATTCCTGTCACCATGGCAACAAAAATACGCCTGTAACACCTGTCTTACTTGAGTGATGGAAGGTGGAGTATCATAACGACATTAACTACGTTCTCACATCTTACCCTAACTTAGCTGTTATTCTTACTATGAAGCACTCAACATTTACACACTTTTTTCTTGATCTTTATTCAAATTCTTATTGTTCTCACTCTCCTTCAAAAAGTATGACCAGTTTTCGGGATCAAAAAGAACCTCGCGTTATCGGTCGCATGTTTTCATTCCTGTTGCCATGACGACGGCAGGACTTCTGCGACACCGGCCAGAGTTAAGTGATGAAATTTGAAATATTAACGACATTACCTCGACCCTTACATAACCGATATCCTTATTTTGCACGAGACGACATGTTTTTTTCTTCTTTTCCTTGTCCAAAAGATTTCTGGACTGAACACAGCCTTGCTATCCCGTTCACATATGTGTTGTGTTACAGTTGGTCATTTGTGTCGCCATGACGACGAAAAGACGCCTGTTGCACCGGGCGGAGTTAAGTGATGAAATTTAGAATATTAATGACATTCCCTCCGCGGCACAATACACGGGGTTACCTTAATGTGATGAGTGCCTATTTCCAGCCTAGCTGCACAATGGGACGAGATAATTTGATGCGTCTCCGTGGTGACGCCGTGACGCACATGGTCACGTAGCATCTGTAAGACTTAACATTCAAGTTGTTACAGGTGTCACCCAAAAATCATATAAAAACTCTACATCTTTGGTGTATTTCTCACAAACAAAATTCTGTATTTTTCAACCTGCCATGGGAAGATAAAAGACTAACACGCAGAAATTTTCCTTTATATCGTGTTCGAATTCGTACAAGAGTAAAATACAACAAATTCATTGTATATCGTGTTGTTTACTTCGCGATATGTAAACATATACATGGCGAAACCATTGCTTTCATAGGGGAAATCTTTGAAACCGTCCAGGGAAACGACATTGACATTTGCCAACTTCATAACATGTTCTTGGCGTATCAGGAGCTGTATGTGAATGAACACTAGGGTTTAATTTAGAGTTTCATTGATAAACCTTATTACCGTATTTTGAAACCATTATCATCACATTATGACACCCCACACTTAATGTAATGGTACGGCCAGTGCTCTTGTTGTCACTATCATTCAATTGTTGTTGCGCTGTTTTCGGGAGGTAATGGACCGTGCTCTTGCACAATGTCCTAAAATGGACGCTGCAGTTTACGTGCAAGACACAAAATATTAATTTTTTGTTTGATTTTGTTGAAACTCTAATTGTTCTCATTCTGTCTCATTCTTTTTTGAATGATGGAAAAGATGGCGGAAGAAAACGAACATGTCTGCAGTGTGTTACCGTTAGGCACCCCTGTCGCCATGACGACGAAAAGACGCCTGCGACACCGGGCGGAGTTAAGTGATGAAACATGGAATGTCATAATCACATTACCTCCGTCCTCACACAGAATCCTAACATGGACGCTGTATCTTACGTGCACGACCCAAGAAAAATGAGTTTTTTTCTTGTTTTTGTTGAAACTCTAATTGTTCTCATTCTTTTTTGAATAATGGAAAAGGTGGCGGAAGAAACAAACATGTCTGCAGTGTGTTACCGTTAGGCACCCCTGTCGCCATGACGACGAAAAGACGCCTGCGACACCGGGAGGAGTTAAGTGACGAAATTTGAAATATTAATGACATTCCCTCCGCGGCACAATACATGGGGTTACTTTAATGTAATGTGTGTCTATTTCAAGCCGAGCTGCACAATGGGACGAGATAATTCATGCGTCTCCGTGGCAACGCCGTGACGCACATGGCTCACAGGTAATGTTGCAACATTCTCTGTGACAATTCGTAAATTGTCTCATTGTTTCCCTGAGTGTAGTGAAATATATGTCATCATATGTGCTACTGGTACTACCTTGGATTTTGAACATCTTTGTAACCTCTCAGTCAAAAATGGGAAAACAGTGAAATATGCTGTTGTCATGTCGTTTGTTTAATGAAGAAATGGCGTTTTGTTCAAGAAATACACTGGCAACATAGCCCCCGGCTTGGACCAGAGCATAGAAATGTAAAACTAAAGGGGTAAAACAAAGATAAAACCTAGCAAGTAGCTTCTTTCTTAATTTGTCAAATTTTGATGATTTTAATGGATAACCAGGTCCAAAATATTTCGTATTTTATCCCAAGGACCAAAGAGTCCCTTTGTTTTCCCAAACGACTAACTCTATGAATATCAATTAAGGTGAGGTTAATCTCCCAGAGTTTCCAGGGGTGTTTATAGTCAGATAGGAATAAATATCCACTCGCCTAACTGTGCAACGGCAACTGTTGTCTCGCGACAATTAGCGAGAGGTGACGGAGGGTGAAACTCCTGTGTGCAGGGGACTTTCAGCCCACGGCAGAATCTATTCTCTTATATCAAGGCAATCATACTCGTAAATTGAGTATGATGACCATGTCTACACCCAAGTGAGGAGGGTTGACACGGTAGCCTTCGCATGGATTTCTTTAAGGTGGATGACAGGTTGCGAATCTAAAACAAACACACTTTGGCTATCCGTCTTTGGCGGCACCATTTCGAGGGAGACGTGCTGATTCTGGTTGGGATGCTTGTCGGATGACTTGGTTACGCTGTTTACAGTGTAGACGTATATTTGTTTGTTTGCACAGGGTTCTCTTTTTTTCCATCTCTCATTGGTATGGCTGTACTGTTATCTATGCATGCTTTACGTTCTAACTCTATATTCAAACGTAGTAGGAAAAATTGTCCCTTGCTATAACCCCGTGTGCATCAACATAGAAGTATGGACCTAATTCAATTTGTCACACTTTTTTTCCTGGGCGCAGTGTATGGAACAGATTTTGAAGTGATCCTCTACGACCTCCCTGACCTAACCACCTCCATCTCACATCCGTGAATCTTCTCAAAAGGTTCTGTCAACTTTACTAAAAATACTTAATATTCAAAATAACTTTCCTGTCACCATTCGAAAAACCACCTCTTCTGAATCTAATAGTACCTATGTTGTATGTTTCGAAAGAAATACAGATAAAGAAATACTAATGCGTCATGCCAATAGCCAACTCTACGAGAGAACGGCTTCCAAATCATAAACCTACACGCAAATCAACATATTCCAGAATTTGACATCATTGATATGCGTTTCCAGAAATTCCTGTTAGGTTTACATGCCAAAGCCTCAAACGATGGTGTCAGAGGAGAAATGGGAACTTTCCCAACGATGATGGACGCAGAAATGCAACTTGTAAAATACTGGCAGCGCTTAGTTCATTTAGCCGAAGATACCTTACTTCGGAAGGCATACAATGCTGTTCTTTTAGGAGAACATGATTGGATTGTCCACGTGAAAAATATCCTCAACTACCACGGTTTTGGACATATATGGCTAAACCCGAAGTCATACCATATAGATATAATCAACACTCAGCTACGACAACGTCTACAAGATGTTTATATACAAAATTGGCATTGCGCTATTCGAAACAATTCCAAACTTTCCTTTCTTTCTACCTTAAACAAGATTTATAAGCAAGAAAACTACCTTTCAAACATTAAGAGCCTCGACGTACGTAGAGCAATCACAAAACTCAGAATTGGCTGCCATAAATTAAGTATAGAAACGGGGAGATTTCAAAAACTCCCTATAGACCAGAGGGTTTGTCCATTTTGTCCAGAGGTAGTTGAAGACGAATATCACTTTTTGATTGTATGTCCCAAATATTTTGATTTACGTAATTCACTATACTCAATGCTATCGTTGGACTTACCAGGATTTATCTCAATGGACTTAAATAGCAAATTTAAGTACATAATGACATGTGACAACCCATGCATGGTATACATTGGGAAATATATCAAAGAATGTCTAGACGTAATAAACTCCTCCAATAAATTTTAAAATCCCATTGTCATCCCATACTACTACACCATATTGTATAAGATAGACTAGTACATCATATTGTATAAGATAGACGGATTAGCCTAGTAGAATGTTATCTATGTACCAGTGAATGCCATACTCTGTACCTTGTACAATTGTTGTGCAATAAAGTTATTATTATAAAGCACGCCGCTCTCAATGGGATCTGATAAGGCTTTTTACTGGGCTGAGCTGCTCTGATTTCTACATACTAATATGAGGAGCTAGTTTCTTGCCTTGGCACTTCGACAAAGTGCAGCTGCAGGTCAGCAGGTGAAACCGCCCGAGCTATAGACACATGTAATACTAGTACGATTCCACCTTTCTCTGAAGTTCTCGCCACACCTAGCCGACCATGGCCTCCTGACCTTCTCCAGACTATGGTTGGGAGTTAGTAGTAAGCAATGTCATCTGTGGCAGGGAGTTGGTGAGTTCCAGCTGACTGTAGTCTTTTTTTTTTAAATTGAAGCTCCCAACCTTGACTGGGGAGTGGTAGAGAGCATTAAATTGCCGGAAGGTCCTGATTGTGGAACAGGGGCTTTATCCAGTATAACCACTCATCGGCCTTATACACCAGCTTTGCATGTACGATCATGGTTAAACGTGAACATAGATGTACTCGTGACTGTGCGTTTAGTCATTACTAACACCTCTTGACAGCCTGGCAACGCCGATTTTTCACAGCGTATTGATGCAGGCCAAGTCGATTGGCTACTCAATCACCACTTTTCATCGGTTTCCCAAAGACACCAGTTGAACAGTTTCTTTAAATCACGCAGGTTTATAGTCAGCTAAACTAGATTGGGGCACGCTTCCATTTCAAGCACCATCGCACCTTTGCTCGTGGTACATTAATGATCGTTATTAAATAGTTACACACTTTACACCAGAGGCTGCGGCCGCTGAGAGACCAATGATTGGAGACATTGCTCAACCAATGTCAAAGATAAAGAACGATCAGTTTACGTTTTGTGTGTTTTGTTGTCTTTTATCATGATTTGAATAACCAATATTTAACTAATCAACCAACCCACTTAAGATACAAAACGTGGGTCTTTTCATTTTCCACTGCCTTCAAAAAAGAAGTCAAACCCAACCATAGTCAACCATAGTCAACCATAGAACTTTCACAGTAGACTAGAAAACTATTTCGATGAATTTCCGTGTACTCGTTTGTCTGCAATTAGCCTTCGGGCATGAACTTATGATGAAGTTATTATATTAAAGTTATCATTTAACGCCTTTCATCGTATTCCAATTCTGAAATCAGGACTAAAACAAATCCAATTTCGGTCAATGTATGGTAGCTCAGCGATCGCAGTCTAGACTAGTGGAACGGGGACTTTAAGGCCTTTGGCTCCTGTGTGCAGAAGACTTATAGACTGTCGTTCGTAGCTTTAATTTGAACGTTGTGCAGTCACGACACCGCCTTTACGGCTCCTTATTACTGTCATCAATCAGCGTAGGGGCGATGTCTCGTTAGACTGGCGTCTTGTAATGAGGCCTCACGTCTTAGATTTATCGTCACGGATGTCTTTGATTGCGGTTCACGACAAGGAGTAAACAGATTAATCATTCTAGTAGATTGAGGCAATACTGTACTATGGCGTTCTTCCCAATATAATTATGACATTTATTAGTTTACCATGTCAGTCGTTCGTGTTGTTACGTTGCCGATATGGCAATCTTTAATTGTTACGCATTTTCAGGACATGTTAAAGAAAACCTGCGTGCCGTTTGCTAAGTAGTATAGTCTCCAACCAGACCCAATAGATTGCAAAGACCGTATCCAACTGGAAGAAGGAGCTTATAGTGCAATCTAAGGTCTGGAACAAGTCGGTCTGAACAAAGGCTATTAACATCTAATTGTTACCTAATCAAACTGTGCTTCTGTAAGTGAGTTTATTACTCTCTGTCCGCACGGGCGTGCGGCGCCATGCCGGGCTGACACCTCCAGGCCGCGACTGAGAGGCCGTTCACTTGGGCAGGGCTGTACCGCGAAAATTAAACTTCCCAGGAAAAATAAACTAAATGTTGCCAACAAAAAAGACTTGGTCTCTTTTTCAAAATCAATCTGTTACGAAGATCGCTACCAAAACTGCTTCAATTGTCACAAAATGCGATCAATTTTGACCAGTTACGTCGGAACTGTAAGGGCAATTCCCGCCATGTGGTCACGTGGAATCTTGCAGTTAATCTCTAGTAATAGTGGCTTGAACCCGAAACAGTAAACATTGTCTACGAATGTTTTTATAAGAACGGTTTTCCATGATGCCACAAACATCCGATGGGTGAAAGAAACTGCTATTGTGAGAGCTTTTTACTAGGCTCAACCAAGGCGCGAACCTCCCACTGGGACGTGCGCGGGTGACTGGACTTGGTCATAAAAAGATTAGTACCCCGGACATTCGTACGGCTGTTAGCATTACAACGAGGAGGGGCAGCGGCACCTTTATTGAATAGAAATGCTCCGCCCTGTTTGAGTTGTGGCAGACCTTGGTTGGCTATGAGACTTGGGTTGGCTATGAAAACTACTTCTGCCTGTTGGATACGGTCTTTGCCAACCCGTAGGTCTGCTTGGAGACTAAAGTAGTAGTGGTACGTACTTGTTGGGGCAGTGTGATAAAAATGCAATCATTACAGCCACACAGTTAGTTGTTTACGGCCCATTTACTCATTGTGCACTTTTGACTCTATGATACATTCACCCACAGCTCTGTCAGGCCCTGACGGCCAATGCCACGACAATAAACTAAAACAAACAAAATTGGACGATTGTACAGGGATCGGTATCGGGGCACTGATTCCGCACATTTTACCGCTTCCTAATAGCGAGGACGGCCGGAAATCGACATCTCCGTCTGCGCCAGTCGATAAAATCCGCGAGGAATGCCGCTCCCGATGTGATGGGTGATTTTACTTCAGGCGGATGTCATTAAACAACTCCGTAATGGGTCCAGCCTGCCCATAAACGTGATACTGTTTTATGGGCAGCTAATCGGGAAGCCGGATGCTAGTCAGAACCTTGTAGGCAGCCGCGTGTTACAAGAATTTGGTGGTTCAAAGGTTTGGTATTGGAGGCACGTCTAGAAGAAATACGCACTACTAATTCTTTAGAAAGCAATTCAAGAAACAATAGATGTGGTAAGACTTATTGATCAACCAAGGACGCGAAAAAAGCAAATGATTAGCTCAGAAAAGTATATAGAATTCACTTTCTATTAGACGTCTTAAGTCTCTTTCTCTCTGACCCGTTCGTCGCCTTCGGGGGTCAGTGATAGTGTGAAGCAGTCATGCGGGTCCTTCCGTGGCCGTAGAGACATCTTCCAGTGGTAGGGAGGCCAAAGTGAAAGGTTCCTGGGAAGCATCTCCATCCCCCCAGCTAGAACCAAAAGACTACAAGACTCTTTCCTTCATAAGGCAATCAGTTTGTACAACAATCAGTAGCACTAATGTGCAAAAACGCCTGGATGTATATATTGATATATTTGATATACAGTATTGTATTTTGTATATAGGTGTTTTCTATTTCATTGTGTATATATAGTGTCTGACCAACAATGGCCATGTAAATATCATCGCCATTCAGGCATGTTATCTTCTCTGTAAGTTGTGATATTTTGAATAAAGAAAGGATAAGTATAGATCCATGTCTCCGTGGGGTCCATACTCCGCCACATTGCTAACGCAGAGGAGCTGCTGGGTCGATGATAACTTCAAGCCAGGCGCCTACTTTATCCTCCAATCTATTTTATGGTTTTGCACCTCGACTAGACGAATAGAAGACATAACTTTTACCACAGGGTTTTAGTAACATGGAGACCGATGCACTGTTAGACTCCTTTTACTTAAGTCACTGTGCTCTTTAACAGCTAAGAATGTGCATGAAGATTAAGCCCCTAGGAAACGTGCTGATTGAAGAGATGCTAATCAGAATGATGAATGAATGCCAGACAGACTGACGGATGTAACCACATGCTTCTTGTTCAGAAGTTCTGCATTGTAGACACATTAAGAGGGATAAGGAAGTAGTATTCGTTCGCAATCAATCCCAGACCGTATTATTGATGTTACACGTAGATTCATCATTAAAGGCAGCAGAGCACAGCAAATGAATCTATAACAGTAATTAACATGTAGAATCTCCTTTTATTAGAACTCCAAATTAATGAAACGCATATATAACACTGTACCCGTACGCCAAAAAATCAATTACTCAGACAACTGGATATGATTTTGGAAACGGTCAGACGTTTCAAGTAGCATCCACTACTTTTCGTCAGTGACTGTGAACAAGATCAGTTGAACAGCAGGTTTATAACCACGAACTATGAATTGATATGCAAATAAGGAGAAGACAAATTTTTAGATAGTCCAATAGAAAGCAAATTAGACAACTCAAGACAAGGTTGAAGTAAAAGGGGACAATAGCTCCTATTGTTTTAGTATAGGAGCTAAAGCTGGTTTGCCCCCAAGGTTATGTCCCAAGTGCCAGACAGTTCCACCCTTAGCCCTCCTTTCCTGTTGAGGGTTGGATTGTATATCCTCTCATATATTGCCTCCCTTACTCCACGTTCGAACCAGCGGGGTTCACGGTCAAGGATATCAGTGGATTCGAGATTGAACGAGTGCCCCTGGTTGTGTTTTAGGTGGTGGAAAATGGCCGAGGAGTAGCGGTTAGCGCAATGTTCTTTGTACCTTTCATTAAGTGATCGGCTGGTCTCTCCGATATAAGTGTTGTTGCAGTTGGGTTCTTCACATTTGAGTCTGTAGATGACATCGGCCTTGCTGCCTTTGCGAGGTCGGTCTTTAGGATGTACCAGTCTTTGTCTGAGAGTTGATTGAGGTTTGAAATTGGTGGCAATGTTGAAGTTTTGGAAGATCCGTCGGAGTTTTTCGGACACTCCTTGTACATATGGAATAGTGATGTTGGCCTTGTTTCTGTTGGTCACCACCTAAAACACAACCAGGGGCACTCGTTCAATCTCGAATCCACTGATATCCTTGACCGTGAACCCCGCTGGTTCGAACGTGGAGTAAGGGAGGCAATATATGAGAGGATATACAATCCAACCCTCAACAGGAAAGGAGGGCTAAGGGTGGAACTGTCTGGCACTTGGGACATAACCTTGGGGGCAAACCAGCTTTAGCTCCTATACTAAAACAATAGGAGCTATTGTCCCCTTTTACTTCAACCTTGTCTTGAGTTGTCTAATTTGCTTTCTATTGGACTATCTAAAAATTTGTCTTCTCCTTATTTGCATATCAATTCATAGTTCGTGGTTATAAACCTGCTGTTCAACTGATCTTGTTCACAGTCACTGACGAAAAGTAGTGGATGCTACTTGAAACGTCTGACCGTTTCCAAAATCATATCCAGTTGTCTGAGTAATTGATTTTTTGGCGTATCTTATTACCTGGATGTCTAATCTTCATCGACTGTACCCGTAGGCTTCAAAATCTTGCAGAAACGAATCTTATATTAACACATTCAATAAAAGCAAGCACCGATGCAATGGCCTAGTGGTTAGAGTGTTCGCCTTGCACAAGGTAGGTCGTAAGTTCGATCCCCGGCCGGGTCATACCAAAGACTTTAAAAATGGTACATACCGGTGTCTCTGCTTAGCACTCAGCATTTGGAAAAAGAGTATGGAAGTCACACATCACAACCAGTGGACTGGCCCCTTGATGTAGTGACTTACACAAATGTTGGACCCAAGGGCTACATCCTTATGTCTAGTATCAAGACGTCTGGGGTACTTGAATAAAACCCATTGCTTGATCTACAAACATGATTGTCTCTGTACAATGCCTGTTCACAAACCTCATCTAATCTATCCGTTCGACGTGAAACAAGGCTTCCCCACTAGCTTCAGTTTTTTACTAAGGGTTCCGAGTTGAAAGCTGATGGGTCTTTTCCAGGGCATGTTTGTGTGGAACCCTGCTCTAACTGTTGGGGATTCTTTGCTGCGCTCCAGTTGTGGCTCTTCTCAAATGCTGGACGTGTAACTTACTGATCGGAACTGTAACTGCTTCAAGTAGCGTGGAAATTGTGGCTCGTAACAAAAGCTATAGACAGGTATTATAGAATTAGTCCATGTTAGTACTTATGCATGAATCATGCATGTTTCCAATTCTGCTGACTAAGTGGTGTTGCCCTTCAAGTTTCGAGGGACATGACTAGCGGAAAGGCTGCTAGAAGCGTGGTTGCTATTCAATGTAAGGAACATCTAATTCAGTCCTCGGGCAGCCAAATGGTTCTTGCAATAACCCCATGATGAATTACTCACTAGTGTGGTCCAGTAGAGGAGTTACTCTCCACTGAAGCAGAGTAAGGCACGCCACACAATCCATCCCGCTGTAAAGGTACTCACAGTCAGCCGATAGCTATCACCGAAATGGGCTCTAACGGCTACGTGAGCAGCTTCTGTAACCATACTTAAGGGCTCGGACCTCGCCTCATCTCAGCCAAATAAAACGCGGAAGCAGCAATCAAGAGAAGGTCAGAGAAGTCACAGGAAAGGGCAAGCGAAGAGCAATTTGCTCAAGAAAAAGCTTCCGCACAGCTGGGTCCATTCCTTGTGAAACCATTGCATCATCTTCTGCAATAAAGCAAACACAGTTTAGACTGATACACTCTAACCTGTATGAGCATAAGGACCACATTTGGGCCACTGTTTATGGTTCTTCTGATCATATCCCCCACTTACCTATTATATGCATTAAGTGGCCACCTGTCCACTGTGAACATGTTTTACGAGTTCATATAGAGCGCACACTATAAACAGGTTTGACTGTATTTTTGAGTTCCTAGGTTCAGCTACTAGTACCTACTACAGTACATCAAATGCCGATTAGAATTATTCTAGAGATAGAACTTTATAACGCCAGAGTTGGTATGTTCAGACGCTCTTAACGATGTTAACGCTTCGGATTTGAAAGGGGCCACATTAGATCTTCTAGTCAGAAAACTGACAGACCGCAATCTAAGTCCCAGTTAGATGAAGACGCCCTTGAATAACTGAAACGCATTAGTTAAAGCTGCAGGGGTAATAGACGTGACTGACACAAGCGCACACACGTGGCTACATCTACAAGGGCAGAGCAGTGGTTCCAAAGACGCCCCAAAAATTTCCTTTCTGCCTATACGCTGCGCCCGGAGAGAATCTCCTTTGAAGGTCGTGGAAAGAATAAGGAGTAATCGGGTTTTACTGCCACATTACCCGGTTGGTACCGCGGAAGGGCACCTTCAGCAAGGGGATTACCTAGGAGCTTTGGCGGGGGGGGGGACTAGTGGGGGTTTACTTTCCTTCGGACGGGACCTTCAGACACTGGCCAGGTAGGTAAAGAAACACCAAAAACGGACGCCACCCCACTTAACGATATTTAGTTTATGGTACACCGGGACAAAAATACACCTTCAGCAAAGGGACTATCCAGGAGCTTTAAGGGGGGACTGGTAAGGGTTTACTTTCCTTCGGACGGGACCTCAACACACTGGCCCCGTAGTTAAGGGCTCCCTTGGAAATCAGTTACTTAGTTAACAGAAGGGACTACCCTTAGTGTTCATTTTTAAATGAAGTTAAGAAATAGATATAAAAGTTAAAGCAACACCTAAAGCAGACCGCTGCAGCCACCACACTTAACAATGTTAGTATGGGTACACCAGGACAAAAATACATTAGTTCCAATTAAGTAGGATTTACAAACATCCGGAGGGGACCACGAGCCATTGCCGTGTCTTTGATGATGATGACTATACATTGAGCATGCTATAAACACCCACTACACTTATCGATATGTGTACGCCTGGTTTGGAAAATAGAAAAACACCCATCAGTTCTAAATTACAAACATTCTAAACGGGCATCAAGCCATTGACGTGTGTTTGATGACGATGACCATACCCTGCGTACCATATGAAATACCCATTGAACCTATTGATAGGAGTAAAGGGTGGCTGTGCCCCTTTTCAAAGGCACATACCGCGGATTCTATCGGCTTTGAAAAGGTATAAAAACTCTTTAGATGGGATCTCGAGCTTGATGATGACCATCCCGTACCTGAACACGCTACAAAATACCCAACACACTTATCGATAAACGTATTGCCTATTGGGATACCCCGTTTAGCTGGAACCAAAGCCTACCAGTTCCTGCCTCGCCCTTTGGCTGGTTGGGCTAAATCAACGAACCAAAGAATACTATTATACGATTAAATCAACGCAGTGATTCGAGAGAGGATGGTATACTTGGGAGCTCAATATGAATGGCAAATAGACGATGCTGTCAGACGCTCCGCATCGTCAGCTGCATTCGTTGTTAACTGTGATTTATGTTTTATCGGATTCCTTTTCTCCGGGTGTCGCGCTGGTGCATCACTATCTCCGCGCGTGTCACGGTGGTTATTGGAGGCGGCGAGAGACAACCTCTCGTGTGTATTATATCTGACACAGCTGTTATTAAAGCTGTCAGACTGGTTTACTGGGACCAGGGCTGCAGTTGGCTTCGGCAATCCCGGACGTGTGTAACCTCCCGCAGGGATGCCTTATGGTAAAGTGACTTGGCAATCTACTTTCATTGTCTAAAACTGCAGAGATACCTACTCTCCAAGCAGAGGTTAATGGGGAAGATTGTGACCTTTTTATCATATTCTCCGTTTTTTGTCCGCTCTCCCCACCAATCTTCCCCACCAACCTCTGCTTGGAGAGTAGAGATACCTTCCTATGAAAAAGGTGACCCATGTATGCATATGCTCTCGATGTAAATACCATTATAGTTTTTTAAAATAATTTGTATACGATAGTTTTTAATATGTGCATGTATTCAGAATATTGTTATCGCTCGTTATGCTGTCCATGTCAAAAGTTCCATTGTAATCTCTTGTCTTGGTAAAAGCCATACGCTAGTTGGGCAGCCGTGGCTATCTGACACAGCTGTTATTAAAGCTGTCGTGTTGGTTTACGGGGACCAGGGTTGCAGTTGGCTTCGGCGATCCCGGACGTGTGTAACCTCCCGCAGTTATTCCTTATGGATATAAGTACTTTCTTTTGCTTAACAGCCTATAACTGCAGAGATACCTTCCTATGCAAAAGCTGACCCATTATACGTTTTTTAATCATTTATATACATGTATTCAGAATATTGTTATAGCTCATTATGCTGTCCATGTAAAAAAATTCCATTGTAATCTGTTGTCTTGGTAAAAGCCATAGGCTAGTTGGGCAGCCCTTGCTGTGTTTGCTGAACAGCCAAGTCAATGAATAAATTCAAAAAGTGAAGCAGCTGCAGAAATACTGTAAATACATTTAATTCGCATGGTTTTATTTCACGCTAAGGCGATAATGGAGTGTTCGCAGTGCTATCGTCACATACTGCTACAGTATTGTCCTAAATGTTCGCGGTGGTTTTAACTTCGCGGTGAAACGGTTGCCGCGAAAACCGCGAACATAAAACCACCGCGAACATTTCTTCATTTACAGCATGTCTGGCAGGGTTCTTAACGGTTGCCTCTGCCTTTGGCTCTCTTATATTCAATGCCATCCTTATCAACGTCTTCCCTATTTCTCCGACTGCCTTAAAAGCTTAAGTGCACTTTCCTCCATAGATGAAATTGCAGACGAGTCTCGTCTGTGCTGATTGGTCGAGCTGGACATCACGTGTTAGCTACGTCACACCACCATGCCGAGTTGCCAACGCCAGTCAGTCATCTCACCGTCCGTCCAACTCCTCGGTTCTTCACGAGCGGAAATCATGGAGTGAGCATCAGGTCTGAGTCCGACTGACGATAAGGTACATAGACAGGTACAGTTGTTTATATAGTGTGGTTTCTAGCGTGTGTTGTATTATCATCAATTAATCTATCTATTTATGA
The DNA here is from genome assembly GCA_035149815.1 of Branchiostoma lanceolatum. Taxonomy (NCBI): domain Eukaryota; kingdom Metazoa; phylum Chordata; class Leptocardii; order Amphioxiformes; family Branchiostomatidae; genus Branchiostoma; species Branchiostoma lanceolatum. Next base: position 1,748,972 of record CM068873.1, read on the forward strand.
GACCCAATTATTTCTCAAATGGAATTAATGTATCGATGTCAATGTCCATCTTAAGAGTAACATTTTTCTGCGATGTGCCTTTAAAATCAATCAACCGTAGAAGCTGCTTTCCGGTGAGGATAGTCCAGTATGATCGTAATATGATAACTTCTTTGTAAAGGCAAAGCGTCTGAAGCCAAGCGAAATGCTTTTATGATCACTTAGAGTTCAATTTGGCTTTTTCGTGGCTTGCTGCATTTTGTTCTTTCTTCTACTGTTTTCGCTTGTCATTTCGGCTTCGCTTTTATGACCTGTTGTATCTCCATCCATCAACATTTGGTCTGTAAGGTTGCACCATGATCTGAGAATGATCAAACAGTTACAATTCCCGGCCCGCTTCCATATTCATGATTCTGGAGAACTTGATGCTACTTTAGGATGCTAAATTGTCAGGCTATGTGCCTTAGTCACTTCCCTTCAATTCCAAATCACGTAAACCTGTTGTGGAAGACTGGTACTATGCCTATCCATGTAGAAAATGCTGACGTCGCGTTTCCCTTCTCCGGTTAGTCAGTTGCATCATATCACATTTAGCTCTATTATGACATAAAGAAGAAACCCTGTAAATCCAAGCAAAGTAATTGACCGCGCGGCCCTCATTCAGTTCTTATCTTTAGCCAGTCTCCGCAAGTCTGCATTTGAACCTGGCCAGAAGCAACACATACATCACTGCAAACCTCTACCCAGTGCGGCTGTCTAAGATAGATAGGCCAACCCAATGGGGATTGCGCCATTGCGAGAGAAGGGTCATCCCGGCTTCACAGAGTCTGTAGATATTTCACGTAACGTTTATCATAACAGCGGCCTGTAAAGCAATTTGTCCTGGCCACGGATGTCTTTCGTAAAAAATAAAGTATTGTGCTGTTGCTACTTTGAACTCAATGCGGCTGTCAAATTTAAGCCCCGGTTACAAATAGCCGAACATGGCCTCCCGACTCTCCCCCGACCATGGCTAGAGTGGTTCGGGAGTGATTCGGGAGCCATGTTCGGCTATGTGTAACCGGGGCTTTACCCGAGACGAGAGACGATCATAGCGCCGACGGAGATTTCTCAGACCATCTACTAGTATCAGAACAGCAGAAACTGTTTGCTGTGAGCTTATCTTAGACACGAATGTCTTCCTTGAAATATAGTTTGTACCTTAGCAGTACTGTTACACAATTACCATACTCTTAGTACTTGGCACTCAACGCGGCTGTGTAACTTACTCTAAGATAAATGTGTCAACCCATTGGGGACTGCCGTGGCGAGAGAAGGGGCGACCCCGGCTTCACCGAGAGGCTCTGGAAATTTCTCGGGCCATCTATCACAACGGTTGAGCAGCATGTAGAGCGCAGTTTGTTCTACCCGAGTCTATTCTAGGTGTGAATGTCTCTTGTAAATTATAGTTTGTACCTTAAATGTCTGTTACACCAGTACTACTCTGTTATTACTTCGCACTCAATGCGGCTGTTTACTAAGCCGAAGATAAATGTGACAACCCATAAGGGACTGTCGTGGCGAGAGCGGGGGTGACCTCGGCCTTCTTGGGACGGAGCAGAGCTTTTTAAGTCCATTCATCACAACTGCGTTTAAACCTAAGCACGGATGTCTTTCGTGAAATGTAGTTCGTGCCCAAGCAGGACGGTTACACCATTACTACACTGTTAGCACTCAACACGGTTGTCTGACATACTCTAAGATAACGAGATGGCGAGAGAAGGGGCGACCCCGGCCTTACTGAGAGGCGGTGGAGTTTTCTTATAACATCTATCACAGCAGCAGCAAGTGAAGCCATTTGTTCTGCTGCTGTCTGTTTTAAGTCTGGATGTAATTCGTAAAATGTGGTTTGTACATAAAATGTCTGTTGCACTATTACTACTCTGTTACTACTTCGCACTCAATGCGGCTGTCTACCTTACCAGAAGAGGGGACCTCGACCCATTGCCATGTCCTTAATGATGACTACACCTTGAACATGCTATAAAAGCCCACCACACTTGCAATGGAGAAACGCCTATCAGTTCCAAATAAGTAGGGTTTATAAACATTCAGAGGGGATCTCATAGCGTTGCTGTGTCATTGATGATGACAATATCAAGAGCACGCCATGATGTATTTGTATGGTAATCTGCAATCTGTCAATTCATAAGGTACTGCAATTGTGAGAGTCTGCCATTGCGCGACCCTGGATTACCAGAGCAACGACGAAGATGTCTCTTACCTTTTATCTATAAAGCTATTTGCTGTGCCTCAGTTTATCTTAGACATGGATGTCTTTCCCGAAATGTAGTTATACTTACGTAGGGCCGTTACACCTTAGCTGTGACTGTTTGGCACTTAGTGCAGCTGTCTAACTTACTGAGATAAAACTGCCATGGCGAGAGAAGGACCCTTTGCTTCACTGAGAGTCGGTGGGCCGGCCATTTATCGCAACAGCGACATATTATGCCCCAGGCCATCCTAGGCGCGGATGTCTCACGTGAAATCTAGCTACACAATCACCATAGAATGTTACTACTCGCACTCAACGCGGCTGTCTAACTCACTCCAAGATAAATATGCCAACCCATTGGGTCCTGCCATGGAGAGAGAAAATGCAGTGGGATGATCCCGGCTTTACAGAGCGGAGGCAAAGTTTTCTCGTTCCATTTATCAAACCAACGATGTTAAAGTTGTTTGCGACGGCCCAATCCATCTTAGGCGCGGATATCTCTCATTAGATTTAGTTTCTATCCAAGCAGCACGCTTACATCTTTACTACACTGTAAGTTCTTGGCACTGACCACGACTGTCTAACTTACTCTAAGATGAATTGTACCGACCCATTGGGGACTGCCGAGGCGGGAGAAGAAGTGGCCACGGCTTTCCATTACAACATCGACGAGTAGTAACATTCTAGTAATGGATGTCCCTTTCAAAATGTTATTGTACGTACGAAGTATTGTCTCACCATTGGTACATTACTACTTCTCTGTGACCAACGCGGCTGTCAAACGTACTCTACGATAAATGTGTTATCCCCATTGGGGACAGCCATGGTGAGAGAAGAGGTAACCCTGGGTTTCAGGGGCGTCAAAGCTTCCCCATACGATGAATCATAACAGTGGCAAGTAAAGCTGTCTGCTATGCTTCGGTTTATTTTAAGCCCCCCCTCACTGGACCCGCGGCACGCTGGCGGCGTCGCTTCGTTCTAAACTGGATGTGTGTTACCCTTGACTTTATAAAGGGAATATCATTCAAAACGTACGAGTATGACCAAAAATACAACAAAACACACAACGCTTTAAAGATTCGTTTTTTGTTGATGAAATTCGTTGAGTGCTTTGTCAATTCGATCGGCCGCAGCGACGCCGCCAGAGTGCCGCGGGTCCAGTGAGAGGGGGGCTTTAGGCGCGGATGTCTTTTGTGAAATGTAGTTTGTACCTAAACAGCATTGAAACGCCATTACTACGTATACCCTGCTACTGCCTTGTAACTAATACGGCTGTCAAACGTACTCTATGTTATGTGTGTCATTCCCATTGGGAACTGCTGTGGTGGGAGAAGGGGCGATTACCATCTATCACATCAGCGGAATGTGAAGCTTGTCTTAGACATTGATGTATTTTATAAAATGTAGTTTGTACTTATCCAGAGCTGTTACTCCATTCCTACACTAGTACTGCTCCAGTCAATGGGGCTGCCTTAAGGGTTGTTGTATCTTCACAGCCCTGTCGAATGGCTCTTGTAAAAAGTGATTTATGGCAGTATGGTTTTCATGGCTCGGTCCCGGTCCTGCCCTTAAGCCTTTAAAGATAACGTACTTACTTTGAAGAAGGCTGGAAGCGCGACCTGAGTTTTTCATCACTGCCAACTTTTTACATCTCTGCCGTTCAGGCCTCCTCTCTACTAGACGGTGATCGCTGGGCGACCGAGCAGTGACCAAATTTGGATGTGTATGGCCCTTGATACCTTAAATGGAGTTTGATGCAAGATGTAAAAGTATGGTTTAAAAGATAACAAAACGCACAAAACGTGAAAAAAATCATTATTTATCTATGAAATTTGTTGAGTGATCTGTGAAACCTTTGGTCGCCCAGTGGTCGCAGCATCCAGCGGAAAAATAGTGTAAACGGGAACACAACGTACAGCATTATAGAGTTACAGTACCATACGACTCATGAGGGAATGCCAACACTCTATAAACATGATTTATGGAAATATGGATATCAGTGTTTTCCCCTTTTGATCGGACCCAGTCCCTCCCTGAAGTATTTACAGATAACGTCTTGTTTTAGAAGAAGGTTGGGAGGATGTCTTGGGCTATTTGTCACTGCCAACTTCAGTAGCTACTATGAGTTCTGCCGTTAAAGAACTGAGAAAAGAGAGTAATATAAATAAGCAGACTATGACGGAAGCTGTAGAAGATTACGCGATTTTCCTAGACGCCTGTACTGCCTATATAGTAATGAAAACTGTACCATTTTTATTATAAAAAACTGGTCTCTTAATGAAATCTTGCTGGCTCAGAAACATGGCACCAGAAACAATTGTACCATCGTTAAAAAAAACATATCTCTTTAAATGCTTTTAGGCACCTATGCCAAGAAACGTTGAACGATTTTAAGACACATTGGCATCAGCTTTGTGTATCGTACACATAAACTACGGAGTCATCCACTACGGAATGATTAACGACCACAGACGATACGTACGAGATTCATGATTTGCCCCAGGGCCGGGCAGGGGCGCCACGTAAAGCCCTCATGGGACCGGATACCCTAAGAGCCCCCCCGCACATGGGCGTAATCTAGACTCCCGTTCCCCCCCGGCAAAGTATGAAGTAGATTTATGATCGCTCCATATGCAAGCCCCCCATCGTAAATCCCACAGTGTCCTCTTGAGATACTTTATGAAGAATACACGCTGTTACGCACCTGATTCTAATTCAGGACCAACCTAAAAGTTGTTCGATTGGTGTACGTAACAAACCCAAGACTACGTTCTTGTAAAAAAAGTGGTTCATGAAGATACTACAATAAAACATCCGGTGTCCTCTTGTGAACCTGTGAGTTACCTTGTGGGAATAAAACATGCCGTTGCACACATTATTGTAAGGACGGACCGGCGTAGGTTATACTGACACCTCAAGGCGTCACTCTTTTGCAGGCGACATAAACAGATTTATGATTTATGTCGATACTATATAATTCCATGGCTCCAATGTGACGCTTACAGTGTCCTATTGTGACCCTAAAATGGTAAACAGAATAACATTACGCGAATAAAACGCGCCGTAATGTATAATAACTCAATGCTAAGCTCTTGTACAGAACAGATCTACCTATGACGATACTGTATCAATGGCTTCAACGTGAATCTTCCAGTGCCCTCTTGTGATCCTGCGATATGGTAAACAGAGTTACTTTGTCGTCTTTGCGTTCATGAACACGCTTTACATCTGACTATAAGGCAGGACAGCTGTACGTTGTAGTAAAAAAAAATCGAGGCTACGTGATTTATGATGATACGACATGTAGGGCTCCTATGTGGCACTTCAAGTGCCCTCTTGTGACCCTAAAATGGTTAAAATGGTAAACAGGGTTACACTGCGCGAATAAAACACGCCGTAAGCTGTATAGTAACCATGTTCTCAACGCTACGCCCTTGTACAGACTAGATTGATGACGATACCACAGGCAGGGCTCTGGCATGAAGCCCCAGTGTGCCCTTGGGACCTTATAATGGCACACGGGATGACCTGGTACGGATATCACCCGCCGTAACGCGTAAGCACCTGTCATAGAGGCTTTTGGACTCCCGACGTTCCATTTTTCGCCGTCGTCTCTTCTGGTGGGAGATACGACTACGAGTTGCAATCAGTCCTCCAACTCTGAATCAAGCTGTTCAAATGAAATACGTTACTCCTTAAGAACTGTTGTCGAACAGTTTGAATAACAGTTAAAACAATATGAAATCATTATCTACCCCGAGATTCTTAAACAGTAATGGGGATTAGATACAGGAATTACTAAGGTATGACTTTGTTTTTAAGTCCAAGTCTCCAAACGATTTGGCTTTTTTTTTTTAATTCAAAGGCAGCAAATCTACATAGAACTTAATTGACACAACCAAAGTACGGGGACTTTCGCTAAGCCTTCTACAACAAGAGATACACAAAAGTGAATAAACTGATTTTGAAATTTTATTTTCTTTTATCTTATTTCATTTCATTCTGTCATCTTTACCCAAGGTAAAGATAGCAATAACACGGTATGTGAGTATATCAATAAATTGGGCTTAACTGCCGTTTACACTACAGTTTCTAATATCTAAATAGTATCTAACGTATGCATCTATTTTCACGCTGTTAGGAGTTTCTATATATACATAACACCACCAATATGCCAATCATGTCTTCTAAGCCTACATAAGGCTGCTTTATAGAGACAGCTCGTATCAGATGTGATAAAACTGTCTGAACGACCTGTCACTTAGGTAATTTATCACGACAATCTCGTCTTCGGATCGTGATCTAAAAAGTTAAAGTAAAAGTATCCCAAACATCTTGATCAGATGCGTTGGGGTGTCGCCCATCTCCATTTCTGTAGCCCTTGGGCCACACAAGTGCAAGTCACTACAGCAGGGGGCTGGTCCGCTGATAGTGATGTGTGTTTAACTTCCCTACTCTTTCCCAAATGCTGAGTGCTAAGCGAAAGCAGTACGTACCATTTTTAGAAGCTTTGGTATGACCCGGCCGGGGATCGAACTCACGACCTACCGTATGCAAGGCGAACACTCTACCATTTAGGCCATTGCACCGGTTGATCGTGATTTCCTGTGTATCAAATAGTCCTCTGAGTTTTAGGTGTTTAACTACATGTTGTATATCGACACCATGTGTGCTTTTGTGCGGCCTTTGCGATGGTTTATCACATTTAGAACAGTTTTGAGCACGACTTCTGGGGGCAAATGGTCAGAAGATCGGGTATAATTTGGATGAATGCCAAGGACAGGTCATAGACTGGAAGTTATTTTCTGCTGTGCTGTATATCATTCTCAAGTAGCTGACAAAAAAAGGAATAGCGCGAACAATCAGTGTCTGGGGTCACTTGACGCAATGTAGTGCGCGCGAACAGCGCATTCTATTATTGTTTAGGTACTACTTGGATTTTGCAAGGTCTCCTGAGGATTTGTCTTCCATCTTGTGCGTACCATCTTTATTTATCCCTGGCGATCTCGGTTTAGGTGAAGGGAATAAAAAAGAATCCGAGGAAAAGTGAGGCAGAAAAAGGTACTTTATAAGGAAGAAATAATGGTCAGTAATGAGATACAGAGATCGGATTGTTTCGAAGAAATCTTTTTTTTTCATAAACAGTGAAAAGAATTATGTAGAGTGAATCCAACGCGTAAGCTCCAAAAACCAACACACAGGTTTAAATCACACATTGTTGTCACAATCCAAATCTCTGTGTACACTACTTACAAGTAAAACAGCCAGAGAGTAAAGTATGTATTAGAGTTTTGACAGTTTGATCACGTCGCGTTGTCAGGAAGAAGTAATCATCGCCGCTGAGGGTCGTTGCCCTGACTGATTGGGTAATACAGGAACACACTAAGCACGGCCGTGTTGATAAGAGTAAATGGATGACATCCGCGCGCGCATCAATTTTACTCCGTTTCCGAAGAAAACGTTTGCGACCATACTGTAAATCATACAAAGCAGCTGAAAAATGAGTACATCTTTTACGTAAATTATGAAAAATTATTAGAAAACGGATACCAATGTGGTGAAATGCCAAAAATCAAGTCCAAAGTCAAAGAATATGTTTTTACTTTTTAAGACAGACGAGGACGACGTGGCACTGCACTCAAGTTTTTCATAACTTATTCAACAGTGCCACGTACAGAGAATGACATTTCTACACCTGGGTGGGGTAAGGACAGTCGTGTTAAGCGCCTTTTCCCAAGGATGACGTCAGGGGATTCGAAAGCACAAACATGAAGAACCTATTTTCGGTATATGATACTTTGTGTGTGATTTGTTCAACCTCCCTGACCACTTATATTTACTAATGAAGGAAACTTTTTTCCTTGCCAAACTATTTGTTCCCACGCTCGCACCAGTCCTGTGGTTCCCAGAGGATGTCATCCATGTAATCGAATCGACATGGCCTAATAACCCATGGAACTATGGCCTGGGAACCCGCTAAGCGAAAATGTGATGCCATAAATTGCACACAAAAGATTAAAACAAAACGGATACTGATGTGGTGTCAAGTAAAAAGTCAAAAAAAATGTGAAAGCACACACATGAAGAATCTATTTTCGGTACATTGTACCATACTTTGTGTGTTTTTAGTCATTCGTTCAACCTTCCTGACCACGTAGATTTCATAATAAAGGCAACTTTATTTCTTGCCAACCTTTTTGTTCGCACGCTCGCATTGGGTTCCCAGATAATTTCATCCATGCAATCGAATCGACATGGCCTAGTAAAGGATCCCGTTAAGCACGGGCATGACAGATACTGCGTGAAACGCACGACAACAGCGCGTCTGCAGCGGAGTACTGATGAGCCCGGGCTGCCGAATAGCCGCCATCAGCCGCGCTACGGGGTTTTAATGAATCATCCAGGGTGTTGTAGGATCAACCTAATCATCGTGTTCCAATTCCGGAGGGGTCGCCCGAGAGTTGGCGGGCATTTTTCCTGCTCTTTATAGACGATTTACTCACTCAAGTCCCCCTGCAAAGCGATAGATACATAAAGTAAAGGAGGAACTAGATATTCAACGGCAAGTTTCTGCAAGTGTTGCTTATTCAAGAGCGGTAGCCAGGGATAAAACGTAGAGTCACAACGGTATGAAAAATTACAGCCAAAGGACAGAAACGTTTTTATTTGTATTCGTACAACAGTTCTGCAGATGAATCCTGTTACTCTTACTAGTCTTAGACTCATTTTCTATCCCTGTTATCAGACCACCAGCGGCAAGTAGCCGTGGTACTTGAGCAGAATCACAAACCTTTTCATGAAGACATTGTTGTTTACATCTGCACGCCTTCCATTTGGAGCTGCATTAACACAACAACAGTTCAGCACGAGGGACAGGACCATGGTGTAGTGATAGTTCCTAATGGCGGTTGTTCGGCGCTCCTATCTGTATCACCAGAGCTGTAAACCGCCTCATGATGCAGTTTCTTACTTAAAACGATCATTTATAAGCTATACTGACGGTATAAGAAGGTGTGTCTCTCCTTAAAAGACTTTCAGTGTACCATTCGAAGAGCTTGACGCCCTCGAGACACACGGCATGGCAAGCAGTTACTCCGCGTAAAGAATTGGGGAGGAAATAAGGTGACTACGAGATAGTCTATTACATCTGTTAGAGTCCCTGGAAACCAACGTTACTGTTTTGTCGATCCTCCCTCTTTCATCGCACAAATCGTAATCACTTTGACGGCAAATTACTTTCCCGGGAATAGGAAGACTATAGATATTTCGTATCTAGGCACTCTACAACCAACAGAGAACGCCTAAGTGTGCCTAGGCTTGCAAGATAAACCTAAAAGCTAAGAGAGCGAAACAAGTTTGCAGACAATATCTATGATTCACCAGCATATCTGGATTTCTTACATTTTTTCTAAGCATACAAATGATTGCAGAAGATAGATGATAATGATATCTAAAACAATCTATGTGTATCGACTAACAGACAAAACTTCCAAAATTGCTTTCTATTCAAAATTGGCATTCTATTCAATGTGGCAGCGTCGCATAATTCATTGTAAACTGTACTTCTACCGCCCTCGAGGCACATGACATGACAATTACACCGAGTAAAGAATTGATGAGGAAATAAGGTGACTACGAGACAGTCTATCACATCTGTTAGAGTCCCTGGAAACCAACGATACTGTTTTGTCGATTCGGCTCCTGTCATCGCACAAATTAATCACTTGGACGGCAGATCACATTCCCGGTAGAGTATGGATTTTCCCATTTTTGGGGGGGCCATCAGTCAACAGCCAACAAATAGCACACAAGTTTACCCCTAGCCTGCAACACAAGCTCAAATGCGAAGACGTGTAAGAACTTGAGTACATGAATGTGCACAAAATTTAAAATAACTAGGATTTTAACCATGAAAATCGCAAGAAAATGTTATTTTTTTTGCTTACATGTTTACAGTTAAATACACCTCCGGCCATGTGCATGTGTGGATTCAAATTAGGCTCTGTGGACAAAATGTAAACTTCTGTATATTTCAGTTACATTGTTAACTGAAGGGACCATCCTAAAGATTAATAGATAAATGAAAAAATACATTTCGTATTATAAGATACTTGATAACTTACTTGATACTAAAAGGAAGTGGCCAAAATGACTTTCACTTTCCATCTAAAGTTTTATATGACATTGTTGCATGATTTATTGTGAACTGGGAGTCTGGAGTTCTCTAGTCTTAAAGAAAGATTAAATGAAACTTCCCTGGAGGTTGTGGGATACTCATAAGCACATAATCCTCCGAAAATCTCCCAGATGGAATCCACATCGTTTATCATTTCAAGTAATGGACCGATGAATTACACATGGAGCTATATATAGCCCATAGGGACACAGGCTACGTCATCACTGCACTACGGGAATGTGTTCCACAAAATGTGTGGTCTGGCGATTAGTCATAAAAGTTATTTGCAAGTTCGTGCCCGCAGGCTACTTGCCTTATGGGAAACATACATGCATGCGGCAAGTGCTTGGCATTAGTGTACAAAAGGAGACAGATTCTAGTGTTGGCTATATCTAGACAAGTTTGGTTTGTCGTTTTTCGGTCTATTGTATTGGTCGAAAAGAACGTACGAGGAAGTTTTGGTATAAAACCTGGTTTCCCAGTCCTACATGTATCATCATCACAGACGAAAGACAGCGGATGCTGTCTGAAACGTCTTACTGTATCAAAATGTTATCCAGTTGCTTGAGTAACTATTTTTGGCGTATCTTACTACCTGGATGTCTAACCTTCATCAACGTAACGTACGAGGAAACTTTCTCGATTACAACAGCCCCATACCTGACTTAGCGTTTCTCTTTCTTGGCACGAACAGTCGAAGTTTAGCTTCTTAGCTTATCCATCTTTTCAACTTGAAAGTTCACAGTGCACCACCTGAAGAAAAGCCTAGCCTCTAGGTGCGCGGGTTTCCACGTGATTTATTCGGGCGGTAATGCCTGCTGACCGCGATGCCCCGCGACTCAGCCCTGCAGGGGGGTCTGGCGCACACACGCACAGGCGCACATCAATCATTCTGACGTCATATTCATGATGCAACATCTTGGCACTGAGAGAGAAATAGGGAGACAGAGACGGGACAGAGAAATGAGAGACAAAGAGAGACATAGGGACAGAGACAAGGCACAGAGGGAAAAAGAAAATGGCATGAAAGGGACCAGAAAATGGCGGCCGGATTGCAAAGGACATGCATTGACTAGCACATTCAAATAGACTCGACTCGAGGCGCTTGTGTTCATTGTTTAGGCTACACCAAGTAATTTTATGGATGACGTCTGCGCGCGCATTGATTTTGGTCTGTTCCCAGAAAGAAAAAAAAAATTCCGCTTCCTGTAACTACGACCAAAGAGTTACGACAGTGCCGCAAATCAATGGGATATGGAAAGAAACAGGACAGGACAACAACTGCTGTTCAACTTCAACTAATTTATTCAAATTATTGCTGTTTTCATGATGAATAGAATAATTGTCAGTTTTTACACTGTGTTCTCTCATTCAATTTGTGTCCTAACATGTATCCTCGACTATTATATTTCAAATCTAGGCATCTTGTTTTTTTCGACCCTTCTTGTTTTTCTTCCGCGCTCTCGCATTAGATTTAGGGTCTCCAAAGGACGTCATCCATAAGAATTACTTGGTGCAGCCTTATATTGAAAACACAATGTTCTTCAGCGTGCTGCAAATGCTGCAGAAAGCGCACGCCATATGTTAAACTATAACTGTGCGTTCCTCCAGTTCAATATGTTGTGGCCAGAATTTGGCAGTTACGGCCATTGCCAGCAACGTGTCCTTATGACACTAAGATAGATCAAGCATTTTCAAAACAAAATTAGAGGTACAGCACATACAGATATGGCATTGCAGAATCGGTTGATGTATAGTTTTTCATCTACCACGTCAATTGAGTTTTCGGGGCTACCATTTGATAATAATCATGGCGCCGGGTATGAGATACCTTAATCCACCTGTGTCGCCCGGGCATGGCCCTATATCATAGTGTTGCTGATGCGATACAACCATGTACTTCATTGCTGGTGTGTAACGCAGAATGGCGGTTATACCAGATATCTAGATACAGATACAGAAGCTGGTGTGTTACGCCGAATGGCGGTTATACCGGCTATATAAATAAAGACTGAGATAGAGGTTTCTTCTCATTGGGTAGGGTGGTAACCATTCATCCGTCCAACTACGGCATGTTGTCGCTCAAAGGATCAGCTTTTAGGTCCCGCTTTAAATGCAATTTCTCCACCGTGCTCTCTCGTTCAATGTTCAATGAAATGCAGCCTGCAGGACGATTTGGCAAAAACAAACTTTAAGGTTCAAACAAAGAAACAACGTGTTTTAGTTAAGATCACGTACGTACCAGGAAATTTTGCTGACTGAGGAAAAAGGAAAGAGAGTTCCCACGCCAATGACGGATGAAGATATCGCTAGTTGATGCGCTTGTGAGCTCCTTTAGCTTCGAGCGTTCCTCGAAGGCGTCTGTACCTCTCTCCGATGCAATTTATCACCTGAGAACAAAGCGAAGACGTGTCCCAAGGCACAGTAAATGTGCTAGCGTAAGAAGAAGGGTAAGATATTTCACTCGCTACTGGCGGCGATTGTAGCGGCTGTGTAAAAACGTGTAAAGAGATAGTGTACGCGCATAGATGGAATCGTTTTATTTGACTGTAGCAACGACTTAGCTAGAATTGTGATTGCTTTTAAAGGGTTTGACTTTTTTTCCGAATCGCATGTACAATCGCGTTGTAGTCACATCAATTTTCTCCAGAAAGACTAATATCTTGAATCAATTCCGGGGTTTGATACTTGTTTGAGGATAAACGACTGCAAAGAATTGTTTTACATGGCCATCGATATGAACAGTTCGATGCAAAAGCGGTTTGGCATAATATCGCTTCTGTATTTTACATCAAATTGAATGTATTCCACTGAACACCAATACATCAGGTAAAACGATTTGTCAAAATTCTGAGATAACGGATAAAGATAACATTCTTTCACAGCGTTTCTGCAAATATCATTCTTTAGATATTTTGTTGTTTTACGTCGTCCTTTGGACAGACAAGGACGAAGTGGCACTGCAGTTTTCCATAACTTATTTCAACGGTGCCACGTACAGAGAAGAATATACTCATTTCTACGCCTGGGTGGAGTGAGGAAAGTCGTGTAAAGCGCATTTCTCAAGGGCACAGCATCGGTGGCGTCAGGGGATTCGAACCCGGGACCGCTAGGTTCTGGGCCGAACACCCTTCAATTTTGTTTCGCCTTGGATCAGAAGTGCGTTATTGACACCGATAGGAGTTTAATGTGACCCGGAAGCCCTAACTGCCTCGCGGTTCTCCGTACAAATTGAACGAGGCGTGATCTTAATGAGAATCTATGTTCGGAACTGCTCCAAGTAATGACGTGTCACAAAGACTCAGTATAACGAAAGCAGTAAGTTTCGGGAGTCGTTTCAAGGTTAGAATGTTTTGAGACAGCTGCAAACAGACGTGTTGTTTTGGCCACATTTTTAAACGACGGAAAGTGTTGGGCAACTGCTGGGCGCAAGAATAAAAAAAGAACATTGGCAGTTTATATCATCGGAAGATGGTTGAAAGACTCTGGAGGTGCTGAAAAGCAATTGGAGGACCTCGAAGATAACTGAAAGATGATTGAAAGATCTTTTTAAGACCATGGAGATCCCCGAAATGCCATTTTAGCATCCTTATGATCATGGAAAGACCTTGAAGATTGTTGAAAGATAGTTCAAAGACTTTGGAAAGCATTTGGAGAACCTTGAAGGTCATCGGAAGCTAACTATAAAATCTTCGAAAAACATTTGAGATCCCTAAAAGATACTTAAAATACATAAGGTATCACTAAAGGGTCATCGGAAAATAACTTGAAGATCACTGAAAGGTGGCTGAAAGACCTTGGAAATCATCGATACATCTTTGAGATATCTCTAGAAAACATCTAGAGCTTTGATGAGCGCTAACTGAAAAATCGTTGGCAAATATGTCAATTTTTGGACGCTGTTAACGGTGTCTCAAAGGTTTCACTTTTGCATTAAGAGTGCGTCGTGCAAACATTTTACAGCAATACGGTGTTTCGCAGTAAAGCGATGTAATAGAAAACATGTTGGTGCGAATTGTCACATTGGATATATGATAGACTGTGCAGCGATCATTAAGTAGAAATGTAGATGCAGAAGTTGCAATTCATTAATACTAAATCATGCCAAAGGTTAAGAAACGCAAACATCATACTAATGCTTTTATTTTATTTTTCAGGAGAGGAATCTTTCAAACCCATCCGAGTGGAGTTCCTTTGTCGGCGCCAACTGCCTGCGTCTAACTCGTCAGCAATGAAAGAGCTCGTGTTCGCTGAGGCTTTTCTCGGCAAAACCCTGCAGCAATAGTGGGAGACTTAAAGTGATTCCTTAAGGCGGTGTGGAGCACAGGGAGACTGGTATCTCTTACAGACGACGCTTTGGAGCACAAGTCTTGGAGCGACAATGTTTCAGACTGTGCCTTGAGGAACGGAAATGTTTGAAGGAGGCTTTAGTGAAGTCCAATGCTTCAAAGACTTATCCAGAGAATCAAAGAAAGGCAGAAATCTGAATGGTCTGAAAAGGATTTTTGTCCTTGATAGCATTTCAAAGAGCTCCCTCTACGCGTATGCAAGTTTTTTAAAGGAACTATGGTATCCTCTTCTATTTGCAGAAGTTGAAGAAAAAAAAAGTAGAGTGAACAGCTTCGCTCAATTTACATTCTCATATGTTAGTCCAACACAAACTTGCAGCTGCCATCCGTCACAGTGCATTTAGATCGATGTCTTTGACTGATCCGCAAGTGTATCCTAAATATTTCAACTCAACTTGTGGAAGCATGTCAGTTCAAACAAAACGTTTGATAGATGATCGTTTGCTTCTGAAGAGGAACACGAAAAATGGCAGAATCATATATACAAATATTAAAGTTTTAAACCAATGATTCCTAGAATTATCGTAGAGTGGAACTCAGACCGTGCGGTACGTGCATCCTTGCCAGATACCTTCAAATAACGCTGTCTTGTTGTTATGAGCAATCTCCGCTTACCTGCCGAGCGAGTGTGTTACGCCGAAGTGTGGTTATACTTGAACACTAAAACCTACAGATAGAATTTATCGTTGAGTCCAACTAGTCGTCGACAAGGTTAAATACGGTGAGGCTACGTTTGCTCGTTTGATATAACCAGCCATCGCTTTGTGCCTGCAGAGCTGGTGCATAACGCCTACGTGTGGCTATACCTGATGTACACTAAAACTAAAGCCACAGCGAGCAGAACTTTCCGCGAACCGAAGAAGACTGCGCTATCAGATGGTCAAAAGAACTTAAAGAGAGCGGCTTCCTTGGATCAGCAGCGCAGAGTGGCTACGATGTGCGGCGACTCCGATTGATCTCCTCACCAATAACCATCTCCATTACCTACATTGCGTGGAGTTACTCACGCGGCTGCGTCAACGGAGATGGCAGCGCTACAATCCTGACGACTCGTTCCGCGATCTTCGCCGATAAGCCCGTGAGGGCGGGCGGTATCGCACCCTCCATCGGCGATTCGCCGGGAAGCTAACTGCCTGACGCGGCAATGCCAGGCTTATCAGCACCATCAGGCACGGAGTTGACGTGACGGGTCGGAGGTGGATGGATGGAGGGATGATTCCTCCTCAGCCCTAAAGGACTCTGGCGTGCATATCTCCCCTGAATAGGGTTGGATACGGCCTCAGGCGGTCATGCTAGGTTTAGGAAGAATGCCTGCGAGCAATACCATCAGCATAACGGAGCTCTTAACGCGATGACCGATGCGTTTGTCCTGCTAAGGCTCGTGGAAAGAATTGGTGATCAAACTGAAGTGGACACTCGGATGCCGGTGTCCGTGCAACTTGTACGTGAAAGGCGCCTGCACCACTCGATATGGGAATAATTATCACAGGATGACGAAATGGTTTTGACGTTTTTATAGTTCCGCTGCGGCTCTAGAATCTGCCTTGGCGAGGAGTTCCATTGATTGCGAGCGTGTAGAATCACTATACTCTCTTGAGTAACGTTTGGTGATTCTTCTTCAGAAAGAAGATACGTATACGCTTTCCTTTCCCATTGCGATTGTCTGACACAAGCTTTACGGCAGATACAACACTTTGTTGGCTTCAGCAAGACCTCAGCGAAAATCACAACGGACATGTTGCACGAACTTCATGAACGGAGAACTGTTATCACAGATGGAAGGTTGCTGCTAAAGGCGTTTGTCTTGATCTTTGTGCTGACGGCATTGACAGGTAAGTGACATTGAGCACTCGACGCTTCATGCGTGCGAACTGTTTACTGGAGTAGAGCAAAATGTTTACAGCCGTTTACCTGATAGGATACTGAAGGTATTGCTAAATTAGAGTCGTTGAAAATAGAACAGATTGGATATATAATTTTTGTAAGGTGAGATAATTTTGCAAGATTTTGAATTCAACACTTCCTTGTTTTCTATAGAAAGCTATTGCAGGAGAGCCCGTAGTGTTTTTCTTTAGCTATAACAAATTTAAACGCCATGAACAATCTCAAAGTCATTAAGCCTGTAAAACACGAGTAGGTTCCGTGTTAAGTTCACGTGGGAATCACCGTTACATCTATTCTGTGACACCTGGGGCTTTAAAAAATGCAAATGCTAGCCAGGCGCCTCCTCATTATGCTGTCGCCTTCTTCAAAATTCAAAGACCTGAAGGCGTTGTATGTACAATCTTCTGTCTCTTCTGAGTTCTTTTATCCTTACACAAAACGATCCATGCCTTGCCAATGTTTGACAACTTTGATTTGCATTAGCAACGTTACTTGATATCGACATGTCTGACGAACTGGACGCTGTGTATACGTATATAACTAGGCTGCTGCCTTGACTTGAAAACTAGGTTGGCTATGCAGCTCATAGAACGTGTTATATGAACAAAATCACCTTTAGATTGTCACTGTGTCTGAAACAAATATACATCTCCCTATGTCTTACGCCTTTTGTGAAACAGCTTGGGATTTTACAAGTGTACTCCTTCAGCCATAAGACAAATGACCAGTCGCTTTATATCGGCGACACTACCACTTCGAAATCTAATTATCTCCATGAAAAAAGGCTTTTTCATGGAGATACTGTTTTGCTTGCGTTTGGTGTTTGTGTGTATGTATGTGTCACCGGACGCTTAAAGTCACCATAACTGTAGAACCTGTACATGGATTGTAATGATTTTTGGTATGTGGGTGGGTGTTAGGAGGAGGAAGGTCAAGGTCGATTTTGGGCCCCCTGGCATGTGTGACTGGAACTGCAATGGCGTATTTGTTAAAATCTTCAATGTAGAAGAACTGAAGAGTGGATCGACAGATCGTCATGTTCTTTGGTACACAGGTAGGTTAGACCAAGTTGTGCACACTTAAGTGCAAACTATGCAAATGAGACCGAATTTGCATAAGTAAGGAGGTAAATCGTTCGCATGGGTGTCGTCGGATGCTTAAAGTCAGCATAACTGTAGAATGTGTAGATGGATTGTAATGATATTTGGTATGTGGGTATGCGCTGGGAGAAGAATGGTCAAGGTCGATTTTGGGCCCCCTGGTTTGTGTCCCTGGAACTGCAATGGCCTATTTGTAAAAATGTTCTAAAGGGGTATAACTGAAGAGGGGAACAACAGATTTTCATGTTATTTGGTACGCAGGTAGGTTGGACAGAGATGTACACACTGAAGTGCAAATCATGCGAAGTTAGTGTGTTTGCGTGTGTGTGCGCGTGTGTGTATGTTTGTGTCACCGTGTGTGTATGTATGTGTCACCGGACGCTTAAAATCAGCATAACTGAAGAACGTGTGGATGGATTGAAATGATATTTGGTATGTGGGTAGGTGCTGGGAGGAGAAAGGTCAAGGTCGATTTTGGGCCCCCTGGTATGTGTCACTGGAACTGCAATGGCGTGTTTGTAAATATTTTGCAAGGAGAATAACTGAAGAAAGGAGCGACAGATTTTCATGTTATTTGATATGCAGGTAGGTTGGACAGAGATGTACAAACTGAAGTGCTAATTATGCCAATTCATACTGAATTTGCATAAGTAATGAGGAATATCTACTCTATTGTGGGCTTTGAGGTCGCACCATCTGTTGGTCTCTTATCTAGGTCAGTAGCTATTTATAGCCACTTCTCCCCTAGCCCGGCCAGTGTGGGTCATACCATTGAGCGATATAGAATGGGGGGAACTGGTTTAATAAAAAAACAAAGTTTCATGGAGATTTTGGGTCCTAAGACTCTTGTTGTCACTTCGTCTCTCGAACAGACCTCTCCCTATGTCTCACGCCTCTTGTGAAGCACCTTGGGATTTTACAAGTTTACTCCTTCAGCCATAAGACAAATGACCTGTTGCTTTATATCAGCGACTTGACCTCTTCGAAATCTAATTGTCACTTCGTCTCTAAAACAGACCTCTCCCTATAACTCACGCCTCTTGTGAAGCACCTTGGGATTTTACAAGTTTACTCCTTCAGCCATAAGACAAATGACCTGTTGCTTTATATCAGCGACTTGACCTCTTCGAAATCTAATTGTCACTTTGTCTCTAAAACAGACCTCTCCCTATGTCTCACGCCTCTTGTGAAGCACCTTGGGATTTTACACTATACACCTTCAGACATAAGACAAATAACCAGTCGCCTTTTATCGGCGACACTACCTCTTCGAAATTTTATTGTCACTTCGTCTCTAAAACAAACATTTCTCTATGTCTCACGCCTAGGCCTCTTGTAGCATAGTCTCTACCAGACTAACCGCGCCGGCTATAGGGAAAATATTTGCCAGGGGAGTTTGGCCATGGAGGGTTTCACTCGCAGGCGCCTATTGAACCCTATCAGCGTAGCCGACTCTCATTATACAATCCACTCTATTTAGCCAATTTCTACTTTTTCCCCAGCGATCCGCGGGGCCTGGTGGAGGCTACTTGTAAAACACCTTTGGCTTTTATAAGTCCGAACTTCTAGGCGCCATATCGTTATGCTGTAGACATAGACAAATAACCTCATCGCGATATATCAACGGCGCTACCTTTCCTAAATCTTGCGAAATAACATTCAAATGTAGCGAAAGACCTTTGTACCATATAGCAAAACGACTTGCCATGCAGCGGAACGTCATGTAGGGGACTGACAATATAGCGAAACAACCTGTAACCGGCCGGTCACATACACCGTGCGATCGTCACGCCATCACTAAAGTAAGAAATCCATAAGATAGTCACGCGATGACAAACTGAGGGAATTCTTTAGATATTCGTACTTATGTCTTACAAAACTCGATTGTCTTATTACAGAAAAGCGGTGTACAGAAAGTGCGAAATAGAGCGAAATGGACAAAAATGGAACTACAGACAGTGCGAAATAGAACGAAATGGACAAAAAAGGGAGCTACAGAAAGTGCGAAATGGAACGAAATGGAAAGAAAATTCCAAGGCTGTCTAAGATCGCTGTCGAGGGTTGTTTCTGTCACAACCGACTTGGAAAATGTTATGGCACCAAAGTCGTACATTAGCCTACATCAGGTGTGACCCCGCCATTAATCAACTAGAAGCGCTGTATAACTGTGCGTATTCTCATTTGTCTCATTTTAAAACTGTGGCTGACAAATCCTCCACGGTCTAACCTCGAGGCATTGTGCCGGCACACGCTATCGACATAGTTTTATTTTATTTTATTTTGTTTTTTTTTGTTTTGTTTCGTTTCGTTTCGTTTCGTTTTATTTTATTTTGTTTTGTTTTATTTCATTTTATTTATTTTATCTTATTTCATTTATTCTATTTTATTCTATTTTATTCTATTTTATTCTATTTTATTCTATTTCATTCTATTTTATCTTATTTTATTTTATCTAATTTTATCTTATTTCATTCTATTTCATTAGAATTGCAACAGTGCAATTATTGCTGGTGTCGTGGCCCACACATAATATACCCGTTTTTACACTTGGGTGGGGAAAGTCGTGTTAAGTGCCTTTTTCGTAAGGGCACAACATCGGTGGCGTCAGGGGACTCGAACCCGATGGTTTCTGGGCCGAAAACCCTGCCGTTACGCCTCACGGCCCCACCGACATACACTGTTTACGCCTGTCACGAGGGAAGACAAACTCGAAGAAAGAGACTTGTAGGTTACATCATTAACGTCCTAATAAAGCTATAAACATAATATAATATTATATCATTGCACATACGTAGTGATATATCATTGCACATACGTTGCAATTCAATAAAACAAATAAATGGTCATAAATACGTTGTATGGAGTCCATTCCAACTCACCGCAAGGGTTGTTACTGTCATGATTTAGAAATCTTAGAAAAAGATTTGCGCAGTTACTTTCAAAATATTTCTAAATTGTCTATTTGAATTCAAATGAATTCATATCTTTATATTCAATATCTAAGAAAAAATTAGAACCATTGTCAGTCAGATACTCTTTTATCAAAATTTTCAAAAATGATTACGAAGATTATTCAAAAACCCTCTAGGTGACTTGGAATGAGCTCTAAAACAGACTTTTTTATCACTGCAAATCTCTTTTGGATGTATTTCAGTCACTGTACATCGGTTTTAATTCTGTGACAACACTGCGATTTTCGGATTCCTGCTCATGTGGGCCTCATACGCATGTGCGAAGCACATCAGTATGACCGCAGGGGAAAATTTGTCAAAATTCGCAAAGTTTGTGTTGCAATAAGGCGCGGCCCAGTGATATACCCTCTTAGCTTGAGCCTCTCACACTGGACCCGCGGCACGCTGGCGGCATCGCTGCGACCGATCGAATTGACAGAGCTTTCAACGAATTTCATCGATAAAAAACGAACCATAGTACGCTTTGTGTTTTGTGTTGTCTTGTTAGTCACACTTGTATGTCTCCATTATAAAAGTTATAAAGTCAAGGGTAACACAAATCCAATTCAGGACTTGTATGTTTTGTATAATGTTCCCATTATAACGTGAATGGTAACACAGATCCAGTTAAGGACGCAGCAAGGCCGCCGACGTGCCGCGGGTCCATTGAGATAGGGGCTTCACGCTCATAATCGACACAGGCCGCCCCCATGGGCGGTAGTTAGCGATGATAAATCCCCGCTACTGTGCGATATGACAGCTGATTCTTGCCGGGGGGCCGACACGTGTGTTTGTTAGCTACGCTTTTGGTAGTAAACCGACAGGAAAATGGGTCAAACTATCCAGGGGGAGGACATTCGTCGCCAGGGACCGTGTTTGGGGGGCTCGTTATTCTTAATGGGTGATAAAACGGACAGGTCTTCTTCAACTGTATTGGTTGAACATGTATATTAGCTGAATCATATTTTTGCTGATCAGCCCTAAGAAGAGGATACTTCAATTCTGACGCTAATGCCTTTATTGCTTTTTTTCTAATTTGTCATTACGTATTATTAAAGTAAAGAATACGGAGATGTCTTCCTGATTTTCATTGGTTTGTCATCAACATGATTCTTAAAACTGCAAACTTATATTTTGGGTAGAAATAATCTTTCTCTCTTTCCTTTGCCTATCCCTTCCTTCCTTCCTTCCTCACACAATTCCTTCCACAATTCCTTTTTTTCGCCATTTCTTGCTTACATCACACCTCACTTACTTCCATCCCAGCTCCCTTCCTTCCTTCGTTCACCTGTCCATTCGTTCCTTCCTTCCTTCACACTATTTCATGGTGACCGTTTCTCACTAGGTGCGTCAGACCTGCTCCTGGAAGACGTTACGGATGAGACAGAGGACGCCACCCGCGGCCCGCTGCCGTACTGCAGCCTGTTCACAAACCGTGCGCCCCACCCCGAGCACAAGCTGGTCAAGTGTTCCTGGTTCCACAACGACGCCTGCTGCTACCAGGAAGAGGTGGACAGGTGTGAAGAAAAAACGTAGACATGGAAGTTTATCTGAACAATGCAGCTACAGCTACAATATCCTGGTTTCCATCTAAACGACCGATAAATCCTCCCGTTCATGATCTAATAGAAATCTATGTAACATGTACTGGGATAACTATCTAAAAGTTTTGTAAAGACTTCTCGTATGCAAAAAGGTCCGCGTTTGCATAAATCATACTAGCTGATGATTTCATATGCAAACTAGAGTTCCACAAACACATTATCTTCGCCAAATAATCAAGGCTTATTATGGAAAGTGATTAATATTTACGTGCTTATCATCCCCTGCAAATTTGATCATGCACCATACCATTTGGACGTTATGATTGGGCGAATGAGTCCAGTCTAGATAGGGTTAAAAATCATTTGGTGGTACAGGACTAGTATATGTGTAGAGTGTGCTGATATATGTTAAAACTGGTCATGAAAAAATATGCTCCTTATTTGCATAATTAGTCATTGATAATGTAAAGCCCCATCCGAGCTCTCTACATACCAAACATCACGACGATCTGTCGACCCATTCTCAAGTTATTCATGTCCGAATGTCAAAACAAAAACACCCACTGCAGTTCTTAACAAGCCGCTAGGGGGCCAAAATTTACAGAACTTACTTTCTGTGGCATGAACTATCTACCACACAAAAATCATGACCATAACACTTTCAGAAAATATGCCCCTAAATGTTGAAGCTCTGCTGCAGTACCTTTGGTACCCGCTAGAAAGCCCATTATCGAACTTGACCTTCCTTTCTGTAAATCCTACCCATCCACTAAATATCATAAGGATCCATCAACAGCTTCTCGAGTTATGCTGGCGACATACAAATACACATCCACACAAAGCCCGCTGCAGTACCGACGGAAAATACCAGGGGAACCACTTTTTAACTTGACCTCCGTTTCTACAACATCTACACACCTGCAAAAAATTATGAAGATCCATCAATGTTTCCGTCACTTTTTTTGCCTACATACAAACACACAAAAATGCTTAGTCCGCTGCAGTACTATCAAAAAAACGCAAGGTAAACCATTTTCGAACTTGACCTTCCTTTACACAACCGCTACACACCTACTAAAAATCATAAAGATTCATTGAAGTTTTCTTGAGTTATGCTCCTGACATACATTCAGACCCACCCAACAGATTTTTCAACCGAAAACATAATCTTCTCCGAGTACAAGTACTCGGCGAAGATAAATATCATGAGCATGCGTCCAGAGCTTCTCGACCTAATCTGTATACAAACCAAGGGCACCGAAAACATAACCCTCTCGGCTATATATATTTGTAACGTGGTAAAACGCATCTAAGGGTGTTCGTGAATTATTTCATAAGGTTGGTAAATGACTGTATAACACATGATTTTTCTTCCCACAGGATATTTCCGACAGTGGTGCCTCCTCGCGGAGCTAACCAGAACTGCACGGACCACCTGTACTACCTGATGTGTTACATCTGCTCTCCCCGCCAACACCTCTTCTACAGCGACGAAGTCGTCACCATTTGCGAAGAGCTCTGCAACCGGTAGAAATTAATACATCCTTCGTGAAAATCGCTATGTTTTCTGACCGGCTGTTTTTTTCTGAAACCCGCTACACCGCCAACACAGATGATTTGGAATAGTAAACTTTCACATTTAGTTGAACAAACGCGCTGTCATTGATCGTTTGGTTATCTTTCCTTACTGTCATGGTGTCTGAATATATTCATAAAGCTTACAATTAGAGAGGTGTCTCTGATTTCAGTCTTTTCAAAACGTAGGTCTTACTATAACATGGACGTTTTTCTAATCGAGGTGATCGATCATAGAGTCATTTGACTTGGATGGTGTTCCAAGTGATGATAGATATCACGGTTAAGTAAATTAAGTTGTGTTTCGCTTTTGGTACTTTTGTCTACTATAAAATAAATATTTCTGATAGTTCCGAAAATAATTTCATCAGGTTGGTAGAACATAGGATATTTGGAGTTTCACAACCAGGTAATCTCACCTGCTGACATTTCGGTGTCTGTCAGACACCTTCTTCAGAGCTTCTGACTGGAGTACTGCTTCTCACCGCTATAAGTAGCCGATGTAGGTGGCGCTTTTGCAGTGAGAACGTAAGCTCAGCCATATTTGGGATTACGTTCTCGCCGCAAAAGCGCCACCTACATCGGCTACTTATAGCGGTGAGAAGCAGTACTCCAGTCAGAAGCTCTGAAGAAGGTGTCTGACAGACACCGAAATGTCAGCAGGTGAGATTACCTGGTTATGTAATAAGAAACTCCAAATATCCTTTCTGATAGTTGCTTCATTCCCTCACCCTTTCCCCAGCCTGTTCGAAGCCTGTGCGAACGCGACGCTGAAGGGTCAGCGGATCGGCGAGCAGTACTCCTCGGGCCGGGACTACTGCGTCAGCCGGAAGTTCCGCGTGGGGCGACAGAGCAGTGGCAGCTGTTACTCCCACAACTTCTCCGTCGTGGAGGACATAAACCCGCCGAGCTCCCACCAAGATGGCGCCGGGGGTTCCGTGTCGCTTGTTGTCATGACCTTGATAATTACAAGGACGTTTGCTACGGCGTCATGACAAATGTTGTAGATATGTCGCTCTCGTTCTACTTTTGTTCGTCAAACACCAGTGACCTTTGACCTCTCCATCAAGATGGTGCCGGGGATTTCGAGTCGCTTGTTTTCATGACCTTGATAATAATTGCAAGGACGTTTATTACGGCAATATGACAAAACTAATACAAACTTGTAAATGTTGTAAATATGTTGCTGTCTACTTTTGTCATATACCAGTGACATTTGACCTCTCCTCCAACATGGTGGGGTTGCGTCTGTCTCGCTTGTGATCATGACCTTGATAATTGCAAGGAAGTTTATTACGGCATCATGACGAAATTGTTAAACTTGTATATGTTGTAGATACGTCCCTCTTGTTCTACTTTGATTTGTCATACATCAGTAACTTTGACCTATTCGCCAACATGGCGCTTGTGTTCTCGACCTTGACAATCATAATGACGATTATTGCGGCATCATCACAAAATTGTATATGTTGCAAATACGGCCTCGTTTTGCTATTGCTCGTCATACACCAGAGACCTTTATTTGACCTCTCCGCCAACATGATGCTAGTGGTCATGACCTTGACAATCACAATGACGTTCATTACGCCACCATGAAAAAGACATTGCACTTGTAAATTTAAACACGTCACTCTCGCTCTGCTTTTGTTCGTCACACATCAGTGAAGACCTTTGACCTTTCAACTAACATGATAGCGCGACCTCTGTCTCGCTAGTGGTCATGACCTTGAAAATCACAGGCGTTTATTTCGGTGCCATGACAGAAACTGATACAATTGTTAACAGTGTTAAATATGTCGCTTTTGTTCTAATTTTGTTCGTCCCACATCAATGAAGAACTCTGACCTCTCAACCAGCATGGATTGTATTCACGATATTGACAATCGCAAGGACGTTTGTTATACCATAATTACACGATTATTTATTCACTCTCTGGACATATGCTTAAGAATAAAGAAGTCTGAAATGTCTAACGTTAGAATAAAAATGTCCGCTAAGGCGCGATTTGGAACCTATTACGTCATTCGTATCCCATTACTTGGTATCTTGCGCGCATGCGCGTGACGATCCAACTGTGACAATGTGTAAATACAAAGTTGTCATCTTGTTCAAGTTTACGCCCGTCAGAAATCATTGAAGATCTTTAACTTTCCTAACAATATGGCGTCAGAGGTTCAAGTTCATGTCTTTTGTCGTTCCGAATTGACAATCCCAGTTACTGTCATTACTGTCAGTAGAATGATACCTGCTGCAGATAATTTACATATTTTACGTTTGACCTACTCCTATGCTGGTAAGGATATGATATTATGATAATAATGGTTCAGAAATTAACCGTGCAATATATATAGCAACGGTTACTTTTCTAGTACTTAATTGGTGCAGGGTTAACAAGTTGTCCAAAGTAGGACTATGAGCTAAACAAAGAAGGTTATGCTAACATTTATCATCAATTATGCAAATAAGCTCCTTATTAGCATGATTTGATTCAATGGTGTTCACATTCACACTACTTCCCAATGCCACGAGTATGAAATTGCCGTCATTAAGTAGTATGGAATTATAGTAGTTTGACATTAATTATACAAATAAGTTTGCATATTTTCTATCTATCAACATTCCTTTATTCCTCAGTTACAAATTCGCATATTTGAATAGTCATATCATGGAACACAGCGGGTTTTTAAATTGCCTCATTAATTATGCAAATTAGAATCTGATTTGCATCATTATCATCCAATCAAACAAAGCACCACGTAAGTTATAGAGTAATAGTATTTCTCATTAATTATGCAAAAGAGGTCTTCATTTGCATATTACTATTTCTCTCTTCCTCGGTCATGTCACATGTTTGAGAGTCCTATCATGGAATTTGGAGGATGTATCAATTTTCATCATTAGTTATGCAAATTAGATACTGATTTGCATAATAAGTATTAAATCATGTAAATCATCACTCAAGCTATCCACTTAGCAAAAAGCATGACCATCCATCAAGCCCTTCTTGAGTTATTCCCTTTCACAGTCTGAAGCAAAACCTGCTCCTGCAGTCCCAGAAAATGCCGCTAGGGTGTCCAAACCGATACCTTTTACTCTCTTTCCAAAGAGCTATCTACCACTCAAAAGTCGGTTCCATAGCATATCCAAAACATGAGATATCAAAACAGGAATTTCCGCTGCAGTACTATAACAAGCCGCTAGGGGGCCCAAAATCTAATCATTTTCAGGTCTCACCAAGACCTACCAACATACCAAATATCAAGACAACCCATCCAGGCATTCTTGAGTTATGCCGGTCTTCTTATACATATTAACGCTACCCTATGCATAACCTTCTCGGCGAAGGTAACTACTTGCACAGTGCCTTGAGGAACAGTGCAATTTCACAAGATCAAGATCTAAAAGTCAGTGAGAAGCCAATTTGTGCCAGCCAACACGTTTTAGGCGACACGGTAAAACCCCCTGGCCCAATGGGAATATATCCTTACTACACCAGGAACACTTCCCCTACACGAGTAACACGTTCCAGCTGGTACCCTGAGCTAGTAGTATATACAATATAACACATTTTTACACTTTTCTCGTTAATTATGCAAAATACTTCGCCCAAAATCTAATCATCTTGAGATTTCCCACATACACATCAACACACCAAATACGACAACAATCCATCCAGGCGTTCTCGACTTATTCTGTTCACTAACAGACACACAGACAAGCATCAAAACATAGACTTCTCGGCGAAGTCAACAATCACATAATGCACATGTACATATGGGCAACAGATACACATTTGCTCCACACTTGCACTTTGTGGAATTGTCGTAAGGGTCTGGACGCTGCCATTCGGCGCCACCAGGTAGCCTCAATACTACATTGTCCATAATACCAACCGAAGTCAGGTACTCATTCACACCTGGGTGGAGTGAGGAAAGACGTGTCTTTCTCATGCCCAAGGGCACAACATCGAGGCATATCAGTGGTTCAATATCGGGACCTCTCGGTTCTGGGCGAAACACCCTACCGATTACGCTACACGATACAACAAGATGCCAAATAGTACGTTGGCACATTTTGTTAATCATTACCCTCATTACCAACAAAGCTGCTTATCACGATAACGGCTTTTCTTATCCCGGACGTCTCAGCTCTGTCTTGCAAGTCGTCGGTACGTTCTTAATAAAACTTTAAGACCTTGTAAGGCACGTTACTTACGACGGAGACAATAAGAAGCCAAAGAGGCACGATGAGCTGGTGTGTGGTGACTCTTGCTGCGTGCGTTTTGGTCCTTCTGGGAGGTGTGAGCGGACAGACGGAATGCCCCAGCGCTTGCACATGTTCCACAGGTAAGAACTAGCAAACACGTACAGCCCTTTGCTCCAACACCTTTATGTTCTGAAATCCTATGTTCCAACACCCTTAAATCTATGTTCCGAAGTCCTGAGTTTCGACACCCCTACGACGTTCCTATAATCACACGTTCATATATGTTAGAGTAATACGGCCAGGATAAGAACTGTGTCGAAACATAGCGGTGTAACCATCACAATCAAAACATGTGAAGTGATCGGATGAATCATTATTATAAGCTTAGCATGCTTAGGGTCCTGGTGAACGAGGATGCGCAATCGCTGCTTGTCCTCTGTCCTCCACAACTTCTAGGGAGGCCACAGCAGGTACATTCTATAGAAGACATCCACTACATGTAGACTCCGATTCTAAGAATGGTAAGAGCTCGCGATCGCGCAAAGTAAAGATATGAAGTGCCTATGAATAAGCAGCTAAAGGTTGCACCACGCACTTGCTAATTGTCTATTACCTTCCACAGCTTTTACTGATCTTGACCAACGTGCTCTTGCCCTAACAACCCAGTAATGCTTTCGAGAACAGCCCTCAAAACCAATATGTTTAGCCTGTATTTGCAAAACTCTTCTAACTGTCCACAGGTATACCTCAAGCATTCCAGGTTTTGTTTACTTGTACATAATAGCACGGGAATAAAAGAATGAGCGCTCGAGCATATGCACACATATGTAGGAATGTGTATATTGGAGATAAGAAAACACAATGTCTACACAACCGATCAGTGTAAATTGAAATAAACTCCAAGTAAACCACACTAAGCAGAAAGGGGGCCATAAATCATATATTTCACAAGTTTGAATATTTGATAAGCATGTAATAGTACTAGTGCTAGGGAGTAAATCAGTATCTTTGTTAAACCTTAAACTTGAATGCAAACAAGAGCAACGGTTGTAACTGCCACTTGTAACGTAGCAACAGACACATACACATTTCATACACACTTCCACGAATAGTCGCTTGGTGGCGCCTCATATAACACGGTCACTATGATGCAGCTACGTACGGTATTGATATTGATTTTGACCCTGAATTGATTCCAATAACAAATAATTACCTTCGCCAAGAGAGTTTTCCGGTTTATGTGTTTATGTCTCTGCCTGCCTGTCTGTGTGTCTGTGAACAGCATAACTAGATAAGTTGTACAATGTTATTTGAATGGAAATCTATGGTATCTATGCTGGGAGGTACCGGTGTTTTGACAACTTGTGTTATTTGGGTAGAGAAAAAAGTAGGTAATACGATTTATGCAAATTGGGGTCTTATTTTTATAATCAACACAAAACCTTCAGAATATGTCAGCTGTAAAGGTGAACGTCAGTTGGTGAATGTATGAGGTCGCGGAACCACGATATTTTTTAACCGCAGTGGAGGCCTAATAAAATAATCACTCCTCACTCTTTCCATGACTTTTCAAGGTGACCAGTTTAAGACGGTTGACTGTGACGCCAGAAATCTGACCAGCATCCCCGGCCCGTTACCTAGCGACGCCATCAACATATTCCTTGGAAACAACAACATCCAGGAAATACCAACAGGTATGAAACTATGGAAGCACGTTTGGTGTTATAAGGTGGCTTATGATTCCGATAACGCATGCGCACTGATATGTATCGTGAGTAATATGTCAAGGCCCCTGAAACATTAAAAAAACACGTCTGACATTGTTATGCAAATCTAAGCAAGAACATGATAGTCGAGATGAGAACTGTTTATAAGTTAAGGGCCTTTATCTTTGTGACATATCTTTTTGAGTCAATATTCATGTTCATATTGTTAAAGACTTGTCCCCAAATATTGTTCCCAGCTTGCTGAAAAGTATGACACTAGCAAGATATAAGCTAGTTCACAATTTGTTAAGTATGGTGCACTGTGGATAATATGTCAAAATTAAAGTCGTCTGGCCATTGTTAAAAAAAAAGGAATGCACATGCGCACTTTGAATCGTGAACTAGCTTATTGTAGTCGACGTCGACATAATTGAGTCCGGGATACTAGGAATTTTTTCATGAAATGTGATAGTAGGCGTGCTCCAAAGGGGACTCTACCAACACAGATAAACTTCCAAGATTCATGCTAAACCTTTTGAATTAATACTTATGAATTCCACTGTTCTTCTCGACCACCCAGACGCCTTTAACAGCCTTTCCTCCGTGGAGAACCTGTACCTGAATAACAACCCGCTGACCAGTCTGCCGCCGGACGCCTTCCGAGGTCTGACCGCCCTGCAGAAGCTGGACCTGGGGGAGTGTCAGATCGGCACCATAGAGGAGAACGCCTTCCGAGGTCTCACCGAGCTCACGGATCTGGTGTTAGACACTAACCAGGTAAGTCAGATCGGCACCATAGAGGACAACGCCTTCCGGGGTCTCACCGAACTCACGGATCTGGTGTTAGACACTAACCAGGTAAGTCAGATCGGCACCATAGAGGACAACGCCTTCCGGGGTCTCACCGAGCTCACGGATCTGGTGTTAGACACCAACCAGGTAAGTTTCGGGTCGGGAACGGTGGGGAACGGTGGGGAACGGTCGGGAACGGTCGGGAATGGTCGGGAACGGTTGGGAACGGTCGGGAACGGTCGGGAACTGTCGGGAACTTTTCTCTACCTGACAAACTACGCTAGCTATAGCATAGGGAGAATAATTTTGCCAGGAGGCCACCATAGGGTTTGACTGGCCAGGCCCGGAAAGGAGAATTGTTTATTTATTGTTTATTGTTTCTTCGCATATGTACAATATAAAAAAAACAAAGACAAATAGAGTAAAGAATACATGCAGGAGAGGCCAGAAGCCTATACGGCTTTTCGGGGGCCTCCCCTAAACTACTCAAATGGGATTTTTACAAAATTATATATCATCGAAACTAAGAAAAACTAACGAAAGAAGAAATTGGAATTTTAACATAAATCCTAATGAAACAAATGAAAAGAAGAGGAACTACAAAGTAAATCATGAGTTGTAAACATAATAAGTATTATAATGAATAACAATTTATAAAGAAATAGGTCAAAATTATACAAAAATAACAATCATATGAATTATTTTGTCATCAGATACCAAAGGAAAAGTGGAAAACAAGGAAAACAAACACATCAGGAGAAAGTAATACTTGGATGTTCTATGACATCTATCTTTAAAAGTTTTTTGAAACTAGGTAAAGACGAGCAAGACTGTAGAATTTGGCTGAGATTGTTCCATATGGTGGGGCCTCTAAACATTATTGTATGTTGTTTTTGAGTAGTTTTTGTCTTAATTGATCTTAAAAGATTATGTTGTCTCGTATAGTGGTGATGGATATCTGAGTTGAAATTTAAAAGACCTTTGTATTGTTCAGGTAGGGAAGAGCTATTCTGGACAATTTTATGGACAAATAAGGCAATTTGAAATTTATTGATGTCAAATACAGTCATAACATTTAAATCACGAAACAGAGCTGCTGTGTGTGCTGTGAATGACGCATTGGCTGCTATTCGTACAAAGCGCTTTTGAAGGAGGTAAACAGGATTGATGGATGTTGTGTACGTACTACCCCAAATTATGTTGCAATAAGTTAGATAAGGGTAAATTAAACTGTAATAAAGAACCATAAATATGTTTCGTGACAGCAAAGATTTGACTTTTCTAATGATGCCTATGTTTTTGGAAATTTTTTTGCAAACAAAATCAATTTGGTTCTTCCATGAAAGTTTCTCGTCTATAATTACGCCTAAAAAACGGGTGTGACTTACTTGATTGATAGCATTGTCATTAATATAGATCCTAGCCTTTTCTTTATCGTATTTCTTGTTCCTTCCTACAAAGATAATAAAATTAGTTTTTTTTACGTTAAGGGACAATTTATTTGCCTTGAACCATTGATTTATCTTATACAATTCATTATTCATAGATGTTACTAACGTGTCAAAGTTTTTGTGGGACATAAATAAGTTTGTATCATCTGCAAATAACAGAGCAAATAATTTATTTGATACTGATGCCAAGTCGTTAACATAAATTAAAAACAAGAGGGGACCAAGAATGGATCCTTGTGGTACGCCACATGTTAAGACATTTTGGGAGGAAATACTATTTCTATTAGAGACGTACTGTTTTCTGTTAGTTAAGTAGTCTTTTAGCCAACGAAGGGCAGAGTCGGTAAATCCATAGGTGAATAGTTTGTTGAGAAGTATGTTGTGATCTACTGTATCGAATGCTTTGGAAAGGTCAAGAAATATTCCTATCGTGTATTCGTTATTTTCTAAGGATGTGGTGATTTTGTCAACAAGTTGCAAGAGTGCCATATATGTCGAGTATTTTTTTCGAAATCCATATTGATGCGCATATAATATATTATTGATTTCAAGGTGATTCACAATCCGTTTATAAACTAATTTTTCCAAGATTTTTGAGAAGGCCGGTAAGATTGATATTGGACGATAATTGGTGAAAACACACGGATCTCCGGCTTTGTACAATGGTATAACTTTGGCTATTTTAAGGTCTGCTGGCACTACTCCGTTTCTCAGAGAAGTCTTAAAAACATGTGTTATTGGCTCTAGAATTTCGGGAACAATCTGTTTTAACAGCAAGGCACTTATTTCGTCTTGGCCAGGAGCTGCGTTTTTTAAATTCATAATTATATCATGGATTTCCGTTGCGGTGGGTTCTTCAAAAGAGCTTATAGGTGGGTACGAATTTAAAAGGTATGACTCAGGAGAAATATCTGTTTCATCAATTTCTTTTGCAAGAGAGGGGCCAATGTTTACAAAAAAATCATTAAATTTGTCTACTATGGCTTTTGGATCAGATACCTCCAATTCCCCATCAATAAATTTATTCGGAAGAATATTAGTTGCCTTTTTCCTGTTCATAATTTCATTAATTAGTTTCCAGGTTTTTCGTATGTTAGTGGATGCAGCTGTAAATTGGTCTTGGTAATATTTCCTTTTGCAATTACGAATCAGCCTGTTGAATTTGTTTCTGTACGATTTGTAACTATGCAGTTTTGTTGGTGTAGGATTTTTTAAATATTTCTTGTAGAGTCTATTTTTCATTTTAGAGGACTTGCGGAGACCTGTAGTAAACCAAGGCTTGTCGATGCCTAGATTTTGCTTTGCTGTAGAGTTTGATAGGGAGAAACATGTGTCAAAGTGTGAATTAAAAATTTGCATGAAGTCACAATAAGCAGAATTTGCATTTGTGTTGTTTTGTACACAATCCCAAGTTTCCTCGGATAAAACATGTTTAAAACTATCAATATTTTTTCTATTGAATTTCCTGCACTTGCGTTTTTCATATTCAATTTTCTTGTCTCTATTACATACATATTCTATAATGTGGAATATTGGAAGATGATCAGATATATCTGTAACAAGGAGACCTGATGTGCATGGGCTCGTTAAAGAATTCGTCAATATGTTATCTATCAATGTCGCTGAGGTTTTTGTTATTCTTGACGGTTTAGTGATAGTTGGAAAATAACTACACGAATACAAAGTATTTAGGAAGTCCGCAGTTAATGAGTGATTTTCACTTTTTAGAAGATCAAGATTGAAATCGCCAATCAAATAACAGTTTTTGCCTTCTTTATCGATAGCATCTAAGGTCAGGGTAAGGTCACTTATGAATGTTTTTATATCCGAATTTGGGGGCCGATAAATGCAGCCTATTATAAGGCTCTTTGCCGTTGTCAATGAAGATGCGGGGATTTCTATAAACATTGATTCAATTTGTCCATTTTCTGCTTGTATAGCAAGATCTTTACGTTCTATGAATTGCATGCTCTCGTTTAATAAGATGGACACTCCCCCACCCATTCTGATTGATCTACAACAATGTATAGAAGTGTAATTAGGTATATCATACAGATGTGAGGTGGAATCTTGTAGCCATGTCTCGGTGAGACCAATGATGGAAAACTCATGGCGAAGAGTGGACAGATAATGCACGAAATGATCGTGGTTACGTGGGAGGCTTCTAATATTAAGATGTAGAATTGAAAATGTATTCTTGGGTAGTGTATTGCACAAAGTGGAAAACGAGTTTTCTGAGAAATACTGGCACGAATTGTCTGTAGAGTTTCTTAAAAGATTTACGTCAGGGTCCCAGTTATCTGTATATTTTGTGTTATTTAATAAGAAAGGGTCAAAAATCAAATTGTCATTATCAAAGATGTACTTACCTGAAGTTTGTATTCCTTGTTTTTTGTTTGTTTCAGGGGTAGCCATAGTCATAGATAAAGTATTTGTAATGTAGCGTATATAGTATTATACAATTATGGCAATTGTATCAGACTTAACTTATTCAAGTTCCGAGGGCAGTTCAGGGATTTCCGTCTTGTCTGGTGTGTCTGGAGTCAGATCTTGTACTTCGGCGATCAGGTATTTCTACTCTGTGAGGTTCTCTTGGGGGGTGGATGATGAGCTTGTCGAATTTCAGGTATGCAATGTCTCCTCTTTCTCTGGCCTCTTTCATCTTCGGGATGAGCTCTTTCCTCTTCTGGCGTACCATCTCGGAGAAATCCTCGTTGATGTAGATGTTACTTCCCTTCAAGTACTTAGCTCGCTGGACAATTGTGTCTCTGTCTTTGAATCTTAAGAGCTTGGCTACGATAGAGCGCGGCCGACCACCATCTTGGAATCTTCCATTCCGGTGAGCTCTCTCAATCTCTATGCTCATGGGATCAAGCTTCAGTTTTTCCTTCATGAGACTTTTCACTTTTTGCTCGCATTGGCTCCAAGTTTCATCCCTGGCGTCGGGGACTCCATCAATCAGGATGTTGTTCCTCCTAGACTGATTTTCTAAGTAGTCTGCTTTGTTCTGGTGTGCCTGTAGATCTGCTTTGATTTGGGATATTTCAGTTTCAATAATCTTGACATGATGTTCGTGGTCACGTAGGGTAGACTTGGTGTCGTCAGTTTCCTTCTGAGTGAAGTGCAGGCTGTCTTTGATCTCTTGTACTTCACGACTCAAGTTGTCCATTCGCTTGTGTGTTGATTCCACAGTTGTATCCAAAAATGATTTGAAGTTCCTCTCCTGTAATTCTAGCAGTTCTTTAACCATCGAGAGTGAAACATGGTCGTCTTCTGGAGGTTTTTTTGGCGCCATTCTGATTCTTAGCGATGGGAGGGGGGTCGCTGAAACAACAATGGAAAATCTAGGCAGCAAGGGTCATAAAACAGCAGAAGACAACACAAACTATGTGACAAATAGAGTGAATGCTGCACAGTAAGAGACCTACCGGCGGGGGCTCCACTAAGGGAGCCCGCTGCGGTGATTCCGCTTGTGAGAAGCTACAAAATGTAGCGTCGTTTGTTGTTGCTATGGCGTCGGTACAGCGTCCTTTGTTGTTGCAAGGCCTCAGGTAAATTTCTCAGAACAGATGAGTCGATCGTCCAGTTTTCTCACAAATAGCAGACCTGTAGATACTCAACTTCCGGATTCAGGTATGATTTACGGCCGATGGTGAGTTTATGAAGGTAAAAATTGAGGAATATAAAGTAATGATACAACTATTGAAATGTTGACCTTCCAGCGGACTGGCTCTCTTGGCCAATCATTCCCCTTTTTGCCGAATTCTACGATTCATACCGTAGGAGGCATAGGTGGTGTCTAGTCGGGAACGGTAGAAACTGTCCGTAAGGAAGCGGAAGTGAAAATGACCACGAACGTGTTGACCAAAAAAAGTTATTTTAGTGACATTTCAAACTTTATCAACGTGGCCACTGCAATGGGACGAAAGCTGTCAAAGCACTGGTTGCAACATAGGCATCCTCTTGACCATTGAAGCACCACTGAACAGGGCATCAGCTAACATTCTGCCTCTCCCGGCCTTGTGATTTTACTACTAGACACTGTAAACAATTAAATCAGCATAGCTAATGATGCTGTTTGCTAATTTGGGATCCAAATAAAGTCAATGTTTGCTTTATATTAATGGTTCTGTTTGCTTGTTTGCTTTCTTTACAGATCAAAAGTGTGTCCCTGTCGACATTCCAAGGCCTGGCTAGCCTCAATACCCTGAACATAAGAATGAACCAGCTGACGTCACTTCCGGCGGATGTGTTCGAGTCGACCCTTAACCTCCAGAGCCTGTACCTGTCCGGCAACCAATGGGACTGCTCCGACTGTTCTCTCGCTTGGCTTCCCAGGTACGTGGGTGGTGATTCCTTCCGTCATCCCTTGGTTCATTCATTCATTCATTCGTGCATTCATTCATTTAGAGTGTAAACTTTGATATCAAAGATTTTATCATCGATTCTTTGAGAATGAAAAAGCTTACTTTGAATTAAAGTATATTGTGTTTCTGAAGTATCTTGTGCTTCAAAATGCAAATTATTAAAGTGATAGCATGGCATCGTTACCTCAGCACTTAAAAGAACCCAACACACTTATAGAGTAGGGAATTGAGTCCCGGTATGCTTGGCAAAAACAAGCAAGCCGTAGCGAAGCCCCATTTAACATATTGAATATCACTTAAATATCACTTGAATATTGAATATCCCAAAATGTTGCTCAAGTTCCGTATTTTAGGATGTTGGCCACCTTTCATTCATATCATGTCATGACGAAGGTTTCTGATGCATTGTCCTTTTTCACCGCCAGGTGGCTCTCGCTGACGGGTGTTTCTCTGGACGCCTCTAGGTGCGCCACCCCGTCTCTGTCCCAGGGCAGTCTGGTGCGGAACGTCCTGGTGACAGAGTGCCCTGGTCTCGTAAGTTCGGCAGTCACCATGGCAACGCCCTCTACAGCCGCCATCATGACCTTTCTCGCTGTGTTTTTCTTCTTTCTTTGAAATGGGAATGTTCAGAGTCGGTGTAGATATAATTGATATAGTTCGAATCATCAACGTTGTGTAGTAGTGATTTTTATTTGAAATCTCCAAACAACAGTCTAATTGCACGGATATGAAGATGTAAAAAAAAGGGGCGGGGGACTAGTTTTTAAATCTAAATCAACTCTATGTACATTCCCTAGTGTTTGACTTCATTTTTGGAAACAGTGGCTGATGAATATAGATTCACGTTTTTAATGATCGGAGGATTTTGTGATTTCAGAAGAATTCTTGTTTTAGTTTTCTAGATAAAGGAAGTTCATAGAGCATGCATTACGTAAACGATTAGAAAAGTCTTTGCATATTCTTTAGGCTTCGCTTGCTTTGAAAGTGAGTGAATGTGAGTGCGGTTTGAAATATAGATCTCTCAGTTTTCCGCAAAACCTTTATAGCCTTTCTTGTGAGGTAATTGAATGTTATAACCGTGAAATGTTGGTAAAATAAGATAAAATCATGCTCATCAATAAACGTTTCGAAATGCACACACTGTGTTGTGATCATTTCTGTACACAATCTCTTCTTAATTTCTCTCGCACCAAGGTTCCGTTTTAGCCTTTCGTCTCACACCGGGGTTCCACAGATGTTCGTGCATGATAACATCATGAATTGGCATTTAGAGAAAACATGCGTCACGAAATAAGGTTCGCAATCAATTGGTTTCGCGAAAAACACTTTAAAGCCTGGCAACTTGCTGATAGGTCGTCACAATCGGCTTTTCTATTTCTGTCTGTTTGCCGAATATTCAAATGCTCGGTACCTGCAAGGGGCATTTCTGTTTTCACCAACTGATATCACAGCCATGTAGTGCAACACACTAGCCTCGAAGACAGGCCGCCGAAGCTGACGACACATAACGTGGAATGACTTGTTAGATGTAACACATCTACACGCTTTTGTTTGAGGCTATCCTACTACTTTGGACATTGTAAGGTGTATTTTTCCTTGGAAAATAACAGCTCGTAGCTCAACGACTAGATGACATACTTTGAATACGATGACGTCGACTTTAAGTATTGAAACAATGCATTATTATAATAAATCATACTTAGTAGTAACTTTAATGTTTTGCTCACACATATGGTTCAGGTTCCAGTGACGTTGAAACTTACATAGCCTTGCTGCTTGCTTCTTTCTGTCTTCCGTTCTATTTTTCCCTCATTTTTCTCCTCACGGTTCTTGGATATACCGGACTCTTCTTGAATAACATTAGTTTGTAAGAGCCACGATTTTCCCCCTTTTGTATCCCATATCGTTTCCCACTAAAATTTGATTTATGAAAATGGGTTTTGGAATTTACTACACAAATCAATAAGACCGCAGTGACCCTGCCATAGAAATCTTTCTGTCCATCGATTTTAGCCTACCTTCTGTATTGGTGGGAGAACGGCTTTAGTCTGCATGATCCGTGGTAGTGGCGGCGGCAGGAAAACTTAGGAATCAGCGTAAATCACGACCTGAGCGCTAATAGGGAAATGTTTCAGACTCTCGCATGATATCAATTTTATTTCCGACTTCGTCACGTACAAGTCACATGGTAAGCAATAGTCTGGAATGATGCACACTTTAGCCAGTGAACAATCAAATGCGTGTCACTAAGTGGTGATTTTATTGTAAAATTTTAGTCGACACCTGACATGAGTACTAATGGGGACTCTCGAATGATTTCATTTCCGATATCGCCACGTAGAAGCCACATGGTAAGCAATATTTTGGTGTAATCCACACTTTAGCCAGTGAACAATCGAAGGTATTCTCCAAGCAGAGGTACCACAGTTTTTGGTCGGCTGGCTAGGAGTGGCCATGATTTTTAATGCTCCTCTCCCTCAAAACCATGGCCACTTCAAGCCCCCCCCCCCCCACCGAAACCTCTGCTTGGAGAATAAATCAAATGCCTTTCACACCAATTTGGATTTTATCATAAATTTCAGCAAACATGTCTTTGTGTATGACCTGGTCGCCAATGGGGAAATGTTTTAGACTCTCGCATAATGTTATTTTCGACTTTGCCACGTAGAAGCCACATGATAAGCAATGCCCTGGTGATCCACACTTTAGCCAGTGAACAAACAAATGCGTGTCACTAAGTGGTGATTTTATTACAAAGTTTTAGTATACACATGTTTGCGTATTCTGTATGTGTTCTATGTCGTGTCCTGTATTTTGTGAGAAACATTGACAATCAACCTTGAGCTGCATTGATTTCCTTGTGACACTTAACCAATAAGTAGATGATAGATGAAAAATAGTCACCACATCTACATTGTGTGTGTGGGCGGCTCTCGGGTACATTTGTTTTCCTCTGTAGATTTATGTTAAAAAATAATTCATCACTTAACACACTTCTAAACCTAGTACTTGTTAAAAGAATAAGCGGGTGCCTTCGTGCACTTGTATCCTTTTAGTATACCCAGCGTACCCACCTAACAAAACAAAAAACTACAGGTGTTTTTGTTACAAGGATCGTCCATCAGAAACGCACCTTTAAACCTTGTACTTGTTAAAGAGACTAGCGAGTGCCTTCTTGAACTTGTATCCTTTTAGTGCCCAGAGTACCCACCTAACAAGCAAACTACATGTGTCTTTGTTAAAAGGATCGTCCATCAGAAACGCACCTTCAAACCTAAGACTTGTTAAAATGTGTCGGCGTGTCACTTTTTGTACTTTTATCTGTTCAAATGCATGCCCTGGCCACGGGCACTGCTTGTCTAATCTTGTAGCGGCGCTGTTGCTGTCTAGAGCTGGATCCATCATTCGTAATTAGAAAACTAAGCTGTCCATTACGGCAGCGGGTGAGTGATGGGGGGCTGAGCCGGTAGAGACAAGGACTGTCCCCGCCTGTCCCTGGCTCCTCCCCCGGCGCCGGGCGGCTCACCTGTAGCCGAGGAGGTGTCGTAGTGTGAGCGTGACGTATGGTCCAGGGGGAGGAGGGAGCCACACGTGCGGAGACAACCTGTCCACAGAAGCGGCCACGCTGAGGAGTGGGGTATACTGTAAGTTTTGAAACTTTCGCGGTGGTTTTTATTATTGGTAGTTTTCGCAGTAATCTCTCTTCATGACACCGCGAGTAGCTCTCCCTCAGTGTATGACTACTATACAACAAACTTGTTTCAACCGCGAATTTCAAACACTGCGAAAGGCTCGTATTCCCTCGCACCACGAAATACAACCATAAATGGAGTTAGAAATAAAACAGTGGCCACGCTGAGTAGTGGAGTAAACTGTAAGTTTTGAAACTTTTGCGGTGGTTTTATATTAGCAGTTTTCGCAGTGATCACTCTTATGCAAATTCATGACTGACACCGCGAATCTTTATTCTGAAATCAACATTGCAGGCATGTCTGAACGACACACCTGAATTACATTAGGTTTCTTACAGAAGTATGTTAAAAAATTCCAATGGACCAGATTTAAAAAATTATCATGCGCTTATATACATTAAAAAGGTTACTTTGGACGAACGAGGACAGACGAATATAGCTTTAAACTAGGTTTTGAATGTATAGGTCTCCCTCACTGTATGACTACTATACAACAGATATATTTAAACCGCGAATTTAAAACACTGCTCGTTTTCCCTCGCACCACGAAATAAAACCATTTCAAAATCAAAAGAAGTTAGAAATAAAACAAACAAACAAAATTAACCAGCACATCATATGATATTGAACGTCACCGGCAGGGTCAGAAGTGGCACAACTGAATTACAGGTGAGAGCTCCAGGTGTTTATAAAGACACGAGAGTAGTTTATGTGAGCATCTTTAAGAATGCAGTTGGTAGTTCGTAGGCGTTTCAATCCTTCATTGAAGGAATGAATACGGTCTCCCAGGCCTTCAATAACATCGTGGTTAGATATACCACAGATTGAATATAAAGTGATCATACAATCTAGAATATACTAGTGTTATTCAATGACATGATTACACTCTTAGTCTTAGTCTCTTGGCGTATTCCCAGCGATTTGTTACCCCTACCGACTGCAGTATAGCAGTAATGTATTTCAACTTGCAATGTTGCGCATATTTATTCCATGTGTTTAGATAGACCATCTGAGTTCCTATGAAACGCTGCCATCCCCACTAAGCGGCAAGATAAGAGAGAAAGATGGAAAGATGGATTTTTCTTGAATACTGCAAGATTCTGTATTTGATGATGAGTCAGCAGCCCAGGACAGATAAAAAGGGACAAAGAATAGGTAAGACATGTAAAGGAGAGTCGGACGACAGGAATAGGGAGCAGTGGATGTGAGTGTGGAATGAAGATCGTTCCTCGGACACGGCAACTCATGTGCATCTGTCATGTGTCACGTCACACAGAAGTCCTGGGTCTCTCCCTTCTCTACATAACTACAAAGCCTGTCATTACTTAGACGGTGGTTGAAAAGCTGTAACATCGCTAGCCAGCCCATTGTGTAATCCGTACTACTCTGAGTAGTTGATCCTGTATATCCCCCATCTGGGAAGACAGCAAGACGAATAGATTGTCTCCCATATCCCTCGTAGATGTGAAAATTTTACGGCAGTCTACAGCTGGCCGTGACGTCCTCTCAAATTGACAGGAAAATCCCGGTAAACCCCTCCATACATGGAGCAGTATCGACTCGAGCTCGTTCCCAGGAGGGGGCTTATCATTCTGCTCATCTACAGTTTCTACAAATTCGCCACTTCTTCAGGTACAGCATGTAATCCAATAGTCACAGAGACTGTATGATTATAGCAGATATAAAACGATTATTGTTTACATGGTCTCATTATAAGACTCTTGTTAAAAGGGTGT
This sequence comes from Branchiostoma lanceolatum, assembly GCA_035149815.1. Lineage (NCBI taxonomy): Eukaryota > Metazoa > Chordata > Leptocardii > Amphioxiformes > Branchiostomatidae > Branchiostoma > Branchiostoma lanceolatum. The sequence continues at coordinate 1,790,734 of CM068873.1, forward strand.
ACCACTGACGTATTTCCCCGTGGAAGCAACTGGTTACCGTGCAATAGCAATTTTTAGAATCTGCAGTTTCTACAAATTGGCCGCTTCATTCTTCAGGTACAGCATGTAACCCAATAGTCACACAGACCGCCTGGTTACTGCCAGCGTCCCCGCTGATGAGGAATAATTATTGTTTACATGATCTATTTACAATACTCTTGTTATAAGGCCTTATGGATGTACCACTACTTCAATTTCTTTGTGGAAGATGCTTGCCTTGCACATTTTCATACACAGAATCTAAAAACATTATATATGCTTGCAAAGATTACCCTTCTAGTCTGCCATGGGATTACTTTTCTTTAACTTTGTGAAACTTTGTTATTCCTTTGATGTATCTTTATCCTTGTGAAATGAAGCCCACCCACCATCACTAGCAGCCTAGAACTCGTGAACACTGTGTCCTCCATAGTAAAATGATTTGCGTTACAAGCAGAACCCATTAAGGTCGCCATTAGCGCGTTTTACGCCGTTTATTTTTACATCAGCTTCGGTTAGGACTAAGTAGTCGTGATAAGAGGTGATTTCATGATAATTGATATGGGTCTCTGGAAGCCTGCTGTTATCAACAAAGTTTATTGCAAATACATGCCCGAGGTCTAATTACATGTACAAACAACACATATAATAATGATGAATACAATGATATTATGGCTATATCCAATTTTATGCCACATTCTAATGTACGCGCTTGGTCGGGCCTAAGTAGCCGTGACAAGAGGAGATTTCATGCTGATTGATTTAGCCCTGTGGGAGCCTCCTGTATTACTGCGTGTCGAACTTTATTAGGCATGGAGCTGACGATGATCATTTCAGATGAGATGGTGTTCTGGTGGTGTCGTTGTTCTTGAATGTTCTTTTTTCTCCTAACGGAACATCAAAAAATTTGATCTCCGAGCCATGTTATAGTGGATGATGGACGTGATGCCATACTTCACATGCAGACAACACATATTGTATCATCACAAACCATACGCATTAAATGTATCTGAAAGAAATATAGCTCAAATCTGACTTCTTTATTAACAGTAGCATCAGTTATTGTATTTCAATTATTTCCTTATCATGTATTTTATTTAAGATGCAGTCAGAAACATGAACAGTGCAATCATGTTTACAGCAATATGATCATTAGCGATGAAAACTAATTAGGAGCTAATTAGATGTTTCATATCAATTAGATGATAATAGGCAGATTGATAGCATGAGCAATTAGAAGCTAGAAAAACAATAATGATTCATTAGCCAATTTATTTCTTTTAATTATTTTGACATATTCTGTTTTCAAGTACAAATGATAGCCGTGTTCTTTGACAACGTCCTGTAGTAAGGTCGCATCCATCGTTAGAATATACAAATATCATGTAAGGATTTCAATATTTCCATATCACTACTAAAATCAACAAACCCACTTACGATACAAAGCGTGGGTCTCTTCATTTTCCACTGCCTTCAAAAAAGAAGTCAAACCCAACCACAACCATAGTCAACCTTAGTTAACTTAGAACTTTCACAGTAGACTAGATACTAGTAACTATTTTTGATTCCCATGTATTTCCATGTACTTGTTTGTCTGCAATTAGCCTTCGGGTATGAACTTGCAATAAAGTTATTATGATAAAGTCGCTCGACGGCCGGCTAGAACCTGCGATAGAAATTCGAACTGGCTCACAAATTTCCATCTTATAGTCAGACTGAGATGATTTTTGATTCCCGACATTCGCAGCATGCGTCAGACAGCAGGACTTGAGCGGTCCTAACACGGGTAAACTGGATCTGGAGACCGATCAGATCTGTATCAATCAGAACGCTTAAAGTGGTTTTACTGCCACTCTAACCGCACAGCGGTGCATGCACGGGCTGGGCAATCATTGCAGTATGTAATCTTGAGGATAAAATGGTTACATTTCCTATCCTTAAAGGATCAAATTGAATGAACAAATGTCATAGAAGCGGAAGGTTTTGTGCTTGTGTCAAGTTTGCCTCCAAATTCAAGTTTATGATCCAGTCTTGTGACATGGATGAACGTCGCGCAATGGCAAGGGAGGCGTTTTGTTAACTTATCGAAGCAAATTGATTGAAACCAACTATTAGGCTGTCACAACGACCAGTCCCTGTCCTGAAAACAAGTCAAACTGACAATTATGGTGTCTACGAGCACAGTTCAATAAATATTGCTCATACACCACATGAACTTCTGGCCATTGTAGAAGGCTAAAATTGTACATGTATGATAATGAACCTTTGTATGAGCCACATGCATATGGTTGTTTTCATTTCTGAACTTTCAACAGTTTCTCTTTTACGGCTGCTATAGATATACAGAAGAACTTTATTGCACGACAATTGTACATGGTACAAAGAATGGCAAGAATATATGGGCTACGTCACATCACTTTCTGGGAGGGGGTGTCGGTCTGTAATTCTGCAGTACTTGAAAATGCTGCTAGATAGCCCCAAATCACCATGGGGTGGGGGGTGGGGGTGAGAACAACTACCAAAACATCAAAGTCCATTCTAAGCCATACTCATCCATGGCAGAGATCTTCAGCTATAGCCGCGAACACACATGAAAAACAGTACCTCCGTCGAAGGTGAGACTCCTTCCCTGAACACCTGTGAACGCATAACTCTTCTAAACCTATCCCACAAGGGCAAGGCCGTATGACTGGTCGATACCGTCTGCATATTGCCCGCGCGTCACGCTTAGGCAGGTTAATCTGGATACGCGCTATGGATCGGACGAGAAGGCAGGAAATTGTATCTAAAGGCCCGAGGCCTTTAGAATGGCCCATTCCCATTCGGCATTGATCATTTCTATGCCGTACATGGTGTACTGACTACTGCAGCAGCAAAACACAGTGGACTGCTACTGGATGCAACATGTCACATTTGGTGTTCTGTAAATCATGTTGTTTTTGTGGTTTAAGCGTTGACCTCTCTATTGTGAAATCACTACATTGCAAATTTGTGTTCCTTTATCATTACTTCTAAAGATTCCAGTGGTCAACTTGGTAAAGATACGTACCTCTGAGCCCTTTCAGCTCCTGGAAAGTTTGGTTGATTTAGAGTAGTCAGCTAGAGAGATTGATGTAGTGAGGAAGACAGGATTAGAAGTTGAGAGGATGATAGAAACACGATGTCGTACATCACACAGACAGCTACATTTCAGTAACGGACCCTTTTAGCTGTTGTTCTGATATTTATGGTACCTGTCTCTGGGCGAGGCTTTAGCTGTACGCGAGAAAGGTAACTGGTTAAAAAATCGTCACAAAAATCCTTAGAGATAAATCTACTTCCTGTAAACTTGCTCGCATGGGATTCATGAGGCTTTGTGTACAGGCTGCGTTAGGCATTTTTGCAATGTGACAAAACTTCTAGCTTAACAGCAAAGAACAGCTTACTCTATCTAGGAAACTCCTCAGCTTTCCACTTTGCTTTACGTTGATTGGTTGAGTTGACGGATATCTATAAGCTGCATTTGAAAGCTGGCAATGCTTTCACCGGTCCGATTCTGATACACATGCAGTTTCCATGGGAAGGTGGTTAAGGAGTCATGGCTTCTTGTCAACACAGAGACAACAAAGCTATCAATTCACTCCTAGTCTTGGACGCTAAGTGCTTCTGATTGATTCCTTCATCACCCGGCGGCGCTCCTTGGGAGAACATCAGTCTCGTCTTGAGACCGGGACGTTTTCGCACGACACCACGTCTTTATAACCGCCAACTAGATTCTAACTAATGCGCTACTTCTACAGATCTCAAACATTTGTATCACCTTGTAATCCTCTGGGGTCTTAGTAAGTACCGTTGTTACGGCGGTCTGCAGCAATGGCCCATCACTTACAGCTGCGGGTGACTAGAATCTAGTTCATCATCATCATCATAATTCATATAGTTGAAGCATATACAATGCTCAGATATAAATCAGTAGATTTGCTTAGACGTGGAATGTAAATAGTAGCTGTGATGACTTTTATGTGGTTTATATGTCTTATGTTTGTGTGTTTGATGTCCAGGAAGATTAGCTGCTTACAAATCTTGTATGTTAGCTAATGAACTCAATAAAGTGTCCAAAGTATCCAAAGCTTCCAATACTCTCAATTGCACAGTATTTCAGTCAGGTCTTAAACAAATTTCAGACTCGATAAGGTTCTCAAATGTAAAGCATGGACGGCCTCGTCTCCTTTTGGCATCTGGAGACCAAAAAAGCAGTTTACCAGCTGGTTCACCATGGCGAGTAACATGGCTGGCTGGGCTTAAGCGGTGACTCTTGACTTCAGTACTCAGACAGTAGAGACGGGTGAAAGGGTGCCATATAGTTGTTTGTATATAGTTCCACCAAGGTTTGTTGTACATAATTGAGTCTCATTTGCAAGTTCTTGTCTAATTGCAACATGAAACAATGTATAGGAAATGTATGCAGAGAGTGCAAGTTAACAATGGTGACAAGTGGAACAAGTGACTATTCTAAGAACTGCTACGGAATACAATCCAAGCTTTTGGGGTCTTGGCTTCTTTTTTGGAATCTGTGGAAGCAGTATATAACACGCAGCATCTTGGTATAGGTGCCGCCCAGTTTCCTGATTTGCGAAGTATTCATCATCATCATCCACTGGTTTCTGCATCTGCAGTCGTGGAAACGTCCTGCAGGCGCATTCAGTCTCTCTTCATATTTCTCCACTGCGTCTTGCAAGGTCCCCTAGCTCCTGGAGCTTATTTTCTGTTGTAAGAGGACCCCCCCCCCCCCTCTGTGCTTCAGGTCTCCCTTCACTTCAGCATGCTGAGTAGCTATAGCTTGACACAGTGTCTTTGTTTTGTGTGCTTTGTATCTATTGGAGCCTAATATTGAAAATTCCAAATTCCTAATATTAAAGTATCCATCTAATTGACGGGTTCATTATTGGGCAACCTAGATATTTCCATACCGTACAAATTGATGACTCAGTAGATTTATGCTTAATTCTCACTTTTCTTTGTTGCCGTTAATCAGCTCTCCAAGCAGAGGTAATATCCGGGGTATTGTCGATGTATTTTCGCGGTTAAGAGGAGGAAGACCCAACTAAAAACGGGTAGAGAAACGTATAAAATACCGCGAATATACGTCGAAAATATCCCGATCTTACCTCTGCTTGGAGAGTACCATAAATCAGCACTACATACACAAATAGTCATCCTAAACATTTGCAATAGTTCTAATATGCACACACAAGACATTACAAGGACACTACAGACATTCTTACATATGCTTGTAAAAGATATTGAATTTCTAAGCAATGTCTCTCTGTAAAAACTAGAGAAGTACTTTGGTAACACTGCTGCTGAAATCTGCCTGACATATTTATGCGTGCTTAATGTGCACATGCGACCAACAGAGCGCTTATCCTGACACATTGCCTCACTACTTCCAAATCTCTCCATACCTCTTCAGAAACAAACGCATTTGTGTAAGCATAATCCTCTCCAAATCCCCATAACCCTCGATGAGTAATAAGTGCCATTAGTTCGGTTCGAACCCGTTACGGATGCATCTTTATTGTGTGATATAATTGGCCTGCTTCGCGTATCTGTCTGAAGCATAAGTGTGAATCTGCCATTATAAAGCCCCCCTCTCACTGGGCCCGTGTCACACTGGCGGCGTCGCTGCATCCTAAGCTGGATTTGTGTTAGCCTTGACTTTATAATGGAAATATCATTATCATCAAGTATGACCCTAAACAAAACAAAACACATCAAGCTTAAAAATATTCGTTTTTTATCGATGAAATTCGTTGAGTGCTTTGTCAATTCGATCGGCCGCAGCGACGCCGCCAGTGTGCCGCGGGTCCAGTGAGAGGGAGGCTTTACTTGTACCCCCATGGAGGTATTGTTTTAAGGCTGTGTGTGTGTCTGTCTGTGCATGCTTAATTTCAAGGACCTCTGGATGTATTGCAGTGATATTTGGTATGTGGGTAGATGTTGGGAAAGCGAAGGTCATGGTCGATTTTGGACCTTGTTCAGTCATTGTTCTCACCGTTGTGAGATCTCCAGGATCCTTAATTACCTTCGTTCCTTCCCACGTGAACATGCAATGATCAACGGTGTCTTAACTCGCCTTGGTACTCATGCGTACATCTGTAAGAACATGTACAGTGTTGCCAAGTCTTGTTTTTTTACTGTGCATCTCAAAGATCTGATGAATATTATAGACCTTAATTGTACCGTTGTGCCGCAAACTTTAGATACAACTGAAGCCTCCTTTCCGCTTCTACCACGAAGTTAAGTCCCGCGAAAATGAATGATTTCGCAGAATTGTTCACGATGGTTTTATGTTAGCGGTTTTCGAGCGACCGTTTTACCGCGAACTTAATACCACCGCGAACATTCTTGTCCAATACTGTAGCAGTATGTAACTATATCGCTGCATGCCACGAACTTAAAACCACCGCGAACACTCCATTTTCGCCTCAGCGCGAAAAAAAACCCACGCGAGCTTGAATGCATTGACAGTATTTCTGGTTAACTTAATAAAGTTGTTCGTTGTGCCCTGAGACGCATGAAGAATCGCTGTCGTTAGCTGCGCGTCCTGATTTGTGGCAGATATTATCGGTTTTCACATGCAGGGTGCAGATAAGACGACGTCCATACGTCTTCATTCTGTGCATGGTGAGAATCACGGGTGAGCTGTAGAGGTGTAGTCATTAGACCCCCATTCCACTTGGACGGCGCTCTCACCGCGCTCTCACGGCGACCTAAAATTGGCCAGATCGCCGTGAGAGCGTCGAACTCCTGGTAAACGTGCTCTGGTGGAATCTCTACCACGACCCTTGCGCGCTCTCTGCGCGACCAAAATCTCAAATGTCAGCCACTTTTATGAGCGTCCAAAGATTTAACCGACCACTCAACGATTTTCGGAGATAAAGAACGCGCTCTCGCCGCGCTCCCAGCGCTCTCACGGCGATCTGGCCAAATTGAGGTCGCCGTGAGAGCGCGGCGAGAGCGTCGTCCAAGTGGAATGGGGGTATTACTTATACCTCCGTTCCACTAGAACGGTGCTCTCTCCGCGCTCGCGCTGCGACCTAGAATTCAACAGAGCGCTCAACGAATGTCATAGTTAAAGAACGAATCATTTCACACTTTCAAGTGTTTAGTTGTCTTTTCTGTCATACTTTTACATTGTGCATGGGATTCAAATTATAAAATCATGGGTTACGCAAATCCAACGTAGGTCGCAGTGAGAGCGCAGTGGGAGCGCAGCGGGAGCGCAGCGAGAGCGCACCGTCTAGTGGAATTGGGGCCTTAAAGACCATATGTCACCAAAATACAATACCTTTTTCACTTGAAAGTTCATCTGTGTTGGTAGAAGTTGAACCGTTATTGACCACACACAATAAAAACATCAGACTTATCCAACTTTTCGACCGAACGACTCAAGTCTGTTAACTCAACTCCCAGTTGCAGAAGGTCTAAGACGGGGGGCGTCACAGACTTTCTGCAACTTATGATCCAATGCTTACCAAGTCACGTGTTATAACTGCATAACGTGAAGTCACTGTAGTTCATCAGTCGAAACTTTTAGTAAGTCGAATGTTTTGTGTGGGAAATTGCAGTTCAGGTTTAATCCAGAATACAATTATATACCTTCTATTTTATATTCAGCAAATCTAGAAATTGTATCATCTAATCAACACACAGGACTGTTTAAGCCGTGTTTGTTCTTTGTCTCTCAAGCAATGTTGGCATGCTCTATTAAACATCTAATAAACATGCAACTCAAATTCCTGTTACTTGTAGTCTCTCGTGTTTGTTTTGAGAAGGTCGGACAATGTCGTTTTCCTGTCCTGAGTCCTCGGGGAAATGTTACAATTCTACGCTGGGCTTATTTCCGGGATAATTCTACGCTGCACTATCAGCCTTTTTCCACATCATTAGTACAGAAGTAATCATTTTTCGGCACACGGAAGTTTGTCTCTATTATAACGCCACGGGAGAAAGCTGTTATGTGGTGGAACTAGACAGATATGGAAGCTCCGAAGCACAAATCGGTCCCCGTGGAGGGTTTAAGCTTGGTGAGTACCCTGAATACAACCATTAAGCACTTTACAAGGCAATTCTAACCGACCTTTTCAAGGCCATCGGTAACAAAGGATGTCATTTGTGTCGAGGAAAATGCCAAAGTGCTTAGCGTAATTTGCAACTGGCCAAGGGAAGCCAGTCTAATGAGCCTGTCTTGAGAATTAGCTATAGTCAAGTTAGCGGGAAAGAAGTTGTTTTTAGTTTTGACCCACCGAAGTATAGCCTGGTTATCGAACTGAAAAGAATATTTAAACCTTACCTAAGACAAAAACTGTCAATGAGCAACCCATACGGATCTAAATATATTAATAACTTTATTGCACAACACTTGTACAGGGTACAAAGTATGGCATTCACTGGTACATAGATAACATTCTACTCAGCACAAAAAGTTTGAAAACTTAACTTTGGTCGATCATATCTCCGTTGTTTCTTGATCAATTTCAATGATTTATATATCATTACAAAGCTTGTGTGATTTTCTTTCCCATGATACCAAATTTGATATGGTTGTAAACTGATGCAACAAGCGCCAGACCTGCTTATGCGAGCAGGTCACATAAAAAAAGTGCCCAAATCTGATGCGAGCGAGCAAAACAAAACAGTCATGTAAAATCATGCTTCGACTCAAGAAGCGGTACTTCTTGAGTCGAAGCATGATTTTACATGACTGTTTTGTTTTGCTCGCTCGCATCAGATTTGGACTCTTGAATCAACGTTACCCCATATACTCAGGACCGTGTCTGCCCGGAAATATCAGCTACAAATAGCTCGCAGTGGGACAGCTCCAATCCGCAAGCGCGAAGAGATTGGGTCATAACTAATGTTAGGCTCGCTGTGTCGCCGAGTGTTTGTCTCCACATTAAGCCTGTCTAAAGCTTAAGCCGTCTGCCATGTTTCAAACGGCGCACTGTGAGGCGGCCGCGCGTACTGGCTTATCGCCGCGACGGTCAAGTGCACTGGAGAGAATTTCCGGGATAAAGCGGCGGGACATGAGAACCGGAAGGCACTTACTTTTGCTGGCCAATATATTTTCAAAACAAAAGCTATCTATGTGTCCACCCTCTCGTTCATAACTATAGAATAAAATGTGAATGTCACGCGAAAGATCCTTTCGTTTTCTTTAACCTCAAGAGATGTAGTGTTTTTTCGTCTGTCGGTCTGTGTTTATGTGTGTGCTTGTGTGTGTGTGGGAGAGAGAGAGAGAGGGGGGGAGAGAGAGAGAGGGAGAGAGAGAGAGAGAGAGAGAGAGAGAGAGAGAGAGAGAGAGAGAGAGAGAGAGAGAGAGAGAGAGAGAGAGAGAGAGAGAGAGAGAGAGAGAGAGAGAGAGAGAGACAATCGCAGTGTGAACAATACGGTGTTGGTCTGAAAGATTGGCACTGTACATGTCGCAAGGCGGTTTTCGTAAGCGGTGAAGTCTGCCATATCTGATAGCCATGTTTATAATATGATTTCGTACTTTTGAGCTGCTAGCGTCATCAACCGAATCAACGTTACCACACATTTACCAAGAAAATTAGTATAAACGCCGGCATCATGTGCTTCTTCTGTTATAATGTTAATCCCTAAAAGCACAGTGGTTTCCAATTAAATATATTCATCCACTCCTACAATCCCGAGGTAGCTTTGCACTCCGTATCACATCGTAAACATTATACGGTCTGACTACCTTCCACCCGTGAAATTTGACGTGTTTTAATCTAACGAGCCGGCAGAGTTAGATTTACTACCTCGCTAATAACACACGACAGAGCCTGACGTAACGTTAGTTCCGCCAGGGGGTCGAACAGAACTGACGGCTCGCTCGATGGTTTAGACTTTTTGTTCATCAGGGAACTATAAAATGATATTGAAAGCTGAAAATTGGTATTCTAATATAGTATAGGTAGTACCGGGATTGCCCTGCTCTGATGCTGTATTTGTCATGATTGGTTTATTGGTTTATTGCGATACCCTTTAGTAGAATTACGACTAATCTTCCAGGGCTCAACATAAAAAATTATACAAACACAGAGCAAGATTAAAATGACATAACGTTATATACATAATCATAGCATATACAGATTGCTAACTTAACTTACGAATAATTGGTGACAAACTGGCAGATGGCCTTCTTAAAGTGATATGGGACTGTCAATGATTTGATGTTAGATGGTAATGAATTCCAAAGATTGATGGCTCGGTAGAGAAAGGTTAGAACACTGAAACTGAAAATAGAACGTGCTAGTATCATTAGCATTTATCATTAGCATTTATCATTAGCATATGTCGTGAGCATTTCTCACAAAGAACACTAATTGAGGACATTTGCATGAATGTACACTGACTTCATCATTCACTCCGAAGACTTCACCCCGACCAATCGAATCACGCTTGCCCGACAAAACGCCTAAATACGTCAAAACAAGCCAAAGCTGAACCTCTGCTTGGAGAGAAGCGGTTGGCGGCGGCAGCGAAACATTAGACGGATTGGACACGCTATGATACGGAACAAGAGACATATTTACGTTGTAACAGGGATGCTTATCAACGTGAAACACTCAAACGAGACAGCCAGACGTTGCGTAATGTAATAATCCGGCAGTGTAGACTCATCCAATCAATCAATCGATCAATAAATTAATCAATCAATCGTTTTTATGCAACAATTGTATTAGGTACAATGTGTGATACGCTGTTGGGAGATGACCTTAATCTTTAGAATTACAAGCTGGCACTTCGGTTTAATAATTATCAATTAATCAATCGTTTTTACACAGACATTGTATCGGGTACAATGTATGGTAAGCTGTTGGGATCTGTCCTTAATCGTAAAAATTACAAGTCGTGAAAATTGATACCGCTGTTTGATAATTATCTAAGGCGTGCTGATATATGACCAATCAATCAATCGCTTTTACACTGCAATTGTATCAGCTATAATAATTACAGTAAACTGTTGGAAACTGGCCTTAATCATAAAACCTACAAGCTGGCAACGCTGTTTCAAAAACTCAAACTCAGCTGTTTCAACGCTGTCTCAAAAACTCTGTCTCTGCCTTCTACTCGCACCACTAGGTTAAGTAACAGCCCAGTTCCATCACTTCTAAGGATACTTAATGAAACAAAAGGACACTGCTGCCTGAGCAGTCTTATGTTATAATTAATGGATTTAGTGTTGCACATACGAAATAGTATTTTAAACTGACAATGTTGTCAAAGTCGATTTTATGACAATAAGTACAATGAGTGCAATAGTGCAATAGTTTTGTGATTAAATGTGATTCGTACAATGTATGTCACAATAGACGCAATTCAGTCTACAAATGTAGCACTGCAAGTTCTGTTGATTAATAAAACCATTTTGATTGATTGATTGACTGTTTGACTGTTTCACAGTCCTAAACGACGTGCTGCTCTATGTAACAAAGATTCAGCACAGTTATTACAATAGAGGGCTGCAGGGCGATATCAGACTGATTCTGTCTACGTCTGGTTTGACCGCGAAATGAACTCGTGAAGGGAGGCAGACGTCACAAATCACCGCCAGTACAAGTTCTATAACACAGACATCTTTATTGACACGACAAAAGTACAGCGACTTTCGTAGGGTCTTCTACAACTATACATGCAAACAACAAACAATGGTATACAAAATGATCAACCTAAGAACAAGTATATGAATACTTCAACATGTCGAGTTTAACGTATCACTCACACTACTAATTCTAAGATCTAAACATCATTTGATATATTTACCTATTTGTACGCAGTAAGGGTTGAATGTACATGGATTTGAATTTATCTATAGACTGGAATGTATCAAATTCTGTTGGACAGGCGGAAAGAAGCCTCAGACCGAAACCACGTTTGTGGCACCCAATCCCCTATTGGTTACAGAGTAAGGTAGCAGGTAGAAGGTTAACAGCACACTGAAGTAGCCGTTTGGAACCCGATTCCCTATTGGTTACAGAGTTAGGCAGCAGGGAGAAGGTTAACAGCACACTGAAGTAGCCGTTTGGCACCCGATTCCCTATTGGTTACATAGCTAGGCAGCAGTGAGGAGGTTAACGCGAGCCCCTCCTACAATCCGCCAGACGCCGCGTGACGAGTCAATCCGCGCGTGTCGGGTTTATTGGGGGGGGGGATGAGTCGCGGTTCCGGTTCTTAATCCTGACGGATGGTTGGAACGGCGCGAAAAAGGCGGGAGAGAGAGAGAGAAATGGCCGCGTCGTGCGCGAGTACGTCATTATTTATGCCTCTATGCCACTCGACAGCGATCGGACTTGTGTAACCATCGGTTTCACAATTGGAATATCATACAAAATGTAAAAGTACTATAAAGGCAGAAATGTTGACGGTGGTTTTATGTTCGCGGTTTTCGCGGCGACCGTTACACCACAAAGTTAGCACTCTGTTCAATCCTAGGTCCCTGGGAGCGCGCGGCGAGAGCGCCGTCCTAGTGGAATGGGCGTCAGTGCACGTTACGTCAGCTGTCAGAGTAGACGTGTGGGGCGGTGACAGACATGCGGGGCTCATTCGGGGACGTGTGCGGCCTCTGTATCTGTATCTATATAGTCGGTACAACTGCCATCAGGTGTAACACACCAGCTTCGCAGGCACGCGGCGCGGCAGCAGCTGGTTACATTACATCGAACGGTCTGTTACACCTCGTCTAGCCTCTGTAGCACACTCGCAGTCGGCGTGCTCGTATTGCCGTTTTGTAGGTGATTGCGTGTTGTTGTCTGACTGCCGCCGTGTGCTGATATGATTGCTCAACATTATCTCCATGGCGTAGCAGGACTGGCATGCAAGGGCCTAGAGTGACTGCAAATCTTATTTCTGTATTTCTAATGACTATGATGCGGCTGCATTCGGTTCCAGTGCGGTCATGAGACAGTGGACAACCGGAACCGTACATCTTGTCAATTGCCAAGAAGTGTGATGATTTTTAAACCAACGTGCTCAAAGTGTGGCTCTTGAGAATCTCCTCCGACGGTGTCACCCTTACTAGTGGCGTGCGAATTGGAACACAGATCGCCGATGGATTCAACCTTAACCATGTGATCCAGAAGAAGGATTGTTACTCTGCAAGCTGACAACAGATCACAGTCCAACAAAACGCAAGGGAGTAAAAGATTATCGTTCAGACGATATTTCTATTCACGTTGACGTATTTGATATACTTCACGTAGTGCGGGCTCAACCCGAAGCCTGGATGTACGACTCTGAATGCGGAGTGCATGTGGAGGGACAAAGCTTTCGGAGTTCGACGGCCGCCGCGAAACAGTCGGGAGTTCTAGACTCAGTCGGAGTACAAGGCAAGTGATAGCACAGAGAGTGCAGGTATGACGGGATCGTTGTACGATTGTACAGAATCTAAAACGACATACATGCCAACGGTGTGGAGGTTCGCGTTTACAGTTGGAGTTGCGTGTACGGTGTTTGGTTTGGTCTGCATAAACGCTACTGACGGGGTAAAGATCCGGGAACTGACCGACAAGGAATTTTTTACGGTCCATGAAAAATCAAATCGTAGAGAGTACACCGCACAGGAGTTTGTCGCAACGTCAAGGGAACTGAACGGCCAGATAGAAACAATTAAGGAAAGTTCTAAAGACAGGACGATGCACAGAAGTTCTCTGCTTAAGGACGAACCGATACAGAGGTGCAAGAGAAGCACGGATGGTGGCGGGACTAGAGGACTGGATACAGCTGTCGATGACAACAAGAAGGATGAAATGTCGACATCACCACGATTACTAGTCACCAGTGAGGTTACACCTAAGGAAAGCCTCACGGAGGAAGCGCATTACTGTCCGTTCTTCAATAACAGAGCGCCTTCCGCACAGGTAAGGCTTTGGTTCGTAGTACAACCTTTTCTAACGTAACATCGGCATGTTAGACCTTACGTTTGACTATCTTCTTTACAAAAACTCCTTTTGTGTTAATTAAGTGTTGCGCTACGGTCTGTTGAGTTAAAAGAGAGGGGAAATGTAGAAGATGTTAAATGGGAAGGTTTAGTGTTAGAGATTTGTGTACAAATTGATTATCATTATCATTTGTATGCCTGTATGTTTCACTCTGTGCAATATGTATATCTTTTGCTACAACTAGACGCATGGCCGAGGGGTACCAAAATAAACGTGTAAATGGACGCTACGGTCCTTCGGATCTCAGTTTTTGTGACACGTTACCACAGACCTTAACTACACCACAGACCTTAACTTTAGGAATCACGCACCCCCTTCTTTATCCGAACCTGTGAAACTCAACGTAGATGTAGTCCAAAGCGAGGGACAAAAGCGTCGGGTTTCTTACCAGCGATTATCTGAGCATGCAGGACGTTCAAGGTCTTAATTTTACCTTCCCCCGGCCTTCCTCAGCCGAACCTACGGAACTGCAGCTGGTAAGTTAAACGTAACATGACTATTTAACGTCCGATTTATTCAAAACGTAAATAGGTCATGTTCGGTTACCAGTTAGTTAGTTAAAATCCTCCCACACCATTATTGATGTATAGGGCGGTGCCCATCTCCGTTTCATAGCCCTGGACGCACACTGTGGTGCAATCACTAGTACTGTAGCAGGGGGCTAGTCCACTGGCAGTGGAGTGTGTTTAACTTCCATACTGTTTCAGAAGTATGTACCATTTTTAGTCTTTGGTATGACTCAATGCGCCTCTTGTCCAGAGGTGTCCTACCTGGGGCTTGAACCCCAGTCCTTCTGGTCCAAATAATTTTAACCAGATGTGGTGAGAGGCAGAAGGCGCAGACCACTACACCACAGGGACACCGTTTCACGGTTACCAGGCACGCAGCAAAAGTTAGAGGTTTGGTATCCGTGATTATGTACGATTTTCATGTTGTTGTTGTTTTCTTCACCAAAGCCGAACCTGCGGAACTGCAGCTGGTACCAGCCTCGGAGCTGCTGCCTCCAGCGGGAGATAGACATCATCTTCCGCGCCACCTACCCGCTCTCGGCCGCCTCGGACGAGTGTCGCAAGCAGCTCAGCTTCCTCTACTGCTACGTGTGCGATCCCGCACAGGTACGAGTTCTCTCATCTAGCACTCTCTTCTTTCCTTCTGTACATACTGGTTCTGTAATCTAGTACTTTCTTTTCACCTTTTGCACATCTACTCTTGTCTCTTCTGTCTTTTACGTGTGCGACCCCGCACAGGTACTGGTTATGTTATCTAATAATGTCCCCTTTCCTTCTGTACATACAGCTTCTGTCATCTAGGACTCTCTTCTATTCTTCTGTACTTTACAGCTTCTGCCATCTACCCTAACTCCTCTCTTCTCCTGTACTTTTACTACCCCGCACAGATACTGTCTGGTACTGGTTATGTTATCTAATAATGTCCCCGTTCCTTCTGTACATACAGCTTCTGTCATCTAGGACTCTCTTCTATTCTTCTGTACTTTACAGCTTCTGCCATCTACCCTAACTCCTCTCTTCTCCTGTACTTTTACTACCCCGCACAGATACCGGTACTGGTTATGTTATCTAATAATGTCCCCGTTCCTTATGTACATACTGGTTCTGTCATCTAGGACTCTCTTCTATTCTTCTGTACTTTACAGCTTCTGCCATCTACCCTAACTCCTCTCTTCTCCTGTACTTTTACTACCCCGCACAGATACCGGTACTGGTTATGTTATCTAATAATGTCCCCGTTCCTTATGTACATACTGGTTCTGTCATCTAGTACTCTCTTTTCTCGCTCTGTACTTTTACGTGTGTGATCTCGCACAGGTACTGGTTCTGTCGTCTACAACTACCCTCTTTCCTTCTGTACATACTGGTTCTGTCATCTAGTGCTCTCTTCTATTCTTCTGTACTTTACAGCATCCTTCGTATGATGATCTCTTATCATTTCCACATTTATGCTTTACAGATTCTGCTATCTTGTTCTCTCGTCTCCTCTTCTGTGCGTTTCCTTGAGCGATCCGGATTCGGCTCAGCTTATGTCATCGAGTACCCTATTTTTTTCCTTCTCTCAATCCTTCATTTGCTGTAATACCCTTAGTAAATGTTGTTAGTTCCGCTAAGTGCTAGTATGGTTTATAACTGGAACTTCCCTTTTTTATTTTCCTTTTTCTTCCTCTTATCAGGTTCACATGGTCACACCTGTCATCTCTTTCTTTTTTTGCATCAGAAACATTCAACAGGATTCGTTACTCGTAACAAAGGTTTATCAAACGTAGATGGATGTTTCAATGCATATCACAGTCATAAATCGTGCCCATATCTTCATCTTGATTTATTTCCAGCCTGTATCTATATATGAACGTCTTCGCCATCTTTCAATTTCATCGTGTGACGCTCTAGATCTGTCTCTCCACTCCGAGTAGTTTCGCCTCCGGCGTTTCCGCTCTCTTTATATTCCGTGTGCTGCACATCGCTCAGTGCCTATCAGCCACTTTTCAACCATACATGTTCCCATGCAATGTCGAGTACTTGATCAGATAGTTCAGATTCATGTTCGTACAGAACATGACATGCAAGATCCCTGCCAGCATCGTACAAAACTATTCTATATATAGCCAGACACGTGTTCTGGTTTTTATCGTTTTACCACGCATTCGAAAGTTTGCCATCTATCATCTGGGGTTTTAATACGTGACAGTTGCGTGATGATCAGTCTTCTTGATCTTGATAGGGTACTAAGTAACACTCCTCTATCTAGTCCATGGGCCAGGTCCCTCAAAATAGCCATTTGGTACCAAACAGAGGGACAAAGGAAGACTTACTTTTTTGAAAAGGTTGATTCCTCTACTTGATCATTATGCATGATAGCGATGTCAAATTTCCAGCTTATAGGAATTATCACGTTCCATTTGGATGACGTCACTTGGTAACGTGATTACAGTAGGAAAGCTACTCATGGAAGATGATTATCATGGCTTATAATTAACTTTGATTACTGCAGATACGAAACTTGAAATCCATGATAGCACTTGTCCCTCTCGGTGGTACCAAAAACCTGTTTGGCCCATGGACTAATCGGAGTAAAGCGCTTTATACAACACATTTTTTTTTTCATTTCCTTCCGAGTATCACTTACGTCGAGAGTAAGGGTACAACAGATTTACGACAGTAAGTTTGGGGCATTCTAGGGACAGCCGCGGCTGTGTCGTACAACGTTGTCTGTATTCTGGCGGAAATGTCGTAGATGTAGATCATTTGTCGAGTGTTGATGGTCTGTTCTGCAATAGGTTCCTAATCTTACGACAAAGAAAGTCTCATATTTCTAGACTATCGCACCCACTTCTCCACACCTAATCTCCAAGCAGACGTAGAAACGCAAAATCATAACATTTCTGCAGCTCTCAATTAGGTCCGAGCAGTGGCCCACTGATACTGTTTTGGCCATTTTATACGCACAGTCTTGGCCCACTGATACTGTACGTTTTGGCCGACATAACGACTCTACCAGCGGAAGATCTGAGCTCGGGGATTATCTCAAACCTACGACGACCAGTTCTACAGTTATAGCGACGAAATGAAAATTGTACGACGAATATGACTTCAGCTGAAGCATCTGAAGACGACGCCTGATGAGCTTTATTACGTTTTCTTTTATTGAAACATCCAAAACAACAAATAGTGGTGCCGTACTCAAGCAACACAAGCGTATTTATCAGGCGTTCACGTTTTCTTGTATTGAAAAAAAGAAAAACAACACATAGTGATGCCGCACTAAAGCAAAACACACTTACTTAAAGGCAACCTAAGCAATATTAGGGCGCTGAAAGTCATATATTCAAAATCAATTTTTTTCTGATTTCTGTCCATAGTAAGTTTAGATAACACTATACCATCACATATCGACCATCATGGAGCAAAAATGTGATGTCGTTGTGTGGTGGTAACTCATTGAAAATCTGAGCACTTGGAGGCCAGCCATCATTTCAAATCTTCCGAACATGCACGATTCTGACCGATAAATCCCGAACGCATCCGAAGAAATGATCACGTGATCATGGCTCAATGTGCTTGGGCATTATGACGTCACGCGGCCGGAAGTTACCGAAAATTGTCGACAGGAAACCGTTACGGCTGGATTCTGGGCTGATTTTTGGGGGGACCCAATAAATAAAATACTCCTTTTGTGGCTTGCTTCTGTGCTATTTTTAAACGCCCAAAGTCTGAAATAATGATGCAGATGTGCTAGAATGGGGAAGCAAATGTCAGTTTCAACCTCACAAAACAGAATTGTTTTCCCCAGAATATTTCAAGTTTTACCCCCTGAAATCGCTTAGGGCACCTTTAATCGTCATACATGCATATATTCGTTATAACGTTCCTGTCAAAGTTTCACCCATCTGTCCCCTTTTTTCATCACGATCTGCTTTCATCTTCCTGTTACGCCCTCGGCATTTCTTCCCGACATATCACCGCTAACCCGCGCGACCTCGGCTCTCCGCCTGGGTGGCCCGAGGGCACGCATGGTTCCATTCATGTTGTTCATGAAAGCGCCGAGGCAGGCCGCGATACGGCGTGAGTTAAGTAGACAATGGCGGCTTGTGGAACATAGTGGCAACATGTTGAACTTGTGATATACGAGTCCTAACCGCTGTCATAGATTTTCAAACAGGCTAGAACGACAATGTCGGACAAGAACATGGCACGGCACCATTCTCACGATGTTAGCTTAATAACTTTTTACCATCACTATATGCAAATTTCTGAAAAACACCATTGATTTTTACCCAAGCTCTAGCCTATAGAAATTCGACTTTTCTAAAAATATATCATAACTATAGATGACGTCATCATGACGTCATAACATTTTGCATAGATTACCGTCTTGCAATGAGAAACCTTCTCACAAATACTCAAAGTCCATAGTTAACTGCAAAATGCATTTTTGAAGCATTAACTGTTGGCAGAGCATGGTAGAATGTGTGGATTGAAAAGACTGCAAAGGGACGAAATGAAAGAGTATTTACATGAAAAGATTACCTATTTCCCTTCAGAAGTGTTGGGAGTGCGCTTGGGCGACACATTGTTCATAAAAGCTATAACTATGATTGCACTGTGACGGAAACTGGACATAACTGACAGTGCGGTAACATAGGATTTGTGCCGAAGTCAGAACGGTACGAATAGTTATATGAACAACCATGCCAAGCAGGTACAAAGAAATCTCACGCATACTCTTTGTTCTATCAGGAACACAATGCCACCATATTCGTTGAAACAAACACGGTTATGAAAATTTGCAAGGTGACCTTCAACTACTTTTTCCCGCCCGCTGCGTGCAGACGATAAGCGGCACATATACGTCATCGCTCTATGAGGCACTCTGCTGAGGCAAGCAGGTTTGGCGCACGATAAAACACCGGACCAGTCTGGCGCCCTACTAACTCCGCTACGGGTCCGATAAAAGCAGCCTCAACACTACGGCCATTTCTCTGCAAAAGTGTCTGATTATTGCACATTCCATGTTTCTAGTGGCCTTAAGGTGTTTATATCTATGTCTAGTCTGGAAAGGCAGTTTTGGCATTAGATCTAAGGTACGGAATATTGGCTGAAATCACAGTTAACATTTCAAAAGTATTTAGATTATTCAAGATAAATGTATAACGTAAATCTGCAAACTCTCTTACTAATTCCTTTTCTCCACAGCTTCATGTATGTATCTGTTCAGTCAGTAGCGCCGACTAGCGGATGTAGTTGGTGTTACATGACTCGGCTTATAAATTATGCTTTTCATTTGCAAACTGCTTAGTAATGCCCGAAAGCTAATCGCAAGGGAACGCACAGATACGATAATGTAGAAAAAAAGTATAAAATGTCTAGTACATAGATCTTTCTGATGATGCTAGGTTCATTAATACTTGATGATTATTGTCAATTTTGTCGTTTTCAGAATACGTTTTACAGCTACGAGACTCTGACGGTGTGCGAGACGTTTTGCGACAGGATCTTCGCGGCATGCGGGTCCGCCTTGTGGAAGGGCTCGTCCATGAAGTCCGTGTACTCCTCCGGAAGGGATTTCTGTTTGAGGAGGAGCTTCAGGGTGGGGAACGTGTCAAAAGGAAGATGTTTTCACCACGAGGAGGAGGTGATCGTTTCCGGTACTGGACAAAGGACTCGACCTTCAACAAGCGTTATCATATTAGCACTTATCTTGAAAGTTCATCTGTTTCGGTAGAATTCATTCCGGGGCAGGATTCTAAGTGTGCAACACAAGAAACCTTACCAAGGACATTATGTATAAAATGTCCTTGGCCGTACCGACAGTTTCAACTGTACAGTCTGCGAAGGAGTGAACAGTCAATGTTATGAGGACAATTTATGCAGATAGGACACGTGAATCAGTGAGCAGTGGATCAAATGTTCCAGTTAGCTTATGGCGTCCTCCGTCATGCAAATTGCTACTTTTACTCCCCTTGTTATTCTTGGGTCACATTTCCAATCCGGGGCCTGGCCGGGCAGTCTTTGGGATCGAAAAGTATGATACAAAAGACAACAAAAACACAGAACGTATCCAAGGATTTAAGAGCATAGGTTGCAAATATTTCTCAACATACACTTTAATTTGTCGTTTCCGCAAACAGCCCGGTCGGGCCCCAGTTGTAAAATGTGACCCTAGCATAAATATGGTGACCACGTACGAGAGGAGGTTAAGACGTATTTTCTCGGCTATAGACGTATAAGAAACCAAATACAACTTCTAATCCTATTGACGGTACCTTACATACGCGGAGATGGAAGTAATGTAACAAATGATCTTCAACTGAATAGATGTAGCATTTAGGGGCCAAGGTCACTATAATGATCACTACCGCTACGTTACGTCAACCACATAAAAACCAAAAAAGCTCAGAAAGAAAAGCGTCAAAACGTAAACAATTATAACTAGGAATCCTCGGAGTAGTTTCGCATGATCTAAACATTGTGAATCGGTAAAGTTTTCAAGAAAATAAAAGGAAAAATAAAAATAAGGGAGGTTCATGTAAAACAATTGTGAAGCGGAGTACGGCCATTTCACTACTAGAACAATGGAGGTTGTAAACTGCCTCCTTACCGACATACTTCTTTTCAAGCTACAAAATAAAACAAAAAAGCCGAAGACATTTTGCAGTTTATAAACTCATTCCCGCCAATGTGTACAATCTACCCTCCTGTGATTTCTTTGACCTTCTCTTTCTTTCACTGAAAATCAACACGGCCGGTGAGTGTTACACAACCACGTACACGGATATCGGTAATGGGCAAATATTGACAAAGGAAAACGGGGCGCTTGGTGGTACTTCCTCGATGTGAAAAACAGGGTTACATAACAACACCGAGTCCCTGTGGTTGCTGTGCAGAACTGGAAGGTGATGCAATAAGCACAAAACATCATACCACTAATATCCACATTATCCGCGCGGTTAAACTTAATCAGAGACTTGGTATCGATGGGATGACGACTGCGATTGAAAATATGTTTTCGACGTTTGGGTGACGCTTTAGAAACTCTGAATGGCTGGTGTTTTTGTGGCATTTTAGCACTGATCTATTCACCTTGTTGCATTATTATAGCCAGTAGGTACCCATCTGAGTAATGAGGTTGTTAAAACATGCTCGAGGCACCTCTTCGAACACATTTTATGTCTTTCCGAAAGATGGCGCAGCCCCGACAAGGATACCCCTCTAGTATTCGATCGAGGTCTCCCAGTTTTAAAGTAATTGAAACCAGGAGGCTCAACTGTGTGAAGCCGCTACCAGTTGAGCTAACGTAACATGACCAACAAGCTTTCAGCCATCCAAAAATCAAGACCATAGCACGGCCAGGTCAAAAGATACAAAAACGGAAGTTCTGCTGCAGTACCAAGGTCACATACCAGGGGGTCCAAAATCGACCTTGAACTTCGGCTTCACAACACCTGCCCACATACCAAATATCATCGTAATCTATGAGGTTCTTGAGTTATGCTGACTACAGTAGTGCGGAAACACAAACAGACAAACAGACACACACACACACACAAAACTATATCTCCATTTTTCATTGGAGATAATTAACGTGTAGGACCAGTTAACGTACGTTAACGACATTGTTCCATGTGAGACTTACATCGACGAGACGAAGACTGCAAACGAAAAATGTAACTGCTCGGACCTTCGGCCATGGGTAGCTGTGGGGTTTTTATTGTTTTTTTCTCTCTTTTTTTGCGATGTTTTCTGATCACCCGCTCTATGCCTGGTTAAACAGTTCTTAAACAGTGCAATATTAATAGTAGAAAAGTACTTAATGTTCCAAAAACAGGCGAGATTACTCCGTGCAGCATCAGGGAGTCTTTACTAGCCTCCGTTGCAGACTCCCTCCTACTCTCCAAGCAGAGGAGTGGGTCCGGCAGGTTTTGGGCGTGTTTTTAGGCGTTTTTGTGGGGCTTTCTACTTTGTCGTGTTTTTTTTGGTCTAGCCAAAAACAACATGACAAAGTAGAAAGCCCCACAAAAACGCCTAAAAACATACCAAAAACCTGCCGGACCCACTCCTCTGCTTGGAGAGTAACTCCCTCCGGCTTTTATCTTTCAAGTTACCGTTTTTTTATCTTCGCCGAGTACCTGTTTTTTCTTGTTACGGATGAATATCGGACAAAAATGTAATAAGAAAACGGTAACAGCCGGAGGAAAACAGCCGGAGGGAGTCTGAAATAGCCTGGAGTCCAGCCTTATCAGCTTTGGTCCGCTCCCAACGGTCGATACTGTGGGCGGAGTAGCAATCGATGAGAGTGGACCAAATAGCAAAGCTGGACTCCAGGCTGAGTCTGCAACGGAGTCTCATGTTTAGAGCTCACCGCAGGCGAACCTTGACATGTCCTGGGAGCCAGACTGTTATCAGGCCGTTTAGCCGGGCCCTTCGGCGGCTCAAAGTTCTAAGCCCGCCGATGCAAATTAACGCAACGGGAGAGTTCTAGCCCGAGAGTTGACCGGCCCTTAACAGCAGGTTAAGGGCACGGTCCACTCCCCGGCCTACAACTCCCCGGGGCGTTAATTAATTTAAATCGGGCGGGCTGACTGTCTCAGGCCGCCGTAGGGACTCGCTAGCGGCTCGGTCCTAGTCTGCTTCCCAGGGTAACCTTGACATCGCTCTGCCCCGGCCTTACCACTTCCTCTATTGAATAATTAATTCCTGAATAACTCACGTCGAATGGTTCCCGAGGAAAGGTTGAAAACAGGAAGACGCGCATTTGTGCAAAACGCTCACTAATGGATCTTTCCTACAGAAAAGGCAAACAGATTTGGGTGACTGACGCAACGCGTGAACGGGTAACGAGGCCATGCAAGATTTATTACATGATTGACATCCACCCTAGCTTTGATTTTAGCCCTAAGATGAAAAAACAAAACAAATGAAAATATGTTTTTCCCGCTCACAGAATTTCGAGTTATTCGCAAATGTGACAAGTTGGTAAGTGGCCACAATGTTAACTGTATGGACAATATGAATTTGAGTTTTGCTCTCTGTAAGTTTTCCAAGACGGCAAACTGCTGATGGTCATGTAATTATGGGGCGTTTTTAAAACCGTTATAACCCAAGGCAAATTAACACAAAGGCGCTGTAACTATAAAGAATTCTCCGCGACCCTGCAGCAATATCAGATAGTTTGCGTGTCTGCACTTTGATGACATCGCTGAAAAATGAGCAAATTTGACGGTTCCTTTTTCGTCTTCTGGACTCAAATGTTGCATCGTCAGAAGACGCTATCCACAGAACTGCGATTGTGGTGCTTTAATGGGTGTTCTGGACAAGTCGTTGTGACACAGCGCAATGTTTTGATTGTTTAAGCACTGAGTAGATGCCACTAAATGCCCCTTACATACCGTGACGATGTCATTCGTTCTTTGGGAATTTGGAGGATGGACACCGGTGACAAGTCACGACAGCTTTATAAGTAACATCTAACACATGAGCACGGGCGATTCTGACCAAGAAACATCCTCTGGCTTTTCCATCTTCTTCGGGACAGACTGTCGAATAACTGATCTCCTGATTTTTTCTAGTTGAGGTAGCAAAAATTGAGATTTAGATGTATTGTCAGGACCAGAAATCTTCTAAGCGACGCTGTGTTGGACAGTCGGCTTCTGAGAGTGACGCTTGGACAGCGCAACCGTCTACCAGGACATCGAAATAAGTGATTATCGTGTTGGTCAACGCATGCGCGAGTGAAACGTAGGAGTACTTTCTACCGCTGCAGCCACTCTGCACGCTGAAGCCGGCATTGTTTTTTTGTCTACAACAGGACAACGTCTGCATCTGGAGCAGAAAGACAAATCCAAGATTTCTACGGACAGCGTCTCAAAGTTTCGACTAATGAACAGCTGAACAGGTGAGAGTATACAGGAACATTTAGGCGAAGGGCTGTCCTACCACTACCTCCTCCGGCAAACTCACCAACCTGTCCACAGTAACAGCAAGGGATATTTGTTACTACACTTACTGCTATGCACGAGAACATATTCAGGCCCCTGTCAATGCAGGAAAACTGGCAGATTTCTGGGACACAGTCTACGCAGGAAACTGCAGCGACTCCTTCAACTAGACTCTGAGACAAAAAAGCGTCCAATCATGGAAAATATTGCATTTCTCGCTAAAAACGTGAACACTACGAGCGCCCATGTGAACACGTCGGGCAGGGGCATATGGAACCGGGGTCCGCACGAATACGTGGCGCTCTACATCGACTTCGCAAGCATGTTCGGCATCCTGGCAAACCTCCTCAATAGCCTCGCCATCATGACCACGAAGAAGCTGCAGAACTCCTCGAACGCCTTCATCCTGAACCTGAGTTTCCTGGACACCTTCGTGGCCTGCCTGGGCCTGGTGGTGAGGCTACAGGTGTTCTTCCCGAAGTATGTTCCGGGAAACGCCTGCGAGGCCGTCGGGGCGCTTACCTGCATCGCGCTGGCCGCGTCCGCCGTCAACCTGGCGGCCATTGCCGTCAACAGGTACTACCTGGTCACCAGAGGACCGGTACAGTACAAGAAGGTGTTCTCTAAGAGAAGGACGTTTGTGTGCATCCTGCTCGTGTGGGTGATAGGGGTCCTCTTTAACCTCCCTCCTATCCTTGGATTCGGGAAGTACGGCTATAACGAGAAGACGCATATGTGCACGTTCGTGTATAACGACAGGAGGATGTACTTTCACCTGTTCCTCGGGACTATGTTCGGTTTCGGCGGAGTGATCCTCACCGTCGGCATCTGCTACCTGAAGATCTACCTGGTGTTGCGGCGACTGAGAAGGCTGAGGCCGGGGGTGAGGCTTCCCCGCCACGCCTGGACAGACACCATCGCCGCCCGACTGCACCAGATCGAACGTCAGGACGCAAAACTGGTGACGTCGCTGTTCTTCGTGTGCTGCGGGTTCTGCGTGTGCTGGCTCCCGCTTTTGGTGACGATCCTCGTGGACAGTAACTTCAACGCGTCGCCGGCCGCCTACCTGCCCGGTGTTATGTTGCTGTTCACTCACCCGGTGGTCAACCCGCTTATTTACCTTTGGGTCAACAGAACGTACCGCCAGGCTTACAGGAGGATACTTTGCTGCGACTTTTCTCGAAAAAGTAGGTGTTGTCTCAGGCGATGATCAAACACTGTCCGGCAACTAACGCAACGCGACGCTGGATGTCCCGTGTTTGAGAAGAGGCACAGCTCAAAAACGTTAAAGAACCCACCACATTGATATAACAGCAGGACATACGGCCAGGATTACGAGAGAATACTCTGTTGAAACTTTCCCGAAGAAGTAGGTGTTGTCTCTGACGATTAACAACTTTTTATACTGCTCTTTTAAACTAACGATACGCGACGCAGGAGGTCCGGTGTTTGAGTAGAGTCACACCTCAAGAACGTTAAAGAACCCACCACACCTATCAACAACAACAGAACATCCGGCCAGGATTGCAAGAGGGTTGCAACTTTCCCGAAAAAGCACTTTTCCCGAAAAAGTAGGTGTTGTCTCTGACAAACTTTTTACATTGCTCTTCCGAACAACTGATGTTACATGTCGCTGGGGGTCCCGTGTTTAAGGAGAGAAGCATCTCAAGCAAGTTAAAGAACCCACCACACTTATAAATAACAAAAGGAATCCGCCGAGGTGCGAACTGGACAAAACATATCCGTTCTATCTTACTCTAAGGCTGCCCTTTGATGCTAACGGCCAGCGGGGCTACATCGACTGTATGAAAGACAAACCCATGAAGAATTGAAAACGTGGTATTATGATATTTCCTAAGTTGAGACTGTCTTGGTGGAGACTGCACAGTATGGCTGCAAACCTCGTTGAAATGAACTAGCCTGGAATCCAGACCTGTTTAAAGCTCCCGAGTCTCTCTCCGCAAATAGAGACTCGGGAGCTATAATAGGTCTGCGGAGAGAGACTCGGGAGCTATAAATAGGTCTGGATTCCAGGCTAGAAATGAACAGGAGCAGGTAAAATAGCACAGTAGAGTCTGTAAGAAACTTTTCGATGATGATCTGTACATATCTTGGTATTTCTTTAATGATGTCATGGGTTGCTTAGAACCACTTTTAAGAACACTTGAAGACGATGTTATGATTAAAGGTTTGAGACATAGTCTTAGAATTATAAGTGTGTCATATAACTTTATAAAAGGATTAAAACTATTCTGAGATGAATTTAAGAAAGTTGTGAGATTCTTTAATTGGTAGTTTATCTGTCTGGCGTATTAGGCCACACTGGCTTGATTTTAAGGATGGCATCAACAAATGCGTCAATTTCTGCCTGTTTACAAAGAAATAAGATAAAATCATGCTCAAAACAAAGGCAGTGATTTGTAACAAAGCTGTAAACTGTGAAAAAAAGGTCACATTTATTCTGTTCTTTCTTTCTCGCATTTGCATCAGTTTTGCTCATGATCAGATGATGTCGTCCATCGAATCAAGTCTGGAAAAAAGTTAGATGATGACACAAGAGGTCTGCACATGCCATTTTCTTTTACAAGTTCTAGCCTGAGTACCATCCTCTGTATACCGCTGGCTCAATTGCTTTTTGCTAGCCTGCAGCTGAGTACCATCGTCCATAGTGACCGCTGGCTAAATGCTGTTTGCTTGCTAACTGAGCAAGCGAAAAGCATTGAGCCAGCGGTCACTACGGACGATGGTACTCAGGCTAGTTTTCTTCACGCTACAACCGTAAACATGAAAAGTAGGTTATGAAAATAGGCTCTCAGTTCTGATACACAAAACAGGTTACATGCTTAAAAGTGACAGATGATATCCAACCATCCTGTCCTTGTTTATCTAGTAAGTAGTTACATCTAGTGTAAGATTTTCATTGACAATCGAGAAGTCACTTCTTGCTGAAATATAGATATACAAAATATATAGGATCACCATCTTTGCTTTAGTAAAGTCTGTTCCACTTTGAAGGGGCCTCTATCATACTCCCTGAGACGACGGTCTCAGTCTTCATCGGCATCTTCGAACTGCCCATCCTCCACCGTGTACAGGAAGCGTATCCTAGCAACCGGCTCGACATGATCCTGGCACGGTACAAACTGCATCTCGGACATGCCCTTGTCGCGGCGGGAAGGGTGTCGGTAGTACACAGGCATTTCTGAACACAGAAAGATCATAAAACATGGAGAAAGGATAATGGTATAATCATGTATACTATTCGGGGGTGTAGTGACCTTTAGTATACTAACACTGCGAGACCAGATGCAGTCACACACACCATCATCTACACAGCAAGTAGCCTGAGTGTCATGCTGTTTTAGTTCCAGGCTCCACCTTTACCGCCCGTGGAGAAAGTTGTTAGGCTGAGTGACAAGGACAAGGCTTCCCCATGGAGCTCTGACAAGACCAATCAGTCTGCCTGTCCAGGATTCTGGACGAATACATTTATTCCAGACGACTTGAATGGCAGCGGTCTCAGACTCTTTGGTGAAGGTAGAGCCTGGAACTGAAACAGGATGACACTCAGGCTACACAGCAAGCATGCTGTTAAAGGACTTACACAATGTATTCTTGTACAGTGAAACATGAGCAGAGAGTAGATTAAGCCTTGCAGTAGTGGAAGCAAGACGTGTCTGTGAGTGTCTCTGAGTTATACATATTGCAGAGGTATGAGATACATGTATTGCAGATACAACAGGGGGTTTCTAGAAAAAAATTACAATGGACCAGATCGCCCAAGCAAGAGGATTGGTGTGGAAGGGGAGGTTCCTCCCCTACCCCGGTGTGTATAGTTTTAGAGAATTTTAATTTGCATTGGAGCATTTCAAAACATTGGCACCACGCTCCCTTATCACTCCCAACCATGGTCCATGGGGGAAGGTTGGGAGGCCATGTTCCGTTATATATCAAGTTTGAGCTTTAAGAAGCTAAGAATATTTGAAGCAGGTCCTTACCCCATGGACAGGTGTCCTCAATTTCATCTTCCCAGTTTTCTGTCTCGGGGATGAAAGAAATGGCTGATGGGAATGTGGGGGACACTGGAGACTCAGGTGAGGTTGTACCTGCAAAAAGAGGAGTAAAAAAACAATGATTTCAGATGTTAACCTATGAACTGCAATAGCGTGCACTATCTCCCTCTATCAGTCCCAGAAGGAACTGCAGAAGAGCAAAGTAGAAAGTACTACAGTAACTGTAACACTTTTTGAATAACCCTTTGGAAAATGAAGTCAAAGATATTCTTTTCTATAATTCAAGTTCTAAATAAGAATGATAAAATTTAATGTGTTACATTGACACCTCCCAATCAACTCTGCATAACAGACCGAGCATGAAGGGTGTATACGTCAGAGTAAAAATTGTGATCCATATTAGAATCTGCAAAATAATATACTTTAATTGTAGTGTAAATACATTACATTTAAAGACAGTCAGAACTTTTCAAATTCAGTTTATGTCACTTTTAGTGATGGATTGACCTGAAATTTATACAATTATACATGGTAGACCACCCTAACACATTCCTAGCATCCTGATTAGAGTCTCTGTAGATAGATACTCTGATTGGGAACTTACATGTACCAGGAAAATCCCTGCAATCCCTACAGTCATATATCATATCAAGCCACTAGCAGAGTAACAAGCCTACCCGTGCTTTCCCCGGCACTGACATCTCCATCTGAAAACTGACTGTTGAATGTCATACTCATAGGCCCATTCTCAATCCCTGTGTGAGACCCCTCCACCCTGGTGTGAGACCCCTCATCGCTGGTGTGAGCCCTCCAGAGCGACATGCTCTTGGCCATGGCCTGCCTCAAGATGCTATCATTCCACTGTATTGGCTCCTCCTTCTCTTCATCTTTTTCCTCCTCTTCACTGGGCAGGGGCTCGAGCTGGATTAAAGATGAAATGCAGATTTTAGTTTAATTTATCGAGATAACCTTCAGATTATGCTTTTGTGGCTAATCTTCTCTGATGGACATGGACATACATACAATCATACAAATACTTAATTTTATTTTATGGTTCTTGTTGGCAAATGTGCTACATGTAGATGTTGTCACATCAGCAACCAAATCCGCAGTGTATTTTTTGGCACACTTTAAGACAGATAAGCCGAAGAGGCTCGGTGGGCGTCACTCCACCACCAGGGAAGGTCCTGTTTAGTGCCTTTCCCAAGGGCACAACATCAGGGCATGGTGAGAATTGAACCCGGGACCTATTGGTTCTCTAACACTCTAACTGTTGCGCCACACCAACGCAAATGCTGTATTGAAATCTATTAACTGCATTATTACATATCAGTCAAAAAGTTCCAAATCAAGCTTCAGTGAAATGGCATCATGACAAAAATTGAAACGCTAAGATTGGTACAAAGTACAAGTTGCCGATAAACATAAATTCCATTTTGCACACGAAATGTTCCCCTCACCTTGAGCACCTCGACCTTGTTGCGGTCGGCCCTGTTCCTTCCCCTCCAGCTGTCTTGAAGACGAGGGTCCCTGGCCGCGTACGTGGGTTTGAAGATAATGTTGGGGACCAGCTCGGGGGGTAGGCTGAACTTGTTCTGCAACACAGGAGATTTCGCTCATCAGCAAAACACACCAGCTTCTGCATCTGTATCTGTATGGCTGGTATAACCGCCCTTTGGCGTAACACACCAGCTTCTGTCTCTGTATCTGTATGGCTGGTATAACCGCCCTTCGGTATAACACATCAGCTTCTGTATCTGTATCTGTATAGCCGGTATAACCGCCCTTCGGCATAACACATCAGCTTCTGTATCTGTATCTGTATAGCCGGTATAACCGCCCTTCGGCATAACACATCAGCTTCTGTATCTGTAATCTGTATAGCCGGTATAACCGCCCTTCGGCATAACACATCAGCTTCTGTATCTGTATCTGTATAGCCAGTATAACCGCCCTTCGGCATAACACATCAGCTTCTGTATCTGTATCTGTATAGCCAGTATAACCGCCCTTCGGCATAACATATCAGCTTCTGTATCTGTATCTGTATAGCCAGTATAACCGCCCTTCGGCATAACACATCAGCTTCTGTATCTGTATCTGTATAGCCGGTATAACCACCTTTCGGCATAACACATCAGCTTCTGTATCTGTATCATTCTGTATAGCCGGTATAGTCGCCCTTAGGCACAAAAGTGCATAGTATTTGTGTATGATTATAGTATTGGACTTGGCCTGACCCCTATACCTTTTTAAGAAAATCAATCAACCAACCAACCAACCAACCAACCAACCAACCAACCAACCAACCAAACGACCAACCAACCAATGTTGGCCTGAATCATGGCATCCCTGCTGTAACTGTACTAAGAGCAAACATCAATCAATCAATAAATCAATATCCTTTATTCTAACAGGAATGCCCTCTCATTATGTGCAACCTCTGCCCCTATACCTTGTCCATATCGAGCCTTGTGATGTTGGTCAGGTATTTCAGCGCGCCGGGAACCTCTCTCAGCTCGTTGCAGAACAGATCCAGCGTCCGCAATGTCTGCAGCTCTGCAAAGGATTCTGGGAGCTCCCCCAGCATGTTGTTGTCGAGGCGGAGGTCGACCAGGGACGACAGGTGCCCGAAGTTGCTAGGCAACAGCTGCAGGTGGTTCTTGGAGAGCTGGCAGAACTACGGCAATTATAAGTAGAGAACGAGGAAATAAACAGGGCTAAACAGGGCTTGCTCTAGAAGCCTACCTACAAATTATACTGTGTATATGTCATAATTGTAACAAAAGTTTCAGAAACTTGACTTTGTTCAATATCTCTCTTACTACTTTATCAATTGTATTGTCTTCTGGCTAATTTCACTGACAGATCCTTTAAGATTTGACTGAATAATGATTACAATGAAAAAAAGTCAAATAAAATACTGTCTCTCAATATCTATCTAATATCTTACTATAAACAGAGTTGGAGCAAATACAGAGTTCAACCTTGAGTTTATCTTGTCAGGGCAATCATGATCAGTTTCTTTTCTTTACTCAAATACATGGACAATCAGAACATGAAATGATGACAACAGAATTGCCAATTCTCAGTACAATTAACACTACCTGAAGGTTGATGAGGTGACAGAAAGAGATACTAGAAGCACATCAGTGGCATGTCAGGGGATTTGAACCCAGGACCTCTGAGCCAAATATCCTGACCAATACGCCAACATGGCTTCTACTCTAGTCAAATGGAAATAGAACCATAACAAACTGTACCTGCAGGTTGTTAAGGTGACAGAAGGAGTCGGGGAGTTCCTTGAGCCAGTTCTGTCCCACGTCGAGAAACTCCAGACTGCCGAGGTCGCCAAAACTCTCGGGAAGGTGCGTCAGCTGATTCTCGTCCAGATGGACCCTCTTGAGGTGTCTCAACCTGCCGAAGTTCTCAGGTAGGACACACAGCCAGTTTCCTGAGGAGTACAAGAAATCACCTACAGGTGTGAGACAAAAAAAGACAGCAAAAAAAAAAAAAGGCATTTACTTGACTTTTTAGTCAATCATGGACCAGCAGAGCCAGTTTCCTGTGGGGTATACAAAAGTCAAGTACAGGTATGAGAGGAGGGCAAACCCGAGATACTGGGGGAAAAAGACAAGGCACATTATTCCATGGATCAGTGACCCGAGGCCAAGCAAATTCAATCATTTGTCTTTTGTTAATGTTATGGCTGGCCTTAGAATTTCAATGTTATGATTTGAAAATTAAAGTTCAACTACAATTCTTTACAGAAAAACATACATGAAACTTAACTTAATGCTGGCAGAGAATTAAGTTAAGTTGTTATCTCACCAGTTACACTGGAGCTCAGGTCTTGACCTGTACCTAAACAATGGGTGGGATGGGAAAAAATTTCAAGCCGGAGGCAGCCCTTTACTAGTACACAGCCCCACTCACCATTCTGGAAGTGCCTGCGTTCCAGTTGGAGACACCTGAATAGACTGTATGTAGCATCTGTCTTCTCTGTCAGTGAAGCAAATTTAAAGATTAACTCTATACTTCAGTGAGCTCAACTGGTTCAAGATCACTAAAAATAACTTGTATTTGAAGCCCCGGTTACACATAGCTAAACATGGCTCCAACCATTAGCCGACCAAGGTTGCCAGTAGGTTGGCAGCAGTCTGACCACTACTGCATGGTCATGACTTACTCTCAACCACCAGCCAACTACCAGCCAACCACCGCCGACTGAGCTCCCAAACCACTTCCAACCATGCATATGGTTGGGGAAGGGTTGGAGGCCATTTTCGGCTACATGTATGACCAGGGCTTAACTCACCGTTCTGGAAGTGCCTTCGCTCAAGTTCTCCGATGGCGCTCCCCAGATGGAGGCTCTCTAGCGTCTCCAGCTGACCCATGGAGGTCGGCAGTGCCGTGATGAAGTTCCCGCTCAGGTCCAGCAGCCGTAACGACTGCCCGCTGCACGCTGGGAACGACTCTGGGAGGGGCTGGTTCATCAACTTGTTGTCTCTGAGTGTTGACAGGTGGAAAAATGTATGTTAGGCTCAGCATTTAGCCAGTGCGCTGCACAATCTCTCATGATCACTAAAAGTAAAGCTATATCAGATGCTAATTGGGCTGCAGCATCTGTCTGCTGCAGGGCAGGAAGGCTGGTTCATCAACTTGTTGTCTCTGAGTATAGACAGGTGGAAATATGCACAAGGTTTTATTACGTATCAATATAACCAAACATCAATACAGGAATAGCTTTTAATGCAGTTGGCCAGAGATGTCTAAAGAGGGTAACAGGGCTGGCTCATCAACTTGCTTAAATCTCTGATTCTGAATATTGACACTGACAGCTACAGGTGAAATAAAGTATGTGAGGCTTCATGATCAGAATTATTGATCAGCATGTAGCCAGTGGTTAGCCTGGGTGCCATCCTATTTCTACCGGGGCTCCTAGCGAGTGTAGGAGCCCTGGTAGAAATAGAATGGCACCCAGACTAGCCTGTGGTGCACAATCTCTCGCTGTCAGGGGCTGATTGGGCCTCCTCCCAAAGAGCTTGTGGCCATTCACTTACAGTAGGCCTCAAACTCGAGAACCTTTTCCTTTCCCTAGGGTTGCACATGAATAGGAGCTCAGGATTGTTAATCAATAAGGAATTCCATCCAATAGGAGCTCAGGATTCTCTGTCACTATGGAAACCAGTCATCACACCCCCAACACCATCTTTTAGTGATAACAGACAGTTCTCAGTCTGGCAATAATTAGTCCATGTTAGCAAAAAATCAAAAGGATTAAACCTAAGAAGCTATTTTCCGTTTCAAGCTGTTGAACATCTGTTGTTGTTGACTCGCTTTTCTTCAGGAATATTAATTAAGAAGTGGCTTAAGATGTCATGAGAAGTAACTCACCTCAGTGACATTTCTTGTATTGATGAAAGGAGCCCAACCCAAGACGGTAACTCCTTCAGCACGTTGTTGTCTACATACAGCTTCTTTAAGCAGTGGGAAGACTTCAAGTCTTTGGTTAAAAAACTTAAGGAGTTCCCAGACAGTTCTACTTCTTGAAGTCGGGGAAGATTTCCGAAACTTTCAGGGAGGCAAGACAGTTTGTTACTGCTGAGGTTCAAGACTTTGAGACAAGAAAGTCCTCCAAACGACTCTGGCAAGACTTCCAGCTTGTTGTTGGAGGCGTCAAATGTCTCAAGTCTTCTTAAAGACCCAAACATCTTGGGCAACGTCTTGAGGTGATTCTCATCAACCAAGAAGATTTCCAGGTGTTCTAGATGACCAAAGTCACACGGCAGTGTCCTCAACTCATTCCCAGTCAGATAAAGTTTTCTCAACTCCTTGAGATCTGAAAAGGAATCTGGAAGTTCTTGGAGACAGTTTTCGCCCACGTGGAGTTCTCTCAGCAAGGTCAAATTTCCGAATGAGTCAGGGAGTGTTTCAAGGTCGTTCCCCATGACCGAGAGGACGGCCAGGTGAGTCAGAGTGTTGCATAACTGTCCAGGTAAGGAGGTGAGGCTGTTATGGTCCAACACCAGGTGTTCTACAAATGTCAGGTCTAAGACTGATTCGGGGAAGGAAGATAGGTCCAGTGACTTAAGACACAAGACATGGTTCTCCTCCTTCTCTGCCTTGTGGTTTGAAGACAGTTGCTGGTCCTTAAACCTGGAGAGGATATCTTGAAGACTCCTGTCATTCGTAAGGTCCGGATTCTCGTCTACGTCGTTATTCATTTCCATTTGGCTGATCAAAGAATTTTCCTGAAATTGTGCAAAAAAAAAGGTAATAATGAATATCATAAGTTTATGGACGCAATTTTACACATATAAATGTGACTATAAGGAGCACCCTGTCAATGGTGCAGGGAAAAGTCCTATTGACAGGAACACCGTCACTTTTAGTTTTAGTGCAAACTAAGTTCTGATTATTGACAATAGTGCAAAACAAATAATAACTATAGCATCCTGTCAATAGTGAAAACAAAGTTTTTGTTGACAGGAACAGCCTATCGATTGAATAATTTCAATTCAATTCAATATATTTCTAACCAAGGAGGTTTAATCAAGTGTAAAAATGTTCATATGATAATCAAGCCAATACAAACACAGAACAAATGCAAATATCTAAATATTACAGCTACTATTTAAATCGAAACAAGCGAAAATCATGGCGAATTTCGACCAAATATCTGAGTTTTGACATCTGGAAAAGATTATGGAACATAAAGTGAAAGTATTTAGCGGTCTGGCAAAGAGCATCCGATTCGGTCCGCTAGCTGGCATGATCACCGAGAGATCACCCGAGTTTTGAGCCAAATATCACCTGATCATAAGATATACTTATATAAAATCGATCTTTAAGTGCTTGAGAAGCTGTCTGTGTTGTAAAAACACACAGAAGTCGCAGAAAAAACGACATAAAGACATTTAAACCTACCGCTTCACTCTGACACTGTCATCACATCTGCACACGGCATATTCCCGGCATGCACCGGAACCACCGCAACGCAACCGAACAAACCTAAAATACAATTAAGAAATCAACTTAAAAAAATAAAATGATGATGATTGTCATCATTAAAATTGTAATTGAAAATTGCATATTATGAATATTGTTTTTATATTCCATTTTATAATTTTTACGATAGGGAAATGTATTCAATTTCATTTGATTATTCGTGCTGCTGCCATCACAAAGTACTAGTAGGTCAGTGAGGTCAAAAGTGACTGACCTGGCGAACGTTGGACGAAAGTTTACCTGGTCGTAGGGAGTTCAGTAGTTCAAGGAGGCTCCACAAGACGTCTTAAGGCTTGGCACGGACGTTTCTGTAAGTGTTTGATCTTTCAAAGTAACGCCTGGATTTTAAGACTTCCGTTGCCATTTTTTCGTGAAATCGTGATTTTTGCTGTGTTCTCACGGTTTAAACTACTCTCATCTCCCAAATAAACGTACCGGTACGTTTATTTTTTTCAGCCTCAAAATTAACCCAGTAACTTATTTTGGACAGTACGTTTATTGATTTTTTCAAAATCCATCGGGGCTTTGCTTACCAGAGATCCCCCTTATGTCTAAAGTTTAGTTTTTTTTCCATATTTCCCCGATATTTTTGCTCCTAAATCGCTATTTTTCGACCAAATGACGTGGATTTCCCCGCCGATACAATGACCCGGCATTTGTGAAACCCTGGCGGTACTAACATATCGGTCGATCTCGCTACAATGTAACGTTGTTATTAGGAGAAAATAAGACGGTACACTGAAGTTTTGAAATGTATTTTTCATATAAACAACTTTGACAGTCTCTGTTTAGATCGTAAACCAAGGCACGCTGATCAGAAAACAAATTACATGTAACGTTATATGCCAGCGGCACACAATGTTTCAAGTACACATGTAAGATTACGCACGTGAGATCAAGGAGGTTAAAATACAGCCTTTCCCAAAAACTTTGAAAAGCTACAAACAACACCTTGTAAAAATTATGTCTTAGCATTAGAAACTGAATAATCACTTTAAAAAATATACTAGAACATTTCAATCCTACCAAATTCTTCCACGAACATGTACATTTAGTCCCTCGAAAATCGCCGCAGTAAAGACGCATGGCAGTGATAGTCGGTGGGAATGTTTGTCATGCAAGGAAGAGCTCACCTCGAAGAAGGGGAAACAGTTTTTTTTAATTTATAATTAAAACTCCTTTGCCTCAGTCGAAAATGTGCATGGCAATTTAACAACAATAAGTTTCCATAGTAAAGTCTATACACAAAATTAGATTGCAATCTAGTCACCGTTATTATCACATAAAAATACGTTTAAAAAGATCACTCCCCTACAGAGAGAGTGCCCAGGCTTTCCAAGAATTTTGGGTGTAAGCCCCGCCCCTTACTGTGTTGGTGCCGCTACCATGGTTACTGTCTGGCTCATCCTTTCACAGGCCCTTTGATGTGTAACATGAGAACCCTGTGGTTTGTTGCCACCAAATCTCCATGTTGCAACATTGTACAGGCCTGAGGCATCTAATGAACAAATTTGTTGACAATTTAGTCTCTCAAAATGAAATTTTTTTTCTACACACAATGGTAATTTTTGGATTTGAAATTATTTGGAATGCAACAACACTGAACCAAGGACAATATATGATAATATCCTTAACAATATATAATAATGTGATTTTGTTCTATATGCAATGCATGACACAATAAATGGCAAGTTCCTCCTTTTCTGTATGGCTTTTACAAATAAGTAATACTTTCACTGAGCACATATTCAGGATATTGTAATTTTCTGTTCAAGTTCTAGATGTTGATAAATATCTGAAAAAAGAGTAGACTCTGAAGGTGTGAAGGGAACTGAGAAGTTTGGCGACTACTTGTGTTTGATTATGTCACTTTATACAATTTTCCTTGATCACTTGCTTCAATTTCCAAGAAAACGTGATAGTCACCTGTTATGTCAATCTTGCCACAAATGTGGTAAATCTCAATAAGTAAATCAGGCATAAACGTATAAAAAGAACCTACCTGCTTATCATCTACTTTCCCGAGGACAGATTAGTAGCATCACTAGCATGGACACAGTTTGTGTCAATTTGGTCATTTTCCAGGGGGTACGTTTATTCCGGGGGGTACGTTTATTAGATTTTGAAGATTTGTCCGGGGGGTATGTTTATTCCGGGGGGTATGTTTATTTGGGAGATGAGAGTAGACATATGTATGATGGTATGATGTAACGTTACAGTACTAGACAAGTGCACTTAGTTTGTTCGGCTATCAAAAGATGTGATCAACCTTTATTGTGAGCTATTCAAGCATAGAGTCGGCATATCATCGCGCAAGTTCAGTCTTAAACGGTTAGACCTTCCATGAAATGTGTTAATTTTTATTCACACGCTATCAAGTTTCAAGATTAACCTGAATACCCTAAAACATAAAATGTTACACAACTGGGGGGGGGGGGGCGGGGGGGGGGGTTGGGATACCGGTACAAAATCAACAAATTTGGCACACTGGCTGGATTACACTTGCAATCTGCGAAATGTCTATCTGGTTTGAAGAAATCAAAAAAGAAGAAAGTTAAACATCAAGAAAAATAATAATAATAATAAAGAATACTGCTATTTTAATCTGCTTTAATTGCTTGAGAAAAGTCCTCAACTTGCAGTACTTTTTCAGGTAGACAGGGAGCGCACCTTCCATGTCCATCAGACACAGCACTTCTCTCCTCAGAAGGCTCCAGTTTGTCCATGTAAGTTCCAAAGACTTTTTCTAAGTCCTGATCTGGAATAACAGAAACTGGATTTTTCAGAAACAGTTAACTGCTAAGCATATCACCACTGTGATGATGTGATAAGACAGAAAGTCTTGTTATGCATTCTTATAATCATACATATATGTTAGATTGTCTGTACTACACTAATAGCATGTCTTGAATGATAGTTTGAATTCTTGATACTGTTTACAAAATGTACTTTTTTATCCCCAGACCTCAGGAACGGCTTTAAGTCACACAAAGATCTGCAGAGCGATGGCTATGAGCACAAGTGAGGGGGATGTGTATGTTGGGACAACTGAGAGAGGTATTGCATTACATATGATTCTCGTCAGCACATCCCGCATACAATATTATTTATTAGTGGTTGAGCTTCTAATTATATATAGAAAAGGAGGCTCTGAATGATAATTAATACTGACATAGTTGCATTTAAAATTTGATACTTTGATACTTAAACACTATGTATAAAAGTTGACTTACAAGGACTCTTAAAAATGATAGTATCAAATTGTCAGCATGGACTATGCAAGGTAGAAAATTACTCTTCATTACGCATTCATCCCTCATGAAACTGAGATTGCTATAAATTGTTATGTGTCTTACCAGCATCATAGCCTGACTCAGCACCATGTGTAGTGTTAGTGTGCTTCAGTGACCTTCAGTGTCGTATCCTTAGTAATATCTATGAGGGCGTCTCAAAATGAATCTTAAAGTACTCACACGTCAAGTGTCATAAGGAAGATAGTGAAGCAACAAATTAGATTTGTTTGACTTAAGAGAAATATTGACTGTGTTGCCCATCCCCGCCCCCCAGGGCTTACCCAGGAGCTACAGTTCCCTGTCCCCTGGGGCCACATTGCGGGGAAGGCGTGGGGAGACCCGCTCGGCCGGCCTGTCCTTGGTCTCCATGGTTACCTGGACAACGCAAACACGTTCGACACCCTGGCACCACTGCTACCAAAAGGTCATCACCAACTTGTTTGTTTGTTTTGCATAAGCAGTAAAC
This sequence comes from Branchiostoma lanceolatum, assembly GCA_035149815.1. NCBI lineage: Eukaryota > Metazoa > Chordata > Leptocardii > Amphioxiformes > Branchiostomatidae > Branchiostoma > Branchiostoma lanceolatum. The sequence continues at coordinate 1,829,970 of CM068873.1, forward strand.
TCGGCCTTTACGAGTAACACACCTTTTTTGTACAGTTCTCATAACTAACAGATGACTTACAGTCGGCTTACAGATGCGTCCTATGTGGCAGAGACTGTCATTCTCGTATGGGACCGTCTTGCCATTACAGATGCTATGGGATACTCTCCAAACATAACTTCTCTCCTCTGCATGCTTGGTAGTTATGGAGCGGGTGTAATCATGGCCTAGGATTTTACCATGATTATTTTGAATATTGACCGACAGAGGCGATATATTTTGTTCAGTAGGTACAAGTTAGCCTGTGTACCATCCTCCGTGGTGATCGCTGGCTAAAAAAGATTGCTTACTAAGCCAGCGGTCACCACGGACGATGGATTCAGTCCATCTGACAAGACAGCCCTAACCACAGCTATAAGCTCGGTACTGCGCTGAACTCTTTAATTTCATGAGATCACTTTCCCATTTGTGTTGCAGATTTGTATTTTGTGAGTCTGGACTTGCCGGGTCACGGCCGCTCTTCCCACTTCCCTCTCGGGATGAGCTACAAGTACGAGAAATACCTCATGGACGTGCACAGGGTTGTACAAGGTCGCTTAGCTTTTCTGTTTGTGTACTACTTGTTTGTTCGTTTACGCCAAAAGCAGTAACTCATCCACTACTTTTCGTCAGTGACACTAAGCAAAATTTGTTGATCAGTAGGTTTTTAACCACAAACCTAAGCTACTTGAAACGTCTGACTGTTTCTAAAATCATATCCAGTTGCTGCTTGAGTATTTTTTATGCATCTTATTATTAATTTATTACCTGCTGGATATCTAACCTTAAGCCTCATTGATGTACTTCTTTGTTTTGCACAACTGATTTTAGGCATTAGAGTGTTTTATATGGTTTTTAAAGGTACAAAATTATGAGACCTAACATTTCCTCATGGACATGACCAGGGTTAACTGCAAAATCAAAGCATACTACAAAGATTTAAGAATTTACAGTATTTCCCTGCTTTTTTGGAAGTAAAGATCTAATATAATAGATTGACGAGACTGTTATGTTGTCTTCATGATTATTTTGTGTTTGCTTTTAGCTTTAGGTTGGAAGAAGTTCTCTTTTATCGCGCACAGTCTTGGTGAGTTATGAACACTTACTTATTCCACTATTTAGGCTTGAGAGATAGTAAACCTGTCTATCGAGGTTCCCTGTGTAGTGATCGCTTCTTGCTTGAGTCCCTTGAGTTATCTTACAGATTAGATGACTTTATTAGCAAATAAGTGGCAGACATACATTGTACATCATAATAGACTATGACTTTGGGATACCAAAATGTAATTATTTTGACATCTAACCGTTCCTCATTGTCTGCTGTTTCCCCTTTTTTGTCCTTGCTTCAGGTGGCAGTGTTGCAATAATGGTGAGTCTGAATTAATCTTTTCATATATTTCAAATAAAGCAAATGAAAAGGTTTCTCACTGTTGGCTGCCTGCATTACAGCTGCATGATCTTCAGTTATAAAGGGGACAGGCTTTTTAGCGAATGCCCACAAACGCCCACTCTGGCGAAGTCCGCGCTGCACGAATCTAATTTTGTTTGCTTGGAATACGTTCAGGTTGTGCTCCCATTAATTAATCCTGAGTTTCAAGTCAATCCATCTATCCCAAGTTAAATAAAGCGAACTTGAAGATTCTTACCTGGCTTTTTAGCGAATGCCCAGCAAAAAAAGGCTTTTTAGCGAATGCCCACTATATTAGGCAAAATATCCGCCATCGTGACACGGGCGCTAAATCTAACACCATAGACATGTTCAAAATGTTGTCCCCTGAATGTGTACTCAGTTTCCGTGCTGTACACGCCTGTAAAGTCACTTTATTTTACGAAATACACGGCGCGGCCCGCGGCACGTATTCGGGGTAGAGGCCGCTAGTAATACCCCCATTCCACTTGGACGGCGCTCTCACCGCGCTCTCACGGCGACCTCATTTTGGCCAGAGCGCCGTGAGAGCGCCGACAGCGCGGCGAGAGCGCCATTGAGAGCGCCGACAGCGCGGCGAGAGCGCCGACAGCGCGGCGAGAGCGCCATGCGCGCCGTCACCTCGGCGATGGTTTTGAACATGCTCAAAACCTTCGCCGTGAGAGCGCCGAGGATGGCGATCAAAAAACGAGCGCCGAGAGAGCGCCGAGAGAGCGCGGAGCGAGCGCGGTGAGCGCCGTGAGAGCGCCGAGAGAGCACGGTGAGCGCCGTGAGAGCGCCCAAGGTGGGATCAAAGGGCCGCAACGAGCGCTCAACTGATCGCAGCGAGCGCTCTATGAAGATTGAATGGTCTCAACTGTAGTTCAAACAAATTTCATTCTTGAAGTGGTGTATCTTGAATATCTGGGAATTTTGTGGTCAAATCATAGTTTTGCTCGTGGGTAATACAAATTGACCAATACCTACAAGTACTTGCTTCCATTCAAATTAAATTCCCTCCAAGTTTTATTGTCAGTGGTTCAAAATATGTTTCAAAATTCTGTGATTTAGGTTTTTATTATAACGTAGAATGATAAAATATATTTATTGCAAACAGTTTACATGACAGACAACACAGAAAAAACAAGTTGAACATACATATATTACTTAAGACACACACTGAGCGACCGTGCAGCGACTAAAATTGAATCTGTTTTCCCCTTGATTTTATCATTCAAATATGATGCAAGAGGTAAAGGTATGACTGAGAAGATAACAAAGCACACAAAACGTAACAAAAATTCGTTCTTTATGTCTAGAATTCGTTGAGTGATCTGTGAAATCTTTAAAAAGTTGCTGACATTTGACATTTTAGTCGCGCTGAGAGCGCGCAAAGGTCGCCGTAGAGATTCCACTTGAGCACGTTTTCCAGGAGTTCGGCGCTCTCACGGCGCTCTGGACCATTTTAGGTCGCCGTGAGAGCGCGATGAGAGCGCCGTCCAAGTGGAATGGGGGTATTACCTGTCCCAAATATGCAAATGAGCCGCCATATTGGATTTTTACGTCCGGGGCAGTGGATTCCCACGCCGTGTATTTCGTAAAATAAAGTGACTTTACAGGCGTGTACAGCACGGAAACTGAGTACACATTCAGGGGACAACTAGTTGAACATGTTTATGGTGTTAGATTTAGCGCCCGTGTCACGATAGCCGATATTTTGGCTGATATAGTGGGCATTCGCTAAAAAGCCTTTTTTGCTGGGCATTCGCTAAAAAGCCAGGTAAGAATCTTCAAGTTCGCTTTATTTAACTTCGGATCGATGGATTGACTTGAAACTCAGGATTAATTAATGGGAGCACAACCTGAACATATTCCAAGCAAAAAAAATTAGATTCGTGCAGCGCGGACTTCGCCAGAGTGGGCGTTTGTGGGCATTCGCTAAAAAGCCGATGCGGTTATAAAGCTGTCCCAGATATAGTACCCTGCTTTATTTAATTACATGTGCCATCTCTGTCCTTCTATATGTTCGATACGGTGTTCGATAGGATCCGTCTATTACTACCATTAGAAAAGAAAAAGCACCCATATAAAAGCCACAGTTGTAGAGCCCATTGATGAGGTGCTTACATGTACATGTTGTACATGCTGTAATGTGTTAGAACAAGGAGGTTGGTTAGAATGACAAGATTGAATGTACTTCTGTCATATCAAAGATGATGTGCAAAGTTTGTTTCCATTTAACCCATTTGTTTTTTGTCCCCCTGCCTATAGTAAGACCTTTGTGTACAAGCTTTGTTATCCTTCTCCTTGTCACAATTTTGAGATTCAGAATATCCAAAGGGTATCAGTAATATATACATGTAGTTTCATGGCATTTAGGCCCTTAGTCTAAACTGTGCTTGGCTTAATACAACATTTTAAGGTGGAGACTGTGATCTGTTGAGAGAGACTCTGACTGAGATCTCTATACGGGATCTCTATACTTACATGTAGTCTGGTGTAGAATCGCCAATAATGTGTAAGCAGAGATCCTGATTGCAATCTCTAGATACTGAGCAGACTATTTGGTGAAAGCTTGTTCGTAACTGAAGACACTAGCAGGTAATGTTTGGCAGCCAAGCACGAGGCCGGATGTGCAAACTGTTGCGTGTTGTGTGGTGTGGTCGTACGTTTGCAGCTGCTATATAGAGTGCCTTTTGCGGGGAGAGACTAATATAATAATTGCAGATTGTGATTGCTATGAAATCAATAAAGCATAGATGCTTAGAAATTGTTGGCAATTTTATTAGACAATGAAGGGTTACTGTGCTCAACATAAAAATGAATGACATTTCCTAAATTAGCTTCATTATGATATGAATGTGCCCAAAACAAGGATTATAAGTAACATAGAAGTCAATGGGGAGAAAAAAAACTCATGAATGAGACCTTCAATGATGAATGACAGTCTTTCATGTTTTTGTCTATTTTCAGGAGGGAACAGTGGAAAGACTTGCTGATGCTGTGAATAGGAAACTTGATGTGGAAAAGACATCAGAACTCCCTCCTCATGTGTACAGCAGAGAAGTGGCTCTCAACAAGTGAGTTTGTCTTGTTGCTTCTTTATCATCACATCAGTACCTTTTCCAGGTAATTACCGTGAAAGGAAATGGCATCGACAGGGCACACCTCTAAGTTTGGGCCTGATGGTTAGTTTTAGGTTACCTGGAACTGAATAGCCTGGAGAGCCATTTACAATGCTCAACTTAGTGGCAATCTTATATGTACATGTATGATCAGTGCACATAAAAGTATAATATATATACAATGTACATGCAGTAACACCAGGAAAAAATTTTCTGTGATGTGTCCAACACTCATACTGACTAGTTTCTTCCCAAAAGAATGCTTAAATAGTGGCTGTGCCCTACGGATCACATGACTGTGCCTTATATGTCACCTGATATACATGTAGCACAATGACTAGGGTATTCTAAATTTTCTATTTCCAGGTTACTACAAGGGAATGCCTGGGTCACCAGAAAGTCTGGGGCAGTGTTGTTAGAACGTGGAACCAGAGAAGTGGAAGGAGGTGATTTCATCACAATGGCACTGTCATAATGCACAGAAAATTAGACAATTTATTTCAAACCCCTAATTCATGTGGGATGATGTCATTCTCTCGTGGTGTGTCTGTGTGACACGTGTGTGTGTGTATCTGTGTATAAATGTATGTATGTATGTGTGTTTGTGTGTACAAATGTATCATAATATTATAAGTGTGTGTGTGTGTGTGTGTGTGTGTGTGTGTACATTGTACTATATATGAGTGTAAACGAAAAACACTGTAAACTGTGTGGCTTCGTGATGTGTGGTTCATTTTGTGTTTTCTTTATTTACAGGTTTGGTGTATACAAGAGACCTGAATCTGAAAACTGTAAGTTCAGGAGTTTGAAAAAAGAATTAAATCTTATTGACTGAGATATATCCTAATCTTCCAGGCCTACTGTGTATATTATAATAATATATTTATGTAAATCCATGAAAATAACAGAGGTGCACAGTTTACAAAATATATAAATATTTCTTCAAAATCTAGAATCATTCAGGCCTTTAATTTTGATGTAATGACAGAGAAATTATCGTTTTTACAGGCCTAAAGAAATCTAAGTTATAAGTAAAAAGCATTCTGCATGCGGGGTAGTAAGATAGCATGGTTGATCTGTTTATTTCTTGTAAACAAATAAATTGATTTTTCAAGAGACCTGGTTATTTATGATGACTGACATGACTGTGCTGTTTTTACTTATTGTGTTGTTGTTCATAGCTGGCCTTTTTTAGTTTAACACCCGAACAAGCGGAAGAGCTGGTGAAGGGTGTGAAGTGTCCTGTCCTGATGTTGAGGTATGTTTATTTGTTTGTTTATCTATTTGTTTAACTGGTACAAACCTGTAAACCCCCTTTTGGCCTGTTTCGTACAGTAGGTACAAGCTGTGTAAGACCAGACTGTTATAAGGTTTTATCCACTCACATTGGGATGGACCGCTGCTCTTTTCAATAAGCATGGTGGATTCATTAACGTGCTAAAGATGATTGTGTTCTAATCAACTCATAAAATCGCCTTGTTATTTTATTGGGCAATCATAATTATATATAGAGTGACCAGGCTGTATGACACCATATACATGTACACCTCAGGGCAGCTAGGTCAGTAACCCTAAGTTAATTAAAAGCGACTAATACTCGTAGCAGGAATGGTCACATGTTGCTGAAGAGGGAATTTCTAAAATATACAGTACGATTCGTCTTGAAGCCTTGGTGTCTCGTTGCTACAGTGCTACAGAACGTTTGGCACCTCCAGAATATGATTTGGAACGGTCACAGAGGTTTCTTCCTCTCTTCAAGGCCAACAGTAGTCAGGTAAGTGCTTAATGAAATAAATGAAGACCTTTATTGCACATTTTCCTGACTGGGCCAAGTACTTTTCACAACAATATGATTATATGCTCAAAGCTATCTTAACATAGAAGGTACTAGTGCATTAGATAACATTTTGATAAATTCAACTTCCACTTTTTAGTTATTTAGAAGTAGAGATCATATGTTGCAGAAAGTCTATGACGCCCTCCGTCTCTGATGAGGGATGGTTGTAAAGCCCCGATGTAGATGGACTCCTTAAAAGTCCGAATGTCCAGGAGACTCTATGTGTAATTGTGTTGAGACACTTCAGAGGTAGTTTAGCTTGGACGTTTGTGTTCGTTGAAACGGGTCTCGAGTGAACGTTCAGTCTCTCCAATGTAAGTTTCTTTTCATTTTGTGCAGTTTACAGAGCTACAAATCGAAGGCAACCACCACGTTCACCTGAACAATCCAGAACGACTGGCGCCTCACATCACCGCCTTCTTCACTCCGGATGCTCCCACACAACCTCAGACTGACAGTAAACTCTGATCATTGCTCTGTTGAAGCCCTTATCTCACTGGACCCAGGGTCCCCCGAAAGTGCGAAATGGAACGAAATGGAACGAAATGGAACGAACTAAAACATAAATTATACTACCATTATGAAATGAAATACCAGTGGATAGCAAAATATAAGGAACGTTGTAACATTCACAGTAGACGGGAACAGGAAGCAAATACACAATATAATGTGTTTTATTTCTTAAATCTGTTTGATAATACCAGTTACGAGAATATTCGTCAAACAATGAGAAACGTACCTCCAAATTTTCGATGTCAACTGTACATCTTGATCACGGAACTGACCTAGTCTCGCGAGAAGACGAGTTTGATAATAGTAAATAAAACGTTTTTGCTGCATTTCGTTCCATTTCGTTCCATTTCGTTCCATTTCGTACTTTTGGGGGACCGCTGGACCCGCAGCACAAAAGGACAAGAAATAGTCATGCCTTCACGTACCAGACTTATCAACCTAGGATTGATGTGACACTGTTTAAAAATTCGTATTTTCCTAGAAATATTGTAGAGGAGTACTCGTTACCGTCAAGTACTGTACAGGCACACTCATTAGATAGCTTTAAACAACGCATGCATGTAGATATGCGAAGGTTAGGTGTAACAGGTCGTCCGGTGTAATATAACCATGTGCCTGTGAAGCTGGTGTGTTACGCGGAAGGACGGTTATACCGGCTATACAGATACAGATACAGACGCTGGTGTGTTACGCCGAAGGATGGTTATACCGGCTATACAGATACAGAAACGTCGGTGGCCTTGCTGCGTCCTAAATTAGATTTGTGTTCCCCTTGACTTTTTAATTGGAATATAATTCGGATAAGTATCACTATATGAACCAGGCTCAATACAGATGTATGGCAATGCTAAGGGGACGATTTTTCACTTTATCAGCAAGTCTTGTTTATGCATAAATATATTTGGAACCTACGGTATATATACTCCCACACGTTCTTCTATTATTTATTCAAAACATGTGAAGACGCAATGATTGTGAACAAATTTGTCTTTGTCACAGCAGAAGTCTGGTCGGTCAGCCTTGGTTGTAATTCATGCTTCAAACACATTGTATAAATTACAGCTGCAGTGGAACTGCAATTTCGAAATGAATAGTGATATATGAAAGTTGCACGCACATTTATTCTATCTTTTTAGTCTTTAACCTCAAAAAGGTTTAAAAAGTTTAAGTCCTTCCGGCACCGAAAGGTGCATAAGGCGGCGCCCATCTCCGGTTCCAAAGCCCTTGGGCCACACAACTTTGTGCTAGTCACTACAGCAGGGGGCCACTGGTAGCGGTGTGTAGTAACTGCAATACTCTTTTCCAAATGCTGAGTGCTAAGCAGAGAAAGCAGTATGTACCATTTTTAGAGTACATACTGTATACTCTACCCACCCGGCCATTGCACCGGTTTGTTAACGCAAAGCCTGCGCTCTTTGTTAGCCTTTTGCTGTCTTGGCAGCCTTAGTTAAGAGAATGTAAATTCCCTTGATTAAAACTAATTGAAACTGATTAGAATAGCCTGAAACGAACTCCAGACTTTGAAGCCCCGCTAAATCAGCGCAGGCCAAGGTCGCGTTTGCCCAGGGGGACATTAGATTGTGTTCAGCCAAGAAACATAATTTTATGATCATTTCCCTGGTTTTCGGGCAAATTTAGCACCAGGACATACAGGACGAAAACAGAGGGCTGGGAAGACATTACTTTTATCTGACTCTTCGTGAAATTTTTTTTTCAATGAACCAAAGTAAAATTTCGCCCGAGAGTCTGTTTTCGCATGTTGTTGTTTTTAGTTCCAGTTCAGTAAACCCGTTCAGCTAAGTGCAACAAAGTTGCGGGAGGATCCACAGGCGGTAGGCACAGGTATTGTCGTTGAATAACTGCTGAAGTTCCGATCGTGACGAAGTACTCGGCGCGGGGATCAGCCATGCCAAGCTTCCGAGCGAAACCCGAAGTGATACCGAAGGCACGAGCGGGGAGTTCGGCGGAGCCGAACAGGTTTCGGCCGGGTTCGGCAGAGCCGAACAGTGGTCCAATGCTTCGCACCCATTTAGAAAAGGGGGCCCCGCCGGGTAGTTGAATTTTATTTTCCCGACTTGATTGGTTTGGTGGTTTTCTGGGGTGTCCTCTAATTTTGCCAGGGACCTGGATGCCACCACCACATGCAGGCACCGTGTTCTCGGAGCTGCCAGACTGCCGTTGTCTTTGCGGTTGTTCGGAGAGGCAAGGCGGACCTTGTTGATGACGCGGTGGCGAATATTTCCACTGCTGCAGCATCGGGAACATCTTTGACAGTCGGGACAAATTCAGGCTCTGCGGGGAGGTCCGCATCCTTCAATCTGTGAGCGGGTAGAAATGTTGTAGATCTTAAGGGGGCACGCCTTTATTTCGGGTCTCAATTCGAGGTTGCGCACCCTCAAGTCTAGCAACTGTTTCTTCCAGGAAATAGTTCGAAGCTAAAACAGCTGTGTGGGAATGAAGGATATCCCTCTATAGCTATAAAAACAACCTAGTTTCTGTTTCTTCAACCTTTCCAGCTAGGAGGAAAAAAGTGATGCACAAAATTGGGAATTTTCACGTGGAAATTAACCCATCACCAATAGGTTAGTCCCGACAACGACTGATAATGTCGGAAAGGGAACACTCTAAGGTATAATCAAGCCATTTTTAAAGAAAATCCCAACACTGAGATTTTCACAATAACCTGACGCGCGAGGTATTGCAACACGGCCAATAGAACGCAAAAAAAAAGGTCAATCTGGGGGAAAAGGGCGGTTCACTTAGCTTTCAACGCGGACGGTTACTCCTGGAAATTTGGCTCGGGCCCAAAATTAATTTTCACCAAAACACATCGATTCTTACGCTCTTTAGCCGTGTTGGTATGTACTAGTCATTTCACAGCAGATTATGAGAAATGTGAACTCGACGCGCAGAACGAAGTTGAGAAAATCCGTGTCCTCCATTGCCTCGAATAAAAATCTTTAACAACATCAATTTCAATGCCAAATCAACAGCGTTGCACTCGGCGCACGCGAAGCGCGTTCGGGTGATTCTATTGAAGCCCAAGTGATAAAAGTAGAAGTCCGTGTGATAACCCAAGATATCACCCGGTTTGGAAAATGATATCGAATGTTATACCGGCCCAGGTATGACATAAGTTTTATAAAAAAATCATGTAACTTTTAAGGTGATAGATTTCTGGCTATATCATCATTGTTGGGTAGCGTATCTAATACACGGTTCAAGATGTTTTGTTAGTTCTTTTGTCTGTCTCAAACAAATTTAAAAAGTGCAATCTCCAAGCAGATGGCAGGAGCAGCCTCGTTGTTTTACGCCTGCTTTTGCAACACTGATTCTTGCTGACGGCAAAATGAAATGATTGCATTACAACTGGTAACAATACTACGTTCTGCACGTGCATCCACTGACCTTCCATGAAGTTTGCACAAAATATAACGTTGGGTAACCTAAATTCGCGGGGTACTTAAATTCGGGATTTTTCGAAAACGGGGTATTTAGGGATATGTGCTAGATGCAACATAAGTAATACCGCTAGAAATGCAAACCTGACAGACTTACGTATTCAGAACACTGTCTGAAAAGCTTCGATAAGCATGGATTATAAGGCGACGAGGTCAAAAACTCTCCGTCCCTTATTGGAACAGTCTGAGGGCTTCGTGGGAGAAGTACACAACATGGTTGTCGGCTGGTTTATAAGAAAAATGTCACATCCGCTTCCTGCTAAACACAATTATTTACAAGACAACTTATTACAATCTCTTTTGCTAACCTACAACTGGATTCTAAGTGTGATTAATCATCAAAACTCCTCTCTGTTGCTACAACCTACGGCACGTGTATTTTCCCGCCGCCATATTGTTAACCAGAATCCTGTTGTCAAGCAGACGACAAAGGTTTGTGAGGAACACTTTTTGTCTAAATGCTGCGTGTGATAGTGGACTGAGGAAGATATTTTCCTCAAAGTTTGCTCCTAACACAACAAGGAACACATGGACATAGTAGTATTACCATTGCTACGGCATCCAGCTAACTTGCCATGAATAATGTAACGTTACACGTTGCCCGATGATGACGATGGGCCGACTTTGAGTGAAGTTCTACCGACTCAACACACGGCTTGTTCCCGAACTGGCCTGATGTGTGCGGTACGGCCGTTTTTTCGTGTATTTTTTTTACTTGGACACGTCTATATCCATAGCACTCTCCTCAAGCCAAGGATGGAACGAATAGCTGCTGTATAAAATGTGATTAGCGGTAAGATATTCAAGACGAATCTTCTCTCCCGAATTAATGTGCCCCCCTGTCCGACAGCACTGTCATTCTGCGTGCGGCGGACGGTAGTTTTAAGTTGAATTATTATGGTGTCAGCACGACTAGAGACAAAAGCTACCATATATATGATTAGTGCAAAGATAGTACATGATACTGACAGAATTATAGAAAAAAAGGATGGTTTATTGTTCTGCTAGATTGATTTCAGTCAACCATTATCGGAAAAATCCCGAATTTATGTTACCCAACGTTAACTTTTCTGTTTTGATAATCACAATCTTGTTTTAACAAGAAATTCGCGCCGGTAAGCTTTTTTTTCGCATTGCGGATTCATATGAATTTCATAGAATATTATTCTGTCTTACACAAGTAAGCCCATACTGCTTAAAATTATAACATGGATGGTACATGTATGCTCCTTGTATGAAAACTAATGCGGTTTTTAATAGTAAGATTTAGTAAGAACAATGTCATATGGAAAGAAATACCATGATAGGAAAATTCTACGTTTAGGATATAGTATCCGTTTCCATCGTTTCTTAATTTCACTTTGAGGCAAGTATTAAATGCTACTTTTAGTGCAACCTGAAGTATTAGCTTGAGAAAGTTGACCTCTGACCTGTAGAAGAAACAAACATGGCGACTGTGGGTGTGCGTGTTCGCTTGTAACGCCGACAAAAGTAGGTAGCCAGCTCCATTCGTCTTTCCCTTGACTTTTCTAACACCGTCCAGACATTGTTTACTTCTTTGTTCCTCACCGAATCTCAAAATTTGATCTGTGAAGTAATATTGTGATATATGTGTACCTGATGTTACTTAGCCGGTATGATGCCCCCCTCCCCATGTAACAGAGTTTCGCAGGCACGTAACTGCTGACACAACGCACAGGGAGGTCGTTGATTGGTAGAACTTGGGGCATGAAGACGTTATTTTTGCCCCACTGGGCTAAGCACAGGTCACATGTTAACAGCTATATACATATCCATGTGCATATAAACATCTGGTACTTCCTCTCGCTTCTTGGTACTGTAAAATTGTATAAATTTATAGGAGGGTGTGTGATTACCCAAGGCTGTAAGGAATTCTCTTAAATGATTATTCTATCGTCATCATACAAAGGACATTCTACAGTAAAATGTAGTGTTTTCTTATATAGATAGAGCATTGCAATTTTATTTACTAGTACGTTGTTTTGTATTGTTTGCTCTTTTGAGTTAACCATTGATTGATGCATTCATTCATTTGAAGATATGTTGTCAATGGTGAAAAAAATTCTTATTGACAGGAACATAGCATAGCCTTTGCCTTGTAAGAGGGTGGAGCAACCCTGTTCTGTTCAGACAACAACAAATACTGAATTTGCGAATAGTTTCATCATAAGTCACTGAATAAAAAGACTCTTTGCACACAATTGCTTTACCAAGTGCTTTACTCTACCAATGTTTTGGATGGCCGTCCGTCACCTTCCTCACACTTGTCAAGTGCAATGTGAACCAGTCAGAACTAACCTGAGGAAGGTGACAGATGGTCACTGAAACGTCAGTGGAATAAAACACTGTCTTGGTTGTGTACAAAGGGTCTTCTTATTCAGCAAAAGCTGATGAATGGCCATTCTGCAACAGTTTCAGGGAACATGTCAACGAGAAACCGGAAGGGAAAGCGGGGCCCACCGGACAAAAATGGTGCCCCGGAAAAACCAGGACCAGAGGCGCAGAAGGGGGCCCAGTCTCAGGGCACTGATCACGATATGCAGAGGTGGGTACTGTTGAGTTAGAGCTGTGCATCAGTACTGGACCTGAGTTACAAATGTACAATACGTACAGGTACAAAATACCGGAAAGCTGGTGTACCAATACTGGACCGTATCGGTACATATAGCTGGTATAACCTTTAATTTATCATAAAACACCAGCTTCTGTATCTGTATCTATATAGCCTGAGTATAACCCGGCGGCACTTCTGCGTAACATACGAGCTTTTGTATCTGTTAGTGCACAACAATTAAATGTATATCAATGGCCCGGTGGTCCCTTATGTAGAGGTGGTCACTTGTACAGGTTCGACTGTATATCAATGGCCAGGTGGTCCTTATGTAGAGGTGGTCACTAGTACAGGTTTGACTGTATATCAATGGCCAGCTGCAGGTGGTCCTTATGTAGAGGTGATCACTAGTACAGGTTTGACTGTACATTGTATATCAATGGCCAGGTGGTCCTTATGTAGAGGTGGTCACTAGTACAGGTTTGACTGTACATTGTATATCAATGGCCAGGTGGTCCTTATGTAGAGGTGATCACTAGTACAGGTTTGACTGTACATTGTATATCAATGGCCAGGTGGTCCTTATATAGAGGTGGTCACTAGTACAGGTTTACCAGTATATCAATGGCCAGGTGGTCCTTTAGGTAAAGGTGGTCACAAGTACAGGTTTGACTGTATATCAACGGCCAGGTGGTCTTTATGTAGAGGTGGTGACTAGTACAGGTTTGACGGTATATCAATGGCCAGGTGGTCCTTATGTAGAGGTGGTCACTAGTATAGGTTTGACTGCATATCAATGGCCAGGTGGTCCTTATGTAGAGGTGGTCACTAGTACAGGTTTGACTGTATATCAATGGCCAGCTGCAGGTGGTCCTTATGTAGAGGTGGTCACTAGTACAGGTTTGACTGTACATTGTATATCAATGGCCAGGTGGTCCTTATGTAGAGGTGATCACTAGTACAGGTTTGACTGTACATTGTATATCAATGGCCAGGTGGTCCTTATATAGAGGTGGTCACTAGTACAGGTTTACCAGTATATCAACGGCCAGGTGGTCTTTATGTAGAGGTGGTGACTAGTAGTAGTACAGGTTTGACGGTATATCAATGGCCAGGTGGTCCTTATGTAGAGGTGGTCACTAGTACAGGTTTGACTGCATATCAATGGCCAGGTGGTCCTTATGTAGAGGTGGTCACTAGTACAGGTTTGACTGTATATCAATGGCCAGCTGCAGGTGGTCCTTATGTAGAGGTGATCACTAGTACAGGTTTGACTGTACATTGTATATCAATGGCCAGGTGGTCATCATATAGAGGTGGTCACTAAGACTACAGTACAGGTTTGACTGTACATGTATATCAATGGCCGGCTGGAGGGTCCTTATATATATATGTAGAGGTGGTTCACTAGTACAGGTTTGACTGTATATAATCCATTTCACAAATTTCACCTTTCCCCAGAGTTCAAGCTGTTACTACAAAAAGGATCCTCCTCCGAGTGACCTTCATCGTCTTGACCTTGGGAATCGTGGCCCTCCTGTCCAGCCAAGGCGACCAATCAGGGCTCACAACGTTTGTGAAACAAGACGAGACAGTTCGAAAAAGGATTCTCGACGTTGCTTGCAGTAAAGACTACAAAAAATATCAACACTTTGAAGGTGAGGCTGCATTCAAATCATAATTTCTGTGCAGGATGTTAATTGTTTATCAATTGTTTCCGTGCAGGATGTTTATTGTTTACTTGTTTCCGTGCAGGTTGCACACCCAGAAGATGCGGTCGAGGCGTGATGGACGGACTGGTGGGCCAAGACGAGGCAGGACAACTGCTGAGGTAACCGAGGAACTAAAGTTCAAGTGCTTGATAAATGTGCCTTACTAACAGGGCTGTCTTCTGGATCCGGCCCTCCGGCCCAGGACAGAAAATTGCTTGTTGGGACTGAACAAATTTCACCTTGTCCGTCCAAAAAATGAGAACTCTATGACATGATATGGATAAAAATGATTTTTTGTAGGCTTAAGATGACAGATTCCAAAGAAGACCCGTCCCTCCATCCCAGGACAGAAATTTGCTTGTTGGGACTGAACAAATTTCACCTTGTCCGTCCCAAAAATGGGAACTCTATGACGTGATATTGATAGAAATGAATTTTTGTAGGCTTAAGATGACAGATTACGAAGAAGACCCGTCCCTCCGTCCCAGGACAGAAATTTGCTTCTTGGGACTGAACAAATTTCACCTTGTCCGTCCCAAAAATGGGAACTCTATGACGTGATATTGATAGAAATGAATTTTTGTAGGCTTAAGATGACAGATTACGAAGAAGACCCGTCCCTCCATCCCAGGACAGAAATTTGCTTGTTGGGACTGAACAAATTTCACCTTGTCCGTCCCAAATATATATATGGGAACTTCATGACATGATATTGATGATAAAAATGCATTTCTGTAGGCTAAGTATAAGATGACAGATTTAACAATGAAAATTAAACATTGGCTCTCAAACATTGAGAGGGGCGGAAAACGATTTAAAGCTGTAGACATGCAGCCCTGCTCACTTATGACCAGGGCTGTCTCCATGGCCAGGACCCGCCCCTCCATCCGTCCCTCGATGGACTGACTGGAAGTCCACACTCTGTGCGGAAACTAGCTGACATTGATAATGAATACATGTACTGTAATTCTTGATTTGTTAACTGTAACTTAATTTTAGCTAATTTAACGGTCACTAGTAAATCGCCAAAATTTCATCATCTCTCATATTTCATCGCTAATAATTGAGACAGTGATCATGTGATGTTTGTCCCCACCGTTAAAATCAAGTGCCGTGACCTACTTCATTTACCCCCAATCGCTACCTTTTCCTGCTGCTATATTAAAGTGATTTACAGTATTAGGATTCCCTAAATTTGACAGCATTTTTCTTCGTTCCAACCTCCAGGATCGCAAAGAGAGGCCTTGCACTCGGTGGGTCAAACGGAGGGGTGAGAACCGTTTTATTTTGCATGTTTTTTTTTTAGACTCATTGGCAGAATAACTGAGTGTGTATTATATGACTTTAGATTATATGAGATGCTAGTCTTGTCCTGTTAGCAACTTTCTGCATGGCTCAATTGAAAAAAGGAAGTACCTATAACTGTACTGCATGTTTGAACAGATTCAGAATTGGAATTATTATGTATCATGAATAATTTATCTCATATGGGTTACAGGCCAGTGTTGTACTGTTAACAGTTGGAAGTCTCTTGATATATATATATATATATATATATATATATATATATATATAGCTAACTAGATTAGGACTGATTTACATATTTGTGAACTGTCACTGTTTCAAACCAGGCCTCTATCTTGGACCTTCATTCTGGAGCTCTGTCCAAGGGGGATACTTTCATCAACCTTTATGAGTAAGTCAACCAACAAAGAAACAAATGATGGCAAATAACAAGCCTATTTCTAAATTTTTGTTAGCTTCAGATTTAGTTTTCTTTGTTTTCCGTAACTGTAATACAGTAGGATGATGTTTAACTCTTTGTTTTGTTTCCCTAACTTCAGGATGGTGAAAGCAAACAAGCACAAAACTGTCTTTTCTGAGGACGACTTCAGTCTTTACAGGTAAGAACCAAGTCAAGTTTTGATGGGTGAGAAAATTGCAGTTGTGAACAAAGTTTACTAGTTTTGATTAGTGATTGTCCGAAAAGAGCTAGCCTAAGGGAATTTCCCCAGTACAATGAACTATACTGTACATACATACATGAACATTTTTTTGTAGACTCTGAGTCTTCAGACTGCTCTGAGATTGGCCGGGCGCCTGCATGGTCGGCTATTTATACCTGCCAAACAGGCATATTTTATGCAGAAACTTTCATTTCATTTCTTCCAAATGCGCCCCAGTCAGCTTTTTTAAAAAGCTTTCTTGAAGCTGACTTGGAAAACAGTTTATTTCATACCAAACTTCACAAAACTGAATAAAACTTAACACTGCACATGTGCAATTTAGTTCTTTTTAGTACAAACTATTCGACAGTTTCATCCCCACTACCATCCCCTTCGCAAAACTGAATAAAACTTAACACTGTACATGTGCAATTTAGTTCTTTTTAGTACAAACTATTCGACAGTTTCATCCCCACTACAATGAGGTCGTATGGCCAGCTTTTTTTAGAAGCTCTTGTTTACCTACAGGAAGGTGAAGAACAGGATACGAGCTGCGATCGCCGAGGAGTTCGGAATCCAGCCGGATAGACTCCACCTTACACATCCCACCTTCTTCTCAAGGATAACAACCAGGCCGGCAAAGACTGTACATGATGAGTACTGGCACCTTCACATAGACAAGGTACCGTACCCAACACTAGTACTGGGGCACCCTCACATAGACAAGGTACCGTACCCAACACTAGTACTGGCATCCTCACATAGACAAGGTACCATACCCAACACTAGTACTGGCACCTTCACATAGACAAGGTACCGTACCCAACACTAGTACTGGCACCTTCACATAGACAAGGTACCATACCCAACACTACATGTAGTAATGGCACCCTCACATGGACAAGGTACCGTACCCAACACTAGTACTGGCACCTTCACATAGACAAGGTACCGTACCCAACACTAGTACTGGCACCTTCACATAGACAAGGTACTGTACCCATCACTAGTACTGGCACCCTCACATGGACAAGGTACCGAACCCATCACTAGTACTGGCACCTTCACATAGACAAGGTACCGTACCCATCACTAGTACTGGCACCTTCACATAGACAAGGTACCGTACCCATCACTAGTACTGGCACCCTCACATGGACAAGGTACTGTACCCTACTAACACCTTCACATGGACAAGGTACCATACCCAACACTAGTACTGGCACCCTCACATGGACAAGGTACCGTACCCAACACTAGTACTGGCACCCTCACATGGCCAAGGTACCGTACCCAACACTAGTACTGGCACCTTCACATAGACAAGGTACCGTACCAATCACTAGTACTGGCACCTTCACATAGACAAGGTACCGTACCCAACACTATAGTACTGGTACCCTCACATGGACAAGGTACCATACCCAACACTAGTACTGGCACCCTCACATGGACAAGGTACCGTACCCAACACTAGTACTGGCACCCTCACATGGACAAGGTACCGTACCCATCACTAGTACTGGCACCTTCACATAGACAAGGTACCGTACCCATCACTAGTACTGGCACCTTCACATAGACAAGGTACTGTACCCATCACTAGTACTGGCACCTTCACATGGACAAGGTACTGTACCCAACACTAGTACTGGCACCCTCACATGGACAAGGTACCGTACCCATCACTAGTACTGATACCCTCACATAGACAAGGTACTACCGTAAAATCCCTATTTACGTACGCACTTTTTAAACTTTTCAAGTTGCAAGCAGGTGCTCCAGGCCGACACCAAAGTTGGGGTGCGTACGTTAGGAGGGGTTCTTCCTCAGGAAAATCGCATATCAGCATGAGAGTATGGTACATCTTCATGCAAATGAAGTGTGGAATGCTACCACACAATCAATCAGTAATAAAGAATAAATAATACATATATTCAAATTGCTTGATATTTTCTACCCAGAAACATTTTCTCAGTAACCCTTTAAGTCGGTAAACATCATTGGAAGGTTGATCATGTCAACCTCTTAACTATCCACCGAAATGCTGGAGAGGGGGTGCGTATGTTAGGAGGGTTTTTCCCCTGAACGTTTCAACTCACTGAGTCAGGCTCACAATCGTCCCCAAATTGGGGGTGCGTACGTTAGGAGGGGTGCGTACGTAAATAGGAATTTTACGGTAGTATTTAGAATTATCTAACCATATACTTGTGCTTTACATTGTCTGTGTGCGTTTGTCTCTCTTTCTCTGTGTGTATGTGTGTGTGTGTGTGTGTGTGTGTTTGTGTTTGTGTGTGTGTGTGTGCGTGTGTGTGTGTGTTTGTGTGTGCCTGTTTGTGTTATGTCTGAATGTGCTCAAATACCTCTGCTTAGACGTCAGTGAATGTTCAACTGTTTCAGTCTTGAAGTTAGCTGTGTGTGTGTGTTTTCTGTACTGCAGTTTCTGTAGTTTCTGCCAGAGGGAGCAACTGTAGTTTCTATTTCTTCTAACAGAGGTTAAAGTTAGTCAATACTACATGTATATTGTATTGATTGCCTTGTTGTTGTTGTTGTTGATGTTGTTGTTTTGTTGTTGTCCTGTCCAGGAGACCTATGGTTCATTTGACTACACCTCTCTACTGTACCTGTCTGACTATGGACATGACTTTACCGGTGGGAGGTTCGTGTTTGTGGACAAGGAAGCCAACAGCACAGTGGAACCCAGGACAGGTAAGGATGAAGCAGTAGCTTCAACAATATTTGCATGCATGCAAATCAGGGCCTTAACTTCTTTTATGCCATGTGTATGAGAGCAATGATTTGCACAATGAAAAAATGTAAGTCATTTTCGTTGCAACTACTACAAAGCATAGGAAGGCTGACAACTTCCTGGCTGTTGTCCTGTTTATTTATTTATCTATTGGTTCAGCATGTACATGCCAGGGTTGCCCAACTAGCCGGATGTCATTACTAAGGGTGAACCAATGTGCGGTCATAGGACTGTAGGTTTTGAACCACTCACGCCGGGAAGGACCCCTATACTTTTCGATAAGTGCAGTAGGTTCTTTTACGTGCTCGAGGTGTGGCTCTCCTCAAACACGCTACCTCCATTTAACATCCTATCCGGGGGACGTCCCTAATCGAAGCTAGGTACTCATTTTCACCTGAGTAAAGTGAGGAAAGTTGTGTTAAGTGCCTTTCCCAAGGGCACAACATCGGGGCATATCGGTGTGGACAAAACAACCGACCGATTGCGCCACGCGATGCCACACGATGCCACTGTTGTCCTAAAGGCATCAAGGTGAGATGATGGGTACAAAGTGGATGATTTGCATATTAATCAAAGAGGCAAGAAATCTTAGTGTTCTTGCTTTGTTTCTACACAGGACGGGTCTCTTTCTTCACGTCGGGTTCGGAAAATCTTCACTTTGTGGAGAAAGTCGCGTCGGGGACGAGATTCGCCATCACGGTCTCCTTCTCGTGTGACCCAAAACATGCCATCGCCGATCCGCACGTGCAGTTGTGAACCTACGCAGGACGTCCTCTCACGCCAGTCCGATTGCTTTACAAATACCAGTGGTACATGTACATTGTATTTAGGCCTGGCATGAGAGAATGACGCAGTTTAAACAGAATGCCTCACAATGAAGTAACCAACAATGAAGTACCTGAAAAAACACAATGATTATTATTACAGTTGCTTGATCATGAGCTATCAATTCAGCTTAAATGTTTATGATTTTTTTCCGGCTGAAATTTTTGCAGAATGAAATTTGTTGTTACCAATTGCAGTAGGGGCATCTTCACTATCCCTCGTACATGCAAAAGTTCAGGTGTGACAAGCAGTTTGATGTAACACAACCAACTGCCGTCGCTTTTGAAGCCTGCAAAGCTGATATGTTTCTGTTGAAGGTAATGCCTTCAGTGGTTTCAAATCTCCCACACTGGGGAGGCTCGGCCAATGAGCTGGCCTGTTGTACCATATAGATTCCCCCAGGGTTTAAGGGCAGACATACTGGCCTATTACTAAGCTTACTTAAGGGATGTTATGGCTGAGCTATACAATACATGCAAAAGCTGGTCTGTTACACTGAAGGACAGATACATCGGCTTAACAGTATAGATACAGAAGCTAGAGTGTGTTACTCCAAAGGGCAGTTATACCGACTATATATGTATACAGATTCAGATTCAGATACAGATAGAGATACAGATACAGAAGCTGGTGTTTTACATTAAGGGCAGTTATACCGGCTATACAGTTACAGACACAGAAGCTGGTGCGATATGCCTAAAGATGGTTATACCGGCTATACAGATACAGATACAAAAGCTGGTGTGATACACAAGAGGGCAGTTATACTGGCTATATACATTGTAGCTACAGATACAGAAGCTGGTGTGTTACACCGAAGGGCAGTTATACCGGCTATACAGATACAGATGCAGAAGCTGGTGTGTTACGCCGAATGGCAGTTATACCGGCTATACAGATACAGAAGCTAGTGTGTTACGCCGAATGGCTGTTATACCGGCTATATAGATACAGATGCAGAAGCTGGTGTGTTGTGCCATAGGATGGTTATACTGGCAATGCACATACAGAAGCTGGACCAGGTGTGTTACACAGAACTCCATGTCATTCACGGTTCAAGACATTCCATTCACAATCTACTTTTTGAATCTTGAAAGATGCTTTCAAATTAATAGATAATACAAGAAGATGTGTAATTAACTGTAAGCACATAATTTGTGCTTCTGTAAGCACGCAAAGATAATCTAATTAAGTTACAAAGATAATATAAAGGTGTGAACTTTAAAATCATTGCAACATTTTAATGTATGGTATGGTTATGTATTTTTTTTGTGTATTAGCACATCTTAATTTGTGTGATAAAAATTATGTGGCTGTCAACAACACGATCGATTTTGCCCTGTAGTGTTATTTTTATGCACTTATATGTAGTGATGCGTACCCAAACCCCGGACCTGGTCCGGACTGGACCTAACCTTCCTTATAATTAGACTGTGAAATTTGCAATGAAAAAAATATGAAAATATTGCTGTTTTTAATTTTGTGTTTTATAATTGAAGTTTTGTGTTTACTACTGACTGTATATAATTTAGCATACATATAGTTTTCAAATTGCCTGTAAGATATATGCCAATTTTTGTGTTAAACAGGAAAAAAAATATATCTTAGCACCAATATGCCATTGGTTCCTAAACCTCTGGACTCGAGTCCGAACCTAAACCTAAACTCGGGTTTAGGTACGCACCACTACTTATAGGTCTACTCGACCAGATTAGTCTTATGACAATGTCTCGGTCCACCTTGTTGGTAAACTTAAGACTTGGTACACTAATATGGTGTTGATTCTGTTGTGTTATACCATCTATCCAAGTCAAATAGCTGATAATAATTCATACCAATGATATGAAGATGTACAATATATATGAAGATCTTTGTTGTTGTGAAGCATTTTCAAAGTTGTCGATTTAGAAGTTCGTAAATGCCATTTTAGAAACTGGTGACAATATGAGGGTTGTGTCTTTAGGATTTGGTAAATGGTATTTTACGAAGGACCTTTGGAACGTTACTTAAATGATGTTTTGAATTTGGCCATTAGAATCTGGTAAATGACATTCCCAATTTGAAGTGACGTGTTTCGCGATGGTGTGTGCTCTTTGCCGAGCAAAGGGAACATTTAGGGACAATATAAAAGCCATCCCGTGTGACCTGCGATGGCAAAAATACCTCCAAACGATTGATGTTTGTACAAGAAATCGAAACTGCATACCATTACGCGTCTGAACTGCCGGCCTTATGGATTGGGACAGAGTGTTGAAATGGGGATAACGATGCTTCCGCGGTCCGTGTGTCATTGGTGCTATTTCTGAGCTAAGAAAAATCGAAAACACAACTGCGGAAAGGGGTGGTGGAGGTCGACACGGTTGATGAAGCATTTTGTGTCGCCCTCAAAGACTTGCCTTGACGGATTCTATTGTATTCGGATTGAAATTTTTGACTTCTTTATAGGACAAACTAGCATCTGCCGTCATCAGCGTTCGACGAGCACTGCTTCGCCTTACCGCACGGTGGCGTTGCTGCAAGGATGATCAAGCCACAAAGACGAAACGTCGGTGAAGAAATTGACCATGGCTGTGCTATTACAAAGACGTTTTCCCGTAATTTCCTACTAACTTTACACTTACTAATAACTTTATAAGAAGCTTTATGAGAAGCTACTAATTCAAAAGTACATAATCTACGAGGTTCTTGTATGCGTAATTGGTGGATGAGGGTGGACAACCTTATATAATGTTGAAGAAATCGACCGTGATTGTAATAAGGTATTCTAAATGTCTTCTAAATGTCTTACCCCTGATGGAGATAACAGCTGTATACATAAGACCCTAGCTACGAGCTGGGTAGGGATCATATATATAGTGTGCAATGTTAGACGTCCCTTTAGTGCGAGGAAGCTTTAAATTCGGTGTTGCATCTAGCCAAGACATATCCCCCGTGACTCAACTATCAAATGAAACGAATCGTCGGGTCACCACATAGTTTGGGACGACATTTTGTTCTCGTAAAAATAAGAACGTAACGACATCGATGTATCGTGACCGCCCAGGCTTTATTTCGCATGTGAGATTGGCTCGAAGTTTGGAGAAAATGTACGAAGTAGTAAGTAGCCCAGCGTCAAAGTGTGCAGGCGTAATAGTGGATCTGTACCACTGTTGCCATTTTCAATTCTAACCTGCGGGTGTAGATGTCACAGTAGGTTATATCAGCGTAGGTAAATGGGCTGTTTATACTGAGTAAGGACATGAAGTCGATAGGGAGAATTGTACCGGTGACATGAGCGACAGCGATGTCGTTATGAGTTAGATATGAATGGTTTATGTGTGACTAACTGCCGTGGTGTGCACGTGCCTGTGAAGACAGTCAGAACTTTATAACTTCGATCCCTATCACGCTAGATCAATGGCCTGGCTTGAAATTAAGGATTCATAAATAGAAGACTACTATATCGCACCAAAATTGGCGAAGACAGTCAGAACTTTTAAACGTCGATTCCTGCCACTTTAGATCAACGGTTTGACTTGAAAGGTAGAATTTGTAAATGACAGGCCACCTAACACATCCCTAGCATCCTGATATCAGAGTCTCTGTCTACATGAGACGGCCCGTAAATCAATGTGTACGTTTCACTATTACCTCCGCCGGGACCCACTTATATATTCTCTATGTGGTCGCACTTTGTCAATTTTACCGGTACGCTTATATATATAGTAATGGCTTCCGTTCCTGGCTCGAAATGGCCTTTCCGCTTTATCATCGTTTACTCTACAATGATGATATTAAGAGTTATGCTGTGCAGAGAAATCCAGGAATGTTTCAGCCAACTTTTTCTCAACTCGCGTCAAACAATTTTACCGTAACCGTTACGTCTTATGTAATGGCCACGTATCATGCCGCTGAAGTGGGGTTGTCATGGATTGCACAAGTACGGCTGTTAGGCCCGACACGGCCCCCGTCCCTGGCGCTCACACAAGGACGTAGCACTCGGGTACAAAGCCTGAAACAGCCCGCACCCCTGGTTGCGCCTGCCGGCGATTTCGTGATGTCTTTACATGAAACATCTGCCATAATTTACTGAACGATATCGACAGGAAAAACCTCCAAAGAGAGAGCTCTAATACAGTCATGTTGTCAGTACCTTACATATATTTCTCTCTAAATCTCTAATGAATGAATAGTTTAAAGAATTCATTCATCCCTTCTCGACTCATCCTGTTTCAAAGTCTGCAACTGAAACGCCCCCTGTAGTTCCAAAGAAGGTCGATAGAGGGCGTAAACTTATTCACTTCTTCCCGATCGCTAGAGCTATCTACTGTATTGGCGAAGGTAATTATAAGAGCTGACGGTGTGGCGTGAATGAAGCAGTCTCTCGGTCGGAGTGTCCTTTGGTTCAACTCTGCGTGAACCCGTCAGCCATGACGTCAGCCATGACGTCACCTATTACCCAGGGGTACATTAAGTCTCTTGATTTCCGCGCCTGGTCATTATTTCCGGAAACTAAATCGGCTTGTTCATAGGATATAGAATGTAAGCTGTGATTTAGATGGTGGAAAAGTGGGTTATTTTATAAGGAGAACACTCTCCAGACAAAGGTTACTAGTTTAGCCTCTTTCTGTCACACATACTGCCGACCTTCTCCAGACCATGGTAAGCCCCTGTCACACATAGCCGACCATGGCCTCCTGACCTTCTCCAGACCATGGTAAGCCCATGTCACACATAGCCGACCATGGCCTCCTGACCTTCTCCAGACCATGGTAAGCCCATGTCACACATAGCTGATCTTCTCCAGACAATGGTAAGCCCATGTCACACATAGCCGACCTTCTCCAGACCATATATGGTAAGCCCCTGTCACACATATCACTGATTTTGCCAGACTGCAATCTCTACACAATCAACTATATCAACTGCTTTCGAGGTACACACGTGGCGTAAGGTAAGGTAATAATGGTAAAGAATATATGATAGCCAGCCGACTGTACAACTTTATACCGCATTGAACATAATCAAGAAATATGACATCCTGTCCTGAACATAACATATACCGCAAATGTTGTTGTCTAGTCTCATTACGAAAATGAGACTTAACAGCCGCCTGAGAATACGGACTGGTCAATGTCAATGTCAAACATGATGATATTATATATACCAATAATGGGTAGTAGCTTCTATCAGGCTCCATATGACCCATATGTTGCTGGGAAAACGGTAGAAATTGACCAAATAGACCAAAAATTGACATAACAGGAGTCAGCTGGCCGAAGATAGATTGCAAACTGAATAGCAAAGTTCTCTATTCACAACACGTATTTACAGAAGAAGAACTTTACTGCGCAAACAATTGTAACGGGCACAATGTATGGCAATTTGTAGATACGTAACAATCGACTATTTCTAATATTTAACAATTTCAAAGAACTTATCTATAACATGAATAACGATCGATCTAATAATGTGAATTCAAATGGCTTAAACAGTATACAATGTAATGATAGTATTCTGTGTAGTATATGATGATGGTACTCAATGTAGACGTAGATGTAGATGTGTCAGGACGAACAATGTCTCGTTTTTGCATAGAGTTGTATATAAATTGGCCTACATAGGTAGATATGTGAACAGGGCAGGACAATATCATATTGAATATCTCTGTCTTCGTATGCGGCATTTTACCGGACCTTTATACAATCGATTTAAACAATTTCTGCCGGCCATTGTCATAGTTTGGACAATCCATTATTTACATGATCGAGCCAAAGTTTCGATGACCGTCTGTCATGTTCATCGGGGCAATACAGACTCATGTAAATACGTGGTTGTGACTAAAGAACTTTGCTATTCCATCATTCACAAACCTGATGAAATTATTCACGGATAGACTGCAAACTGTATTCTGTTTTTTGACACACTTGTAGACATATGAGCCGGTGGACGTCACTTCGTGGCCAGGGAAGGTCGTGTAAAGTGCCTTTCCCAAGGGCAGAAACGTCGGTGCTATGAATTACATGGCTTTTTTTTATTTTATATTTTATTTTTTATTTTTTTTCAAACTTTATTCAGATAAACAAAAGATACAATACAGAAACATGAAACAAAAGAATACAGTTGTACATACGCTAACAGATGAATTACATGGCTTGTTATATGACGGAAGTCCCCGCCCGTTGAACGTGACATCCAGTGCGCCATCCCGACACGTGCCCGCCATGATTTATACTTATCTCGGGGCTGTCAGGACGACGCGACTCTTCCGTTCATCAGCGTACTGAAGCTGTCACGGACTCACGCCGAAGGGCGGTTATACCGGCAGTACAGATACAGATATAAGCTGGTGTGTTATGCCGAAGGGCGGTTATACCGGCTATACAGATACAGATACAAGCTGGTGTGTTATGCCAAAGGGTGGTTATACCGGCTATACTGATACAGAAGCTGGAGTGTTACGCCGAAGGGCGGTTATACCGGCTATACAGATACAAATACAGAAAAGCATAACATAGCTGACTAAATGGTCGTACTGTATATGACAGCTTGGAATTGCATTCATACTCTGCACTCTCTAGACTAAGTGCTTTCTGATGTATTCAATATAATTTTCTACAGTAACAGCTTTTTTCCACGAACAGCAAAACTATGGAACTCCCTCCCAGCCGACTGCCCCCCCCCCCCCGACAATAACCTACAAACCTTCAAAACAAACATACACTGCTGTCTCTCTCCTTTACCACATTCAGTTTAAACCAATCACGTCAATTAGTTTAATGCTTAGAGAAGAGGCTCCTATAAGGCCTTGTATTGAGCGAAATCGTTAAAAAAAATCGCCACGTAGCATCTTTAATCTATGACTGAGAATGAATCTGAAAAGAATTGTAACTTGCATATAAATAAATCCTTAATGAAGCCGATTCACTAGGCTAAACCTGGATAGATATACATTTCATTTCATTTCCGTCCTAATCTCTTAGAGCAGTTTATACATACAGTGCGAGAGAAAAACGCAACTGGAGACAACTGAGACAAATTTAATCCACTCATCAATTATATTGATATGCGCACCGCGGCAGTGCTTCCGCGAGCTGTTAAGTTGTTCTACACTGCTCATTGTACTTGAGGGCTTGATAAAGGGAAATGATCGGCACACTTTGCGGTATTCCTACATTTTACGACGTTTTACGACCAATTAGTGGAAATCTAAGCTAAGACTGGATTCCAAAACGTTACCTTTCCTTGTCCCCGAACAATCGTATCGTCCCTGACACCTGTCTTCCCGCAGTCAGGGTGAGCCTTCCCGTGGGTCTGCCTTCTTCAGCTATGTCTTAGGTAACGATGCGCGGTTCGTGTACCAGCGGTTATTTCGTGGTTTTATTGCGGAACGAGGGATTGTAAAGGCCACGCGGATCGATCCTTCTGTCGTCTAGGAAAGTTTAAAGTTACAGAGCAATAAATTTTCTTCTTGATAGTGAGGCATGCATGGAACAGCGTATCTACGCGTCAAGGACGTTAGAGCACGGTTGAAATCACATGGAGGGCGCACTTGTCTAGCTAAGGGCCCTGTCACACTTGTGCGTATATTCAAGCCCGCATGAGTTGCGTATTAACATGTTTTTGGTTTAGGTTAAGTTTGCAGCCGAATAGGTGATTTCGTTGGTTCGATCACTAGGCTGCATAACTGTGGGTCAAAGTGGAAAACAACTTTCTCCCCGCAAACCATACTTAAACCAAAAAAATGTGAATGCGCAACTCACGCGCCCTTCAATATACGCACAAGTGTGACAGGGCCCTACGTGTGCGTGAGTTCCGCAATAACATTTTTTTGGTTTGAATAAATTTTGCGGGGAGGAAGTTGTTTACTACTTTGACACACCGTAGAGCAGTCTAGTTATCAAAGCAAAGAATATACTTCTTCGGCTGCAAACTTGACCTAAACCAAAAACATGTTAATACGCAACTCATGCGGGTATGTATATACGTACAAGTCTGACAGGTGCTTTACACCTGTGTGCTGTACCGAAATTTCATTCTGTTTTTACCTAAGTGTGTTGTGGCACAGGGTCGTCAATATTATCTCGCATTGTATGTGTACTCTTATTATATACTTTTTCACGTTGCAGTTAGCCCTTTGGCAAGAACTTGCAAATACCAATAACTTTATTGCAAGTTCATGCCCGAAGGCTAATTGCAGACAAACAAGTACATGGAAATACATGGGAATCAAAAATAGTTATCTAGTCTACTGTGAAAGTTCTAAGTTAACTAAGGTTGACTATGGTTGTGGTTGGGTTTGACTTCTTTTTTGAAGGCAGTGGAAAATGAAGAGACCCACGTTTTGCATCGTAAGTGGGTTTGTTGATTTTAGTAGTGATATGGATCTTTGTAAGATATTCAAATGGTGAAAGCTAGGGGAATTAACGGAAGCTGTTTTATAAAATTCGTTTCTTTCGGCGTCATATAGAAGTTGGCAAATGAAATGTATTTCATTTTCCGCTGCGTTCATTGTACAAAACTTACACATTCTCTCGTGAGCGGGCAGTCTTGCAAGTAAAACTATCATTATACAAAGGGCATGGCGTATTCCCGGAGATACCGGAGCCAGCTGGTTATACTGCATCACTGAGACTCTAATTTGATAATAGTTCATTCACACCTGCATTGCGTGCACATTATTCACAGTTAATGTTCAAGTCCGTGTTTTTGTTACTCATCTGTTAGGCTGAAGTCACGAGCACACGTCTGTAGGGTCGTAATGCCAAATTGAATGCAGTTAAGAGACCCATTTCCAGTTTGGTGATTAAACGTGTGCACGTTTCTGCCGGAATCATACAAGACTCTGTAACTCTGGGAAAGTTCACACCTGCTACGTTACTGTTGCAAAGTTCACAGCTCTAAACTTGCAAAGTTAATTCCCTGTAACTGTTGCAAATCCTATCCCGTGAAACTGTTGCAAATTTATTTTTCCTATGCCTAGCACCGTGCCTCAGCTAAACAGCTGTCCCTTAATAGGGCGCTGACGAGTGTCACTAATACTACGGTCCTATTTCCAACCCGGGGCCCGGCCGGGGAGTTTGTTGGTTGAAAATATGACATAAAAGACAACAACAGACAGAAAACGAACAAAATACTCCTAACCATATGCAATGTACTGTGTATTTTCTTGATATGGATTTTTATTTATTTTTTTTCATTTTGGCAAACAACTCGGCCGGGCCCAGGATTGGAAATGGGACCGAACATAACTAAGGCAAAGTTGTAGCGAAGCCGCAATGCACTGCTACCTACGAAAAAGCGTCAAGCTTCACCTCAATTGAGGATGACGAATCAAGATCACCAGTAGAAGAAGGATAAGCATGATTGTAATGGTAGTTTACATGAGAGATTACAGCGTCGACATTTCTCGGTGTCGCAGTTGCAGGCGATGAAATTCCCCGTGAAATAGACTCCCGACAGACAGTTCATCCGGTAATCCCGTAATGTACACCGGACATGTTCACCCACAGCCCGGGTGCAGTGGACGAGATAATTTGAATGGATAATTCACATCGACTGGACGAAGTTTGTCAAGGTTCAGGCGACAGGATTTGAAAACTGTTAAGGCCCCTAGTTGTATTAGACGAAGATCGCTGAGGAAGTCAGTACAGCGACCAAAATCGCTACTCTCCAATCAGGTGTGGTTCCGACTGCTTTTAGACGTGTTTTATTTCTATTTTAGATTTTAGGTCACACAAATTCAATGTTGTATTCTCCAATTAGGTGTGGTTCCGGCTGGGTTTTTTACGTGTTTTAGGCGTTTTTGTCGGGCTTTTTATTTTGTCTTTTTTTCTCTATAAATCTATAAAAAAAGACAAAATAGAAAGCCCGACAAAAACGCCTAAAACACGTAGAAAAGCCAGCCGGAACCACACCCAATTGGAGAATACAACATTGAATTTGTGTGACCTTTTCATAACACTGGAATATGGTGAAAGATGTAAA
Organism: Branchiostoma lanceolatum; assembly: GCA_035149815.1. Classification (NCBI taxonomy): domain Eukaryota; kingdom Metazoa; phylum Chordata; class Leptocardii; order Amphioxiformes; family Branchiostomatidae; genus Branchiostoma; species Branchiostoma lanceolatum. Next base: position 1,860,099 of record CM068873.1, read on the forward strand.
GGTGTAGTGAAAACAAAACACACAAAACGTAAAAGAATGTTCGTTGTTTGACTACGGAATCCGTTGAGTGATCTGTCCAACTTAAGTCGCTCAGCGGTTGCAGCGCGGTCGCAGCCACTGAAAGGAAAGGCCCCTGTCACACTTGTACGTATATTCAAGCACGCATGAGTTGCGTATTAAAATGTTTTTGGTTTAGGTTAAGTTTGCAGCCGAAGAAGTCATGCCTTAGGTTCGATCACTAGGCTGCCCAACGGTGGGTCAAAGTAAAAAAACAACTTTTCCTCCGCAAACCTTACTAAAACCAAAAATGTTAATGCGCAACTCACGCGCACTTGAATATACGCACAAGTGTGACAGGGCCCTTAAGGAGTGTCATGAATGCATATACATGTACCTGTTGCTGCACGAAACCTTGTGGCCTGTTCGATACGCAGTTCAAAGGCAGGATATGTTATTTTCCAGACAGACAAGCAGGGACATGCAAGGATTAGCCTCCGGCGGAGTGAAGAAGATCGGAATGGATAGTCGGATCAACTGAAAGAAGGTTATGGACTTTAGGAACACACTGTTGTGGACTTGAGGAACTGCTGGTAGAAACCGTTGCTTTAATATGTATACAATCAGTCACTCACTCACTCACTCACTCACTCTCACTCACTCACTCACTCACTCATTAACTCATTCACTCACTCACTCACTCACACTCACTCACACTCACTCACTCACTCACTCACTCGATCAGTTATTTATTTATTTATTTATTTATTCATTTATTTTTTTATTCATCTTGAAACGTATGGGTTGTCTCTTCAGCCAAAAAGGCCAGGCAATCAACCAATCGATCGATCAATCAATCAATACGTTTATTGCAAATTCGTGCCCGTAGGCTTATGGCAAGTAACATGACTAGAACAGACAAGTGACATAAGTGTAGCGTGCGGAGTCCAGTGGTTACTGACCCTGTTTCAGGGCTAATAAGCGCCGGTTTACACGAGGCACGCACGACGAGTGTCCTACGACACTTGTCGCGCGGTGCGTGTCGCCGGACAGATTTTTAACCCGTGTAAACAGGCCTCGCGACGCGCCTCGGCGTTTTTCTTGTAACGCCTCCGGGGTTGACGTACAACACATCGCGGGGAGTCTGCGACACGGCCCATCCTCATGTAAACGGAAAAGTGTCGCAGGCAGCTCATTTCTAGGGGCGGGTCACCAGGGTTCACGGCAGTGCGACGGGCACCGGCGTGCGAGATTCGCAGTCGTTGTGTTTGTACCGAAAAGTGTTCTAGGCGAATGTCGTACGACAAACGTCGTACGTCGTGAAAAGTGCCTCGTGTAAACCGGCCCTTAGTCATGAGTTCGAATCCCGGCTGTCATCGCTTACCCGACACGCACCACGTCATGAGAAGGGGAATTTTCCACAATGCAGAAAGGTAAATGTTATGTAAAGCCAGCTAAAGGTCACGTTTACCGGGTATTTATTAACACTTACCCGTCAGTAGTCGATGTGCACGCTAGGAAGGACGCCGTCGTACATTACTCATTGTACTTGTCGAAAAGAGCGAGGGGAAATTCCCCGTACAATGAACCTGTAAATACTGTACATAGTGACATAGTGCCTGTCTTCTCTGTCGCAACCAGTGTAAGTTTAGTTCAACTGTTCGTTGAGTTTATCTTGGCTTAACTGGTTTTTACCACTTGGCCTAATGTTGCCGAACGATTTGAATATTCTTCATGAACTGTTCTGTTTTGTTTTATTTGCTTTACAGTATTTATTACCCTTGGCATAGTCCTAGCTTCGGTCTGATTTCCAGTGTCATAACCAGAAGGTAGTGCCAATATTGACTTTAAAGCAGATTCCTGGAATGGTAGGCATTAGAGGGTGTTTTTTCACAGTTCGTTCAAGGAAAGGCGCAATGGCTTTTCGAGCCTTTAGTAAACTTAAAGAGTGTTTTTATTGGTCAGAAATTACCCGCAATGACAGTCTTTCTATTGCTGATTTGATGCAGGGTTTACAGGTTTCACATAAAACACAACATATGCATATCTAATCCACACTTGCTCTTTGTGGAATTGTTGCAAGGGTCTGGGCGGCTGCCATTCGGCGCCACCAGGTGACCTCAATACAACCTTCCCCAAACGAAGTCAGGTACCCATTTACACCTGGGTGGAGTGAGGAAAGTTGTGCTAAGTGCCTTTCCCAAGGGCACAAGATCGGTGACATGACAGGATTCGAACTCGGGACCTCTTGGTTCTGAGCCGAACGCTCTGCCGTTGCGCCACACGACCTCAAACTTGGCCTGTGGACCCAATTTTCACCACATCGCACTTAAGAACAAAACAAAGCCTTTTAAGTCATCTAGTTAGAAATAGACGGAGCAAACGTAAATAAAGTGATGCGAAATTGCGAACATCTTAAAGATTTTAAGTCCTATCTTAACCGTTACTGTGGATTTATTTAAAGATTCCTGATCCAGAAGCTATTTAAGGCCCCAAGTGGCAATTTTCTCGGTGGTTGAACCGAAGTTACCTAACGCCTAATTAGAGGCTAAGGGGGAAGCCATCATTCGGTTGTCGCGGCGGCTGCGACTTGGCAGTAATCAGGTGGGTTTGCCAATAAGTGGGGCTTTGAATTTCAATTTCAGCCCTTGTTGCAGAAGCTAACTGGTTCGCAACTACCCTCGAGTTGGTAATAAGATACGCGACGGGCATATTTTGCGTCTTAACTTCTTTTATCTTTCCTTAAATGGTTTCATCGGGTTGTTAAACCACAGAAAACTATGTTTGATTCTCCTCGTTTCTTGTAGTTAGATATCTTGAGTCTCAAAACTTTTAGTCAAGAGTTTCTAAGGCTGAACAATACAGAACGGCTGTTGTCATCAGATCCGGAATAAAAAGAATGATATGATAAAGCAATAAGCTACATCCAGTTTCACAGTCATGACTTATCTAAAACTTGTTTTTTGCACTTTACTCTCTCGAGTCTCAAACGATTTGAATAAATGAATAAATCTTAACTGAGTTTCTAAGGGCGAACAAATCCGGAATTAAAAAGAATCAAGACCATAGCAAGTTCAGATGAAAAGACCGGAAGTTCTGCTGCAGTGCCGAGGTCATATACCAGGGGGCCGAAGATTGGCCTTGACCATCGTCTTTCCAAGATCTACCCACGTACCCAATATCATTTTGATCCATCCAAAGACACACCCAAAACTATACCTCCATTTTTCGTGGGGATAAAAACTTATGTAATGATAACAATAAGCCAACTCACTGATCTATCATGACCCTAAGGCGCCAGTGTGTAAGATAATAAAAATGGAAAACGCAGTCCGAGACGGCCGGTCCGGGGCAGCCGCTTGCCCCTGACCTGAGGGTCAGAGGTTGTGACCCACATGGTCAAGGGTCACCGATCGGAATAATTGAGGTTCACATATTGGCTGATGTCGTCACTGTAGCGCGGTTCTTTTTCAACGTAACTGTGAAATGAAGGGACATTGATAGATACAAGTTATGCAAATAAAGACCTAATTTGCATAATCAATGAGAAAATATTGCAAAGCTTGTTTTATATATAATGTTATTCTATTATACCGTGTTATATTTATGTACGCCCGTCGGGCACTTTAAAAACCTCCCCGGTGGCGATATTGAGTCCCTGGGTAAATGAAATGAATGTATTTCTATATAACGGTCCTTGGTTGTTGCTTTAAAAAAAATCTAGTCACCAGGATAGGCTTATGCACTTGTAAGACAGCCAACTACGGCTTCTTGGTACTCTTCTTCGGCTCTTTGCGTCTCGGAAGATAGCGAAGACGGTCGACATCTTCGGTCAGTCTCTCGGCTTCAGTCAGTTACTTAGTATAAAGTCCTGGCTCGGCAGTGCCTCTCATGGCTCATGAGGCCTATTCTAGCACGGCAAACTTTACCGCAGAATGCGCAGTTAAACACTTCATCCTCTTCGGGTTACGGTGCACAACATCAAAAGGTTGAGTACTCCAGCACGGAGGGTGGGGGGTACTGTTGTTTACGGGGGGTGGTCGCCATTTTTGTTCGTTTTGGGTGCTTCTGGCTCCTTACTCCCTGCCCGCCACCCTGCAGCTGGGTGACGTCATCGGCATCCCCTCCATACTACACATTGTCTGTCTCCTGATCGCGTCCTTCATAAGACCAGCATTTTTCTGTATGCGAAACAGGTTTATATATGAATGGTTTATTTCAGAAGGTAAAATAATGCACAACAGTAGCAGTCAACGGACTGAATTGTTGCTGTTGGTAGGTCATTATTCTCATTATTCTTATTATTATATTCTCAACTACTCCAGGTATGGCACCCTGTGGCCTCCAGTGCATTTATCCCCCTGGGGAATGAACATGCAATAAAGATTATTATTATTAAAATCGTTCACATCATTACACAATTAAATAAAAAATACAAGGTCCAAAGACACATCGATTATCAAAACTATTAATTCTTTAAGACAATATACAAAGATCTCAGCGATAAACATTACATATACGTATTAAGTAAGCGGACAATAAATGGTACGGCACTGTTGCGATAGCGGTTTGTATTGAAACGAGGATCGTTCAATTTGTGCGACGACCTAGTTAGGCGCCTACTTATGCTTAGGTCACATTCCCAAGCCGGGGCCCGGCCGGGGTGTCGGCGAAAACGAAAAATAAAAAAATGCATATCAAGAAAACACACAATTTGTAGTTAGGAGTAATTTTTAACGTTTTTTGTCTTTTGTTGTCTTTTATATCATATTTTTCGTTCCCGCAAGCTGCCCGACTGGGCCCCGGATTGGGAATGTGACCTAAGCATAATGTGACCTCTGATGGGTGGCAGAAAGTTACGAAACTGTTCGGATTGGCTGAGAGTGATTTGAGGTTTAAGACACAGTCAGTAAATCTTTATTTCCGCAGACTAACGCCCGTGCGGGCTACGGTAATGGAGAACTCGTGAAGAAAGGCGAGGCTCTTACCCGCGCAGTAACAAGCTTTCATCCGGTCCCCGCCGGGGTTTTACTTCAGGAGCGTCAGATATCGATCATACGCACGGTCAACGTAATGGAAGGTTTAAGAAATTTTGGTGTCTTTAAGATCATGGCACTTCTCAAGAAGGTGAATTTTCAAATATAGTTTGGGCCCGCATGGGCACCGTCAACGCTCTGCGCTAGATTCAAGAAGGCAGCGACGACATACATGTGTATTAGGCCATGTTGATTTGCTTATATGGATGACATCCGCGCGCATTAATTTTCGCCCGTTTCTAAAAAAAGAAAGAAGTTTCGGCTATACTGTAATACATACAAAGCTGCTGAAAATGAGAAAATGTATGCTGAAAATTTCAAGAACAAAAAATCGGAAACGGATACTAATGTCGTTTAATGCCAAAGTCAGTTACAAAGTCAAAGAAAATGTGAAAGAACAAAATTGAAGAATCTATTATCCTGTATATCATACTCTGTGTGTTAACGATTAATGAAACATAAACATCCAGGTAATACGCCAAAAATAATTACTCAAGCAACTGGATAAAGTTTTGAAACAGTCAGACGTTTCAGATAACATCCGCTATCTTTCGTCAGTGACTAAGGACAGATCTGGTACCAGTCCATTCTCTGTGTGGTAAGTTTTGTGCATCCTTCCTGACCACATAGAATTATAATGAAGGCAACTTTTTTTGGCAAAACCTTTTTTTATTCGCACGCTCGCATCAGTTTTATGGTCCCAAAGGATGTCATCCATGTGATGATGTCAACATGGCCTTACGCGCAACCCGACGGACTTGCTACACATAACGCTAACGTTAGGCGCCGAGTACGCTATACATAGAATGCATCGATTATGCTCTAGGTAAAAATGTGACTGGCCCGACTACGAATTACGTGGAATTAAAACGGATGATAACGCTCTTAGTAAACTTACGGGCATGCCCGCCCCATAAGCATCACTTGACCGATACACGCAGATGTGATATAACAAAGCAAAAACGTTCGAATTTAAACCTCCTTGAACAAAGTATCATGTAGTTAAGCCATATCTCACTGGACCAGCGGCAACCGGGCGATTTGACAAGACCCTAAACGAATTTTATTGATAAAAACTAACCTTTTTAACGCTTTAAAAGTGTTTTTTAGTCATACTTACGTTACGTTTCACAAGCTATTCCTATCATAAAGTCAAGGGCAACACAAATCTTATTTAGGACGCAGCGAAGCCGCAAACGTGCCGCGGGTCCAGTGAGAGGGGGGCTTAAGTTGTGCTCTGCTGATACTTATCATATGTTATATAACAGAGTGTATGTAGTGATACGAGTCTTGAATTACAGGGATTTGCTTGCTTTACCACCGCGGTATGCGGACGGAGGTTATAGTGATGGGGTCGCGACCTCAGTACCTTTTCCTCGCGTTTTTCGAGCACGATTTCGTTCGAGACGCGCTCGTCTGTTTAAGGTTATTAGAGCTGGAGTTTCGCCGGTGTGTGGTTCAGCGGTTTGACCCTGACTCTGAAGCTGAAGGTCGGGAGTCCGACTGTTGTCGCCCAATAGACATATAGCTAGGAAGGGACAATGAAAGGTATTGAAACTTGACTTCTTAATAAATTTAGACATTTCTGTAGGGACCACTTAAAGGACCTAATAGCACGTCGACAGAACGTAAGCGATTAAGGTCATGTTTGCGTATTTAAGGTTAAAACCTCGAATATATAGGTTCATGGACAGAACTAAGCTTATCGCAAGCGATGAGAGTGGCAGAGGATAGAGTGAGGTGGAGAAGGATGGTGGAGGACATATTCATGGTGCCCCAACGACCCAAAAAGAGGTCAAGGGATAGGTGAGGTGAGGTGATATAGGTTCAGCTAGTTGTGTCCAAAGACACATCTTATGCAGCGGCTGTTACGCCGATGCAACGTTGACCGAAGAGAACAAAAGAGATTCGGCAGTTAAGATAGGTTTAAATAGCAGGCTAGTTACCGTATCTGCATTACGTTCTGCCGACGTGCTAGACCTGATGTACTTGACAAAAATGGTCAGACAGGTGGTCACTACATATATGTCAATTGGAGAAAAATACCTAAGAGATCTGTACTAAAAAGTGGTCATCTTGACCAGATGGTCTTTATTTAGAGGTGGTAACTAGTAAATGTTTTGACTCTAAACCAACTGTGGAAGTACTACATGTGTTATGGTGCCTTTACTGTTAACGATGTTTGGGTAGAAACCGCAGTAACTTGCCGCAATCTCAATGCTAAAAAGCCGATATCCTAATTCAGTTGCGTCTGTACCGCTCTCTTCAAATCCGTACGTACAAATTGGCTTCAGCACAGCCAACAAAGCCGGCCGCTCCAGCGCTAATGCTTTAGAACAGACGAGTGTTTCCTTAGCGGAGAAATTCGCGGCAAACGCGGTAGGTTAGATATTGGGGTCGCGACCCCATCTCGGTACCACCCGTCTATGAGTCATTGGGAAACAGATCCAAGCAAATCCACCCAATTCACAGTCTGTATCAACCCTGTTAGACCCCTATTCTACTAGGCAGCGATCGCCTTGTGACCTCGCTGGGACTCAACTTGGAGTCGTTGGAACCGTTTACTTTAAAATTGGAGCATAATGCAAAATTTAAGATCATGAATGAAAAAGCCACCAAAACACACAAAGAGTAAGATCATTACTTTTTTATGGAAATCGTTGAGCGCTCTGTCAAATTTCAGGTCTCAGCGAGGTTACCGCCCAAGTGGAATGGGGGTGAATAGCCCCTATCTTATGCTTTGGTCACATTTCCAATCCGGGGCCCGGTCGGGCAGCCTGTTGGAACGAAACGTGTGATATAAAAGACAACTTAAGACACAAAACCTACAAAAATTATTCCTTACCATTTATTGTGTATTTTCTTGATATGCATTTTATATTTTTCGTTTTTGTAAACAACCCGGCCGGGCCCCGGATTGGAAATGGGACCGAAGCATAATTGGACCCTCGGCACGTTGGCGGCATCGCTGCGTCCTAAATTGGATTTGTGTTACCCTTGACTTTATAATGGGAATGTCATGCAAAACTTACACGTATGACTAAAACGTGTGGATGCTCCAACTACTGCAGCAGCAGAAAACAGTGGACTACTTACTATGACTAAAAAGAAGACAAAACACACAGAGCGTAAAAAGATGCCTTTCCTATCTATGAAATTCGACGGTTGAGCGCTGTGTCAAATTTCAGGTCTCAACGAGGTTGCCACCCCAGGGGAATGAGGGTCTGCGTTTTTTTTCGCAGGAGTTAATTACCTTTCACGAACTCGTGTAAACGATGTTCAGGTCGCGGCTTTACACCCCATTCCGGCACCGGTTCGCTCAAATCCGCTTCGCTTTCTCTCTATGGCTCGTTAGCAACGGATTACTTTTGCTCGAGTTCACCGCATCATTACACGAAACTCGTCTAGAAGGTTGGGAGGTCAACACCCTTTCTGAAATACAGGAAAAAAATGGAAGAGCTACTCTTCCACAGGTCGGGCCAGGAAAGGAAGGTGATATGTACTCTCCAAGCAGAGGAGTTGGTCCGGCAGGTTTTTGACGTGTTTTTAGGCGTTTTTGTCGGGCTTTCTACTTTGTCATGGTTTTCTTGTCTCTATAACCCACATAGAGACAAGAAAACCATGACAAAGTAGAAAGCCCGACAAAAACGCCTAAAAACACGTCAAAAACCTGCCGGACCAACTCCTCTGCTTGGAGAGTAGATGATATGTACATTCTGTCAGGTTCATTGTACCCGCGAAACTGTGTTAGCTCTTTACTATGAGTGCAATGAACACTAGACCGGCGGCTTCGGTCCCAATTGGAAAAAGGGGGCCGGCCGGGGAGTTTACGGGCTTTTTTTTGCACTTCCGGGAACGGGCCCGTAGGACACCTTGCGACAGCCGAGCTATCTTTTGGCCCGGTCGGGACCCCGAATCATTTTAGACCGGACTTAAAACTAACACGGGGCTGGTAACAAAAAGACGCCGTGAGCTAATCGTGTGAACACCGGATGGTTCCCCTCCCCCCGCCCCCCGTACTCGGTAGTCCACCGGGATTTTTGGCTTCGGGGCCCGGGCGGGACTATACATCCCCTACGGGCACCGGCGCAATTGGGACCGAGGCATTAACGTCCCGTCCTAAGGACTGCGACCAATTCCAGTAGCGAGCATGTCGGGTAAGCGACAACAGCTGAGACTACGCACACTAATTGTTTGACTGCGCGTTAATGGAAAGCTGCTTGTCTATTTCTTATCAATTGGTTCTTTTTGATAAAAAGAATCAATGAAATAACTGGGACGTACCCAAATTTCCAATGGATTTGTCTTCTACATCTTCCGGGGCGTGACGTGGGAGACACGTGACTGCAGCAACGGTTCAGATAATCTTTGTCGCCCCCCGTCTCTATTCAGTGTCAGCTGGTAGGCTATATGTACACTGTATCTTTCATTCCTCTTGCAAAGAAACCCAGCTCGGAATCTAGGATTTTGGCTTTATTTATCAATTGTTTCATTTTTGCTTTCCCAATTTATGTTGGGTCACGAGGCGTAACGGCAACGTGTTTGGCCCAGAGCCCGTTGGTCCCGGGTTCAAATCCGGTCGTGTCACCGATCTTGTACCCTTGAGAAAGGAACTTTACACGACTTACCTCACTTCACTCAGGTAAAAATGAGTACCTATCCTAGGTTAGGGACGTCCCACGGATAGGACGTTAAACGTCTCGTGTTTGCGGCGACCCACACCTCACGCACGTTAAAGAACCCACCACACCGTTCGAAAATGAGTAGGAGTATGCCCCGATGTTCGATGTTCCAAACCTTATATTACAGTCTCTTGTATACGTACGTCTTACGTAATGTGCTTTGAGTCCTCAACTTAATGAAGTTAAGCACGTAATAACGAAGAAGAAGAAGAAAGAAAGAATGAATGAATGAAAGAATATCTTTTTGCCGTGCTTATAACTTATTCTTTACCACCTTTACATGAAAGTATTACTTCTGAGACTTTCCCTGGAATGGAGACTGCGCTCAAAGGTCGGGAAAATGAACTCTGCTCTGGCGAACATAAAACAGTGAAATTGAAGAATCGTGTGCAAAGCAGCGGTCGTTTATCTAGAGGGTTGTCCAAATAAGACTCGTTATTGCCTGGTGATGTTCAAATAAGGAGTGGCAGAGATGTGATATAGGATTGTACAGCTTATCCAGCTGTAAAGCAGCTGATGCATTTTGTTCTAACTTAAAGATAAATGTAAGTTTAAAGGCATACTGCAATGAGGCTTTGCACGTCACACCCTATATTTTCTTGATAAGTGTGCTGGGTTCTTTTACGTACATGCGTTTGAAGCTTATAAATGTTTCCAATGCCTGCAACGGTTATCCACAATTTTCTCAGATCGACTGAGTTGAAAATGATCTTAAGAATGGGATGATATGCAGTTCACGAAAATCGTGTTATATCTGACTACTTCTTTGGGAGCGTGGAGTTTTTTTCTTATGATTTAAAGACCAATGTCTTCTTATTCCTCGATCGATCCTACCATATTTTACCGTAGCTTCTGCAAAGTTCGTCAAGTTCGTTTCCATCCCTTTTCCGAAGGCATTCCTGGGCGCAAAAATAGCTTCATTTAGAAAGGCAATGCTTCTTAAGCTGTCACTGGAAGACTTATAGCGCTCATAGGTCAGCATGATAAGCTCTACCAAGGCGAACATCAAACCGTTAAATTGAAGAATCGAGTGCAAAGCAGCGGTCGTTTGTCTGGAAGCTTGCGCGGATTAAGCGAGGAGTTATTGCTCGGCGATTTGAAAATAACGACTGGAGGAGAGATGATTCAGGAGTTTATGTCTTCCTCGGTTGTCAACTGAACTTCCTAAGAGAGTATAAGACCGCATTTTAAGACGTCATCCTCATGAGACTCTAGCAAAGTCTAGGAGACTAGGCCTGTACCTTTCAATCTTTGTAAAATCAACTTGGCAGACATGACTTGGAAGACACAACTGAATGACTTTTACATGTCTTAAGAAATAAACTTTTAAGAGAGCGTGAAAATTAAAGTCGATTAGATAAAGTTAACATCAATATTTTTTGCATTCAAGAACTTAACTACTTTTAAACAGTTTCCATTAGACAGACAACAACAAAAGCGTACATGGGCCTTAAACAAGGCTTTGTAAGTTTCTCAAAGCTCTCATAACGAAGGAGTCTCTGTGTCTGTTAGACCTACTGAGTGGGAGGTTATATTGCGTTTCCTGTTCCTCACATGGTAATCTGTACACACAAACCTTCACCTCTCATTGTAGATGCTATAGTGTTACTGTAAATAGTATAGATACTGCAGATACTCTAAATGCTGTAGTCTCGCTGTAGATACTATAGATACTGTAGATAGGCTATAGATATTGTAGATGTTCTAGTCTCGCTGTAGAAGCGTTAGTGCTACAGTAGATACTGTGGACGCTTTCCATACTATGGATACAATAGTATTGCTGTAGATATTATAGACAATGTAGATACTGGGTACCACAGGGGAAAAGAAGGAGGGGAGGTCAACAGATTACATGGGAGAGAACAGTCATGAGAGACTTGGAGGAACTGGGCTTCACTTGGGAGGGAGTGAGAAGGGAGGCACTGGACAGAAGTGCGTGGAAAGCAGTGGTGGCCCGCATCGTCGACAGATGAAAGCGGCGACGATGATGATGATGATGATTGGTACGATCATAAGTATGCATGCTAGTTTAATTATTGGTTATGTTCAACATTTTCATCGAAAAGTCTACATTCTGTATCGTCTTTGTCCGTAGAGCTGTCGCTGGCCAGTTGGGCAACCCTGGCTGTGTGTCTTTCACAGCGAAATCCTTCCTCCCTCCCTCCCTCCCTCCCTCCATCCCTCCCTCCCTCCCTCCCTCCCTCCCTCCCTCCCTCCCTCCCTCCCTCCCTCCCTCCCTCCCTCCCTCCCTCCCTCCCTCCCTCCCTCCCTCCCTCCCTCCCTCCCTCCCTCCCTCCCTCCCTCCCTCCCTCCCTCCCTCCCTCCCTCCCTCCCTCCCTCCCTCCCTCCCTCCCTCCCTCACTCACTCACTCACTCACTCACTCCCTCACTCCCTCACTCCCTCACTCCCTCACTCCCTCACTCCCTCCCTCACTCCCTCCCCTCCCTCACTCCCTCCCCTCCCTCCTTCCTTCCTTTTTCCTCCCTCCTTTCCTACCTTCCTTCCTTCCTTCCTTCCTTCCTTACTTACTCACTCACTCACTCACTCACTCACTCACTCACTCACTCACTCACTCACTCACTCACTCACTCACTTACTTACTTCATCAAACGTAGTCATTTACTTTAAAGTGATTCGTTTGCCATGGACCGGCCTGTCCGCTGATTGGTATGAACACCACAGCGGAGCGATGACAGAGTACATCTGCCGGTGCGATATGCTACTAACAGTCCGTCATATCTAGTGAAACGCGCTGGTGACTAACGAACGTAAATAGAGCCGAGCAGATGCAATAGAGTTGTCATGTCAGATGTATGGGCTGCACAGAGAGGTGTGACTCGGAGCGCGAAACTGTCACATCGAAATCGCTAAACGGTCAATCAAGCTACGCGAACGTGCCGAGATGATATTACATTTATCTTTAGTTTTTCGGATGGGACCTCCCGTGTGTGTATGAGTGTTGTGGTAGGGGGGGGGGGGGGTGGCATTATAGCTATCCGTGTGCTCGTTCTCATATCTAAATGTACACATTTTGTAACTTCCGTTACCGTAAGACGATCCTGACATTAATATATGACACATATACATGTAAGGTGTCAAACTGTCGTTTTTAAAAGCCAGAAAAGTTTTAGTCATCATAAAAACGACATTTGGTACTTTATATGTGGCATATCTTAATTTCAGGTACGTCTTACTTCAAACGGTAACGGAAGTTACAAAATGTGTACATTTAAATGAGAGCGAACGGTGAGTGTGTTTGTTGGGGAGCATCATGTATCAAGCCAAAGGAGCTTTAATTATGATAATTTCCTGACGCAACAACACCCGATGGTGATATTTGATGACGCACATGAAACTTTAACTAAGGCCACAGCAAGTAAATTCCACGGATGACATCCTCTGCAAACAACAAATTTAGCGCGCGCGGGCGAAATAAAACAAGGCGGGTAAAAAAAAACAAATTCATGCCCGTAGGCTGATTGCAAGGGTACAAACAGCAGAAAGGGTAACAATGGTAACAGGTGTCTATTCTATGCATCTAAGTAATATTTCTACATACAACATTCCTGGGGGGGGGTGACTTCTTCTTTGGAGGCAGTGGCTGATGAAAAGTCCCACGTTTTTAATGATTAGTGGGTTTTGTGATTTTAGTGTTATTTTTTGGGGGTCTTCTAGATGGTGAAAGCTCAAAAATATTGTTTTGGTTGTTTCGTATGCACATGTAGTTCCAATTGGAGGTAAAAGCTTTTCACACAAACGACACTACATATAACCCCAGAGTGAAACCACTCTGATCGGCCGATGGTTTAACGTAAAAGCCAACCTTTTAGGAAGCAGTAAAATAACTTCTTTCACTTAATGAAACTTCCTTGTAAGAAATCGCTAGGGTTAGGCCGAAATTCCGCCCCCAGTGAAACTTGGCACGTTTCCTTTCACTTTTGCACTTTCAGCTGCTTGAGTCATCACTCTCACTTTTACCCTCGAGCCATTTGACATTCCGTGTACGGACTTGCGCCCTCCAGAAGTGAAAGTGCGCTTAGTGGGATTGTACCGATGACGTCATGGGGCGGAATGACACCAATCTCCGGTTCATCTGGCTACAGTTCGCAACTCTGAGAGATTATCCTGTAGCAGGTCAGCTCAGGTCAGGCTTGAGTCCAGTTTTCACCTCCATGACCATGAAAAATGGAGGCATAGTTTTTGGACTGTTTGTCTGTGCGCGCAATATCTAACAATATCTTAAGAACCCCCGGATGGATTGCGATGATATTTGACATGAGGGTAGGTGTTGTAAACCTAAAGGTCAGTGTCGATTTTGGGCCTCCTGGTGGCTGGTCTTGTTACTGCAGCAGAACATCCGTTTTTGTATCTTTTGTCCTGCACATGCTATCATCTTGTTTGTTCTGAAGTTAAGGTAAAGCAGTTTCCTCAACTGAGGTGAAGCATGATGAGTTTGCTAGTAGTAAGTACGCGTGCAATGTGGCCTCGCTTCGGCTGACTTTTTAGTCAAACATTCTGGGTCAGCCGTACTCTTCTATATAAGTGTGTTGGGTTCATTAACGCGCCAGCAATGCTCTTTCCACATACGCTGATGTCAGTTGCTGGCATGGTACATCTGCGTATCTAAAGGTGTCTGGTTTACGTTTGCGGTGCATCTCCCGTTTCTGAGGCTGGGTTTCTGTACATAAAGCAGGCAACGCCGCAGATTGATAGTTTTACCAGCCCAGGAATACACCGGCGCTTTGGTGTTCCGATTCAACACTTACTTGTTTACAATCTGTAAAGGAGAGTGCTTAATGAAAACAAATATTGAAATCTCGTCTTTAAGATATTTCCTTTGACCCTTTCCTCCTTCCAAATGTGAACTGAACCGAATGAAGAGCTGTTTGTACACTAATTCAAGCTTCTCATGAATGCAAAAAAATTGCAACAAACAAACAAACAAACGAACGAACAATCAAACGAAATACTTAAGGAATACTTAGAACTGTTAGACCCCTCCCTCCTCCTCCCACCACAGCAGTTTGTAACGTGGATAATGTCAGGCCGGAGAAATGCATCTGCAATCCGAAACGTGCTTTATTACAGAACGTGCATTGCCTACTTGGTTGACAGATTCAGATGCGAACTTTTATGATCTGGCAGCCCCCTCTTCAACAGCCATACATAAAACGGGTCGATAAAGCAGCCTGGAGCATCAGATGAAAAACCACAGATTTTATTCAAGCAAAAATACATGAAAACGACACCTTACGTCGACTTTGTTGTTATCAAAACACATTTTGCAAGGCAAAGCCGCAAAGCCATTTTCTTGCTCAGGCGAGTAACGTATTCATTCCACTTTCGGAATCATTTTAAATGCAACTTTTTCCATCACTTGCACCGTAAAATAGTACTTTTGACATCCCCGATAAATGTTGCACAGCAAAGGTGAAAATAGACGTATAAAGTTAGCTTCTTCACAGACATTACTTCACCAAAAGATACTCCCACCGACCATACTTTTTTAAAATGCAACGATGAAATACAGCGGTTAGTCCAGCCAGCGTTGCTGACATCGGGTGCATGGAACATACGTCAGTGACATATAACTAAGATTCGGAATTCCTATCAAAGATAAAACTTTCACATATGACTTAGACTAGATCAACGAGTACCAAACTTACCCGAAAATTAAACAGGAGGCACAGAAATGACACTCAAAGTTGGCCTTATATACTAGTAGTAGTGCCCATTTGTCGATCAGACCTGCTGAGATAGTGATACTATCATAATGTTATTTCGACGTTTTGTCATAGCAATCAACAAATACATGGCCAGATATATCACTATACATAGAACAGTAGTTCCAAGATACAATATTCGGCAAATAATCTGAGCTATCATATCAGTTCAACATTGTATTGATTGTCAAAATAGTTGTCACTGGCTTAGACAAATGACCAAAAGCATAAGATATCAAGCTTCTAATATGTTGTGTGTTAAACAGATGGTCATTTTGATTATATTCTTTTTAGAACACAGTGCTCTAGTTTTTTACCAATTCTTATGATAAAGCTTTTCATCTCAGGAAACAGATTTTGTCTAATGATAACACCTCAACATTATTAGACGTACTTACAACATTATTAGATGTGATAGATATCATACATGCGTCATTTCAATTGTATCTATTTTACTAGGCAGAAATTATAATCAGGCCTACGCTGTTTTTCACGTGTCCCTGGAAACATACAATACTAGAACATACACACATTACATAGGTAAAAATAGAAATTTAGGTCACAAGAATGCGTGTCTAAATTTTCAAGAAGGCAGTCCGTCTTCTTCGTTGAACTAGAACATACACACTTTACATATTAGGTGACATAGAAATTGAGGTCACAAAAGTGCGTGTCTGATTTGTCAATAATAAAATCCGTCATCTTCGTTGCCTAGAATCGATGTATCTGATCTTTGACCTACGCTGGTTCTTAACTTGGCCTTTGCAGTACGAATCGGCGTGACGAAATGTTACACTCCCTCCCTGATGTATCATATGACAAACTTGGCTGACATCTTGTAAGATCTGTTTTAAAGATTGCCCACATTCTTTGATTCAACTGACATACGTAACCTTAAGCCGTACAAGGCGTAAACCCTGACCTCTCACCGATCATGGGACCAGGTCGTGACCTCTAAGACTGACCTTGGCTCATTGAGAAGCGGAAGGCCTCATTGGTAGTCTAACAACGCCGTTACATGGCCGCTTGTCTTCGATTGTTTCTTATCAAATCATACATCACGGCAACGGAAATCAGCCTCCATTACAAAAGGTGGCGTGACCATTGGTGAGATTGACAGTGGTGTTCCTTTCTTATCTTAATAACTTATATGAAAATACGTTCCTTCTTTATTTAAAATTCGCGTCCCTGAAACACTCGCCATGGATCAGACTAGTCGAGCTAAGTTTGAAATATAGGTAATAGTTTTGAGTTTCTGTTTTCACACAACACCACGGAAGGGTTTTAAGTCTTAACCAGGTGATTGCATCTCATAAACTGCTACCTGTTTTTCCGGTACCCCTGGATAAAAACTATAGATTCTGCTCTGTCTTATGAAACCATACATCAAAGGAACGGAAATCAATTACCGGTACAAAAGGTCACACGGGTAACCCCGGGTATCGTCGAGATAAATCGATTACGATGATTTCCTACTCTTGTCTTTAGAAATTTTAATGAACAAAAGTTGAAAAACAACAATTGGTTCTCTGAAATACCTGCCAAGGATTAGGCTAGTCAAGCTCAGTGCCCCATAAGTGGGGAAAATCTAACACTTTATCTTCCATTCTTTTAATGTGAATTTTTGTAGGCAATGGGTATATTAGGAAACAAAGGTTTTGTTCCGGAAATTTATCAATATCTTTAATTTGTTCTTGGCTCTAGATTCATTGTCTATCTTTTTGTACGTATGCCATCATTTTTTGCCATGTTTTTTTTGTGTGTGTTACCTGTAGACTGAAACAAAAAGATTTTACGACAACAATTTGACGGCTTGATGAGGGCGTGGTAACAACTGAACGTATGTTATGGTTTTGAGCTTCGTTTTCACAAAACACCATGGATGGTTTTCTAGTTTCATCATTAAGTCATCTTGACATATTTCTGGTCTAAGATGTTAGCGATGCCCCTGGATAAAAACTACAAGAGCATGATAGAATCGATAGAAATATTACAGAGTCTGGAGTCGTACAGACTTAAAGACCTGGATTGGGAAACCTGGCATTGAAATATGTTTCTTCATATTTTTGGCTCTATCGCTTGGGTTGATAAATATCCGGCAATCCCAGCAATGTAGTTGATACATACGGATCACCTCAGTACGGGTGACTTCTGCCACCAATCGCTGTGATAGATTCCCTCACCTTATGAGCCCTCCGCTACGGCGCGATCCAGGGCGGGACCTCCTGCTTCTACAAGCGTTTTTACCCACCGTGAAATTAAGAGGCTGATCCTGACAAATTTTAAAGCCAGAATTGTCTAATCAATCAGGCGTAACTGCCTCATTATCGCAAGCTCTCTCTGCATTCTGTCTTCATTTATCAGCTGGGAACAGCTACAGTTTACGTAGCGTGCGTAGTCCAGTGGCTAGCGATCTTGCCTCTGGAGCTAGAAGCCCCGGGTTCGATCCCGGCTGTGTGGCTCACCCGACATGCACGCTACCGGAAAGGGTCGCAGTCCTTCGGACGGGATGTTAAGCCGTGGTCCACTGTTCATTGTGCTTGTCGAAAAGAGCTAGGGGAATTTCCCTGGTACAATGAACCTGTAAATGAACCTAGCGTCTGTCTTCTCTGTCACGACCAGTGGAAGAGTAGCTCATCTGTTCATTGAGTTCATTTGAGCTAAACTGGTTCGAGATCACTTTCCTTACACTTCCTTGCCACTCGTTGTTTTTCCGGTCTTGTTTCGGCTACCAGTGTGCCTCTTGCTTGGAACTTCACATGTGAACGCAAAAAGCGCCCAGTTAAATTCTAAAGATCTAAGACCGGATATTCAAATATCGAAATGTACAATACCCTCAAAAACAGATAGATCCATTATATTACGAAGTCGTTTACAGTCAAAATATTCACTCAATGAAAACTCACTCATAAAACCTTTAAAAAAGAAGTCTAATGCGAATTATGACAAGGAGCTAAGCATATATCTAGACGTCAAATGTTTGGCAAATTACAGTAAATGTCTTTTCTTTTATCTGACTAGAATTTGTCATAAACACCCCCACGCGCAGACCAGTACATCTTTAGGTGATGGACCAAAGCAAACTTTTGTGTGGTGGAAAATAATTCTAACATTTATAGTGATTTTGGATACG
This sequence comes from Branchiostoma lanceolatum, assembly GCA_035149815.1. Classification (NCBI taxonomy): domain Eukaryota; kingdom Metazoa; phylum Chordata; class Leptocardii; order Amphioxiformes; family Branchiostomatidae; genus Branchiostoma; species Branchiostoma lanceolatum. The sequence goes on from CM068873.1 coordinate 1,878,671, forward strand.
CTTTGTAATGACATACTTTGCCTGCAAATAATCAATAAACTGTGGTAACTCCAAATAATCATGAAAAAAGTTTTAAAGCTTTCACATTAGTTTTATGTCTGACCAGAGTAGTATGGCTCAAGTTTCATAGATAGCGAAACGATGAATGACTGAGGCCTACATCAATTTGATGAAGACGCACGGTCCATCTGCTCGTTTTTAAACATCATCTCATAGGTATAGCTGTATGAAATCATATCTTATGGTCCCAGCGAAACACTGGGTTCTCCTCTAGCTCACACAGTTACACCGTTGAATCACCAGTCTCAAAGTCCTTCTACACCAACAGCTCCTTTCCACAGACTGCCAAACTATGGAACTGATTCCCTGCCGTATACAACCTGCAAGCCTTCAAACTAATGTTCAACATTATTTCCCAACATAATCGTCTCCATCTTCCATCAACTTACTTCAATGCCTAGAAGTATTCAACTGTGGCCTTGCATTGAACAAACGCTTTAAGTAAAGGAATAAAACGATGATGGCACCACAGAAACTTTAAGTTTTAGATTGCCCTGCAGAAGGAACGCAGTTAGAACTGTACGTGAGTAAACCGAATTTTCACCAAGACGGCTTAAGAATAAATTGCTCCTTCGATGACTAAGATTATGTGGTAATGACGGTTAAGATTGCGCCCGTCTTCCTGCCGGGTCTCTGCATTCGTCAAGACTCCGGAATGAATCCTTAACGACAGAACGTTCCCCTCAGAATGAGTCGAACCGATCGAGTCATGGTCTTCATGTTAAAGCAAGGAGCGCCGCAAGCCTTATTGACGTGAGGGCAATGTCTCCAGCGGGAATGATGTTCGGTACAGAATTAATCGTACAAGCCTTTCTGTCCATGTTAAGAAAATATTGTCCCGTGTTAATTCGGGGTTACTGGCGATAAGCGTCTGTTTCCCTGTGATATACGGAGATTAGTTCATAAAACGTACGTAACTGCGGTATTTCTGACGTGGATTAATGGTGTTATCTTGGTAGTTTCGGTTCCAATAACAACCATGAAGGCGGATGAACGTGTAGTTTAGTTTGAAGGTTGGCGACCTGAATGCTAAATTGTCACATGTTCTTCATTTTCATGTTTGCAACATTCTCAACCTAAAATCATGTTGGTGTGGCACATGAGTCATCCTAACTTACTAATCGTATCTTGCGTGTGCATGATGTTGGGGTACGCTTGAAAATGTTACTGTCTCTCTGAGAATGGTAGACATATCAAAAATCCTTTCCCATACCAAAATTTGGGGATCGTTTGAATTATTTGGCCATGAAATACCTATAGAATTTTGGATGCTTGCTCGCTAGTTCATAGTTTTGTCGTCTTTGTAGTCATCACCTAGTCTTGAGAAATAGATAGGCAAACTCTTTTGTTCTTTATTTGATTCATTATAATCGTACAATTAATCAACAAGAGATGGAATTTCCTCTTAAACAATTAACTGCCGATGATTAATTATGATGGTTTTTCATCTTCTTCTCTTCACAAAGAAATCATTTCCACCTTACATGTTTGACGGATTACTTCGCGTTGTTCCGATGTTTTGGATTTCCAAAGAGATAACAATTCGTCACGTAGAGTTTCTCATTATCAATAAGGAATCTGCTCTTTTATCTTTCAAGATTTAAGTCGCAGTGACATTTTTTAGGATGCCTGGGGATAAGATAGGAATTTTCGCGTCAAAATAGAAGATCAATCTAAAGTAAAGCTTAGAGCTCGATAATTCAAAGTTGGCAACTCTGCGTTGATTGGGTACGATAGTTTGAGCCTTTTGTACTTGATAGCATATAAATGACTTGGTTGTTTTGTCTTGTATCAAATCAATACAAGAAAAGAATGGAACCTAAGATTAAGCCTAGGGCGACTTTTCTAATAACTTTTCTTCTTTTAATCTAATGGAAATATTTACTCGTCATTGTGAAGATTTTTAAAGCAATGCTGGCAGCGCTAGTTACTCTCTCGGCAACCGTGGTTACTGAACTTGCAATTCTAGTCACTTGTCCTGCAACTCATGTTACTTCCTTGGCAACTCTAGCTACTTTTCTGCCCATCCAAGTTAATTTTCTCGTCAGTATGGTTTCTTTTCTGGGAACCCTAGTCACTCTTGTGGTAATTTAAGTTACTTTCACTAGTCTATTTCCTGTTTACCCTGGCCTTGGTACTTTTCTGGCAACCCAGTTTAGTTTCCCGGCAATTTAGTTTCCAGACAACTCAGTTTCCAGGCAATCAGAGTTCCTTTCCTTACAACGCTACTCCTCTATTTCCTGTGAACCATAGTCACTTTTCTGGCAACCATTTAATTTTTTCTGGGAACCCTAGTCGTTTTCCCGGCAACTTTCGTTACTTTCTTATACAATGCTAGTCTAGTTCCTGTCAAACTTGGTAACTTTTCTGGTAACCCATTTAATAACTCGTTTAGTTTCCAGGCATTCCTATTTACTTCCCGTACAAATGACAAATTTCCTGTGAACCCTCGTTAGCTTTCTGACAACCCAATTCAGTTCCCTGGCAACCCTAGTAACTTTCCTGGCAACTTCAGTTACTTTCCTGACAACGCTAGCTTATTTCCTGTTATTTCTCGCTGCCCAACTTAATTTCCAGGCAATCCTAGTTACTTTACTGTTAGAGGGGTCATCAGGTTCGAATGTTAATGGCATCGTTAGTTGCTTTCATTAAAATAATAGCCTATTTCTTGGAACTCAAGCTACTATTCTGACAACCCAATCTAATTTCCAGGCAGCTGGTTATTTTTTCTTCGAGTCCATTAGGCCCGGATGTTCATGGCGTCGTTCTCCTCTGAACTTGACCGCTCGCGGATGGTGTAGAAGGACCGCCGCACGTGAGGCGTCCCGAACATCGGCGAGGGATTGTGGGTCGTCACGTGACTCCTGTCCGTCACGTGACTCCTGCGCATGGAGTTCAGCTCGATGGAGCTGTGTGTCGTCATGGTGCGGTGCACGACGGGATGCCTGGGCGTGCCCTTCATCGTCAGGATGCCCTTCAGGATGGCCTTGTACTTGTCGCTTAGCAACGTGTAGAGGAAGGGGTTGGCGCATGCGTTGATGTAGCTGAGGTTCTGCAGGACGAACCTGAAAGAATGAATGAACGAAAGAACAAACGTTTTTTTGCGTAAAATCTTGAAGTTTTACTTTCAGTTGAACGTGTTCAAAATCACATCATTTGAAAACATTCAATGCCAATTATGTTTATGTTTACCATTACGAGATGGAAACATATCGTTTTTGTCCCGTTTACACTTATTCTGTTGCATGATCCAAACAAATATGGTCAACGACCTGGAACAGACGGCTACTGGTAGTATAGCAGACAATCTGTGGTATTCTATCACATAATGCAAAAGCAGTGTATTGCTCATTCCTTGACACATACTTGGGCTGATCAGTCGAAAATTTGGGTAAGTCCAATTTTTGGATTGGCAACTTGCAATTCAACTTTGATTCAGAAAGACTTCTTCCAACACAGATGACTTTCATGTGAATATTCAATCAATGTTGTTATTATGTGAAATATTAGTTCATTAATTATGTTTTTTTTGTTTACCCCTATACATGATTTGGTGTTTCTGTCAACCAGTTGTCCATTCTGTTCACCTGTATATCATATTTAATTATACATGTGTTTTTCAACCTTCTGTAAAATACTTGTTGATTTTGGTATTCTGTACCTCTGTCATCTCAATGTATGTATCATTTAGCATACTGGTGTATAATGCACAAGACACGAAAATGAAATGTAATTCAGTCCTTCATTCGTTCCATTTCGTTCCATTCCGTTCCATTCCAATATTTCTGTACACCGTAACTCACCTGAGGTAGTAGAGCGCCTCGTAGCTGATGCTGCTGCCGATAGCCTCGTGACCGTGGAACATCAGCATCTGCAGGATCCAGAACGGCAGATAGCACAGCCAGAACACCACCAGGATCAGGGACACCATCTTAGCAACCTGTAGAACGGTACAGAATACCTGTAAACGGTACAGAATACAGAATACATGCAGAATGGTGAGGAACACGTTACAGAATGGCAGGTAGCACAGCCAGAACACCACCAGGATCAGCGACACCATCTTAGCAACCTGTAGAACGGTATAGAACGGTATGGAACACGTTACAGAATGGCAGATAGCACAGCCAGAACACCATCGGGACGCCATCTTAGCAACCTATAGAACGGTACCGAATACACTGAAGAACGGTACAGAACACATGCAGAACAGTGCGGAACATGTTATAGAGGGACAAATATCAGGATCAGGGACATGAACTCGGCCACCTAGTACATGTAGAATGGTTTAGAATACTTGTAAAACGGCATAGAAGGAAAATCCTAACCACGAACGGCAGACATCACAACCAGAAAACCACTAGGACTTTGGTCACCATTTTCGTCAAATGTAAATCGATATAGAACCTATCATTTCAACGACAGGACATTAAAGACTACAGTCAATACAATAATAGTTTCCTTTGTTTTTGTTACCTTTTTCCTGGACTCGGTTGCTCGTGACGTCACTTCTCCGATGGGACGGCCGGCCGGCAGCCAGTACTTGCAGAGCATGCGCAGATAGAAGGCGCAGAGCACGACGCCGGGGATGACGAAGGCGACGATGAAGAGGGTGGTGAAGTAGATCTTTGTGTCCTGGTCACTCCAGACGGCGAAACAGCCGGACTCCTGAACTACTCCGTCCTCTCCACACTGCAGAACACAGCGTGACAGGTGTTAACATCGCGAGAAATAAGCTACGAGATCTCATCCAACATAGTGGAGATTTGAGGGCAGATATCACCGTTGAGTTCCGTAGTGACTGGCTAAAAGTATTTACGATGATGTTTTCTACTTAAAATCCTTCATCTCCACACTGCAAATACAAGACATGCCAGGTATTTAAGAAAAACGCTCTTTGTACACAACCAAGCGTTTTTATTCAACCGAACCTTTCAGGCAATTCTGACTGGTTCACGATGTACTGCAGCTAAACGGTGTTGCTACGTACAGATGCGGTCCCAAAGGTAAATTATAACAGGTATTATCGCTCAGTATCTTATCGAATATTGCGGTGGTTTGACAAGTGTTGCCCACGGGAAGCACCAGGACTCCCCGCCGTGGTCTTTCCACATTGCAGAACACATGAGTATGTACGTTGACGCGTTGCATTTTGCACTTGATCAAATTCAGTATTCCTCCTAATACTTAGAAATCTAGTATTCCTATCTACCTGATACTCTAGTCATATTGTTTTTCGAGACAAACAAAGCAAAAGCAAAGTACGTAGTACGAACAGCTTGCTATCGATTCCGTTTTTCAAAGGTTAAGAAACACAAAGAACCAGCCACCTTCATCACATGTGTCATACGATGGGTAAACTACAACGTTCCCAACGTCAAAGCCTGTTGTTTTGAAAAATCCCAGTTGGACAGCTTTGTGTGCAGTTGAACCGAAAAGAAAAGAAATGATTACAGCTACGCTGGTGAGGACAAAAGTAAAAGTGAAATTAAAACAAGACCAATCACAGGCGCCGTAAAAGCCGTGTGCCCAGCTGGCCGCCTAGGGCAGAAGCCATTTGTCGGGATTAGTTTTATGGCGCTGCGGACACAAATTTGTCTCTCGCTCTCGAGGAAACTATAACAACAGTCCGCTAATCCGTCTGGAGGTTTCAACATAGCCGTAACTGTTGAATCCTTCAGATAGCTATCGTTTCAGAAACACGGGACATCACCTTTTACCCGTCATGGCTGGTTACGGTAATGCTCTATAATGGACTTACAGCATTGCCGGGGGGAGAAGTTATGGCTTGACTTTTTTGGGAGACTATACAATCAGTCAACTAATCCGTCTCAGGGTTAACACATACCCATAAATGGAGACTCCTTCACTACACCTTCCGACTTTAACAACCACTGTGAGTTCAGCATCGAGGGCATTGCCCTGACTGTGTCATTGGTGGCTACAGTTTGGTTTTACAATGCACTTCTAAAATTGCCATAGGGAGAATTCTTGGCTTGATGCCTGAGGAACAGTTCTCTAATCCGTTTCAAAGTTTCAACATACCCGTAAGTGGAGATTCCTTCAGATCTGTATGTCTTCAGAACCCAGAGCATCAACCTTTCTCGGTCCTGGCACGTTACAGTTAGGCTTGGTTTATAGCATTGCCATAGAGAGACGTTCTGTGGCAAACTGCAACATCATTATGCTTAACCGTCTGAAGGAATAAACATACCCGTAACTGGCGAGACCTTCAAACTTGAACAACCACGGTTAGTTCAGAGCCCAGAACGTTACCATGCCATATCCTGTTACGGTGACAGGGTTTATAATCTATCATTGTATTCCCATTTGGAGAATTTGATGCTTGACGTTGACTCCTTCGGAAACTACCACACCATTACGCTAATCCGTCTAACGATTTAAACATACTCGTGAAAAATTCTGACTTTTAACACACCTATCTCTTCAGAACCATGTCATCACCCTGTCTCTGTCGTAGCTTGTTAGATTTGGGCTTCACGATTGACTTGTAGATATGTCATTGGGCGACTTCATGGCTTTACTTATGGGGAAACTGCAACATCATCACGCTAATCCGTCTTGAGGTCTAAACATAGCCGTAGTTAGCGACTCCTTCCCCACACCTTCTGACTTTAAAAACACCTGTGAGTTCAGAACCCAGGGCATCATGGCTTGGCTTGTCATGTCACAGTAATGGTTACAGTTAGGCTTTGTTATTGGCCTATACGACAGCCACTGGGAGAAATTACGGCTTGGCTCTTTGAAAAACTAAAACATCAGTCCGCCAATCCCCTCCAAAGTCAAGTCTCAAACATACCTATAATCAGTAACGACTCCTTCCTCAGATCTTCTGCATTTAACCACCACTGTAAGTTCAGCACCCAGGTCATCACCGTGCTATGGCTTGTTGAAGTAAGGCTTTAGACACTACTGTTAGTTCAGAACCACACCACCCTGACTGTGTTATTGATGGTTACAGGTAGGTTTTAAAGAATTGTCATTGGGAAAATTTATGGCTTGACTCTTTGTGAAACTACGTCAATGGTGTTTCCTTCATTAGACCTCCTAACTTTAACAACAGCTCTTGTTCAGAGGCAAGGACACTACCGTGTCGATTTTATTGATGGGTACAGTTCGGTTTTATAATAGTATTGTCATTGGGAAAATGTATGGCCTGACTCTTAGAAAACTAGTGGAAACTTCAGCATGAGCGGTGCTTCCTTCATCAGACTATTCATCAACTACTGTTGTTCAGCACCAAGAACATCCCCAGCCAGTACCAAGGCTGTGTATAGTGCACAGGCTTGATGATGGACTTGTAGAATTGGGGCAATCTATGGTTGAGCCCTTGAGTTGTCTTTGGGGTGAAATTCCTCTAGAGAGCTTAAGCTATTGAATTAGAGACACGGTGAAATGAGTCGGCCGCGTAATGCGTCTGCGGGGTCTTGCACATTAAGATAGGAGAAGACGGAAAAGGTGCACTAGAAAGATCGTAGGTGATCATAGCAGAGATTGTTAGAATTGCAATATGACAGGAGATTAGACTGAACCGAGGGGATCCTAATTTCACCGATAAAACAGTGGCCTTATGGAAGCAGCCAGTATTCACGCCGAGCAAGTGCATTCCAGTGAAAATCTATTAGTTCGTTCTGAAGACATGAACATCTTTAGGGGGGGTAAGCCTACTGAAACAATGTTGCGAATCCTGTGATATTGCCAAGAATGCCTCTAACCACTGCACAATCTGGGCTATGGTAAAACAAGCGACATGAACTACAATCCATTGTCCAGCCCCTTGCGAGACGTGGAAGAGACAGGATAAGGGTTTACGTAAGCCTTTGGTTGCTAAAACAGTGCTGTGATATTCTCACGTACGTCTCTGACCACTGCACGTTTCGGGATACGGTAAGACATATCACAACCCAGGAAGTGTTACCCAACATACTCTAGTTGCTAACAATGAGCTTTGTTTTGTGGTGAACTGATGGAAATGATGGAAATGAAAACTTTTGTGACTATGTATTTTCTGTAATATATTCTGCCCTTTATAATACAACGCATTGAAGATGAATCAATAGAAACCAATTATCCGCCTGTAGCGGACTACGGCCACGCGATCGAATATCAAAATCATAACAAGACTTTAATAAAAGCGCCCACGCCTCGCCGGCTTCCTCTATTAGAGAAGATTCAGTAGCGTCTTATTTATCGGTGGGTCATTTATAATTCAGCTCGCAGTAAAGGCCCAATCTCTGATACCGAACTGCGATCTGATGAAAGATGCAAGAATGTCAACCTATCCACGCGGCTACGTGAGGGGAATCTATGTGATAATCGGAGTAACTCCCGGAAAGCTTTACAGAATAGATGCGGGTGCGATGTAGGACATGGAATAAAAAGTACACGCCCCAGCTCGCATTCGTCTGAAGTCTCTCAACACATCCACATTGAATCTCCGGGCCATACCGTCTCGCTGGACAAAGTCAGAATACTGGACACTGAACAGGACTACTTTATGAGAGGTATAAAGGAGGCCATATACATCAGGGCACTCCAGCCGTCACTGAACAGAGACAGTGGGCGTTATAAACTTCCTGGCACGTTTGACCAATTGCTGACGTCACGTATCCGCAATGACACGTGTCAATAAAGTCACGTGTCCGTAACTCTCGCGAGTTTACGTTCGGCAGTGATTGGTCATTATTGATCCTGAAGAAGGCGACAGTGGTCGTCGAAAATTCGATCCGTGAATACCTTAGTCTTGGAAGAAAGTTTAGCATTGTATTATGATTACTACCAACACAGATGAGCTTTCATTATAAAAAGTACACTGTCTACTCGCCAACACGCATGATCAAGTACAACTTAGAAGCATGTTTTCCTTTGTCAGTATGTAATCTAGTTTTGCTTTATGGTGATTTTGAAAGGTTTAGTCGATTCCCGGTATTTTTTTCCCAAACCATTAGATTTCACAAACAGCTCTAATTGTGCTTGCTGTGTACAGTTGTTTAAGTCATGTCAATTGAAATTGCGAATTAAATGCTAGACGTAAAAAAAGCCGGGTTCCTGTAACTGATATAAACGCTTGTTAGGCGAGGGATGCTTAAGTGGTGTGTGGTTTTCGCAATTATTTACGTTGTGCTTGTCTCCGAATGTAAGCATCAAAGTACTGTCCACGACTGCTTCAGTTGCTACGCTGAAATTTAAGCAAAGCAAATCGTTGAAAAATGGATTCAGCGTTTGTGCTTGTTAGAAAAAAAATCAGATCACACAATTTACCAAGTCCATCCTGCTCTAGTGTTTGTACCAAAATAGGATCTCCATAGATGTTTTTGAAACACATTTCCGACCGGAGGCGGCGAGTTGTCTGGGAGTGCTTTTTCTAAGAGTCACCCGCCGACTCATCCTTAACCCAGCTTTGACGTGTACAATTGAATTTGACGCAAACGTAAACAGCTTTCCTCGTTTCTATCTACCCTGGTCTTGTAGGAGTTATTTTAATTGTAGCAAACAAACCACAACTGACAAACGCAGCGTCAGCGTTCTTGACCGATGACGCCACAGACTTGCTACTGATCAAGTAGAATTAGCTCTTAAATGTCTTTATCAAGCTGGATGACTTCACCATTATCTTGAAAGCCAGCGATTCACGGGAGCAGACTGCAAGGAACGTCTTTATAGCCATTTTAAAGTCATTCTAAATACAGAAACAAACCAAAACTGACAAATACATCGTCAGTATTCGATTCTTGAATGATGACGCCACAAAGTGCCCATTGATGTCTGTACTTAACAATATGACTTCACAATTAGCGCTTAGCCTGAAATGCAGTGATTCACGGCGGTAGACTGTAAGTAACGTCTTTATAGCCATTTCATAGGCATTTTAACTACACAGAAAGAAACCATGCACAGCTGACAAATACGACTTCAGCATTCCCCGCAACAATTCCACTGGTGGGGCAGAATTAGCTCTTAAATGTCTGTATTTGATTAGACGGTTTCTTCATTATCCTGAAAGCCCGCGATTCACCGTGGCAGATTTTACAACCGTAACATTTGATAAACGTCTTTATAGCCATTTCATAGCCATTCTAACTACAGCAAACAAACCGAAACTGACAAATTTTTGACTGATGACGCCACAAAGTACCAATTGGTGGAGTGCAATTGGCTTTAAATGTCTGTTTCTAACTAGATGACTCCATCATCAGGCTGAAAGACAGCGATTCACCGCGGTAGACTGTTAAGAAACGTCTTTATAGCCAATCATAGCCTTTCTTAATACAGAAACAAACCACAATTGATACATTCTTCGCCACAAAGTTGCTACTGATGGAGCTCAATTAGCTTTAAATGTCTGTTTCTAACTACATGACTTTATCAACAGCCTGAAAGGCGGCGATTCACCCGGTAGACTGTAAGGAGCGTCTTTATGGCCATTTCATAGCCTTTCTTAATACGGAATAAACCAACCACAGCTGACAAATGTAGCGTCAGCATTCCTGACTGATGACGCCACATAGTGCCCATTGATTTAGTAGATAAGCTCTTCGATTTCTGTGTATAACAAGATGACTTCGCCATTATCCTGGAAGGCCTAGCCTAAAATGCAGTGATTCACAGCAGTATACTGTAAGGAACCTAGCTCTTTATAGCCATTTTAACTATAGAAACAAACCACAACTGTAACATGCAGCGTCAGCATTCTTGACCGATGATGCCACAAAGTTGCAACTGATCAAGTAGAATTAGCTCTTAACTGTCTTTATCTAGCTAGCTAGATGACTCCACCATCAGCCTGAAAGACAGAGATTCACAGCGGTAGACAGTAAGGAACGTCTTTATAGCCTTCCTTAATACTGAAACAAACCACAACTGACAAATGTAGCGTCAGCATTCCTGACTGGTGACGCCACAAAGTGCCAATTGATTGAGCAGAATTAGCTTTGAATGTCTGTATATAACTAGATGACTTCATCATGCTCAAAGGCAGCTACTAACGGCGTCAGACTTCACGGCACGTTCTGAGATTGCCTCGTGTCTTTGGTGAGCATCCCTTGAGGTAACAGCCCAATCGCTCAGACGGTGGGAGGATAAATAGTAATGACCCTGTGCTGCACATTGATGTATAACGAAGAGAAAACGTACTATAATTACCGTTCGTCTACAAGTGCTAGTTTTAACAGGGTGTACACTGAATGTTTAAAATTCGTAAAGGTATATGGAAGATAAACAGGATATATTTTGCCCAGTATTTTCAAGCGTTGCTCAATGGACTGTTCCCATACCATATCGAACATACAGACTTGTTCGATCAAAATTACTTCTATATTCATGAGCATTCCCTATTTTCAATCGATATCGGGTGAACAAACCTATTGGGCAAACCCCAAAATAGCACAAAGGGAGCAATTGACAGGATTAGCGTGGCATCAATCCAGCTACCTCCATGTTGTATGAATAATCCACCTTCACCTTTACCTAGTCCCATCGTCGTATGTTAACTAATGGAGGAAATAGATGATACAAGCATCCAATATGTGGATGATATGGACAAGGTTACAAAAAATTCGTCAAAAATTGATAAGATGGAGGTTTTGCTTTATTACCCTTTTAAAACAAGCCAAACATTTTAGACCATCCACCGTCGATGAGCCCTAACATCATTTCCAGAACAACGTTCCATTAAGAAGACGCTGAGACAAATGTATGGTGGGCCTATGGGACATGCCATCTGCCTTGTAAGAAAACGTCCTCTGCAGTACTTCAAAGTTAATGTTGCGTTTCATTTTTTTGGGCTGCAATCTCTCTCTTTTGGGACCATTTGTGCAATGAGTGCTGTCACACTTGCGCGTATATCAAGTCAGTATGGGCTCCACATTGACATTTGTTGGCTTACGTACAGCCTGCGGTCGAAGAAGTTTTTTTTTAGGTTCGATAACCAGGCTGCACAACGGTGTGTCAAATTGAAAGCAGCTTCTTCCCCGCAGACTGTACCCAAGCCCAGAATATGCCAATACGTAAGTCATACTTTAAGTACGCACAAGTGTTAACCTCCGCCCCCAACGACATTTCCATACCATCTCCCATGCGACTGCTTTTCGAGAAAAGCCAGAAAGAGAACACCGCCCCATGGCCACGAAGAAGACACTAAGACAAATGCGAGGTTGGGCATGCCATCTGCAAAAACGGTCCTCTGCAGTACTTCAAAGTTAATGTTGCGTTTCATTTTCGGGCTGCAATCTCTCTCTTTTGGGACCATTTGAGCAATGAGTGCTGTCACATGTGTGCGTATATCAAGTCCGTATGGTATCCACATTGACATTTGTTGGCTTACGTAAAGTTTGCGGTCGAAGAAGTTTTTTTCAGGTTCGATAATCAGGCTGCACAACGGTGTGTCAAATTGAAAGCAGCTTCTTCCCCGCAGACTGTACCCAAGCCAAGAAAATGCCAATGCGAAAGTCATACTTTAAGTACGCACAAGTGTTAACCTCCGCCCCAAACGACATTTCCATACCATTTCCCATGCGACTGCTTTTCGAGAAAAGCCAGCAAGAGAACACCACCCCATGGCCATTAAGAAGACACTAAGACAAATGCGAGGTAGAAAATGCCATCTGTCCTATAAGATTCTCTACTCAGAAGTAGCAGTGGTTCAGAGTAATGTTGCAGTCCCTCTCTTTTGGGAACATTTATGGCTTAAGGGGGCTGCCACACTTGTGTGCCTTTTTTTAGCCTCCTTTGCAGGCTTCCCGGGCGGCGCCGGCGTTTATTTTTGGGGGGAGCGCTGATTAACCGCGGTTACGGGCCCCAAGCAGATACGGCCCCCCAAGTAGATGCGGTCCGGATAATTTGAAAATCACGAATCAGCGCTCTCCCAAAAAATGAACGCCAGCACCGCCCGGGCAGTCTGCAAAGGAGGCTACATTTTTTTCACGCATTCTACGATTCACACCCCCGCATGAAGGCGTGGTGGAGGCTAGCTACGCAAGGTCTGATTACTCTTGTGCCTTATTGGTGTAGACGTTGCGCGCTGAATATCAACGATCGCTTCCCAATTGCATTTAAAGCACGCTGCGCTTTTCTGGGATAAGACGTTACATCCCCCTGGGTAGACGTAATATATGAAAGCAGAATTGATGTATAATACTGGGCACCTACGTACCTTCCTAGGATCCAGAAGCTAAGTTACAAACTTCAAAATAGATGGGGCGGTTGCTACAGGGTAGCTTCAAGGCCCTCTAGGAATTTCATTTTTTTTTAGATTGAAGCTGAGTGCGCAAAAGAACACGAAATATTATCTTTTTTCATGAAAGGAACTTTTGTGACATGCACACGATGTCCTTTTTGTGGTAGATTAACGAATAGCCAACTGTGACCTCTCAATCTGCGCTTATTTCCTACTGCTGGCCGGACATCACCCTGAATGTAGTCATGTGCATCATGCCCACTTCATATATCTACTTGATAGTCTGCAAACCAATTTAAATACAACTCTTTGCAAGAACCAGACAATGATATGTGTTAAGCATGCATAGTTAGATTGGCTTCGCTGCTATTTGTAAAGTAGACAGAAGCAGTAATAGTTCAACTGTCAAGTGAGCACAAGTTGCAATACATTGTACCTGTTTTGTACATTGTCGTGCAATGAATCAAAGTTCTCTCTACATCTGCGTCAAGAATTAAGATTGCTTATAGTTTATCAAGGACGTTTGCGCGGCCTTGATTATTAAGAAGTTTATTGCAAGTTCATGCCCGTGGGCTAATTGCAAATACATGGTAAAAACATACATGCGTCAGTAAACTGTGTCTGACTTTGCTGTAACAATAGGCTACTGGTACTAAATACAATTGTTGGCTATATCTAAACTAGCTGGGTTTGATTTCTTTTTCGGAAGCAGCGGACGACGAAAAGTCCCACTTTTTCTAGTATTTGTGGGTTCTGTGATTTCAAGAGAAAGGTAGCTTTTTGTTCATCCGTGAATGTGTAAAAGTAGGGGCATTTCGTGGTAACTTGTTTAAATAATCCGGCTCTTTCGTCACTGTTAAATAGACACTTGGAAATAAAATGTGTTTCGTCTTCCACCGCCTTGGACGTTCAGTATTTACAGTGAATGGATTGCCACGGTACTCGGTATGCCGAAGGGACTTGACGACTGAATCTTGGAATAGAATTGCATATTTGTCAAGTATTGGCTTTGTTCCTAAACAATTCATGCTCCTTAGATATAGAGTATGGCATGTCAAATGGTGCCTTCATTAATTAGTAAGACGGCTGGGAACTAGACACGCTATAGTAGATTAAAGTCAACCCCATGCGGCTTCAAGCTTTAGTTCTCACGTTACTCCCTCGGTGACCATGAAGACTCAAGGCGAAACGCTTGTCCCCTTCTTTTAAAGACTACTTCAAGACATCCTAAATTGTCTTAACCTCATTAAGAGTTTTGGTTTAAGCCTGGTGTTCTCAGTCCTATCGTTAGTCACTGACGAAAGGCAGTGGATGCTGTTTAAAACGTCTGACTGTTTCAAAATTTTATCCATGCCAGTTGCTTGAGTAATTATTTTTGGCGTACCTTACTACCTGGATGTCTAACTTTCATCAGCGTGCTAGTCCCCTTATATGAGGCCATACAAGAAAACGGCAAGCCATTTACCAAATACCATGACGATTCACTCTTTGTTACATCTCAAACCCGTCGGACTGCGCATATGAATGATACACTTCCCCAAGCCGGCTTCAGAAATGCTTTTCATCTTTACTGAGTGATAAAAAGCGACGCGGCCAAATAGTGCACTGTTTAATTAGTAAAGAGGCTGGGAACTTGACACGCCATAGTAGATTAAAGTCAACTCCATGCGGCTTCGAGCTTTAGTTCTCACGTAGTTCCCTCAGTGAAGACTCTTTAATTAGCTCCCCTGGAACGTCAAGGCGAAACGCTAGTCTTGTATCAGGTCTAACAAGGATAAGTCCAGTCCTACCTACATACCAACTACCCTGACGATCCACTCACTGCACTGTAACATACAGTTAGCAAGAATAAGTCATACCTACATACCAACTACCCTGACGATCCATTCACTGCACTGTAACATACAGTTAGCAAGGATAAGTCATACCTACATACCAAATACCCTGACGATCCACTCACTGCGCTTTCACATTCAAGACCAGTCGAACTTAACATCTAAATGACATTTGAGCAAACCAGCCAGCCCCCAATGCTTTTCATCATGAAGTTGTACGTCATAAGTGACGTGCAACCTGATGCTGATCTACAAAGCAGGTACTCAAAGGGTGTCAATTTTGCCTAACCTCTCTCAGTAATGAACCATATTTTTCACCCGACTTCCGTGCAGAAAAGTGACGAAACTGACTACCTTTGCACGCCATTAAAACTTGTAAAGATCCAAACCATCATTATCCCGCCGCCCCCCCCTCGCTTCCCTGACCTGTAGCGGTGAGATGTACGTAAGTTAGTTTGTAACTGAAGCATATCCGCGGCAGGAACTTCGGTGATAACTCAAGACGGTAGACTGAAAGGCCTAGATGCAAATCGGGATTGCAAGCGCGTTAGAAATAGCTGTGAATTACCAAAGTTTAAGACACGTTTTCAATCTTAGATTGACACGAGAAGACGCCATGTACCAAACCTGATTCGCTTCCTTAACCTGCGAGTGATGTAAAAGAAGCAGTGAATGGATTCGTTTGTGAATATAACTAGTGCTTAACAGTCAACAATTTGGCCAGGACCTTTTTTTCGTGTTGAAAATTAGTCTACATTCGTCTTAAAATTTGATTATTACTTTTTTCAATTTTCAAAGACATTCTATGAGTCTTTTTTTTCTTAACTTCAGCGGAAAATCTTTACGTTTCAAACCCTCAAAGAAGTTACTGACAAGCAGCAACACCCAACACGAATGCAAGCCTTCGTTTATCTGACTTGTTTTTTATATTCTTATTGCAACCCAACATCAGCGTTCCTTCCACCCTGTGCTCACTCTGTACTTGATATTGTCCATTCGTCGCTTTATCTTTTGCTCTTACTTCGTCTCGAGTTTTTCAAAGTCGTCTCATTGTACAGTGGAACGAACAAATCATCATGTCCAACTGGAACTTATGCAAACTACAACGGATTGTCCAGTTCACTAAAATCACCATGTCCAACTCACTAAACTAGAACTTCAGCAAACTACAACGGATTGTCCAGTTCACTAACCCGGAAGTGACGGCTTCCAACAACTGTGCACATCTTCGTCTCACGTGTAATAACATGGTGCTAAAACCTCATCAGCAGACGGAACGGTTCACAACACAACTTCAAAGGAAACCAGCGACGCCGAAAGACCCTAAGACCTTCTCCGGTGTTTCTTAAGACCCCAATCCACTAGACGGCGCTCTCACTGCGACTTCGCTCCGACCTAAGCTGGACTTGTATAACCCTTGATTTCATAATGAGAATATCATGCAAAATGTGAAAGTATGACTGAAAACACAACGTGACACAATGTGTGGAAATATTTGTTATCCATCTAGAAAATTCGTTGAGCGCTCTGTCGAATAATCTAGGTCGCGGAGCACCGTCTTAGTGGAATGGGGTCTTGAGAAACACTTAAGAAGGTCCAAGGGTCTGTTGGCGTCGGTGTTTTCTTTGAAGTTGTGAAGTTATAAAGAACGACCGTGTGTCTAAGACAGGCCTGGTGGAATATTCACCGTCTGTTGCCTTCTGATGATTGTGTTGCAGCTTAACGATTTCCAGCAGCGCGGAGATAACATCGTCAGGTCCGTCTTGGCAGAAACTTCCTGACTCACCCTGCTCGGGTCAGGCTTAGCGCTGTTAATCATTTCCCTGTGGAGCCAAACTGATTGAGATGAGCAGCTTTGCAGGAGCACGCGATGCAGAACTAATGCTTTTTACTCTCGCCGTTTCAGTAATAATCGGTCGAGGAGGCCAGAGGATGGTCGGATGTCTAGAAAGTTCACAGCAGTCACTGGAGAGTTGGTGAGTTACATGCACAGTTTGTTAGTAACTTTGAAAATTGTTATTAGAATAAGAGGCTCCCACGTAATTATGTTAAATTATGTACAGCAAATATATACCGTGAATTGCCAACAAAATATTTCAGGAAACGGGTAGTGGTCTTAATCTCAAATATTGAGTTGTAGAGTTGCAGTTAATATTACTAAGACTTAGAGGCTTTAATAGAGTCCTTACCTCCAGGAGTTCAGTAGACAGCGGGGCAGGGGGGAAGTCCCAGCGTCAGGACCAAGATGACCTTTGACATGTTACATAACACGTCTTTTTTAACCATCCAACATGCCGGACACCTAGGTCACGTGACTGCAAACTATGAAATTCTGCCCTTACCTCCTGAAGTTCAGTAGACAGCGCCATGGGCAGGGACAGTCCCATCGCCAGGACCCAGATGACACCTGACAGGACACGTGACAGCGACACGGAGCGGCACTTCAAAGACTTGATGGGGTCGACGACGGCCAGGTAGCGTTCCAGACACATGACGGTGAGCGTGAAGGTGGAGGCGTTCAGCGTCAGGACGTCGACGGCGGATATGACGCGACACCCCACGTCACCGAAGTACCACAGATTCGTGAAGTACGTCGAAGCGTAGAAGGGAGACGCTAGGATGTAAACTGGAAAAAAGGGAAAATAGTAACATTTTAGCAGATATAAGCTAGCATACAAACAGCTGCAGTTCCCAAGTAACCCGATAGGCTGTTAAAGTACGTTGAAGTGTAGAACATTGAGGCAAGGATGCAAACTGAAACATAGAGAAAACCGAAACAGTTTATCACATTACGTAATTCGTAACGCATGGGTTATCTTGTCTTTATTTTGTCTCAGGTCGCACCATTTGCAAAATTTGCAGCATACCTGCACTGTCTACGTTCTAGCTGTAGAAAATAATATAGTCTAACGAATGAAAAGATCGTAGAAAAACAATCTACAAATTACAATCAACAGAGACGGGGGCCGATACCGACTGCCGGGCAACTTTGACCCGTTGCTGACCTCACACTTCCGCTCGGGTCAAGTGACGTGGGGTCAAATCAACTTGAGAACGACCAGATGACTTATCGAAAGCTTATAAGCGCTTCACTTTATGTACGGAACTCACGTGTAAATGCATCATTACGTCTATTACCGTCTTAAATGGACCTTCTCACGAATGAAGATTGAAAAACAATTTCTACTCATCCGACCCTCACAGGTGCACACACACCGCCGGAAGCTGTGATTACTTCCGTGTGTCTTCCCAGCGGCCTCGTTAGGACCTCATTTCTGAACCCGCTCACATCGCGGAATGATTGACGCTCTGAAGTTTTGGACCATCTGTACTCTTTCAATGTGCCTTCACCCTGCCCCATCTTCATTGTTTCTGGTTTAGTCTCATCTTGATTTCCGTCATGCAGTACTTAGATGCACGACTCGAACCTAAGAACGCTTTATCCTCAATATATCTTTATCTATCTATCTATCAATTTGGCAGTGAACACACACATGATTGAAACCTGAAGTTACTCATATAAATAGATATAATAATAATACTGGTTTATTGCATAATACAAGTCAAGAAATGGCAGCCGCGGCTGAATTGATTCCGGACTTTACAACGTTTTAAAAGTATAACATTTCAAGGGCACTCCATCGTAATAAATTTACATAACAATTATTGCGGTTAAAGATCGTTAAAATTGGCAAGGAATCTTTAAAATCTATCATAATATAATATAATATATCAACATTGAAATCAACGACAAAATATTCGTGTTAACGGTCACAATTCCTTATTCAAAACAGTGGTAATGTAGGGTATCGGACTGTTGCGGTAGCGCTCAGTTCGTGTGTATATAGAGTTCAGTTTGTGGCTAGACCGCGTTAGCCGACCACTGGCTTCACCCCGGGACTGGGGAAGCCAGTCTCTGAAAGCCGATTTCAGGAGTTTCAGTCCGAACTTCTTGCATAGTTGTTCCCTCCTGGATTCAAGGGTGGGTAGTCCGAGTTGAGTGAGGGCTTTCGAGTAGTGGGTGTACTTCTTACCCAGAATGATGCGGCAAGCACGGCGTTGAATGGTCTCTAGACGGGATGACTGGTTTTTAGTAAGTCCGGGATTCCAAACAGGGACAGCATACTCACAGATGGGGCGCACGTAGCAAGTGTAGATGGTGACTAGATCAAGTTCGGGAACTCTAAACATCTTCAACCTTCTTAGGATGAATAGACGTTTGCCGCTTTGTTTAACCATGTGGGTTACATGACTGTCCCACTTCAAGTTACTTTGCAACCACACTCCCAATAATCTTACTACAGTTACTTCCTGGAGGGTGTGGCCGGCTAGTTGGAGTGAAGGGAGAGGGGGAGGTGTTCGTGTGAAGAAAAAATGCATCACTTTGCATTTATTTGGGTGCAATTGCATGTGACTTTTACTTGTCCATGCGTCAAGGGCATCTAGGTCTTGTTGCAGGTTTGATATATAAATATATATATATATATATAAATTTATATATCTATTGGTTTGTCAGTAAAAGACACACAGTCAGGCCAGTCTTACTCTCCGGCAGGTTTTACAAAGGGCGAAACCTATTGACAAGGACGTTATTGAAAACCTCATATGATATGTCAAGGAATTATGCCTTTTTTGTCATGTTATGCCATGTTATGCCAATTAGGAAACACGCAGATTAGCATTATAGCATTATAGCATTGTTGATTTAATGCCATACATTGTACCATGTGCGATTGTTGAGCAATAAAGTTCATTCATTCATTCATTCGTAATCCGCAGAATGAAAGTTTGTTGATTTTTCTTTTCTGCCAAACGAGCGATGAGTTGTGCCCCATGTGCGGACTCATCTACACAACTCTCTATCTAGCATTAACGCCCCCAGAGACTCGTTAACCCCTCGTTACGGATACTCGGCACACCCGAGCGGATGAAAACACACGGCTCGCAGTGGTGATCAACGGCCACTGGGCCTGAACTGGTTCTGCCTTCATCAGATGTTCGCGTTCGTTCAAGCCTACGCTGAGAGCCCGAACACGCACAGCGGCCAAAACGGATTCGGGATTACGACCCCCACCTACTTAGGACATTTTATGAAACGTCACCAAATTTGGTGGCTCTAGCGTAAGCCGTTCAGGAGCTATGCAACATGAAATTTGGCGTGGGCTTAAAAAATCCCCTCCCTGTCTAGATAGGGATAGTTCAAAACGTGGTCCCTCTGATCTTTTTGCATAGATTATGATAATGAACGGGAATTGAGCGGCGTCACGGCTTTTTCCAGGCACAGAACGCGACACAGCCCGACTGTCACAGATCAGAATTACGCTGATTCTTTCTCATCCCAGCGCCCCGAACAAAACAACAAAGATGGCGGGCTGCAGGAAAAAAACACATTGGGCAGACTCCTCCCCCTCAAAACACTAAGCTCCGCCCCAAAGCACAGTATGGGATAAGACCCCCTGTGTGTCACGATTGGGCACGGTTCGTGACGGTGCCCGCGTGTCATAAAACGTGCTTTTGCCCCAGGCATGGTTTGTGACACGGGCGGGGGCACTGTCACAAACCGTGCCTGGGCTCAGTTTGTGACAAAGCACAGAACGTGACGCAACAGCCATGTAGATTTGATTATATAGATGACATCCTCCGGGGACCCTAAAACTGATGCGAGCGAGCGAATAAAAAAAAGTTTGGCAAAAAAAGTTCCCTTCATTATGAAAATCTACGTTGTCAGGAAGTCTGAACAAAACTAAACTCAGAAATTATAGTATACCGAAACACAACTTCCCCAGTTTTGTTCTTTCAAAACTTCTTCTTAGATTTCGGAATTGACTCTGACATTCTACGACAGTAGTATCCGTTTTCTGAGATATTTTTTTTTTTACAATTTACAGCTTGTATTTTCTCATTTTGCAGCTGCTTCTTACGATTTACAGGGTGAATGAAAACTTTTTTTTTTTGTAAACGGACGAAAATTGATGCGCGCGCGGATGTCATATATTCAAATCAACATGGCTTTACTGACAATCTAAAACCCAGTCTACAGCCGATTCTATTTGCTTTTCTTTCAAAGGCTCATTTCTACGTCTCCCCCAAGCCGCCTCGACTACTTTATTACCATCTATGTGACCATTCGGATCATCTAAGAACACTACTTTATCCTTGCTTGCTCGTCGGAACATCTTCCGTCTTTGAAACCAGTTTGTGTGCCTTTCTTTTAACGTTTAGGTGGATTTCTACATTCCTGCCGATGCACTTCGTGTTCTTTATTACTATTCACGTCGACATTCAATTCTTTTTGATCCGAAGCCCTCAGGACTCAGCTCGCTTGCGTTAGTCGCATTTTTTCTATAGATCAGTTTAAAGTGCTTTCATAATGAATTCTCCGTGCGCCCTGTGCCGCCCAAGACTTTGCGATTCGCGCAGTCAGAACTTTTACCCGGCTGTGAAGGTCGTTTCGATAATTCCCCCCGAGTTCAACGCCAACATAAAGTTCAACGGACCTTGATATCAGCAAGCTTTCTGTTGCTTGTATGTTTAACGACAGCAATAGCTCGTTCTGCGCTGATCGTTTTACTATGTAGGCACCAGGTTTTATGCAGTTTAATGGCAACAACACCAAATGATTTACATTTATGGCCTTTTAGGAAGCCCCGTAAAAGTCTGTCACAGCAACTTTTTACTTACATCAAGTGACTGTGATAGCTGGCCATTCACCAGTTGACTAGATGGTGCGAAGGGCGACGCCCATCTCCGTATCTCCAGCCCCTGGGCCACACAGATTTGTGTAATCACTACAGCAGGGGGCTGGTCCACTGGTTGTGGTGTGTGTTTAACTTTACCAAATTCTGAGTGCGAAGCAAAGAAATCAGTCTGTACCATTTTCAAAGTCTTTGGTATAACTTGACCGGGATTTAACTCACGATCTACCGTATGCAAGGCGAACACTCTACTCACTTGGCCATTGCACCACCAGAAGCTTGATGAGATAGAAGCTCCTGATTGCTCATGAGGTTTGGACTCTTTGCCTTCGTTGAAAAGGCCTCTGCGCAGTTTGACCCCACCGGATGTACTTCTGCCGATCTAATCAGGCCCGCTAGTTCCTCCAGTCCCCCTGGTACTTGGTTAGAAAGGGTTCAGCCTCCACTCTATTCTTCCGAACAAATCTAATCTCCAAGCAGACGGGCGGTCGGTTTTTTTCTGTTAGACCTTTGAAGCATTTTCTGTGTTCTTTCAAACGAGTTTGATCAGTGTAAGACCAAGGCAAGGGACACTTCTGGGCACTGAACTATGGATCATGAACCTTTGTCTTCTCCCTAGGTCAGAAACATTATAAGGCAAACTCGACTCAATGAGAGAACTAACTGAGCCGATATCGGACTAAAGCAGGGATTACAAAGACTGCTCTAGAAATCCCCTTTCCCATCTAGACCATGGGGATGCCACAACGAGAGGTGCAAAAAGGGGTAACATTCCACTTCCAACGGAAAGGATTTTATTACCTCCGACTAACCGGTGCTATTTATTCACATAAAATTAAAATCAGAACATCAGAACGAACAAGCCTTACCTGTGCCTGCAGTAGTGAAGCTAAGGATGCAACAGAACGAAAGAGCCTTACCTGTGTCTGCACTAGCTAGGCTAAGGATATAGCAGAACGCAGACCGAAGGACCCTTACCTGTATCTGCCGTAGCGAGGCTGAGGATATAAACAGTGATGGTAGGGCCTTACCTGTGTCTGCCGTAGCGAGGCTGAGGATGTAGACAGTGATGGTAGGCCCTTACCTGTGTCTGCAGAAGCGAGGCTGAGGATGTAGACAGTGATGGCCATGTGGGGCCTTACCTGTGTCTGCAATAGCTAGGCTATGGATCTACTAAAACGAAAAGAGCCTTACCTGTGTCTGCCGTAGCGAGGCTGAGGGTGTAGACAGTGATGGTAGGGCCTTACCTGTGTCTGCCGTAGCGAGGCTGAGGGTGTAGACAGTGATGGTAGGGCCTTACCTGTGTCTGCCGTAGCGAGGCTGAGGATGTAGACAGTGATGGTGGGGCCTTACCTGTGTCTGCAATAGCTAGGCTATGGATCTACTAAAACGAAAAGAGCCTTACCTGTGTCTGCAGAAGCGAGGCTGAGGATGTAGACAGTGATGGTGGGGCCTTACCTGTGTCTGCAATAGCTAGGCTATGGATCTACTAAAACGAAAAGAGCCTTACCTGTGTCTGCCGTAGCGAGGCTGAGGATGTAGACAGTGATGGTGGACCTCGGTGACGACTTGAGGCACAGCACGTAGAAGCACAGCGCGTTGCCCACCACCCCCATCAGGCAGATCAGCGTGAAGAACACCGCGATGAACGTGCTGGGAATGACGCCCGAGCCCCCGGCCTCCTCCTCTTCCATCGTCACGTTGTCGGGCATCCCGTCGGGGCGACACGAGGGCAGCCCCGAGAAGTTGGAGTAGTCCTCCTCGGTAGACATCTTGCGCGACTGTCTTGATCACGCTCGAAAAGAGGTACGAATCTTTGACTTGTTTCTCGCGCTACACGTAGAACGTCCTTCGTAAGGGGCCTTGTAGGCTTTAAGACCTGTGTTTGAGGAGAATCACACCTTGAGCACGCTTAAAAACCCTCTTCAATTATCGTGCCGCAGTAGGTGTGCTGCCCAGTACGTAATAGCTGAAGGGTCACCGTTGTCGACACAGCATCTAGTTGATACGTTGCCATCCACTCTGTCCGTCCTTGTACGTTAAACCAGTTTTGCTTCCAATGTATTCAAGCCAATTTGCTGCCAATGTATTTGTCAGTTAGAACTCCTCATTGGTAGAAAGATAAATATTCGTTAAAGATGCCCCGGCAGCCGCCGAGTGTCTGTGTCCCCTCTTCAGAGACAACTCCTCGAAGATCGTCTCCTCTGCACAAAGGGATTTATTTCTGACACTGAGCCAACCGTACAAATTTACAACATCGGCGTCGAACTGCAGACGAGTGGTATTTCGTCGACCGAAGCTTCGTTAAAGCTTGAAGTTGATCCGAGTCGATATTAAAGCCAGGGGGAAGAAAGCGGCGAGAGCGAAGATCGGCCTCAGCCCTTCAAGCTGTAGATGAGTATTGACGGCACGGGGGCGATTCAAATCGATACGAACACGAGACACGCAGAAACGTAGCGTCGACTGACTACTAGTGTCCGAACTCTTGGAAAGATTCAGTGATATGTACGAACCTTAGGCGCCTTGCCGTAGATAGTTGATCTTTTAGAAAGAGGGTGTTAGCGGTAGCGTTCCTTGTCCTCTGAGTTGTTAATAGCCCGTTCTAAAGTGGCGAAAACCTCGAGTCCATATTCTAAGCTCATCAATCTAACTATACAGATGCAAATAAATTTACGTCCTTTTAATCATAACATCGATTCAAGAAAGAAAAAAATAGCCTTTATATCAATATCTTGAGTACGAACCCTAAGGTGCCTTGAAAACCTAATTGTTGTTATTGTCAGGAGCCATTCCTAATGTCTGCCGCTTAGGCACATCTGTGTCCTAGTTGCAGGCCAATTTAATCTGCATTTCATTAATCGCAGTCACCGACTGCACCTAATGATGCCGCGGGATTGTAGTCCTTTGATGGTGAGCCTGCTACGGTGGCAGTCGGGCAGTCAGGCGTGGATCAGATCAACGCTATTACCGATATCTCTGACAATAACAAGCAGTCCTATTCTCAAACCAGATCACTTTCTGACTAACCGATCTGAAGAGACGTGGCTAAATGAACTTGCTGGTGTTTTCCGACAGTCGCCGCAGCCAAGTTCTGTAGAGACCTCAAATTGAGCCGACAGCCGATCTCTATGAATTCTAGTGGCCACTTGTTATGTGTTTAACCTGGCGGAGGAGAGTTTCAGTTGACGCCAATGGCTGTACCAATACGCGCTGATAACCCAGCGACTCTCGCAACACTACCTCAAGGACAGTTCCTTATCGCTGTAGGCAGTAATGATAGGATGTCCAAAGGAAAGTGTTAATAAGCACCTGTAGAATTGGGGGCTCTTGCGCTACCGCTGCAAGGATGATCACCACGATGCCTTATCACAGCACGCGGTTATGATAGGGTGCCTTCGTTTATTCTTGGCGTAGTTACGTTTGCTGTAGAGACTCCAAGGAAAGTGCTAATTCGTACCTGTAGAATTGGGCCCTTGAGCTTCTTCTGCAAAGATAATCACTACAATCTCTTATCGCAGCACGCGGTTATAAGAGGACGCCTTCGTTTGTTGTTGACGTAGTTAAGTCCGCTGTAGAGACTTTAAGATTGTCCCCAAGGAGAGTCTTGTAGACTTGAGCCTCTCGCACCGCTACTGTGGGGACGATTGACACGATCTGTTATCTACCACGCGCTCTAGGCGATTCCTATAACGTTTCTGGTGCTCAACGGTGACGTAATAAACTTCGCAATGGAGAGCTCCAGTTGTATCGATAAAACGGACCGTTAAACTGGAGATTTCTCACCGCTATCTGTTAAAGGTTGGTCGTGTGAACGCTATCTGTTAAAGCATGTTTGGCAGTCAATGGAGAGTCGCGGTTCTCCCCTAGGACTGCGCCAGTAAGTGCCGGGAAACTGAAGCCGTCTGCGCCGCCAGAGGAAGAAGTTCAGATTTCCGCTGTTCGACGGCGTGTCACTTAAAATGCGACTCTCATAGAATGCCTGAGCGCCAGAAATGGTGAAGTAAACTTGGCGGCGGCGACTGTCAGCTGTCCCCAAGGAAGACGCCTGTAAGTGCCGGCAGACTGAATCCTCCTCGCTTCTGTAGAGAACGAAGTCCCGATGCTGATGTCTGACTGGTTCGTTGTCCTTCCGTAGCCTGGTATGAACTCTAGGCTGAAGCGCCGCTCTAAGACTGAAGACGACGATCCTGGAGGCGTAAGTAGACGCGATTGGCGGTTTCTGCCCACGTGGTGGTCCTCATGATCTCCTGTGTGTGGAGGGGAAACAAGAATGGGATCAGTGAAGCGTCACTTGTATGCAAATAATAAGCGGGGATCTGTGAAGCGTCACTTGAAAGCAAATAACAAACATCCACACTGTCATTTTTGTCTGATACTGATTTTGTCATCTTATTGCCATTGGTCCTGTCATCATCACTTCTGTTTGATATCAATATTTTGTCATATTAACAATCTTTTATTTGCAAATTCATGCCCGTAGGCTAATTGCAAGGGTACAGACACTTAAGGGCAAAGGTAACAATGGTAACGAGTGTCTATTCTATGCATCTAGCTAATGTTTCTACATACAACATTACTGGAGGGTTTGACTTCTTTGTAGGCAGTGGCTGATGAAAATCCACGTTTTTAATGATTAGCGGGTTTTGATATTTTAGTAGAAATGTAGTTTTTAAAGGTCTTCTCGATGGTAAAGGCTCGGGAATATTGTTTTGGTTGTTTACCACTTGTTCACGTGCTCTTGATTTCTTATAATAGATAACACTTTCATTTACGCTGTAGTTCAATTTTGTTTCAACCTTAATGTATCATTTGGGATCAGTGGCTTATGTTTGTACTAGTTCCTGAGGGTTTTTTTCTGTTTGTGTTTGTGTTATGTATTATTCTTAATGTCATACCCGGGCCTGCTACGGGTGTTCTGGACCGTGTGATAACTATCCGTATCACATAGGGTTCGGGAGTGTTATCACACAGGCTTCCATGGAATATTTCGAATGCATTTCGAGCGCGCCGGTTGCGCCGCCGTCGGAAATTCGAATACCAGATTTGGAGGTTAGAATCAATGTTGTTCAGTTTCTTGTTCGACGACACAAAACTCCCTCAACTTCTGGCGCATTCCACATTGAAATGTATGTTTTCACGGGTGGTTATAAATGAATGAATCTGAATGAATGAATGAATCAATCAATTTGTGAAATGCAATAAAAAAACATCCACACTGGTATCATCGGCGATCCGAGCTCAGTTTACCCCCTTTCAAGAACAGCTTCCCCTCTCGCTTAGCCCGGTTACTACACCAAACCAATGAAAGGTTCGCCATTTCTTGATATGGTCATACATGTAGTACCAATCTAATACTACACCAAACCAATGAAAGGTTCGCCATTTCTTGATATGGTCATACATGTAGTACCAATCTAATCTCTTAAGTGACAATGTTATCTCCTTGTTATATAAGAAACAACCCCAACTTGTGTCTGCTGTTGTTGTTTTTTACTTCGGTTTTGGACAGACAAGGACGACGTGGCACTGCACTCAAGTTTTTTATAACTTATATAAACAGTGCCACGTACAGATAACAACATACCCATTTTAATTTTTATACACCTGGGCGAAGTGAGGAAAGTCGTGTAAAGTGCCTTTCCCAAGGGCACAACATCGGTGGCGTCAGGGGGATTCGATCTCTGGACCCTTTGGTTCTGAGTCGAACACCCTGCCGTTACGCCACACGACCCCACGAGTGTCTGCTGTTTACACCCCCCTCCCCCTGTTTCAACCGTAACAAGAGTATCAACTATAAAAAGAGTGTTTGTTTCTATGAATACTTAGTTGCTAGGCTCCGGACACTACGCCGCTTCTTCACATCATTTCAAACCTGCTGGACATCAAACCATCATTTCCTTCTCAGATGAATATGAGCTCATCCAAATGGTCGTTTTCTCACTTTATTTGGATAGCAGGAATCAATTATTCCCTTGGGAGTCATTAAAGCGTTGCGGGATTCTGTGTTTTTCTGTGTTTTACACCAAGATGCTTCCCGCGTGTCATGACAGGTTTGGCGCTGAAGCGGACACACGCGTCAGAACGCCGGTGGCTCCTCGTTCATCAAACAGTAAACCTATAGAACAACTCTTACATATGATGCACAAAGTACATATTTCCCCAGTCTACTTTTTAGATGTCAAACTTCACGGTCTTTATGACAGAGTGTCTTCGACTTAGCAGTGTTCTCGTCGTTTAGCGTAGTAGCGTGCGTAGTCCAGTGGTTAGCGATCTTGCCTCTGCAACTAGAAGCCCCGGGTTCGATCCCGGCTGTGTCGCTCACCCGACATGCACGCTACCGTTAAAGATCGCAGTCCTTAGGACGGGACGTTAAGCCGTGGTCCACTGTTCATTGGGCTTGTCGAAAAGAGCTAGGGGAATTTCCCCGGTACAATGAACCTGTAAATACTGTACATAGCGTCTGTCTTCTCTGTCACGACCAGTGGAAGAGTAGCTCATCTGCTCATTGAGTTCATTTGAGCTAAACTGGTTCGAGATCCCTTTCCCTTTCCGTTTAACAATCCCCTGCGCCCCGTTTCAACTGTAACAAGAGTTTCATGAGTTTTAATCGTTTGAAAAATAATTCATTTTACAAAATTGCTTTGCTGCTCTGCTCTGCTACGACCAAGAAGGTTGCAATTTTAACCTCCTTGGCTACGACCATTACTGTCTTTTCTTAACATCTATTTCATTCATGCTCGAAATGGTTGTTTTCTCACTTTGTTTGGATAACAGGCATGACTTTTTCCCGTGAGAGTCATCAGCGAGGTTCTGTGTTTTTCTGTGTTGTGCACACCTCCGCTTCCCGCGTGTCGTGACAGGTTTGACGCTGAAGCGAACACGCGCGTCAGAACGTCGGTGTCTCCTCGTTCATCAAACAGGTTTTCTGCTCGAGGGGTTTTCAGAGTCCGATATGGACCGGCTGAAGGCGTGATCGCCAAATCCGGCTCTTCCGCTTCATCCGGCCTAATCTGTCAATCCTGCGCCCTCATTAGTGAATCGTGTCGCTATGATGGCCAGGATGTCATGTTACGTTACATGAGGAATGCTTTGATAAGTGATGTCTTGCAGCAGCAAGAGTATTGAAATATGTTATTCAGTCGTGTTCTCTTACCAATGCCGGCATCTTTGAAGTGAAGATTGTCACCGTCAGTGCCTCATTTCAGAAAACGCGTGTTGAGCAAGCTACAGAGCCCCATGTGGCAGCTCATTTTGTGGCCTTTTATGCGTGCTGTTTGACCCCATAGCAAGTAGGAATGGCTCTGAAAGCTGACCCACCAATTCCTGCGCCCCCCCCCCCCGTAATCCATTAAATAGAACTTAATTGTGCGACTATTGTAGCAGGTACTAAAAATGGCAACAACAGTAAACATAGAACAAGACATAAGTATGGAATAAAACTATTCACTGCAACAAAATGACTATCTTAGGTTTCACATCATTCAATTTGGGCTAATATTGAGTATCATTATTTTTCTAATAACAAAACAATCTTTTATATATTTGCCTATTTTAACATTGTATGAGCTCTTGCATTTAAATATATAGTCAAATCTATCTGTAGCATTGAGTGTCTTAAAATCTGATGTGCTCGCATTGAGGGAGGTGAAGAGCTCATCGCGTAAAACGGTCCGTGATCCACCACCCACTCTGTTTGCCTTAGAACTCATCTCCGTCAGACGAGCGGCCGGGTATGTTTTATTGGCTGCCTTTTCTGCGTTTTCTCTGTAACGAGTTTGATAAGTGCAAAGCTAAGAGATGTCTTCTGGGCACTGAGCTAAGTTGGTGGCAGATATAGGTGACTATGACTGTAGATGGCAATGAGCGTTGATCTTTGAAGGTTTGTTGGGTGTTTTATATAATTTTATGTTTGTCTCTAGTGACGCAGGTTATTTTTTAGTCCGTTCTTCTCTTTCCTCAGCATAGCATCACTAGAGAGAGGCGTAGAATGGATGGATGGATAGATGGACGGATGGGGGGATAAATGATTGGTTGGAGGCAATGAACCAGTAAACATGTAATATTCAACTTCATACATTTTGAAAATATGACACACCTTGATTTTCGTTTTCCTTTGTCTTCTATATTATAAAGTTTTGTTCAAGTCGCCGATTTTCGACAAAAATGGAAAATAGAGTCCTCATAGATTTAGCACATTTTTAAAGTATGACAATCCTTGATTTTCGTTTTCTTTTTGTCTTCTATAGAATAAAGTTTTGTTCAAGTCGCCGATTTTCGACAGAATGAAAAATAGGGTCCTCATAGATTTAACACATTCTTAAAGTATGACAAACCTTGATTTTCGTTTTCTTTTGTCTTCTATAGAATAAAGTTTTGTTTAAGTCGCCGATTTTCGACAGAATGAAAAATAGAGTCCTCATAGATTTAGTACATTCTTAAAGTATGACAAACATTGATTTTTGTTTTCTTTTTGTCTTCTATAGAATAAAGTTTTGTTCAAGTCGCCGATTTTCGACAGAATGAAAAATAGAGTCCTCATAGATTCAGTACATTCTTAAAGTATGACAATCCTTGATTTTCGTTTTCTTTTTGTCTTCTATAGAATAAAGTTTTGTTCAAGCCGCCGATTTTCGACAGAATGAAAAATAGGGTCTACATAGACATCGCCGGGATTATCCTTCAGCCGTCTTAAAAACCACAAATCCAGTCGGCTTTATTCTCACCTTATTAATCCCGGGTGGATAATACCATTTCCGCGCAATCCGCTGTCGCGACCTTCCGCATTCCCCCTCATGAATACATATTGCTTCTCCATTGCTTCTCCTTGCCTCTTTCACGACCTTATCTTTATTTCAGGGATCATTTCCCAGGGCAAATTAAGACACTGGTTCCGACATGAAAAGGGGTTCCTTCCTGAGACAAACTCTAATACAAGTTTTACCGGAGAATGCAATCAGTCTTATGATTAAATTTTGATTAGGACCTCTTCTCCCTAACTAGAGCGGATTATAAGTGACGGTGTTATTATAAGGAATGAAGACGATGTTAGAGTTTTCAATAATGCACCATAATGAGATTGAGGCTGGTTTATACATTATGTTAGATGACCTTCACCCAGGTGGTGAAGTATGGCTTTTGAAACAAGTTTTAACTAATTTTGAACACAAAAATTGGACCTAGTCAAATTCTGGACTGTACAACACCAGTCTTTGTCAAGGAATGAGCAATCCACCGCTGAGATGATTATAACGTCCAATGTTTGTGTTAAAACTTGTTTCAGAATAACCTCTTGCAATATAAACATATAAACTTCCATGCTACATATGACTTTAGGCCTCTCTCACTTTCTCTCTCTCTCTCTCTCTCTCTCTCTCTCTCTCTCTCCATCTCTCTCTCTCTCTCTCTCTCTCTGAAAAACTTCTTGAACTTCTCCAGAACGCTACCTTGATGTTAAGCTTGCAACCTTGAAGGTTAAGATTCTACAAGATGTTCGCGAACTAAAAAAAAAGTATTCGTACCTTGTATATATGTGTAGATTTGATTCCCTCTTATATAAGCGCTTTGCCTTTCATGTCTTCGTAAAAAATCTCTCGCCCGACCCGATTATACATGTTCCGAGTTCGCCACAGTGAAAGGACGCCTGTTAGACCCGTCTAAAACCCGTACTTATTCATACTTGGCGCGATGAGATAGGAGGGGTAAATCCGCTCCAGCCGGAAGCGCCGTGGGTTCCAATGCGGGAGGAGAAGATATTAGCACGTATGGGGAGATATCCGGGAAAAGGATGCGCATATCAACAGAGGCGGAAAACGCGATAAGGCAAAAGGTGGTCTAGCCGGAAGCAAAGTTTGTTCCGAATTTCCTGTAATATAATTACATACAGCAGTAAGAAAATAGTATTAGCTGTGGTGGGTGTATGCACATGTATGTGTAATATAGCGCATATTGAAATCTGTCCGTAAGTAGAGGACTCCCCTAGCTTTCTGAGAAATGTACTCTGTGCATGACATGTGTGTATGACTAATCCTGTGCAAGGCCGTGCAACTCGGCACAAGGTTGTCCATTCCCCTTGAGACTGCTACTCCTTTTCTACATCCTGTATGACTAATCGTGAAGATGTTGAGAAACGTATAAAATTAGGAACACAGTATGTTAGACAAGACAGACTGGGATTAAGGATAGAGAGGAGAGGACATGCAGAGTGACTTGGAATAAAGATCTTTCCCATCGGCCAGGACAACAACTGGAGTCTGTCTTCACTTTCCATCGAAGGACCTCTCTCGGCTATTTCCTTACATATGCAGATGCGGGACAGTGCTATAGGAAAAGGGTTTTAAATTATTGTGATTTGATTATATGGATGGCATCCACGCGCGCATCAATTTTCCTCCGATTAGAACAAAATACGTTTTGGACCATACTGTTAATCGGACGAAGCAGCTGCAAAATGAGCAAATATACGCCATAAATTGCAAAAACAAAAATATTTCGAAGAATAGATAGCAATAACGCTGAACGCCAAGGTCAAAGATGAAGATGGGAAAAAATAAAAAATGAAGAATCTATTATTTGGTACACCATACTCTGTGTGTTTGTTTATTTGTTAAACCTTCCTGACCATGTAGATTACACAATGAGGCCAACTTTTTTTCCGAACCTTCTATTCACCTTCTGATTCGAGTGTCTATTCACACACTGGCATCAGTTTTTTAGTTCCCAGAGGATGTCATCCTTATATAAGAGAGAAGAGTATCTATCTATAAGCAACATACAGCATAAAGTAGCTGTCACTAAATTCAGGATTACTTGTCACAAATTCCATATTGAAACAGGAAGGCACAACCGCACGCTTCTAGAAAATATACTTTGCCAATATTGTAAATTAAATCAAATAGAAAATGAGCGACACTTCATTTTAGATTGTAATCTTTGCGATATAGAAAGAAATGTTCTTTTCAAACGTATAAATGAGAAATTCCCATACTTTTAGCATTCAAACACAACAGATAAAATTAACATTTTTGTTGCGTCTAGACAACCCTTGTACAAGAAACATGATCTGTTCATACACATGTACAAAGAAGCGAGAAGAAGTTGACTCTACTGGATTAGCTTAGCTTATCACTTTTGTCTACCATGTAACGTTATGTTTAACTATGTACTGTATTTATTTCACTGTGTATGTCACTTACATGTTAGTTAGGTTCATGTTAAACGACCTGTATCTAGCCACTCGGGCCACGAATGTACAATAAAGGTCTTCATTTACTCATTCATTGTATAATAAGATCAACATGGCCTTATTAATGTAC
Organism: Branchiostoma lanceolatum; assembly: GCA_035149815.1. Taxonomy (NCBI): domain Eukaryota; kingdom Metazoa; phylum Chordata; class Leptocardii; order Amphioxiformes; family Branchiostomatidae; genus Branchiostoma; species Branchiostoma lanceolatum. The sequence goes on from CM068873.1 coordinate 1,911,768, forward strand.
AATAAAGGTCTTCATTTGCATCTAACCTCCATCGACGTATCAAGGTCTTAAGTCATTCATTTATCTTCTACAAATAAAGTATGTACATTTAGACAGTGCCGCTGCCCCTTGTCCTTTCTGCATGATTTCGCAGTTGCACAAGTTTTCTTTCGAAAAAGAGTAGGGGCATGCCCCGGTGTGAGTGGCTCAAAACATTCCGGTATAAATGGGGTAGGGAATTTCCCGAGCAGCCTTCGTAACCCCTGCTTCTCCTAATGGGTCAGCGAAGTCATGCTTGTCTTGAGCATTGATGTTTCTTGCCTAGGGTGAAGAGATGCTTCAGTAAGAATTAGTTCAGTACTTCGATGAGTGGCCCCCTACGGCCTTGCACTAAGCGAGTTCGTTAAAAAAAAAGTTCAGTGTCCTCATTGAAATAACAAGGACGCTACATCCCGTCCTTCTCTTCTCTTCAGAGTGATTTTCTGCTCAGGTTCTCGCTGCCTCTCTCAGTGATCCTCCAAATCATACCTCCATTAGCGAATACGTGATGTTTTTTACCCAGTCATTTTCAAGCTCTGTACGTCTAGTGGAGGTAAAGCGATGATGGCATTGGGTAAGATCCGGGTACAGCTGACAGGTAACAGGCATGATCACGCTATGACGCTATACTTAAGCTTTCTAGACGTGTGCAGTGCCTCAAATAACACGCGGACATCACGTGAACATCACGTGGTCGTGACGTCGCTTTCCAGACGTGTTCAGTACCTCAGACAACACGCGGATAGCACGTGAACATCACACCATAACTCCGTTTTCCAGACGTGTTCAGTACCTCAAACAACACGACTATATCACGTGAACATCACACCATGACTCCGCTTTCCAGACGTGTTCAGTACCTCAAACAACACGCGGATATCACGTGAACATCACACCATAACTCCGTTTTCCAGACGTGTTCACTACCTCAAACAACACGACTATATCACGTGAAAAGCACACCATGACTCTATGCTTTTCAGACTTGTCCAGTACCTAAGACAACACGCGGATATCACGTGAACATCACACCATAACTCCGTTTTCCAGACGTGTTCAGTGCCTCAAACAACACGCGTAGATACCACGTGAATACCACACGATTACGTACCTTTCAAGATGTATTCAGTACCTCAAACAATACGACTATATGACTTGAACATCACACCATGACGTGGCTTTCAATGCGTGTTTTGCACCTCAAACAACACGCCAATATCACGTGTGCATCAGGCCATGACGTCACGTTCAAGAAGTGTTGTTTTGCCTCAACGACACGCCAATATCACGTGAATGTTACTTCACGAAGACACCGCTTTCGATTCAATTTGAGATGACAACTTGTTTACTGCAGCCGAAGAACTCAGTAAACGGTGGTAACGAGTTATTGCTTTTAGGGTGATCAAATTGATAGGCTGCCACTAGTGATTCGCAACGTAGAGGTACAGATAGACAAAGATGGGAGGATGATATCAGAAAAAGATGGGAGGATAATACTTGAGAAATTTACTCAAGAAACCGATCCTGTACAGATTTTGGAATCAGACGTTTCAGGTAGCATCTACTACCTGTCGTCAGTGAATGGTAGACAATATCTCTCCAGTTACTTGAGCAACTGTTTTCTTACGTATCTTATCTCCTGGATGTCTAATAACCGGCATTGACGTTTTAGGTATAGATGAGAAAAGACTTTCCAACGTATATTTCTTGAAGAATTGCCGTCAATGTTACTAGTGCTTACTCGCTTCTTGTTTTAATTATCTCTCATTATTATCGACGCCAAAAGTGATTTCGAGTTATATATTTTTTTACTGCATCGCCGGAGAGCAGTAGAAGTGATAATGATTTATTCCATTTTATGGTGATCAAATTAAGAGAAAGTCACCCGTGATTATTAACTACTTCCATTTTCTGAATACATCTACACTGTAAGCGCATATTTCTTAAGGAATTGCAATCAATTGCGCTGAGTTTAATTCCTCCTAATCTTTATTGAGGCCAAAAGCGATCTAAACTCGAGTGAAATGTTGTTATATGGCAGCTTTAGAGCTCACGATAAATGGTGATTACAATTCATTCATTTTATGGTGATCAAATTAAGAGCATGTCGACTGTAATTCAAAATAACTTTCATGTCTTACATAATAATCTAAAATACATCTAAATTAGGGGCGCATATTCCTCACGGAATTACCCTCGATTCCAAATTACTGACGTCAAAAGCGATCAAAATTGTCTTTTATCTGCAGTAGGAAAACACAGTGAATAGCGACGTAGTTTCAGTTGGAGTTATCAAGCTTAGAAAATGAGAATGTCTATCGTAATTTTGAGTAACTTCTACACCATAAAAAAGGTAAAGCAGGCATCGTCAATTGAGGTGAAGCATAATACTTTTTCAAGTAGCTAGTGGCAGTGCAATGCGGCTTCGCCACGTTAACATACACCTGAATTTTCATCACTTGCCACAGTTGCGGCCACAAACGCGAACACTCCATTTCCCACCTACCGCGAAATCAAATCCTCGCGAACTTAAATGCATGTACAGTATTGCCTTCGCCGTAGGTAGAATGGTTTATTTTTCTCAGAAAGCTACCCTAAATTCCGCATCTGGGGCCTCCGCGGGGGTTAAAAAAAGTTAAAGTCCTCCCGCGCCACTTAGTGGAACATATGGCGGCGCCCATCTCCGATTCTCAGCCCTTGGGCCACACAACTTTGTGCAAGTCACTACAGCAGGGGGCTGGTCCGTTGGTAGTGATGTGTGTTTAAACTTCCATACTCTTTCGCAAATGCTGAGTGCTATGCAGAGAAAGCAGTATGTACCTTTTTTAGAGTCTTTGGTATGACCCGGCCGGGGTTCGAACTCACGGCCTACCGTGTGCAAGGCGAACACTCTACCCACTCGGCCATTGCACCGGTCCGCGGGGTTGGACAGCTTAATATTTACTATCCGTGGCGACGCCTGAATCGGTTTGTAACCCTCCCTCTGCAGGGCCTCCCGCGGGACTCAGTGGGTCCAATCATTAACGCTAAGGCTACACCAAGTAATTTTTATGGATGACGTCCGCGCGCGCATTGATTTTGGTCTGTTCCCAGAAAAAAACCCAAGAAATTCCGCTTCCTGTAACTACGACCAAAGAGTTCCTTTTTAATATAATATGTTTCTGCAGGCCTGCAAAATCAATGGGATATGGGAAGAAACAGGACAGGGCAACAACTGCTGTTCAACTTCAACTGATTTATTCAAATTATTGCTATTTTCATGATGAATAAAAGAATTGTTAGTTGTTACACTGTGTTCTCTCATTCAATTTGTGTCCTTACAATTCTCATCGACTATTTTATTTCAAATCTAGGCATCTTGTTTTTTTCGGCCCTTCTTGTTTTTTTTTCGTGCTCTCGCATTACATTTAGGGTCTCCAAAGGACGTCATCCATAAAAATTACTTGGTGTAGCCTAACAAGGATTCACACGACACGACACGAACTGATTTCTTCACAATCTCGTTAGGGCTCTATTGAATGCGTTCATTAGTCAGGAGTTCTTCAACAACGTGTGAAACGCTCTGCTAAAGAGGGGGGGGGGTCGTTAAATATTTGTTCTACACAAATCCCATATGTAAGGCAACATGAACCCACAGGTACGCACACGCACAGGCAGACAAACACACACACACACCTACATATACACACACACACACACACACACACACAAACACACAGGCACACACACGCACGCACTCATATGCATACACACAGACACACATACATGTGTACACGCACTTACATACACGCACTAGTTGCTATCAAATTGAAAGGACACTAGAATATCCATCGGTACGTCCAGTTACAAATATTGAAATCAAAGGATGGGAAATAGGCACAGTAGACAGCTGCAGGTGGCCATCTTAGACAAGGTTCTTGATACTTGGATCAATGGCTGAAACAGTGATTACAACGGCCAGATGGTCGTCTTGCAGAGAAGGCCGCTCATAGATGTTTGACCGTACATTCAGTTACAAAATGTGCCATTGAAACTTACCCTAGTTGAAGATGACTCTCTAAACCGAATCAAAGTTGTCAACGTTTAACTTTAAAATATCTTATGCAATATAATTACATTTCCTACCGTCTAATGGCGATAGAACTTTCTGGGTCGAACATCAATCAAGCAATCACCTTTTGACCTATGACTAGAATCAAGGTCTACCCTTCAATCATCTACTGATATCAAAGAAAGGTTTGTTATTAAGATGCGTGAAAGGTCCTTGAGTTTTTTCTCACGCGCGGGATCTCATTGCGAACACAATAGACTTACAGAACTTTTATTAAGAGTAAATCAAACGCCTCCCTCACCGCCTCTTGTCAGCGCCCTGTGTAGTAGTTCCTATAATTATTATATCACTGCTGCTAAGCTGAGGTTTTGGTAAATAGCATGAATAAAAAGATATGAAAAAAGCAACATTTTACGTCCCTTCCAAAAGACGGATGTAGCCTCAAGCAAACTGTCCTTCTTAGGATTTTAACCGGAATCTCCCAATCTATCACTGTAGTGCGCGCCGAAATTCACAATTTTATTAGCCGATATCGAGTCCAAGTGTCCACAACAATATTATCTACTTGTGCCATGCAAATATATCGATGGATTTCACCGAGGAGGAGAACATCTCGCCGCAGAAGATGACTCAACGCTGGTTTCTATTGGGGACGCGTTACCGCGGCCGTGGGCTTACCGGGTGTTTACTTTTCCCGCGCTCGAACCAGGCGCGCCCGCGCTAGATTCAAAATGGCCGCGGTATCTGGAAAGGGGTCTATTGGAACCAGGAGCTCAACTGTGAGGCTGCTGCCTGTTGACCTATAGGGACGTCTCTTCTGTACATCACTTTAACTCTATTTCCGTCCCGACAGGGAAAATATTGCATTTAGGTTTGAACGGATCTCCTTCATAAAGGAAAACCCTAACGCAATGACCTCATACAAACGTCCACCAACCAATTCCTCATGAGACTAGACAGGCTTACAGTTGAAATCTAATTTGCGGAATTGAGGGAACGATTCATAGAGTGAAGAAGATATGATTCAATGTACGGCTAAATCAAATCACAACAGGAATACATTGATAAAGGCACTAGCACGGACGGTGACCGAGAGTAGTACTGTAATTCTGAATCAAAGGTAAACTGCAATGATTATCGCGAACACAAAAATTTTGAAACTTCAGTTTAAGTTTGATTCAGAATGACTTCTACCAACACAGATGAACTTTTAACTGTAATTATTTGGCTACCTTAGTTGGTTGAAATACACGAAATGGACTTTGATTTCTCTACATTGACATTGTCAGTCCATACCAGTCAGTAGGGTTGGTCGTGGTTTTAAACCAACTCTGGTGAGTATTTCTGGGTCTTCTGACCCTTTCTGGGTCTGAAGGCTGTATCATTTCTTAACACTTAAGTGTTCTATACCTTTCCACCTGTGCAAGGATCAACCGTTAGAGTGCATTCAGTAGTTCGATCCCCGGTTGAGGCATACCAAAGACTTTTGAAATTGTACATACTCCTTTCTCTGCTTAGCGTTGGGGAAAGAATATGGTAGTTAAACACACAATACTACCAGTGGACGAGCCCCCTGCTGTAGTGATTGCAGAACTTTTTGTGACTCAAGGGCTACAAAAACGGGCGCCACCCTATGCACAATCTGATGCGGGAAGTTCTCTATTCAGCCCATGCCGGTCACTAGGGTTGATCATGGCTTTAAACTCACACAAGTGAGTCACCACCAGTTGAGTCCAGTTGAAAACCAGGAGGACGTATATTTCTATCCATCATTAGTCCGTGCGATTCATTTCGGTTCGTCATAGCTATGAATCCACTCTGGTGAGTTACCGTCAGTGTGTCAGAAGGCCGTATAAACTCACATCGATAACGTTAAACGCACACCGGTGAGTTACCCAAGCCGTATATTTACCTTTATTGTCAGTTCATGTCAATCCATAGGGTTGGTCATAGCGTGAACCAACTCGGTGAGTTACTTTCACTGGGTCAGAAGACCGTATATTATCAGTCCGTACCATTCACTAGGGTTAGACCTAGCTTTGAACTTACACTGGTGAGTTTCTTAAGCCGTATATATCTCTATATCATCAGTCTATACCAATCACTTGCGTCTGCTATGGCTTTGAACCCACACTGGTGAGTCACCACCACTGGTCTAGTTGGAAAACCAGGAGGTCGTATATTTCTGTCCATTATTACTCTGTACGATTCACTTGGGTTCACCATTGAACCCACACTGGTGAGTAACCACCACTGGGCCAGGAGGCCGTATATTTTTGTGCATTATCAGTCCGTAGGATTCACTTGGGTTCACCATAGCTATGAACCCACACTTTTGATAAACCACCACTTGGCCAGAAGTCCGTATATTTCTTCACTGTATCAGTCCATACCATTCACTTGAGTTAGACATAACGTTAAACTCACACCGGTGAGTTACCCAAGCCGTATATTTCCCTATGTTATCAGTCCATGTCAGTCACTAGGGTTGGTCATAGCGTTAACTAACACAAGTGAGTTATTTGCACTGGGTCAGAAGGCCGTATATTATCAGTCCGTACCATTCACTAGGGTTAGCCATAGCTTAAAACCCACACCGGTGAGTTACCAAAGCCGTATATTTTCCTACATATCAGTCAAGACCAGGCACTAAGGTTGAGCATGGCTTTAAACTCACACTGGTGAGTTGCCACCACTAGCCCAGAGTGCCGTATGTTTCTCTACATTATCAGTCCGTACGATTTACTAGAGTTAGGCATCGCTTTAAACTCATACTGGTGAGTTACTTTCACTTTCACTAAGACCAGAAGGCTGTATATTAAGCTACCGGTGGAGGACAGAACATGTAAACAGTGTGCAACGAAAGCAGTGGAAAATGAAATACATTTTATATGCGAATGTCCCGAATTTGAAGCCGAAAGAAACAGATTATTCACGAAAGTATCCGAAATCTCCAAAAACTTTTCTAGATTAAGAAATACACAGAAACTCATATTCCTTTTAAAATCTACCAACCCGCTTATCATTGAAAGTGTGGAACTTTTTATTTTCCACTTCTTTCAGAGAAGAAATCAAACCCGGCATTAGTACCATAGATATAGAAACTTACTATAGAATAGCAATATAGAATGATCTTGTATTACATGTATACCTTTTGTTCTACCGTACATTTGTATTTCGACACTGTTGTCAACATGCAATTAGCCTACGGGCATGAATTTGCAATAAACTATTATTATTATTATTATTAATATTTCCCAATGTTATCTGTCCATCCATGCAATCACTAGGGTTTGCCATTGCTTTGAACCCACACTGGTGAGTTACCACCACTGGACCAGAAGGCCGTATATTTCTCTACGTTATCAGTGCATACAATTCACTTGGGTTATCGCTTTAAATCTCTCGTAAAAGCCTGAGCCATAAACCCAGATCAGACCCACACTTGTGACGTGATACTACTCACTAATAGTATAGAAAATGGACAACTCTGAGGATCGATGCTTGTAAGTTTTGTTGTCTTATAAATCATACTCTTACATCGTGCATCATATTCCAACTATGAAATATTCAAGCGTGAGGCTGCATTTCATATCAACTATTGCCTGGACCGTAACTTTAAATAAAACCCACCGCGGGGAGGGACCACCGCGCTTATAGACGCACGCAGGTCTGTGTACTGTAATTAACACTGGCCATGACGCAGTCTAAACTATGATATTAAAACTCACTCTAATGAGCGATCTGAACTTGTTATTAAACATCTTCACGGTGACTAATTATGCTTTAATATACTATTAGGTTGATGAAAACTCCTGATGACGCGTGACCATTAGTCTTACGTCAGTCTGTAATTAATATTCACCATGACGCAGGCTGAACTATAATCTCTTATTGAAACCCACACTGGTGAGTAACCATACAGTATAGCGCCATACGCAAGCAAGCGATCTGTACCTGTTATCAAAATACTTCACGGTGACTAATCATGCTTTAATTAATATTAAGATTAATAAGATTAAAAACTCTAGATGACGCGTGAACATAAGTTTTACGTCAGTCTGTAATTAATATTCACCATGACGCAGGTTGAACTATGAGTTTTGATTGAAACTCACACTGCTGAGAAACCAGCGCAAAGTCGAACGCTGGCATGCGGTGTGTACTTAATCTTCACGGCGACTGAATTATGCTTTGATAATAATATAATTTACTACTAGATTAATCAAAAAGTCCTAGTGAAGCGTGAAAATTAGTTTTACGTCAGTCAGTACCTGCAATTGAAATTCACCATGAAGCAGTCAGAACTGCAAGTTTTGATTGAAACTCACACTGGTGAGTAACCAGTACAGCGCTATACGCGAACAAGCGATCTGTACTTGTTATCAAGAACTTAGTAAGTGCGACTGAATTATACTCTCATTCCTTAAAAACGCACAGTGGGGTTTGACCATTAGTATTAAGAACCCTAGTCCTGCTGAGCTCTACAGTTGTCGGTTTGCACATGCTTGTTCTGTATGCTAGCCCTGACAATTGTCGGGTTGAAGGCATTTCTAGAATGTGTATGTTGCACCAGCGCGGTTCTTGTAAAGCGGAGTAACTAAAAATGAGCAATATCAAACCAGTACCCTTTGTTTCAAAGCTGTCTGGGCACTTCAGCAGTGGGGGTATATGTTTGCTCTGGAAATCCAGCAGAACAAGGGTTAGATTAAAGCGCAGGTATGTCTGCCTGCTCAGTCTTATCTTTAAACTGAGCTCCAATACAGCATGGTTGGAACTATAAATATATATACATATATAGAACTTCCATTAAAACTCACAGTGTTGGATAACCCTTTCAGCGATATACGCGCTTAGGTCTGTCCACGCCAACCGGTACTTAGTTAGTCATGAATTATACATTCCGTAACATAGATTGAGATCCACTGTGGTGAGTAGCCCTCTTATTACAGACAAGGCGATGCAGCTCAGATAAAGCGCTTTACTAGATCGATCCCTACAATCAGACAAGATTCATTGAGGCGACATCTAAATTACAGCCTCGATTCAACTCCACAGCGAGCGGTGGGTTGTCGTCGCAATTCCTGATTCTAGAGCATTCTCCCTAATCCAGAAATCGTGGCACAGAATGACTCATATGTTAGTGAGACGCTGCAAGCGGATAAGGATGGGGCAAGGTCAAGTAGAAGATGCTGTGAGTAAATTTCAATGAGAGCAATATCTTTATTCAATGAAGTTCCTCATTTCTTGAATTGCTTCATCCCTTACCAACTCCCCGCGCCCTCACTAAAACTCACAGCGGTGAGTTACCGTGACCCCTTGGCGTTGCTTCCATCCACAGTGATGAGTTGCCCCGAACCTTTGGCGTTGTTGTTACCCAAAGCTTTTTGCCTGAAGTAGAATCAGAGAGGCTAACTAAAACTCTCAGCAATGAGCTACCTTTGAACCCTTATCGTGACACACAGCGGTGAGTTACCCTGACAAAATAACATTTTGACAAGCGGATGCCTGATCTAAACTCAACAGGATACTTGTCAACTCGAACCCGCGGCTAACTAAAAGAGTTCTCCTAAACCCTTATCATTGCTGCCATACACAGTGATGAGTTGCCCTGGATCCTTGGTGTTGCTGTCACACACAGCGGTGAGTTACCATGATAATCTTACACTTTGACAAGCGGGTGCCTGATGTAGAGTCAGATAGGCTCGCGGCATCGTGCATGACTTGCTCGCCCCCTCGCTAACCATGAACCCTCAGCGTTACTGTCATACACAGCGGTGTGATACCACACTTTTTGACAAGCGGTTCCTGTTATAGAAGAGGCTCGCGACAACATGCAGGAAAAAACAAAATAAACACAAACAGCGGCTTGTGCCCTCACTTACATGTAAACTCACAGCGGTGAGTTACCGTGAATCCTTCAGCGTTGCTGCCATACACAATAAGGAGTTGCCATGAACCAGTATCGTTGACAAGGGGGTGCCTGAAGCAGAATCAAAGAGGCTAACTAAAACACCGGTGAGTAACCATTAAGCCTTGGCGTTGCTGCCATACACAATGAGGAGTTGCCATGAACCAGTATCGTTGACAAGGGGGTGCCTGAAGCAGAATCAAAGAGGCTAACTAAAACACCGGTGAGTAACCATTAAGCCTTGGCGTTGCTGCCATACACAATGAGGAGTTGCCATGAGCCATTATCGTTGCTGTCATCGACAGCTTTTGACAAGCGGGTGTCTAAGGTAGAATCATAGAGGCTGACTAAAACTCATAGCGGTGAGTTACCCTGAACTCCTTAACGTTACGCTGATAATGATTCGTTTTGACAAGCATGCACCTGATGTGGAATCAAAGTAGCCTCCGATGCAGACTCAACCCGGCTGTTTTCTTTTTCAAGTTATTGTTTTTATACTATTATATTTTTTTCTCTCTTTTTCAAGTTATTGTTTTTATACTATTATATTTTTTTCTTCGCTTTTTCAAGTTATTGTTTTTATACTATTTTATTTTTTTTCTTATTGCTGGCCGGGATCTATCCCGGCCAGCAATAAGAAAAAAATATATAATAGTATAAAATCAATAGCTTGAGAAAGAAAACAGCCGGGTTGAGTCTGCATGGGAGTCTAGAATCAAAGAGGTTTGCGGCAACATGTACGAAAAGCAACCGGCGTGCGCCCTCACTGAAATTCACAGCGGTGAGTAACCTTGAAAAGTTGTCGTTGCTGTCATACGCAATGAGCACTTGCCATTAAAAACCCTAGCGTAGATGCCACCCACAACATTTGACAAGGGGGTGTCTGAAGCAGAACTAAAACTCTCAGCGATGAGCTACCATGAACCCTTATCATTGCTGTCACACATAGCGGTGAGTTACCGATGATACACAACACTTTGACAAGCGGGTGCGTGATGTAAGATCAGGGAGGCTCGTGACAACATGCTGCGTCATGCACGACACACCGGCGGGCCGTGTTTCAATCAAAAACCCCACAGCGGAGAGAAACCCTTAATTCTTTTCTACCAACACGGATGGACTTCCGAGCTAATACAGACACGTTGCACCTCTGAGATCCTATGAAACCCAGCCAGTCTGTGTTCCAATTGAAAAACACACAGCGGAGAGAAACCCTAAGAAGACCTCCCTTAATTCTTTTCTACCAACACAGATGGACTTTCAAGTTAACACAGACACGTTGCACCTATGGGATCCTATGAAACCCAGGCAGTCTGTGTTCCAATTGAAAAACACACAGCGGAGAGAAACCCTGAGAACCCTTATTTCTTTTCCACCAACACGGATGGACTTCCAAGCTAGCACAGACGCGTTGCACCTATGAGATCCTATGAAACCCAGCCAGTCCGTGTTCCAATTAAAAAACACCGGCGGAGAGAAACCCCGAGAAGACCTGCCTTTCACTATACTGACGGGCGGTTTTAACGGCTATACAGATACATGTACAGATACAGAGGCTGGTAAGTTAAGACGAATATTGTCTATACAGATTCAGATAAAGATACGATGTGTATCGATACGCTGTTGCGAAGTTCGAAATACAGCACAAATAACCTGTTCCTACCTTCCTCGGCTACTCTCCATTGCGAGTCGCCACACATCGACGCCCTTAAATCTAAATGCCATTAAGCGTTATCTTCTCTAGCAGGACACTGGGTATCATTAGGGGGTGGGCCATCCTAAGTGGTCTCCCGGGGACCAAACAGATCACTGACCCGATTACAGGACTTTAATTTGTGATCCGTTCATTTGTGATTAGAAAACTAAAAGGGAAACGTGTTTTCGTGTCTTACCTTGTAAGTTAGGGCCAGTAGGTGTCAGAGGGCAGCTGTGTGTAAGATACGAATAAGCGCACATCCACTAGAAATAGAAAAGGGTAGATATAAAAAGCTGCCCGCTCACGAGAGAATGTGTAAGTTTGGTACAATGAACGCAGTGGAAAATGAAATACATCTCTATATGACGCTGAAAGAAACGAATTATATAAAACAGCTTCCGTTAATTCCCCTTGCTTTCACCATTTGAATAGCTTACATAAATCCATATCACTACTAAAATCAACAAACCCACTTACGATACAAAACGTGGGTCTCTGCATTTTCCACTGCCTTCAAAAAAGAAGTCAAACCCAACCATAGACAACCATAGTCAACATTCAACTTTCATAGTAGTCTAGATAACTTTTTTTTGATTCCCATGTATTTCCATGTACTTGTTTGTCTGCAATTAGCCTTCGGGCATGAACTTGCAATAAAGATATTATTATACATTTTGTTTCCCCTTTATTGCGTCATTGTGATGATTTTTGAGAGGAAACAGAAGGCTTTACGCTTGTACGTATGACTTACGAAACAGAAACAAAGCATTAAGTATAGTTTTAGTTACAAACAGTGTTATTGACAGATATTGCTCATAATCACTGCTGTGGATGCCAACTGAAACATACGGCCGTTTCCACAATCTATCCAGTCGCTTCAATAACTGTTTTATTGCGTAATACATCAACGACAATCAATCAGTATCATCATATCATATAACTTTTTATTCAATCATTTATCTATCAATCTTTAGGGTGGTCCCTTCAGTGAACAGTGACTGATTTCCAAGGGAGCCCTTACATTACAGATAATAAATAAAGGTCATAACATAAGATAATGATTAAACATAGGAGGAAATACAGAACAAATTCATATGTCAGACAAAAGCACTGAAATCATCACGCAAAACCTAACACCCAGTCTGTTTCAACCGGTTTATATATTTCATGTGCTCTTCGTTTTTCAAAGCAGAAAAAAGTGAATCCAAGAACCAAGAAACTAAATTGTCGTGGCCTTATCTTAACTTAAGACCTAAGGGTCTAAGAACAGGACGTGACAGAACAATCTTGTGGCCGGGCGGATTTTTCCGATCCGTGATCGGATTTCTCGTTTCTCATCAACCGAGCTGATAGAATCGTCGCAATCTCCTTAATCATATTAAAGCAAGTCGACGTCTGAATCTTTGGTCATGGATGTGAGAAAACGGTTCTGTCCGTGGTGTGTAAGGGGCTTGTTTCGTCAGTTCGCTTTAGAACGAAATCGTTTCAGTACCCAAGTGTTCCTCCAGAAATTTGTATCGCGGACGGAACTTTCAATGATAAGTTGAACTCAATAACAAATACTAAACTGAAAAAGAGTGAGTTTTAAATTTTCATCTTGCAATTGTGTCATTAATCAGTAAGAGATATGATGCTGACACGGTTTACTGATGGAAAAGCTACACTTCTTTTGAATTTTCAAACGTTTTCTGAATGCCGCTCTCAGATGGAGTATTGGAGAAAAGCACTTTCGTTGTCGAACCATTGATGGAGTCGCCACAGAGGCGAGATCTGTTTGATTCACTTAACGAAAGTCGACGGCTGAATCTTTGGTCATTAATGTGAAACGACGGATCCATCTGTGGTCGCTTATAGCGGCTTGTTTCGTCAGTTCGCCTGTAGAAATCGTTTCATCATCCAAGCACTAGTGTTCCTCCGAAAGCTAAGCTAGGACAAGCAAAAGATGTAGAGGTCTCCTATCATTCATAGAAATTGTGTAATTGATAAGAAATTGAGTTGATGATCCCTTAAGTGGGGGTGGGGGATACTGGCACACTTTAGATCCTGTTTTATTGTCTATTTTCTTACATTTACATACTTGTTTATGTCTATATATTTGTTTTTGTTAAGTGGCCCTGGCCTAATAAGTTGCACAACGTTAGTGCAGCGTCGCTTTGTCTTCGTCTTTCTGTTATTTTGATTAAAGAACAATAGATAAGCTAGGACGGTACCGTCATCAAGATATTTCTTAAATGCAGAGCTTCTCAAACAGGTGGAAACGGAATAAATGTACAAACACGAGTGTCACGCGTAGTTCAGTGGTTAGCGATCCTGCCTCTGGACAATGATAGAAGCCGTGGGTTCCTATCCCGGCTGTGTTGCTCACCCGACATGCACGCTACTGGAAAGGGTCGCAGTCCTTAGGACGGGACGTTAAGCCTTGGTCCACTGTTCACTGTGCTTGTCAAAAAGAGCTAGGGGAATTTCCCTGTACAACGAACCTGTAAATACTGTGCATAGCGTCTGTCTTCTCTGTCACGACCAATGGAAGATTAGCTCTAAACTCTCTTTTTCACTTCTTTAAACACTAACAGAATGTCATAATGTCGATGATTTTCGGAACCTACCCCAAGACATGCGGTGTCCTTAGGATTGCTTAAAACTTTCTTGGCCAGGCTTTGGTCTTTTTTTTTTGTTGACTTGATTTTCTACACGACTTTGGACGAGTTATCGAGTGAGAAAAAATAATCCATTAATGACTATTAACTAAACCTTCTCCTATTACGTCTGTTCAAAATGGCAAATTCCGTGAAAAAAATCCAGACCTTTTCTTGACCTTTAACGAGGTTTTCGGTCATTGCAAAGTTGCTGTCGGTCTGCTGAAGTAATAACGAGGCTGTAATGTTCTGTTCCACCTCACAGCTTAAGGCTTACACACACCAGCGACGGAAATGTCAGGTTTTATGGACCAACTAACGAAATGCCAGCTCAATAACGGGTTTAATACCATAATTTACCCTTATGAATGTTATGAAAAGGCGACTGTTTGACGTTATTACCTTTGCGTGGGCGCGCGGCTTATCAGACATAAACGGGACAGAAGAAATGAATTGCAAATCTTAAACAGCGTCACAGAGGACAACTTTGTAGAGGTTACATACATGGCGCTGTGAAGAGCAAAATGTAATTAGATATGTCAGCCTTCAAATTTGAAGTAAGTTTGGTCTTTCAGATTATTATCTTTACTTGCTATCAAGTTTAAGTTTGTCTTGTATGTAATGATGTTATAAGCTTTATTCTATGCACCTATCTGTCACATGTAGTTAGACTTACCAGTAGAAATGCCCAAGCACCCGTTGAGAACCAACATGTCATATAATATTATCTTTGCTTACTATCAAGTTTAAGTTTTGTCTTGTATGTAATGATGTTATAAGCTTTATTCTATGCACCTATCTGTCACAGGTAGAAATTCCCATGCACCCGTTTAGAATCAATATGTTATGTAATATCATTTTTACTACTAGTTTAAGTTCTGTTTTGTATGTAAAGATGCCATGATTCTTATTTTATGAACCTATTTATAACAGAAAGCTCTACCTTTCAATTTCATCTTCACCCCGTTTACACTAACAAAATCTGTCCGAATAGATCATACCTATCCGGATCAGATGCTCCATTAAAACAAACATAGCGAAGCAAAATAAATGGATAAGATAGAATAACTAAAATAGAATAAACAAATGAATAACACATTTGCTTAACGAACGATCAAACTTTATGGAATCCGCATGTCCCTTTATCAAAAGTTTACAAGCATTCTAAAGATGTAATAAAACAGATCGGTATCCGACTAACATTATCGGTATGAAATTGTCTATTTCTAAGGCTACATTCTGTGCAGTCTTGTTAATTTGTTAATTTGTTAATTTGATTGTTTATTTTGCTTATTCGTTTATTCCTTTATTTTTTTATTCGTTACTTCGTTTGTACGTTGATTTCCTGGTTTGTTAATTTGCCAATTAGTTTATTTGTTCATTTGGGCTTGGGCTGCCATCTCGACTCGTGACTGGAAGGTCTCGACATAAGCAAGCAAGTTCATTCGTTTGTTTGTTTGTTTATTTCAAAGATTAGTAGCAGTACATGATACATACTTCAATAATCTTCCTGGAGTCGTGATTAGGCCATAGCAAGTAAATTTTATGGATGACATCCTCCGCAGACTCCAAAATTAATGAGATAGGGCGAAAAAAAAACAAGGCGGGCCAAAAAAAACAAGATTCATATATTTTGAAATTTTGATATCATAAATCTTGTTAAATAAGAATTGAGGTGACGAAATATGGTATCATGACCAACAGATCTTTTATTCCTGTATTCAACCAATGAGGTTTCATATATAATATAAAACCTCCTTGATTCAACAGTAAACATGTCCTTGTATATGTGTATAACATTTCATCTCAATAGACTAACTACAACAAATGCAGAAAAGAGCTTGTTGTACCATCATCTGAAGCAACTACACTGGTATTCATATGCGATGAAACGCCTTGTGTATACAGCTCAATTAACTAGAAACTCCCCCTCCCCCCATTATTTATATAATGGCCTTGCTAGAACAAATGCAGAAAACAGCTTGTTATTATACCATCATGGGCAGGAACCACACTGGGTATTCATATGCAACGAAACACCTTAGACTGTCAACATTTAACTGTTCTTGAAGATGTGTATACAACTAGAACAAATGCAGAAAACAGCTTGTCATACCATCATGGGCAGGAACTACACTGGGTATTCATATGCAATGGAACACCTTAGACTGTCAACGTTTACGACATATTTGCCTATTTTGGCATGTTGACCACCGTCGGAGGGCAATGAAATTTCTTGTTTTTTATTTCAAAATCAGGTGAAAATTAATGAGCGCGCTGATGTCATCCATAAAAATTACTTGCTGTGGCCTTATAACAAACACATAACATTACATTGCTAAACATGATAACACACGTATATACACTTACAATAACAGTGCTAGTGCTTACAAAATGATTGATAAACCGAATAACAATGGATTTGTCTTAGTTTACTTAACTAGGAGTAATTCTTTTAGTGCCATTCAATTAGTTTTCCCATCCGTGCTAATTACAATGTTAATTTCATAGGATGTTGGAAATTATATTACCTGCTTGTTTTTCGGAAGGTTGATTTCAATATGAACAAACAAAGAAAGAAAGTAAATTCTACGCTGCCATGATAGTTGATAAATTGGTTCAGACTTTCATCACCGCGATATCGCAATTATAATCGTTTTCATATATTTGTTGACTAGGATCGTAAACACAGAGGCAATGAATGGAATTAATTGAAATTAAAAGAGGTGGATACAAACAATTGCCTGTTAAGGAGATAATATAAGTATGTAAATACCGTACAGGAAAAGCAGTGGAAGATGAAATACACTTTATTTATCATTACCCACATCGCAGCACCGAAAGAGACAAACTATTCAATCTAGTCAACAAACTTTTCCCCAGATTCGGACATCTCACCAACCTAGAAAAAACTGTCGTTCTGCTAACACCACCCAATGCATATTTCACCTAAAACGTCAGGAATTTCATATTCCACTGCATGCAAAAAAAGAAATCAAACCAGATAACAACCGTTTTAGATTAGAAGTAGCGCTAGTTGATTAATTTCATTTCACTTTATGTTTATTTCGTTATTGTATACAATACCTTACTATTATCATTATCTCATTTCTGTGTATACTTGCAATTAGCCTTCGGGCATGAATTTGCAATAAAGTTATTACTATTAATGTACAGAAGCTTAATTCCAGATCAGATATCCCCATAATTTGATAAAAAGATTCAATTCTTGCTCATCAGTCACAATCTTATTATCGCTGCCGATTTCACGCATAAAAAGAACGAGATTCGAAAACCGGAATTTCTGCTGCAGTACCATATCAAGTCGAAGGTGTCCATCCATAGCTTCTCAATCGACATATGTTGTCCGTAAACAAACAATACACGAACGGCACAGAAATTTCGAAAACATAACCTTTTTGACGATGGAAATGAAATGCCACAACCTTGACATGGTGTACTTATCATAGGTATCGCTAGAGGGCGCAGATTGCAGAATTAAGGTTTACCAGAATGGAGAACCAGGCGGTCTGAATGCTACTCGTAGATAACATTTCTTTTGCCAGTTTTGCCATTGGAAGCACAGTTACCCTGGCATACAAGTCAAACTGTTTCACATTGCCTGCCATCTTCGTGAAATACCGTTTTCAGTACCAAGTTCTTTGCTCCCTCTTTTCTTACATTTTAAGAGAAAAGTTACAACCATTTTATGTATTGTTTTCCTGATGAGTTTTGCCATATGGAGATTCAAATACAGATAAACTGTATTCCAGCGGAAATTTTCGGCTAAGAACGGCTTTTATCATTAGGTGCAGCTCTGTAAAATACTTAGCATCGTTTTTTCGGTAATAATTTCGCAGCCCTCTTGCTACAATATTAAAGAAAGTCAAAACAATCTTATCTATGATGTTCCCTGTGTTTTGTGCCATATGGCGATTCATATACAGATGAAATGGAATCCCGGGGGAATTGCTTTACTAAACAACGGCTTCTATGATTACTTGCAGCTCTGAGGCCCCTATTTCCACCAGATGACGATCGCTAAGCGACGGTACAACGACCAAAATTAGATTTGTGTGCCCCTTGATTTCATAATTGGAACATGTACTCTGAGTACCTGCCTTTTTAGATTTCATCCGCTCCACACGATCCGCCTATGGCCGGCAGCGAATTAGTCTCTACCAGACTAACTACGCCGGCTATAGGGAGAAGATTTGTCAGGGTTTCATTGGAAGGCGAAATGTGACCTTCACCGTAGACTGACTCTACTGGCTAGGTAGCGTCGTGTGGCGCAAGTGTAGAGCGCGCGGCTGTCAAACAATGGGACCGGGGATCTAATCCCGGTTGTGTAAATGAGTACCTAGCTCATCTAGGGTTAGGGAAGTCCCTCGGATAGGACTTTAAATGGAGGTCCTGTGTTTGGGGAGAGCCACACCCCGCGCACGTTAAAGAACCCACCACACCTTTCGAAAAAGAGTGGGGGCATGCCTCGGTGTGCGATAGTCCAAATCTTACAGTCCGGTCTGGGATGACATCTTGAAAAGGTGATAGTTCACCTGTTATGTCAATCCTTCCACAAAATGGGGTAAATCGAAATAAAATTAAATAAAATTAAAATAAAATAAGTATCCCTTTTTCTGCTGGATTCTACGATCCATACGCCCGTAGCTACAGGAGGGCCTGGTGCAGGCCGGTAGCGGATTGTTGGAAGCGGACGAAGGGAACTCACTACAGCCTATTGAACAAGAGGCAAGGTGTAAAACTATGACTTAAAAGGCACGAAAAAATACAAAACGTAAAGAAGACGCTTCTTAAGGTAGCAGCGCGGTCGAAGCCTCTAGTGGAAATGGGGTGTTCACCAAAAACGCAGTACAGTATATCTGTAAAGTTGTTATGATTGTCTCTCACCTGTATGGATGCTTGAGGCCGGTTCGGTCCCAACAAAGTCCCGTCAAGCTTGCGGCGCTTCCCGTGTCTTCCAGAGTTTCAGAATCTTCAACGCTACTCAAGCGAACCCGTTTGATCTATTTTTTTCTAAACCGTCCAAGTTCCGTGTCGTCCCCATCAACGTACGCTAGCCATACATAGACTGCCAAACATGACGAAAGAAATGTACTATCTCGATAAATAAAACTCCACTTAAATTGCGTGGCAAGTTGAGCCTGTCCCAAGACTCGCTGGCGAAGAAATCTGCGCTCCTTTCTTTGGATCTACGATTGTTAATCAGCTTCCTTGATCTCACCGGAAGGCTCTTTAAAATTCCTCGGGGTTGGTCCTTCCTAGCGCCGAGAAGTGTACCGCCACCGCCCGGTGAATACAGTCTGCGTTACCGGGTCTGTCCCGTGTCCGCCTGCTGTCTGTAGGTACTAGAGACTGCGGCGGTACAGCGCGCGGCGCAGGGCTGGGCGGAGGGGACGTGTTGGGGGTACTGATTCAGGAGGGCCTGCATGCCCCTTTTACGTAGAGCGTAATCGGTCGTTTTAATTCTACGTAGAGCGTTGCCGACCACTCCATAATTTAGCGTAGAGCGTAGGGGGGGCTTTCTGAATTTAGCGTTGAGCGTAGGGAGGCTTTCTGAATTTAGCGTATTACGTAGCCGGCCCTCCGAATTTAGCGTAGAGCGTTGTCGGGACCCCCCATGCAGGCCCTCATTCAGCGCTGCGAGATGAGACGACTTACATAAGCTGCACTCGGTCCGTGAGGCAGGGCGAGATTTATTGAATGGATGACATCCGGGGTTTGCAATATCCACCTGAAACCTGAGTTTTTTCTCCAGGTTGCAGGCAAAAGTATAGAAAACTTGAAATTCTGACATTCATGCTACTAACGTATTAAACAATCATGTTGTACAAATATATGTGTTTGTACGTGTGTGCGTGTGTGTGTTTGTACGTGTGTGTGTGTTTGTTTGTGTGTGTGTTTGTGTGTGTATGTGTGTGTGTGTGTTTGTGTGAGTGAGTGAGTGAGTGAGTGAGTGAGTGAGTGAGTGAGTGTGAGTGAGTGAGCGAGTTGTATTTTTGAGCTTGTAATAACCCGCCGATTCTGATGACGAAACACAACTTCAGATGTAACTTTTCGATTTTATTGAACTCTTATAGAAGCGTTTACCGCATGTTCTGTTTTCTTGTTCGGGGTTCGATTACAGACAGGTCCAGTTAGCACGTGCTTGTGACGTGATCGTATAACCACGCACCATCTGGACTCGGAAACATCAAAACATGTGGCGTCGTGTGGCGCAACTGTAGAGCACGCGGCTGTCAAACAATGGGTCCCGGGATCTAATCCCGGGTTGTGCCCAGAGACATGTCCGAACTTGCGCCCCGACGTTATGCCCCTGGGAAAGGCACTTAACACGGCTTTTCTCACATCACTCAGGTGTAAATGAGTACCTAACTCATCTATGGTTACGGACGTCCCTCGGATAGGACGTTAAATGGAGGTCCCGTGTTTGGGGAGAGCCACACCCCGCGCACTTAGAATAAGCCACCACACCTTTCGAAAAAGAGTAGGGGCATGCCCCGGTGTGCGATGGTTCAAACCTTACAGTCTGGTCTGGGTTAACATCTTGAAAAGGTGATAGTTCACCTGTTATGTCAAACATTCCACAAATGTCACGTAAATTGAAATTAATAAATAAATAAAACGTGCAGCATGGATTAGGCCATGTTGATTTGATAATATGGATGACATCCTCAAGGCACCCCAAAACTGATGCGAGCGTGTGGATAAAAAAAGAAATTTTGCAGCAAAAAAGTTGCCATGGCGACATCTGCGTTGTCAGGAAGTGATGGCTGCTTCTTCGGTTCCGAATATTACAGGGCAGGTTGTCCTCCTCTGCAGGCTGTCCTGTGGCTGTGTAGCCCAATCCTGGATCTGCACACTCTGCTGCAGGCCGGCATGTAAAGCCCTGTGTAGGTGGAGACTGGGCAGCTGCAGCTTTTCTGTGGCTTCTCTTCTCTGCAGCAGTCTCTCTTCGCGCTGAGTCCGGAAGTATGGACAAAACTAAACACACAGCATGGTTTTTAAGGGTTCCTCCAAAGGAGTGATAACACCCTGGAATGATGATGATGGTTCACCCGATAATGGATTCTTCATCTGTGTTGTTTTATATTTTCTTCTTTGACTTTGGAATTGACTTTCTACGACATTAGTATCTGTTTTCCGTTTTTTTTTTAATTTACAGCATATATTTTCTCATTTTACAGCTCCCTTATGTGATTTACGGAGTAGAAACGGACGAAAATTGATGCGGATGTCCTCCAAATAACCAAATCAATATGGCCCTGGGTCCGTGGGCCGATTCATCGGAACTCTCTTTTAGTGAGATCAAAGTTGACCGGTCAGCGGTCGTTTCGCTACATGGCAAGTTTGCTACAGTCATTTCGCTACAAGGCATAAGTCGTCATACAAATCGTTTCACAGTTGAGTAATTTCCAACACAAAAAAATGGGCTTGCCCAAATTTTCGACTGATCAGTTCCAGCAAGGACATTATATAATGCCCTTGGTTTCAGTCTTCGTCAAGGAATGGGCGATCCACTAATTCTGTGACGTCACGTTATGCAGATAGAACGCGTGACTCGGTGAGCAGTGGATCAGAAAGTTGCAGAAAGTCTATGGCGCCCCCCGCCTCAACCCCTACAACCCCTAGAGGCCACACAGTCAATCGACTCATTCTAATTGCAATTTGATAACACATTTTTCGATGCTGCAATTTCCCAATCTTTGAATGTAGCACAGACTTTGTGTTTGTGTGTGTGTGTGTGTGTGTGTGTGTCTGTCTGTGTGTGTGTGTGTGTGTGTGTGTGTGTGTGTGTGTTTTCACGAAACATACCGGAATCAGTGGACGTGCGGACGCTATCCGTCAAGTGGAACTTGTGTCGCCTTTAAGTTTAATACTGCAGCGAAACGACAAGGGACAGCTCTCCATTCGTCATCCGGGGACTTCAGGGGTGGTTGTGACGTCACTAGCGGGAGACGATTTTTCACTTTATGAAGACCGATGATATTTACATCCGGCGGCGATCCGACAACAGTTCTACACCTATCTATTCGCATTACAGATATCATGGTTGCTTAGAACATTTAGACTTTAAACCAGAACACACACACTCTCTCTCTCTCTCTCTCTCTCTCTCTCTCTCCCTCTCTCTCTCTCTCTTTCTCTCTTTTTCCCTTTCTTTGTCTCTCTCTCTCTCTCTCTTTCTCTTTTTCCCTTTCTTTGTCTCTCTCTCTCTCTTTCTCTCTTTTTCCCTTTCTTTGTCTCGCTCTCTCTCTCTCCTTCTCTCTCTCCCTCTTTCTCTCTCTTTTTCCCTTTCTTTGTCTCTCTCTCTCACACACACACACATGCACGCACATACACACGCACGCACAAACACACTAACAAACTTACTCACACACACGCCTACACAAACCTGCATGCACCAACTTGGTGAAAGTTCAACCAAAGGCGAGTCAGAAACACGAATGAAAACAGCTTATAACGTTACATAAAAGACTGTAACGTTAACCACGGAATCAATAACGCAAAACTCCCCTGAGAAAATCGAAGATTAAATGTCAGTTCCAACATTAGGAAATTAGTATCGCTTTCTCGCGTGGGTGCTCGGAGTCTCCTGGCGGCTGTTGTTCCTGCAATTACGGCGCGATTAGTTCCCGGCTAACAGATCACCGGTGTCTCAGCCTGCAGGTAACGGGCCCCGGGGGACACGGGTAATTGTTTACGGCGGTACATGACGGAGGGAGTTATGTCATGTAGGCAATCTGTTGGAACGAAACTTCCCCGAATGTTTGGCGTCCTATGATGAGGAGTCTGTTGATCTTGATCTGTAAAGTTTATATCGCTCATGATGGAACATCAATGAGGCATTAAGAAGCGTAGATGAATCATTATTTCTAACTTTTATGCAACAAGTGCTTGTTTTTGGCGACGCCTCAGGGGCGAGCCAAATTTTTACTATAGTGTGTGCAGATTGCAAGAATTCTAGGAATTGTACAGGAATGTGAAAGTCCATGGGACGATAACTTAAGAATGCCTGGATGTATTGTCTTCATATTTTGTAGGTGGGTAGGTCTGTGGGAGACCTTGTAATGATTGGATTTTGGGCCCCCTAGCAACTTTCTATGGTACTGCAGGGGAACTTTCACTTTTCAAATCTCGTCTTCTGAACATGCCATAGTCATGATTTTTAAGTGGTGGATAATTCTTTGTTAGGAAAGTATGTCCTGTAGATTTGGACCCCCTAACGGCTTTTTTGGAACTGCAGGAGCTGATTTTGACTCAAACTTTGAAAGAGAATAACGCAAGAAGGGGATGACGGATCATCATAATTTTTGGTGTGTAGATAGCTTAAGTGATGATTTACATAATCATATGCCAATAATGGAAATCAATATCTGATTTGCATAATTAATGAGGGCAGTTAATAAATCAGCTGCATTCTATTATAGGACTCTCAAACACATGACATATGTAACTGAGAAAGAGATAAATATCGATAGATCTCAATTATGCAAATTGATACTTAATTTGCATAATCAATGACAAAATACTATAAATCCATAGTGGTAAATGATTGGGATTTCATTTTTGCACCATTTGGAAGTTAAGTAAATGTGGCCACTATTAGACACAAATCTTGCATAGAGGGCCTCTTTACATAATTTATGAGGAAATGGTACGATATCTTTTTTTGTGAAAACAAGATTTTCATACATTGGACAGCTTGTGTTATTTTGGTAGAGGAGTTGATCGACTGATATGATTTATGCGAGGTCCTTCTTTGCATGTTGGCTAAAAACGACGTTAACAGAGACCACCGTCGCCATGGCAACATCTTTTTATGTTGCCAATCTTGTTTTGTTTTGTTTTGCCTGTGCTGCATTTCTTCACCCGTGGTTTGTCTGGCTCTCTTGCAGAGTCTTTGTCCCCCCCTCTCTCTCTCTCTCTCTCTCTCTCTCTCTCTCTCTCTCTCTCTCTCTCTCTCTCTCTCTCTCTCTCTCTCGCTCTCTCTCTCGCTCTCTCTCTCGCTCTCTCTCTCTCCCCCCCCTCCCTGCCCCTACAAAATATTGTATAGATATTTCCATACGAGACAGGGGTACAGGAAGCCGCTCAGCTGTTTTGTCCCAGATCTAATGGACAAGACGGCACCGAGAATAGATAAGGACACACTTGCGTTGTTTCATCCTGTGCGCCATTGACCGGAGACAAGGGTGACCGGGTTTATTCATAGCCAGCAAAAGGCCAACATGTTATCAATCTCTGCCCTTGTCTTGATGTCACAGATAAAGAGCTGTCTCTCAGGTGTATGAAAACTGACATACAGGTGTTTTATCTCTTTTATCACGTCGGTGGTGAACCCTGGAACCTTTAAAACCCTCAGCGGTGATGGACCGAGCAAGTCGACTCGCTGGTGTGAAGTATCTTATTCATTGAAAGTGAAGCTTCGAAGGCGTTAAGGCTCTGCATACCTTTGCCACAAATTAAAATTGATGAATGAATGAATTCGTTGGTGGGAGCCATTGTGAAACGTTCGATTAGAAAGTCCTTGGTCGGAGAAGGAGTGGTCGTCCAAAGATGAGTTCAGCTTTTAGATCTGATTTTGTGGAGAGATTGTATGTCCATGTCTGCCACACTGGTGATGAACCCAGACCGATAAGTAGCCAGTTACCCTCGGTCAGAAGTAATTTCTACAAGACTACCCCACGCCGGTTCAGACAGGGAGAATATTTCAACAGAGTTTCGCCACCATGGGGTTCCATTCGCGGAACAGGCGCTTATTTCATTAACCGTACCGTGGCTCTGCCGAAGTCTACGATTCATACGCCCCATAGGGATGCCTGGTAGATCCTGGTAGAGTCTAGGTGAGAAGCTAAAAGGTGTTCTGTATAGGGTTTGCGGAAAAAGCTGGCCCTGTCTACCTGGCCTGTCTACCCTGGCTATCTACCCTTTTTGGACCCCAAGGGCATACATGGGGGTTTTGTATCTGATTGAATTTTCTTGAGGAAAAACTGGGTCAGTGGCAATTCTAGCTGTGGGTGGGCTGGATCATACTATTGGAGGATAGGGACAGCTATGAGCAACTCCATCAACACTGGAAGAAAATCTATCATTTGTAAACAAACTTCTTGTTGTTAAACTAGATAGAAGGGGTATCAGATACAGGATATATGATAAACAAAGAAAACCGAAAACTGATAGGATGGTTTGCCAGAACAGCAGCTGCTAAAGATTTCGTCAGTATCAGCTACAGTAACCCCAATGAGTGTCAGACATCTGTTTAGAATTTAGCTGTTGTGACAAACAAAAGTCCTATTGTTGTCTGGCTCATCCTACCAGTTTTCTTTTCTTCCTTGTCTTACCTTCCACTTCAATTGTGTTTAATATTCCAGGTGCATTTTATTGTATACATGTACCTGGAACTTTTTTTCCAGTCTTGGTGGAATTGCTTTACCAGCTTCACCCACACACCCGCCCCAACAAAACACCAATAGGCATTATCTTCCATCCAGCTCACACACATATATCTGGAAATGCATTGACCCAGTTTTTCCTCAAGGAAATTCCATTAAAGGCCTAACCCCCATGCATACCCTTGGGGTCCGAAAAAGGGAGGTAGCCAGGGTAGACAGGCCAGGTAGACAGGGCCAGCTTTTTCCGCAATCCCGTTCTGTATATACCTGGCGCAGTTACTTGTGTACATGACCTACATGTAGTTGCCCCGGTCAGAAGGTCTCGTGTACATCAGGGTGATGCATCGATGTCTGTGGTGAGAGTGACACTTCCCATTCCACCCCGGATTACCGTGTTTTGTACACAGCTTGGCTCCGTAACGCGAGATTTAATCCCTCCAGCGACATCGATAAGCGTCCCGGGGGATTTAAGGAAGGCCACTCGATCCACGGATGGGAGTTCACGAAAGGTCACGCAGAGTATCGCGAGATTTGTGTTCGTAAAGTTTTTGCTGGTCACCCTACAGATTTATGAATAAAAAAAAGATTTTGCTGGTCATGGATTTTCCTGTGGTGACGTTGAAGAAAAGGGCACGCTTTCTGAAAATACCCAAATTTCTCTTTTACTTCGGGGAAGCCCTCTGTGTTCGTTCGCTTTCTATAAAGTAGAAAAAAAAACTTGCCTATAACTTCAAACTGTGTCATCACTAGGAACCGCTTTAACCCCTGAGTTGCTTCTCTGTGCACACAATGCAGTGTGTATTGTTAGATATTTCACCATCGGGTTTTCGGACTTTCATAAAACATGTCGTTAACGTTACATTGTATTATTTGTTTCCTGCGTATCAATTACCTTTGCTATATTTGATACAATTATTGCATTTCAATCAGTACATATATATGACAAATTAAACAACAACAGATACACATATAAACCGCGGATTCAACGACAAACGATAAATACTGCAACGGATGATACAAAATAATAAAAAGATGAATAAACATAGGCTAAAGTAGCAACACAAATAATATCAAACTAATGAGGAAAAGATGGATTACTAACCTTCATAAACGTTGTAACCGGTTGTTAGAGTTTTGCGGTGAAGAGCGGTGACGTTACCACGATAGGTCACGCAAAGTATCGCGAGATTTATGGTCGTGCTGTTCGTGAACTTTTGTCCACTTACAACCGGTTTCCTTTCAGGAAAGTTAGCACGAAAGGTCACGCAGAGTCTCGCGAGATTTATGATCATTAGATATAGGAACCTAATCTTGCTTATCTGTTATCCTGTGGTGAAGTTTACATCAGATACCACGCATGATATTTATGACTGACAACAGTAATGTCTTTATTCCATTGTCGTTTGGCCTGCAGTAACGTATACTGTGATTCACTTTATCTTCAAAACTTCACGGTGTAAAGAAAATGGACATTTGCACTGAACTTTAACTTCACGGTGGCGGCAAGTGATTTACACAACGGATGTGCGAAGGAATCATAAGTGATTACAACATGTTTTTCACGGTGATGATAAGTTCACGGTACAGAGGTGACTGTGAAAACAGTGAACATAAAGTTACAATGAAAAGAAACAAGAATTTCAGTGCATGACAGACGTGGGTGAAGGTTAGATATCGAGAAAACAGCAGTTACTGAAGCAACTGGATAGGTTTTGGAAAAGGTCAAAACCGTCGGAGATAAGAAAAGGCTATTTCCAAAATCTACCCAGTTGCTTGAGTAACTTCTTTTATACGTATATATGACAGAGGAAGCTTTTTTGTGTCATTTTCATCAGTTCTGGCGTTGAAAGTCACCACAAAACATTGCGAGGTACCCAAAGTACCCAAAATACTTAAATCTTCGGATTTTTGTCCAATCGTCGCTCGTCCTGCGATGACGTTAAGGGAAAAGGTATGATGATAATGGCGCATTTTCAGCATTTTTTTTACCTATTAGTTTAGGTGTAATAACGTTAACTCGAAAGGTCACGCAGCATGTCGCGAGGCGTGTGACGGTGAGGCTGTGACGTGTTTCCAATTGTTGGCTTTACTCCGTGACGTAACTACCTAAGGTCACGTAGAGTACCGCGAGATTTATGACGACCACGTCTGCGAAGATTTTCCCGGTAATCTGTTTCCCGCGGTGATGTTAAAAGGTCACGCAAAATATCGCGAGATTTAGTACTGTGACGTTTTTTACAATCGCCTCTTGCCCTGCAGCGACGCTCGCGCGAAATACCACGCGAGAAGTTACGGCGAGATTTATTGAGTTTGCGTTTATGAACCTTTTTCTGCTTATCTTTTTTGCTCCGTTTACGTTAAAAGCGCAATTTTCTTTTGTCCCGCGGTGACATTGACACGGAAGATCACGCCGAATATCGCGAGATTTATAGTTACGGTCTCCGTGGCGCTTTTGCAGGTGTTTAGCTCATTTAGCTCTTTGAAGTGACCTTGAAAAATCACGCCAAATGTCGCGAGATTTACGGTAATGGCGTCCGCAAAGCTTTTGGGTGTTCGGTTTCCCTGCGGTGACCTTAACACCAAAGGTTACACAAAGCGTCGCTTGTTTTACGGACGTTTGTTTTATAGTAGTCACTTGTCCTGCTCAATCATCAATCCCTTGCTTGCCTCAACTTTTCCCTCCCTGCAGCATGCGCAACTGCGGTTGCTTATTGCAGGTGCAATGCTAAACTTACCCGCAAGACGACGCTGCTGCATTTCTCATTGACAAGATCTCAATTGTCAGATTTTGCAGAACTCGTTCTCTTCAGCACGGGCCATCTGCAATAATAAAATGATCCGCTAGATGCTGCTGCAACTTGATATGCCTGCAATAAAGCACGTGCAACATTTACTACTAGTAAATTTCTTTACGAGATCTTAAGTGCAACGGATTTTTCTATGACATACTGTAGTACCAACTGATTGTTTTGCGTACAATTCAGAAAGTGTATTTACTTGTCGTGTGCCAATGTTCCATTCCCTGCAGCTTGTTGCTAATTAGGTGCAATACTAAACTTTCCCGCAAGAAGACGTTGCTGCATTATTCGTTGAAAAGTCAGCTTTTATAGAATTCGCTCTCTTAAGCGACGGAGATCTGCAATACTAAAAGGATCCGCTAGGTACTTCTGCTACCTAATGCACCTATAATAAAGCACATGTGTGACATGTATTTGAATTCTTTGCGAGGGCAGAATTTCTCTCTTTTTGTCATCTTTTTTTCACAAATTTTCAACTTATGATAACTTTATAATTGCATTTTATGTACATTTCAGAAAACATATTCGAACTTTTCTGGGACAATGAAACCAGAAAGTTCTCTGACACAAAAGCAAGCAGGGCCACGGTCGTTGCGTGGTTTTCAGTCCTTGCCAGAAAACACCTCGTCCTTCTGTATCAACGGTTTGCCCCCTAAGCTTACCCCCACCCCCCGTATTAACGATGCGTCCCCTGAGGTTAGCCTAATCAAACACCCGTTCCCCTGTATTAGCGGTTTGCCCCATGAGCTTACCCCACCCCACTGTATTAACGATGTGTCCCTTGAGCTCACCTCCACCCCCTGTATTAAAAAAAACGGTGTCCCCCTAGCTTAGCCTACGCAAACACCTGTCCCCTGTATGAACGGTTTGTCCCCTAAGCTTACTCCCATCCCACTGTATTAACGGTTTGTCCCCTGAGCTTAGCCCAACCCCCATGTATTAACGGTGTGTTCCCTGAGCTTACCCCCCGCCCCATGGTATGATTCTGAATCAACGAGTTGGCCCCCCTAGCTTAGCCTACAAACACCCGTCCGCTGTATTAACGGGTTGTCCCCTAAGCTCACACCCGTCCCCCTGCATTAACGGTGTATCCCCTGAGCTGAGCCTACGCAAACAGCCGTCCGCTGTATTGTTGCGCGGTGCTCGGTAGCGGAGACATGTATCGCCTTGTAATAGTGCGGACTGTGTACCTTGGAGCCGCGATTGCACGGCGGGTCAAAGGTCACTTTATACCGACGGGTACCAGTCAGTGTGTCGGACGTAAACGTCGCCGCTCCGCAGGTGTGCCGACGTCAGGGAACGTCAGACAGGTGAGTGGAACGTGAGGAGACGTACGTTATAGTGTGATTGTATGAATAGTTCTCCAGACATCGGTCTGAAACGTACCGGAAATGTCTTGAAGTCAAGTGTCAAGGTGGATTTGAAACTTCTAGAAACATGACGACAAAATGTGTGCTGTTTGCATGTGGCCTCATGAGTCTGAAACATCTAGACTACATACATAACTCTAGGAGTTGTTTTAAACTATCTAGCAAATACCTCAGACACCGTAGACTAATTCAATGATAGTATAATAATGATAATAATTTTATTTGCAAGTTCTTGCCCGAGGGCTAATTGCAACATGAAACAATACATAGCAAGGGTATACTGTGCAGATAGTGCGAGTTGACAATGTTGACTAGGAGAACACATGGCCTGTAATGTACGATGGGTTTAGAGAAGAACACTTTTTTAAGCACGTTAATGTAAGGCTAATGATAACACTGACATGTGTTGTTGTCACGATTTAGACTAATGTTCTTGGCAGGCCCACTGTTGGATTTATGTGTTCAGGCAGTTCAACTTCCGATCTTGGTGTAAAGATAGCTTTAAGCCAATGTGATACAGACAGCCTTGTGCTTTAGAATGGTATAATGTTACTTTTTTCAAATGTGGGTCGTCTGGGGTTCTGTACGACCTTCATGATCACTATGTACAGGTTTAACAATTCAGGAGTCCAGGGTTCGATGATTCCCTAGATTAACCACACACCCCTGCCCCCCCCACCCTCCTACACACACAGTGACACACACACACACACACACACACACACACACACACACACACACACACACACACACACACACACACACACACACACACACACATGTATTCCCCTTTAGTTTCCTTTCATATAGAGGCGCGTTTTGATTAGTTTAAAAAGAAGAAAGTTTGACACGAAGGCTTCACCAAAAAATCGCGGTCTCTGAGTCCTGGTAACGTTTTGATTGACAGCTGTGTGGCACGACAGTGTGTACGTACATGGCGGGAAACACGCCCGTCCTCTGACCCGTGAGAGAAAAATCAATGGCGACTGTTGGTTTAAGCAGAGAGAGTAGCAAATACTTCCTTACAACAGTTATAACATGATCCCCATCCTCACATGATGCATCAGTCAGGCAAAGTTTTCTTAAAGGCTTTGCGAAACGACTTGATTATTGTAACAATACATCGACAACGATGTATTCGTCTAAACCAAATAAGAACTTATAAATATTGGACTAACCCGATATTCGACTGTCCACCTCCAGTCTTTGTCCAGGTATGAACAATCCACCTCGTTCCATGACAAAGGCTGGAGTTGCACAGTCAAAATATTTGAAATCTGGATATTTAGTCCAGCAACCAACTCAGATGGTGTGTTATACCGGCTCTTCTTCTTGGTAGTCCTTCGGGTCGAAAATGACTGTCAGTGTCTCTCACGCAGGATGTGATCTCATGTGGCTTCTAAGTCCAAAACTTGAGGCTATATAGAGTATACAAATACAGAAGCTGGTGTGTTACGTCAAGGGCGGTTATAACGGCTATACAGATACAGATACAGATACAGAAGCTAATGTGTTACAGATGAATTTTCAAAGAAAAACTCATGATATTAAGCGAGACGATAGAATAAACCGACCAGCTGTGGGGTCAACGTCTCCATGTAGTCAACTTATAGATTAAAACCTTAAGTAAATAGAAATGTAACTGTTTGTGCACAGATTACGTAGGTATGAATAACAAAGCGCTGGACAAGGCTGACAAACTGACGTCCTCGTGATAACAACTGTAGACAAAAAGTGGGTTCGATGTAGTCGCGGACACGACTTGGGTCTAGAACTTCGCTTCACTTTGTTTGCTTATTTGTTTGTTTGTTTATTAAGATCTTCATTAGCGTTCAATTGTAACAAATTTCACATTATTCTTCCCAAAGTCCGCTCGCACATTGACTTGACTTGACTCATGTCGTGTACAAGTCTTCCTCGATCTGCCACCCAAACCACCACCCAGAAGCTTCGGCCCTGCATGTCATGGCCTTCCCTGTGTCTATAACAAAGTCAAAGATGTACAATGTGCGAAGTAAAAAGATGAGGCTTTGAAATGTTCTTCAGGAAGTCAAAAGGCTATATGTCATGATCAATATCTTGCATGGGCAGCAATTTTGGCTTAGATATGACTTCTGGCTGACGTGAAAAAGCCACTGGTGTCCTGGATAGGGTTGTGCAAAGAGCATGTGACCAGGCAATACGGTCAAAGACTTAGTAGATATGTATATAGACTCAAATGTTTACTTATATAGATTAGATGGTATTAATGGAAAACTGATCAGAAAGGAGAAAAACTGGTGGTCTCGTGGTTTGGAGAAAGGTTCATATGACGTACAAGTTTAAACCACAACAAATATTGTTTCATGAAGAAAAGAAATTTGCATACATGTATGTCACTGACCGTGGCTGTACAGAATAAGTCTCGAATTTCTTGATATACCTTTTTCTTAGTCTCGTATTTATGTCGTGATTGTCCTCAAGTTAATCGTACATGCACTGGTTAAGGTTTGAGCTCTTGGAAAGTATTATCTGTTTGAAGCAGTTCGGTTTCGCCCAGCTGAAATCGCAGCTCGTTTCTCGGATCCACTGCATGGCTATGCTTTATTAGATACCCTTGAGTTCAATTGGATTTCAAGGCAACCGTAATCTTAAGACCAACAAGCTCATGCAAAAGTGGAATTCCAAAAGGAATTACAGCGTGCTGGTCTGAGCAGTTTTGCAAACACGGTCTAGTCATTGTTGTCGCTCGGTGTGACGTCGTGGTCCTTGAGTTCCCTTGTAATCCAGTCCCGTTTGTCGCACGATCGGTTTACGCCAGCCTTAGGCCCTTGTCTCACATGTCGTAAGACAGTCTTGGGACAGTCGTGGGAGCCTCGTATAGACGTCAGCTGTTATGTGACGACAAAGGTTGTCGTTTAGATCTTTGTCGATGGTTGATAATGTCATAGCCTCCCTTCGATGTTAGTCAGTCCCATTTCGTTTTTGTTTTTTTTGGCTTGTTTGTTTGTTTGTTTGTTTGTTTTGAAGCTTTATTTAGTCATGAGAAACTCAAATCCGCATGCAGTCCGCTTTTCATTGAGGTCATGAGATTGAGGAAGAGGTAAGGGTCAGACAAAATAAAACAGAGATACGGATTACATTATCAAAGTCCATATGGCTGATAAATCTATATATCGTTCTGTTTGGTTCGTTAACATATTTCTGTGTTAGTCGCTCAGTCTCTGGATGTGCATGATTCCCAATTTCGCAAGCAACTCGAGCGGAAGGTGTTGAAGCGTATCTGATCTGCGGCATATATTTGCCATGTTTAGTGGCAACATTGTTTCACCCTAAACATCTGTTAGACCTTACTAACTATTTTTAATAGAGGTCAAAGTGAGGAGAGTTACAAAGGTCAAATTCTACGCCTTGTTTCTTTAGAACGTCACCTCCAGATGGAGAATTTCACTACATTTCACGTCCCATGTCCCTCATGAGTCACGTTGCCATGGTAACGCTTATCGATTTTAACTCGTCCCGACAAAATGGCGGCGGATTGTGTAACTTGGTGCACTGAAGCGCACTTGACCTCTGACCTGTCGCGGAGGTTGCGGGGTCAACCCAATCATAATCCCGATATGTGACCGGGACGAGCAAACATGGCGTACAACTACAGTGGCATCAAGCAACTCAAAAGTCATCTTTCTAAACTGAAATGTAGAACCCAAACGCAAGATAACCATCATTAAAAACTTACTGTGGCTTACTGTAAATGTACCTTAGGCTGCGAGATAGAATGCTCGAACAAAATTGCATCATACCACATCACATCATTAAACGATGAAATATCATACATTGTTGTATTATATTGCATTATATTATATCGTATGATATCATACCATGTCGCCTAGGTAAGTAATGTCGTACATATAGAATGCAACACGGTGTATTCCGTATCACCCGAGGTACCCGCCCGACCGCGGGTAGGATCCGACCCATGGAAGGGCTCAGGGACCGAGGGTGATGCGGAATACACCGTGTTGTATTTTATTTATGCCATCATAACCCACCCGAGAAAACACACATTTCAATGCGGAATGCTCCAGAAGTTGAGGGAGTTTTGTGTCCTCGAACAAAAAACTGTAACAACATTGATTCCAACCTCCGAGTCCGGTATTCGAATTTTCGACGGCCGCGCAACTTGCGCGCTCGAAATGCGTTCGAAATATTCTATGGAAGCCTGTGTAATAACACTCCCGAACCCTATGTGATCCGGATAGTTATCGCACGGTCCGGAACACCCGTATCAGGCCCAGGTATGACATAAAATACTATACCATGGCATGTCATATGTCAGACATCATCTTTGATGTTTGTTTCTCCAAATTCGAAGTTTTGGATGCTAGTTTCTCTGATGATGGTAGTTTGCATACAACATTTTATTGCATCGTCACATAGCATGAGGGGAGCAACGTATACAACTCACTGGCCTTAGCAACAGTCACTTAGCAACCGTTATGGGCCGTTAGAAACCGTAGACCCTGGAATGAGATAACTTCACTTTTATTTGTGATGAAAACACGGCGAGCTCTAGAGCCAACACTTCAAACCGGTGTCGCAGGTAAATCATTGACAAAGGCTCTCCGCTTGGTTACATACCTACCTGTTCACACCTGTGTGGGCTACCTGCGATTCTGACATACCTGGCGAGCACACCTTAGATATGAGGCAGCGTTTCACCAATTTCCGTCATATCTTCACGCAATAGAAATCTTGCTTTGATACAAACAGGATGATTTGATACATGCACTTGAGTTCATGCGTTTGTTTGAACCTTAACTGTGTGGCGGCGATTCTTCGCTTTTGATTATATTTCAACGTCAAATAAATTTTGCTTTGGTGCAAACTTAGAAGAACTTTATTTGTATCCTCGAGGTTCCTCAACATGTTTGCATGTACCTGAACAGGTGTACCTATATACCTGTCGTCATCACGTTTCCTGTTTCTTTAGATAATCAATCAATCAACCAACCAACCAATCAGTCACCTTTATTTGGTTGGTACAAACTTATTCAACGTGTCCAGTTGCATTGCAACACCCAACATTGACAACCTATCTTACGTTATAACCTGTACGTCACAATATTAACTCCTGCCGACCGCACCTTACCCCAGGTGAGTGTTTGATCGCACCTGTACCGAACACCTGTAGTGTGCTTTTACAAGCCTCTTTAAGAATGTCTACAGGTGAAAAGAAAAGGCGAGGAGGGGTCAGGTCCTCTCGCCCCCCCCCCCCCCCCGCCCGTTTCTGAGTGGTTGTTTTCTTACCGTGTTCGCCCGTTGTGTTACAGTTGTTATTGTACGGTGCTGTATTCATACGTGTGTTTTAGGTACCCGCTAGGGTGTGTGTTTACATACGGGATAGCCTCTGTAGCAGGCTTCACGGAGGGCGTTTGATAATGCCGTTTTTTCTCACCGTTAGGAGTTCTCGCAGCGGAGACTTCGAGTAAAACCAAGGAGGTTAAATATAATTAACATCCTTGGTAAAACTCAACGGTGGAAAGAAAGAAAGTATATTTATTCAACTGTCGTTTTTTGTTAAGACTCGTATTACGAGATTCTGAACCATTCTGCCTGACCAGCCGTACAAAGAACAGCCAGGAGCCAGCTCTGGAGGCTATGAAAGTTTTGTAACTGCTCCGTATGAATTCACGCCTAGCTGTCAGTGTTCGTGTTGTGTACATATGTACGGAGCCAACATATAGCACCACCGGGAAGTCTGTTATGGAGGCTATTGGAGCTTTTTAATGTGGCGTATTCACTCGACTGCTTGAGTTGTAATGTATGCAAACGGTACAGAGCTGCACATAACCGCCACTGGGAAGTCTGCTAAGGAGGCTATAATAGCTTCGTAAGGCCCCGTTTTCATGTCGGACTCCGTAGTTCGGTTGTGCGCACACAGTCGGCAAGCCTGATGGAGACTATGGATTAGCTTTGTAATGTGCCCGGTATTCACTCGACTGTTTGTGTAGCGCGCACACGTAAGGAGCCGTCGGTACGTCTGATATGGAGGCTATTGCAGCTCAGTAATGTGCCCGGTATTCACACCCGTGTTTGTGTAGCGCGCACACGTAAGGAGCCGTCGGTACGTCTGCTATGGAGGCTATGGAAGCTTTGTAATGTGCCCGGTATTCACTCGACTGTTTGTGTAGCGCGCACACGTAAGGAGCCGTCGGTACGTCTGCTATGGAGGCTATTGCAGCTCAGTAATGTGCCCGGTATTCACACCCGTGTTTGTGTAGCGCGCACACGTAAGGAGCCGTCGGCACGTCTGCTATGGAGGCTATTGCAGCTCAGTAATGTGCCCGGTATTCACACCCGTGTTTGTGTAGCGCGCACACGTAAGGAGCCGTCGGTACGTCTGCTATGGAGGCTATGGAAGCTTTGTAATGTGCCCGGTATTCACACCCGTGTTTGTGTAGCGTGCACACGTAAGGAGCCGTCGGCACGTCTGCTATGGAGACTATGGAAGCTTTGTAATGTGCCCGGTATTCACTCGACTGTTTGTGTAGCGCGCACACGTAAGGAGCCGTCGGTACGTCTGCTATGGAGGCTATGGAAGCTTTGTAATGTGCCCGGTATTCACACCCGTGTTTGTGTAGCGTGCACACGTAAGGAGCCGTCGGCACGTCTGCTATGGAGACTATGGAAGCTTTGTAATGTGCCCGGTATTCACTCGACTGTTTGTGTAGCGCGCACACGTAAGGAGCCGTCGGTACGTCTGCTATGGAGGCTATGGAAGCTTTGTAATGTGCCCGGTATTCACACCCGTGTTTGTGTTAGCCTCCGTTGCAGTCCTTTTCCCCGCAGCGTGTTTTTTTTTTCAATTTTTTTTTTGGGGGGGGGGGGCGTCACGTATCTGCTTGGGATCCCGTATCCGCCGTGCCTCTGTGTCCGCTATAGACCCTGTGTCCGCTGCTGGGGACAGGGTCTATAGCGGACACAGAGGCACGGCGGATACGGGATCCCAAGCAGATACGTGGCGCCCCCCCCCCAAAAAAAAAAATTTGAAAAAAAAACACGCTGCGGGGAAAAGGTCTGCAACGGAGGCTAGGCTATTGCAGCTTTGTAATGTGCCCGGTATTCACACCCGTGTTTGTGTAGCGTGCACACGTAAGGAGCCGTCGGCACGTCTGCTATGGAGGCTATGGAAGCTTTGTAATGTGCCCCGTATTCACACCCGTGTTTGTGTAGCGTGCACACGTAAGGAGCCGTCGGCACGTCTGCTATGGAGGCTATTGCAGCTTTGTACTGATGTGCCCCGTATTCACACCCGTGTTTGTGTAGCGCGCACACGTAAGGAGCCGTCGGTACGTCTGCTATGGAGGCTATTGCAGCTCTGTAATGTGCCCGGTATTCACACCCGTGTTTGTGTAGCGTGCACACGTAAGGAGCCGTCGGCACGTCTGCTATGGAGGCTATGAAAGCTTTGTAAAGTGCCCGGTATTCACACCCGTGTTTGTGTAGCGTGCACACGTAAGGAGCCGTCGGCAAGCCTGTATGGAGGCTATGGAAGCTTCGTAATGTGCCCGGTATTTACTCGACTGTTTGTGTAGCGTGCACACGTAAGGAGCCGTCGGCACGTCTGCTATGGAGGCTATTGCAGCTCTGTAATGTGTCGTATTCACATTTCATTTCATTTCATTTTATTTATACAGGGGAAATACAACTCAGGCTATGAAGCCTGTTTTTCAGGTATCCCTGATTTTACATATAAAAACACAACTACGACATAGTACACCGTAACAATAATAATCAATCAATAAAAGCCATGTCACATACAATTCAGATTTCAATTTCCGCCGGGATTGCCATTCTCACACCCGTGTTTGTGTAGCGTGCACACGTAAGGAGCCGTCGGCAAGCCCGCTATGGAGGCTATTGCAGCTTTGTAATGTGCCCCGTATTCACACCCGTGTTTGTGTAGCGTGCACACGTAAGGAGCCGTCGGCACGTCTGCTATGGAGGCTATTGCAGCTTTGTACTGATGTGCCCCGTATTCACACCCGTGTTTGTGTAGCGCGCACACGTAAGGAGCCGTCGGTACGTCTGCTATGGAGGCTATTGCAGCTCAGTAATGTGCCCGGTATTCACACCCGTGTTTGTGTAGCGCGCACACGTAAGGAGCCGTCGGCACGTCTGCTATGGAGGCTATTGCAGCTCTGTAATGTGCCCGGTATTCACACCCGTGTTTGTGTAGCGTGCACACGTAAGGAGCCGTCGGCACGTCTGCTATGGAGGCTATTGCAGCTCTGTAATGTGTCGTATTCACGCCTATGTTTGTGTAGCGTGCACACGTAAGGAGCCGTCGGCAAGCCTGCTATGGAGGCTATGGAAGCTTTGTAATGTGCCCCGTATTCACGCCTATGTTTGTGTAGCGCGCACACGTAAGGAGCCGTCGGCACGTCTGATATGGAGGCTATTGCAGCTTTGTAATGTGCCCGGTATTCACGCCTATGTTTGTGTAGCGTGCACACGCAGGGAGCCGATATATAGCCGCCATCACGCCCTCATTAACACCCCATGATCGACCCTTAGCCACCCCGGCTCAGACGTATCTACAATAGCCCATGACTTATGACTCTGGGAGCAAACACGGTGCGCTTACAGCGGCGTTACCAGCCTGGTCACCAGTCTCTACAGGTCGACTTAGGAGTGTTTTACCGGGCCCACTCTGCTGTATTTAACCGTTTCTGTCAGCCTTTCTTCTTTGCTGGTATATAGAGTTTTTAAGTCAAGCCCGTAAATCCATCCCCGAGCGGGCTGATCTGCCTGGGCGGGCGGGCATCACTCCTAGCGCCGTAGAGGTACCGGGGAGCTCCGGCGATGGTATGGTTTCCAGGCTACAGGGCACACGGGAACAAACACCGCGCGCTTACATCAGCGGTACACACGGGGACACACGGAAGCAACCGGAGTTCCCTGCGAAACCAGGTTAGGGTTACAAAGTTCCTGTTGTTATACTGCCTCGTAGGTTACTGTAACATTATTATTAACGTTAGTCATGCGCAGTCGAACCTGCACAAGAATTCTACTCAGGGGATAGATTATATCTGGGCTATGTGGACAGGTGGTCCCTATAGACAAGATTCTTAATGCTTGTATCAATGGGGAAATCATCGAAGGGACCACCAAAATGTGGTCGCATTGACCAGGTGGTCCTTATGCAGAGGTGGTCACTGGTACAAGTTTGACTGTATATCAATGACCAAGTAGTCCGTATGTTGAGGTTGTTACGAGTACAAGTTTGACTGTATATCAATGGCTAGGTGGTCCTTATATAGAGGTGGTCACTAGTACAGGTTTGACTGTATATCAATGGCCAGGTGGTCCTTATATAGAGGTGGTCACTAGTACAGGTTTGACTGTATATTAATGGCCAGGTTGTCTTTATGTAGAGGTGGTCACTAGTACAGGTTTGACTGCTTATCAATGGCCAGGTGGTCCTTATATAGAGGTGGTCACTAGTACAGGTTTGACTGTATATCAATGGCCAGGTTGTCTTTATGTAGAGGTGGTCACTAGTACAGGTTTGACTGTTTATCAATGGCCAGGTGGTCCTTAAGTAGAGGTGGTCACTGGTACGGGTTTTACTGTATGGCGTACGATTATTTTCTTTTGCGATATTCAGCAAAGCTATGCTAACACAGACCGGCGACAAGGATATAATGTAACCTGTCCTGTTACAGACAGCTGAAATCCGTGACGGTACACATTTGGACATTTGTGCATTTATCCACGATTTTCCAAAGAATATAATAACCTTTATTGTACTTTCATGCCCTATCCCGGGCTAAGTACAGGCATATAGATACAAAATACATGGTAACGTTCATGCGATGACACTGACAGGACTCCTAATACTAATCTAAAACAATGGATCTGTAAGTCCAACCGATTATGATAATAATAATAACTTTATTACACAACAATTGTACAAGGTACAAAGTATGGCATTCACTGGTACATAGATAACATTCTATAGCCTAATTAGTCTATCTTATAAAATATGGTGTAGTAGTATGGGATAACAATGGGATTTTACAATCATTGGAGGAGTTTCTAACGTCTATACATCCTTTGATATACTTCCCAATGTACATGTATACCATGCATGGGTTGTCACATTTCATTATGTACTTAAATTTGCTATTCAAGTCAGTTGAGATAAATCCTGGTAGATCCGACGATAGCATTGAGTATAGTGAATTACGTAACGTAACATCAAAATATTTGGGACATACAATCAAAAAGTGATATTCGTCTTCAACTACCTCTGGACAAAATGGACATACCCTCTGGTCGATAGGTGTATTCCAAGGCCAATTCCGCACCTGCGTATTGCTGTAGGAGAGTATATGACTACTTTATTGGTGCTGATAGTGCTAATTATGATGTGCTATACGAGCTATTTTCGTCGAGACATCACAGTCATAATATAACTTTTACGATATGTTCTGGCGCCATTTCTGCCGCCACTCGAGAAAAGATCTAGATGTAGCTTGTGATGAACCTTTACCTGTAAGTAGATGAATTGGTGGGATTATTTTGTTGGTATTTGGAGGCCTTTTGTTCGTTGCTGCGCCTCGGTCAGGCGATGCACGTTGTTGTATTCCCGGTCGTGCGTCATTGGAGACATTGAGTGGGACAAACGTATAATACAGACATATTGCCCACACCTAGGCGATATATTATGTGCTTTTGTTGCCTTTTGAGCATTTCTACGTCTCTCTGAGGCATTGCATGTTTTTCCCGTTCCTCCTCCCTCTTGCACCACTAGAGAGAGACGTAGATATACAAGAAAGGCAACAAGAGATCCATCGAACAAACAAGCACAACCGTTACATCTACTTGGAGATTCTGGTCATTATTACATATCCCTGCCCTAAAGGGCTAAATGCAGTATGTAACGTTACGTACATGTATGCACGAAAACGTCCGTCTGTAGTATTTTGGTGGGGAGGGGTGGAAAGTGGGTCAAACGTACAATACAGACATATTTCCCAAACCTCGGCGATATATTATGAGTCTTTTGTTGCCTTTTGAGCATTTCTACGTCTCTCTGAGGCATTGCATGTTTTTTCCGTTCCTCCTCCCTCTTGCACCACTAGAGAGAGACGTAGAAATACAAGAGAGGCAACAAGAGATCCATCAAACAAACAAGCACAACCGTTACATCTACTTGGAGATTCTGGTCATGATTACATATCCCTGCCCTAAAGGGCTGAATGCAGTATGTAACGTTACGTACATGTATGCACGTAAACGTCCGTCTGTAGTGTTTTGGTGGGGAGGGGTGGAAAGTGGGTCAAACGTACAGTACAGACATATTTCCCACACCTCGGTAAGTACTCAGATGTAGGTTAAGTTGCCGCCAAGTTGCCTTCCCTTTGTGAGGTAAAATAACGGAAACAAAGACCGACGGGGTGTCCCAGACTACTTGTCGACATCGCAAACATCGCGTAGACGTCCAAGGCCAGCGCTGCTTTTCACAATCAAAGGGTCTGCATACCGGTGTAATGCTTCGGGCCCCGATCGGGCAGCTTGTGGGAACGAAAAAGATTGAAAGATATTTACATCCAAAAATCTAATTCAGAATTACATGTTAAAGGACGAAGAGAAAACCAAGGCAACAAATTAAGAACTTACAAAACTTTCAAAAAAATCTATGAAAGAGAAGCATATTTAAACATTGCAAACTTCGAACATCGCAGAGCGATGTGTAAACTTCGCATCAGTGACCACTCCCTACACATAGAATCTAGCAGGCAAAACCGTACCCCTCCTAATAATAGAACATGTCAATTCTGTAACGATTTATATGTTGAAAATAATCCCACTTTTTACTTGATTGTTCCTTGTATAAAGATGAGCGGCAATCGTTGTTTAAGATAATAGAATAAGACAAGAAATGTACAAAAATGTCAAAGCAGGACACTTTTATATACCTAATGTCATGTAAGAATGAACATATAATGGACAAAGTATGTAGTCATATCTCCAAATGTTTCAGAAAGAGAGCTCTAGAGAAGAAACTACTAGATGATCATCATTTAGTTTGGCACTAGCCCACAGTTTGCATGTTTTAGTTTTTAATGTTAGTGTAGCATTTTATCAACTTATGTTTTGCATCATGTTTCTTACTGGCCACATGTGGTCTCCTGTGCATATAGCCCTTCTGGGCAGGAATATGCAATAAAGACTATTATTATCATTATTATGAAAGACAACATGTGTGATGTCTTTTCTTGTAATTGTAGTCATGAAATACAACAAAAGGCACAAAACGTAGGGGAATTTACTCCTGACCATATGTTGTGTATTTTCTTCGTATAAATCTTTTATTTTCGTTTTTGCAAACAGCCCGGCCGGACCCCTGATTGGAAATTGGCCCGTATCGTAAGTCGTAGACAAGGTATTTCAGTTACCCAAATTGGATTTGTGTTACCCTTGACTTTATAATGGGAGTATCATGCAAAACTTACAAACATGACTAAAAAGACAACAAAACACACAAAGCGTATTACTAAAAAGATTCGTTTTTTATCGATGAAATTCATTGAGAGCGCAGTCAAATCGCCCGGTCGCAGCGTGGTCGCCAGCGTGCCATACTCCAGTAGGATAGGGTCCCTTAAGATCCATTCTTAGTTGCGTATTAACATTTTTTTGTTTAAGTAGAGTTTGCGGCCGAAAAAGTAATTTCTTTGGTTCGATAACCAGGCTGCACAACTGTGCGTTAAAGTAGAAAGGAACTTCTTTCCCGCAAACTTGACCTTAACCCAAGAAATGTTTATACGCAACTCATGCAGAGGATATTTGGAGTTTCTTTTATCACAACCAGGTAATCTCACCTGCTGACGTTTCGGTGTCTGTCAGACACCTTCTCCAGAGCTTCTGACTGGAGTACTGCTTCTCACCGCTGACTTCTGACAGACGCCGAAACGTCAGCAGGTAAGATTACCTGGTTGTGATAAAAGAAACTCCATATATCCTATGTTCTACCAACCTGATGAAATTATTTTAGGAACTCATGCAGACATGAATGTCCGCACAAGTTGTGAGGAGCCCTTATCGCTTCCCTGTCCGTAGTTACGGAGTGAGGGGTGTCTACCCGCAGATCATCTGCCCTTATCAGCCCCAGTGTTGGGGCATGTAGATAGCAGGCTGCTATATAACAGCTGATAGGGCGATGATGGTGATAATACTGCTTACAACACACACCCCTTGTGGAAAAAAGGATTTAACTTTAATCCAACACAAGAAAAAGGATTGCGACTAACCAAATTTTTGACCAACAGTAGTCTTCTTCAGTGTAAATTAGGACAGGGATGAACTTTGAGGCAAAAGGCCCCTTATTTATATTCTTTTGTTTTTAAATTATCTTTCGCATTTTCCTTTGGCTCTTGTAACGACTGTGACAAAGTTATGACAACAAGAAATACATTTCAATTTTCAATTTTATTTATTTTACCAGGAGACATCTCAGATCTACGGATCTGCTTTTCAGATGACCCTGGGCACAAACATTAAAAATACAATCAGATACAAATATACAGATAACGTTACATGTACAGACATACATGTATATCACAGTATTTCAACTTATCCCAGTCAGTTCTTGAATGTTTTGAAGTATTCATATTCATCCAGGGGGCAGGTTTTATCGGTTTGACCTTTGTAACCCTCCCCACTCCGAAAGTGTCATTCCACCAGGTGATAAGGACAGGTAAACAGACAGGTAAACATTCTCACCTGGAGGCTCTGTCCTTGGGTACAATAGGCTACACTACAGGTGTTCCGTTTGTTGGTTGGAAACTTAACATGTGATAAAAAGCCGAGAAGCAACTGTCGTTACATGTGCATATTTTTTTTGGACGACGGGGAGAAATTGAATTATATCAAACAAGCAGGCAGTTGTGTCGACAATGTTTTGTGACTAACATGTCAAAGTATACGGCATAAGGCGTCACTATCTTGTTTTACAGGGTCGATATCTCGTCGCATGGTGTGAAGGTCTTGTCGTTTGGTGTCGGTGGATTGTCGTACAGTGTTGATGTGTTGTCGTACAGTGTCGGTGTCTTGTCGTACAGTGTCGCTGTGTTGTCGTACAGTGTCACTGTGTTGTCGTACAGTGTCGGTGGGTTGTCGTACAGTGTCGCTGTGTTGTCGTACAGTGTCGCTGTGTTGTCGTACAGTGTCGGTGTCTTGTCGTACAGAGTCGGTGTAATGCCGTACAGTTTTGTCATACGATGTCGATATTTCGGCTTACAAGGAAAAGTATGAAAACAGTGTGGGAGCCAGTGAGATCTGCCACAATCTATAGGAAGACACGAATGCAGATATTGATTACAAAATGTTAGTTGAATTCTTCGGATTCTTTAGAAAACAAGGCGCTACATATCCATTTAGGTGTTTCCTCGTACACTGCCGGAAATGTAAAAGATAGCACTGTTGACCGAAGGTCCCATACCCGTCCTCTCCTTTCCTTCCGTTCGTCCTTGAGTCTTTTGTTTGCTGTTTTTCTTTCCTTCAACACCGCTGGTTCAATGACTTCTTAAGGAAACAACATCGTCCTCTTAAGAAAGCTGGAGCTTTTAGGTCAAGCAAACTTAAGACACGGTCACTGCATTCTGCTCAAACTCAAGTCAGGAGAGGCTCACTCATACATGTCTACTAGTACTACTGACTCCGAGTAGGTAATAAAAAGGGTTAAGGTAGTCCCATAGCCTTTCTTGAGACCGTAGGGGCATTGGGTTGGCAAGTAGTGGTGGACAATCTCAAGTCAACCGCACACATACACTCGTGCCACATCCTCAGAAAGGACTAGCCTCCATAGCAGGCACTGAACCGGTTCTACCGGCAAAATGGTTACGGGGTGGCTGATGGTTACGGGCTGGCTGCAAAAG
Organism: Branchiostoma lanceolatum; assembly: GCA_035149815.1. NCBI lineage: Eukaryota > Metazoa > Chordata > Leptocardii > Amphioxiformes > Branchiostomatidae > Branchiostoma > Branchiostoma lanceolatum. The sequence goes on from CM068873.1 coordinate 1,956,586, forward strand.
GTGTATTATAGTTAGCCTCCAAAAACGCCGGTTCAGAGCCTGCTATGGAGGCTAAGAAAGGACGCTGTAGCCACACTTCCTTTCCACATTTTATTCGAGCCCACACTATCTGACTATGCAGCTACAGCGTTTCTGAAGATGTGACATGAGCGTGTACGGTTGTGCACTACTACTTGCCGTAAGGGCAGTGGGTTGTCATCCACTGTGTCTAGGGCACGCTGTTGGAAGTTCGAGCCCAACACTCCCCTTCCACTGCCTTTTACCTCTCCAACTGAAGTCAGGTACCCATTTTTACACCTGGGTGGAGATAGGAAAATCATGATAAGTGCATTTCCCAATCCCATGATATCTAGCATCTAACGTATGAACAGGAATTTCATTCACTAATGTCTGCTGAGGATTGAGAAAGAAGCATATTGTGTTTTATTGATTTGATTTTATTATTTTTTTGGCTGTAAAAAAAGTACAGCAAGGGCTACCCAACTAGCCAAAGGCTATTACAAAGGGTTAGCCCTGGTAACTGAACAATATTCAAAGGTCAAAACAAACTTTCACCAAGCACATCGAGACGTTTACGACTAAAATAAACTACGCACAAAAAGTTCGGAAACTTAACTTTGGTTGATCATATCTCTGTTGTTTTTATACCGATTTTGATGCATTATATATCATTATAAAGCTTGTGTGATTCCCTGTTCTATGATACCAAACTTATTGTGATTGAAAACCCACGGAACAAGTACCAGGACTAATAACGTGAGTGGGTCACGGAGAAAAAGTGCCCCAAATTCCCTGTTGGTGTCATACGCGCGCTGTGACATCCTATCGGTATGGGCGCGGATGATGATTCAATATATTGTTTCCTCAGGTTCTAATGTTATTTTTAGAACACAGACCATCCAAGATTATTTCTAGCACACAGAACATCCAAGGTTATTTTTAGCACATCGAAGATCCAATTGCACCACATAAACACCTGCGTCCTGCAACGGTATCCACAGGTGTTATTTTTTGTTATTGTTTCACAACAAACATTGGGGTATGGGGAGGCATAACCTCCAGGGGAAAGACAAGACCTGTACCAGGAACCCTCAATGCAGAAAGATATCGTGACACAATACTTGATCAGGTGGCCATCCCTTTCCTCCATAACATGGGGCCGAATGCCTTGCTGCAAGATGATAACGCCCGCCCACACCGGGCAGGGATCATCGCCGACCATCTCCAGCATGCAGGTGTAGAGAGGATGGAGTGGCCCTCTAAGAGCCCGGACCTGAACCCCATCGAACATCTATGGGATCAGCTTGGGCGAGCTGTCCGTGCAAGAGTGACCGAGAGAACAACGCTGGCTGACCTAGGACGACTGCTGGTGGAGGAATGGGACGCTATCCCACAGTATCGCATTGCGCGACTGGTGACGAGTATGAGGAGGAGGTGCCGTGCTGTAGTGAGAGCGCGTGGCTGGGCCACCCGTTACTAAGACTCCTTGCTAACCCGTTACTAAGACACAGATTGTTGGTTTTGATAAAGAATAAACTTAGCTTTCATGAATATGTCTTGTTTATTCTTGTTGATTTTTCACAATACCCTCGTACAGAAGTCAATATCAACAGAAGAATATGTACGGAATAGCATGTTTGACTTTAGTAAGGTAATCTGGGCACTTTATTTCTTCGACCCACTCACTTTAGCAGGCCTTATGCTCGTTTCATGAACTCGCAATCACAATAAGTTTGGTATCATGGGAAAGGAAATCAAATAAGCTTTTAAATGATATGTAATACATTGAAATCGGTAAAAAAAATAACGGAAATATGATCGACCAAAGCTAAGTTTCCGAACTTTTTGTGCGTAGTTTACATATGAAGGTGAACACAGAACACAAGGCTAAAATACATAGAAAAAAACTAGAAAGGCAACATTTGCGAGCAAATACAGCATGTTTAGCCATACTCCTCGCCATGCAAAAAATGGACTCTCCCCAAATAACAATGGACCATTCTAAAATACTTGCACTAAAAAAATGAATCACCCCAGTCCAAAACTGAGTCTTCCAGTAGCACCTCAACACAATATGGACCAATCCACAACCATATCCACTAATTGATTAACACTTCTGCTAAAGAATGGACTTTTTCATAATCATTCCAGCTCAAAATTGAAAGAAATAATTAAAGAATCCTCCCCTTGCAAGAATGGGATATTCCGTGCCATTTCCATGTAAACCAGTCGAAAAATATCCGCTGAAAATTACACTCTTGCGCATAATCAACCCAGTTCAAAATTGAATTAAAAAAGATCAGCCCCAGGGAAGAATGAAGTTTTCCATAGTATACACATGAAGATTTGACAGGAGACGAAGGAAATGACCAAAAACAACATATTTGGGTCAATTCAAAGTCACCGAGAGGGTTTTTATATAATATTTGTAATATGTTTGAACTATTTTGATTAAAAGAATGTCTAAGTCACAACAGTTCTAAAGTGTTCAAACAATTAGAATTGAAACTTATAACATGTTTGAACTCATTTCACATACGTTGGAAACATTTCGAACGTAACTACACAAAAATCTCTTTATTTAGAACAGTTTCAAACCATCTATCCAAATGTTTCAATGTTCGAACAATTTGTAACAAAAGATTTTCACAATTGCCCTCATAAACGAAGGTGCTAAGTCCTCCTGTGTGTTTCTGCCTATTTTCGGTGGCCGCGCTAGACCACCAGCGGATTTGTTTTGACGGAGCGTCACCCGCGCGCGACGATGTACACTGTTCGGCACCGCTAATATCCGGCATTTTCCCGCTCCAAAACACTCCACAAGACCCACGTTTTTAGTGTTTTGCCTCTTGTGCAACACGATTCGATTTGCATTACTAACGGGACGAAAATGATAGAAAAAATTCACCCCGTCCCGGCGTCCGTCCCAAAAACATGAACGACATGAAAATATATTTTCTTACAGATTCAATCACAAAAATCAACAGCATGGGATTCCAAATTTTCGCAACGGCCGACCATTTATCATGGTTGAACTTCCTTCCAAGGCGTGCGATAGATAAACATTCCCGGCACATAATAGTCACTAGTACCAGACTAACGCAAGCTCATGATGATAATAGGGAGAAAGTTTGTCAGTGAAGTTTGGCCACCAGAGGGTACATTCATTTAACGTTACAAGCTAGCGCAAAGGGGCGAATCATTGACCTTACCGGGGACTGACTCTACTGGCCTAATCATTCCTTTTTTGCCGAATTCTACGATCCATACGCCCGTACGTAGGACATGTAGGAAGGCACCGCCTACCACCCGCCTTTGATCATGTATGAAGTCGGCGGCAGAGAGAGATCATCAATCAATTTTGACAGGAGTGTCGCGCCAGTCTGAGGAGAAACGGTCTCCCGTGTTGTGTTGAAGAATTTGGAGTTTGAAAATATCTGGAATAACTAATGCTAGAATAAACATTCACAAAATCATTGATTTAACTTGTTTTCTGTTATAAAATTTCCTAAACTGCAATTTAACCACTGAGTTTAAGGGAACATGGTGTTTTCCAGATAATCACGTTAAATGTTTATGTCCGGTCTTTCCTCCTCGTAAGCAAACTTCAAGCTTGGCCAGGTGCAAGGCACTCGGGGTCAATGACCTGTAGGTCATATGTAGTATTGAAAGTGACAGAAGTGGCAAATATTGTCAAGAAAGCCCAAAATAAATCGTTTTGAATATATGTATGCCAAAAATGGGAATGTAGTCCTTTAAATATTTGTTCAAGCCACATATACAGCAAATTTCAGGTCATTCGGTTGAAATACAAGGGCGCAGGAGGCCAAGATATGCTAAAAATAGCCTAAAAACCTCAATAAAATCACTTTCAAGGTCAATATCAAAAAAAGGAAAAGAACGTACATTGGTTTTTGCCTACATTACCTCTGTACCAAATTTCAGGTCATTTGGTCAAAAAATGACAGAGATGAATCGATTTGAAGATTTGACAGGAGAAGAAACATGAGAGAAAACAATATGTTGAGCCATACTTATGGCTAAACATAATAACAAAACTAGCATAAAGCTAAAGCGCGTTTTGTGCTTAGTCTTATGCAAATTCCTTTCACCCTATTTGTCTTTTATTCCCCTTTTTTTTGGCAATCTGCTGTTTACATATCTACCCTATGGGGTCGGTGGGGTCTACCTTACCTGTACCGCCTCCTGTGAGAGTAGAATTGTAATTACGGGCTTACGTCGTCTGTAGACGTGCTTTCTGCTGTTAACAGCTCAGCTGATCCGATATTATCATTCTGAACCGTTGTACCGGCAAACTAAAGCTTAGCTCTCCACTTGGAGATGTTTGCTTAACTCCACTTCTCAAGTTAGAAGTTCGTCAGAAGTTAGTAATCCCACATTGTCATCCTGAACCGAACGACCGGTAAACCAAAACTTACTCCCCAAGCAGAGGAGGGGTTCCGGCAGGTTTTTGACGACTGTTTTTAGGCGTTTTTGTCGGCCCTTCTACTTTTTCATTTCTTTTTGTCTCTATAAACCCATGGGCATAAGTTATAGAAACAAAAACAAACTAGAAAGGCAACATTTGCGAGCAAATACAGCATGTTTAGCCATACTCCTCGCCATGCAAAAAATGGACTCTCCCCAAATAACAATGGACCATTCTAAAATACTTGCACTAAAAAAATGAATCACCCCAGTCCAAAACTGAGTCTTCCAGTAGCACCTCAACACAATATGGACCAATCCACAACCATATCCACTAATTGATTAACACTTCTGCTAAAGAATGGACTTTTTCATAATCATTCCAGCTCAAAATTGAAAGAAATAATTAAAGAATCCTCCCCTTGCAAGAATGGGATATTCCGTGCCATTTCCATGTAAACCAGTCGAAAAATATCCGCTGAAAATTACACTCTTGCGCATAATCAACCCAGTTCAAAATTGAATTAAAAAAGATCAGCCCCAGGGAAGAATGAAGTTTTCCATAGTATACACATGAAGATTTGACAGGAGACGAAGGAAATGACCAAAAACAACATATTTGGGTCAATTCAAAGTCACCGAGAGGGTTTTTATATAATATTTGTAATATGTTTGAACTATTTTGATTAAAAGAATGTCTAAGTCACAACAGTTCTAAAGTGTTCAAACAATTAGAATTGAAACTTATAACATGTTTGAACTCATTTCACATACGTTGGAAACATTTCGAACGTAACTACACAAAAATCTCTTTATTTAGAACAGTTTCAAACCATCTATCCAAATGTTTCAATGTTCGAACAATTTGTAACAAAAGATTTTCACAATTGCCCTCATAAACGAAGGTGCTAAGTCCTCCTGTGTGTTTCTGCCTATTTTCGGTGGCCGCGCTAGACCACCAGCGGATTTGTTTTGACGGAGCGTCACCCGCGCGCGACGATGTACACTGTTCGGCACCGCTAATATCCGGCATTTTCCCGCTCCAAAACACTCCACAAGACCCACGTTTTTAGTGTTTTGCCTCTTGTGCAACACGATTCGATTTGCATTACTAACGGGACGAAAATGATAGAAAAAATTCACCCCGTCCCGGCGTCCGTCCCAAAAACATGAACGACATGAAAATATATTTTCTTACAGATTCAATCACAAAAATCAACAGCATGGGATTCCAAATTTTCGCAACGGCCGACCATTTATCATGGTTGAACTTCCTTCCAAGGCGTGCGATAGATAAACATTCCCGGCACATAATAGTCACTAGTACCAGACTAACGCAAGCTCATGATGATAATAGGGAGAAAGTTTGTCAGTGAAGTTTGGCCACCAGAGGGTACATTCATTTAACGTTACAAGCTAGCGCAAAGGGGCGAATCATTGACCTTACCGGGGACTGACTCTACTGGCCTAATCATTCCTTTTTTGCCGAATTCTACGATCCATACGCCCGTACGTAGGACATGTAGGAAGGCACCGCCTACCACCCGCCTTTGATCATGTATGAAGTCGGCGGCAGAGAGAGATCATCAATCAATTTTGACAGGAGTGTCGCGCCAGTCTGAGGAGAAACGGTCTCCCGTGTTGTGTTGAAGAATTTGGAGTTTGAAAATATCTGGAATAACTAATGCTAGAATAAACATTCACAAAATCATTGATTTAACTTGTTTTCTGTTATAAAATTTCCTAAACTGCAATTTAACCACTGAGTTTAAGGGAACATGGTGTTTTCCAGATAATCACGTTAAATGTTTATGTCCGGTCTTTCCTCCTCGTAAGCAAACTTCAAGCTTGGCCAGGTGCAAGGCACTCGGGGTCAATGACCTGTAGGTCATATGTAGTATTGAAAGTGACAGAAGTGGCAAATATTGTCAAGAAAGCCCAAAATAAATCGTTTTGAATATATGTATGCCAAAAATGGGAATGTAGTCCTTTAAATATTTGTTCAAGCCACATATACAGCAAATTTCAGGTCATTCGGTTGAAATACAAGGGCGCAGGAGGCCAAGATATGCTAAAAATAGCCTAAAAACCTCAATAAAATCACTTTCAAGGTCAATATCAAAAAAAGGAAAAGAACGTACATTGGTTTTTGCCTACATTACCTCTGTACCAAATTTCAGGTCATTTGGTCAAAAAATGACAGAGATGAATCGATTTGAAGATTTGACAGGAGAAGAAACATGAGAGAAAACAATATGTTGAGCCATACTTATGGCTAAACATAAAAAAGAAAATGAAAAAGTAGAAAGGCCAACAAAAACGCCTGAAAACACGTCAAAAACCTGCCGGAACCCCTCCTCTGCTTGGAGAGTACCAAAATTTAGCTTAATTTCAGATGAACAGTCATGAGGGGGGAAGGTGGAAAAAGCCCACTCCTTTGAGTGTTGAGACTTTAGAGGGGACAAATGGTAGTGGTCGGCCAAATCAGGTGAATAACTTGTTTCTAGGAGTTAGATAGAGATAAAAGTATCACTTATTTTGTGATCGCGGAGGGAGTTTGTGGAGACTAATTTTCACGGTACTCCTACATGTTATCTAGCTTCCACCAGGCCTTCCTACGGGTTTACGGATCGTAGAATTCTGCAAAAAGGGGAGCAATCGGCCAGGAGCGTCAGTCCACAGGAAGGTTAACATGTCCCCTTCCTATCTAAACTGCTAGGGCTGAGAGAGTATAGTCGTGTTAAGTGTCTTTTCAAAGATCTCAACATCGGTGGCATCATGATTCGAACCCAGAACCTCTGGGCTATGGGCCAAACACCATAACCGTTATGCCGACACGAAGCCACAGTTCCCTAGCAATGATGCTATCCATGAAACAGACTTCCCCCAGCCCGAGTCGGTCCCGTGCACGGGTCAGCAGGCCGCGGGGCCCGGCTTGTGTTTCACGCTGTGTATTGGAGCCGGTGCAAGGCGTGGGAAGGTTGGGAACAAGTCAGCCGTGACGTCACCAATGAGAGCGCTCGTTCCCATGCCGCCGTCATGCCCTAGCGGCCCGACTTCAGATAAACTCCCTACATACAGGATTGGCCCAGTTTACACCAAGTCTGGCCCTGGACTGGGGGTTTGTCTTGAGATTTGTCTTTAAGAAACCAAGGATATTCTCTTTAAGACGATGTTTGCGGCCAAGGATATAGCAGGTATGTCAGTTGTGGTTCTTAGATAAGGCTCGGTGCTGAAGGGTTCTTGAGAGACTCCTTGAGAACTGACAAGTACCTGTGAATGGTACGCATTCTTGACTTAAGGGGGGGGGGGCTCGTAGCCTCTACCAGGCTCCAAGGATGGCTAGGAAAATAGTAGAAATTGGCCAAATAGCGTGAATAGTATAAGGGAGTCGGCTACGGAGAGAGGGTCCAATCTGCCACGGAGCCTGCAAGTGAAACCCTGGCAAGTTTTCTCCCTATAGTTAGCCTGGCAGAGACTAGTTCCTCTCGAGATCTCGTTACAGAAAAACCTCGTCAGTTGAAATTAAAGTATCTGCGTCAATCGATATCTGTCTTAGGTATTGTGGGTTCAAATAACTAGACTTGCTACAATGTCCATTGAACCAGAAGGTCCGGGGTTCGTATCCCGGCTGTCGTCGCTCACCTGAGTTGTACACTTCCGGAAAGATCTCCTGTCCCTTTACACTGGATTTTAGGCTACGATCCACTGTTTATTGCGTTTCAAAAACAACAACAACAACAACAAAAAACAGCAGGGTTCTTTGAACCTGTACATGCCATACATATTGTCTGTGTAGTCAGTGAGACAGTAGCACTTCCCACTCTCCAAGCAGAGGTTGGTGGGGAAGATTGTGACCGTTTTATCATATGCCGGGTGGGGTAGTGGACGAAAAACGGGGCATATGATAAAACGGTCACAATCTTCCCCACCAACCTCTGCTTGGAGAGTTAGCACTTACTTGATCTGGCTGTGGAAAGATTATCTACTACAGAAGAATGATCGACAAGACGGTTACACGGCAGTCCTTGGCCGTTCTGCAGAACTGCAGTAGACCGCACGACGGGTCGGTACCTTTCCCGTGTCAACAAAGGTGGTTCTATAACTAGTCGACACATGACAAGCATTTAGCGTTCGCTTCTGGGGCCATCGCACCGTCTGTTTTGCCTATGATGATGATTCTACCTAACATTCAACGTTCAATGTCTACACTTTTATATACCAGTCTTCTAGGTTAGTATGTAATTATAAAGGTTAGTATATTAGAGTTCTACGTTAGTATATCAAACTGTAATAACGACGTTTAAACCAAGTTTTAGTTTGTGTTGCTGCTTAGTGGTGTCTTGTTTATTTGTGTGGTTGTGGTTGTTTTGCTATGTCTCGCTTTGAAATGAGCATGACATGTCTAATGTCGTCATCAAGGGTCAGTGCGCTGCTAATGCTTGTTTAGAACTCGACCGTTTTGTCTGTTTTTCCCGCACAGTGATGATTTCTCACGCAATTAGGCCGGACAAATGTAGTTGTATGAATGACGTCCGCGCAAATGTTTTGACTTCTGATTTTGAACATCAACAATAACAAAAAGAACAATAACTGTGCGCGAGATGGAAAGGAGAATATAACTTACTTACACATACCAATCAAAAGTTGTCATTTGTTTATCTATTTTTTACGAAAAGTACACAATGTATTATTGGTTATTACATCATGTTATCATAATTCATTGTTCAATTCTTGTTACAACACTTGTAATTGCTTTGTTTTCAGTTTCAAGCCTTTTTTTTGACAAGTTTTTCTTGTTTTCACTCCCTCGCGTCAGATTTAGAGTGCTCAAATGATGGTATCCATATAATCAAGCTTGTGTAGGCAAATAAAACACTTGTGTGTAGAAAGCTGTTTTATCATTGCATCTTATTAATCTGTAGTAATTACGAATGAAAACAAAGTGTTTGACATCAGTTTGACAACCGTCTATTGTCGTTTGTTTCCAGGGCCGCACCAGTTCTGGAAAAGTCGTACCGCGAGTCCAGGCTGACGTCTTGGGAGCAGGTCGCACCAACCACCGCCGGAAGAACTGCCTTCACCCGCTACTCATTACGTGCTACATTCCTGAAGAGAGAATTTTCTCACCAGACGATGCTTCCTTGGTGGTGAGGTAGCTGCTGGTTTTAGCCTGCTCATCCTAAGGATTTCTGGTAAATTCTTTGAATATTCCCGTGACTGTAGAGACTAAAGTATTACAGCAATCGCTGTAAAGGACCGGGACCAACGGGTGAAGGAACCGTAGCTTTTATACATACCTTTTCGAACGACAGTGAGCTCATTTGTTTTTCTTCAAACCTACCAACATGTACTAAGCCATTTTTTACAAATTGTGGAATAGATGTGACCCTACTGACGACTTCTTCAAAACAAGTTAACGTACTGGAGTGTGCCAAATGCAATAGCAGAAAATACCGTCAGCAGAAACACAGGAAACTTAAGGAGAACTGATTCCCGAAAGTACCTGTGATGTCGTTGTGAGGAAGACGCATCAAGAAATCAGGAATTGAACTAAAGATTTTAACTTACTCTTATTAAGGAAATCTTGCTGCCAACTGCCTACATGCAGAACAATTCGGTTTTGGTGTAACGTTCCAAGGAGGCTGTGTAAGGGGGTTTTCAGACAACCATTACACCGTTTTAACAGGACGATTATGATGCGTACAAGGGGTCCTTGAAGCCCCCATGTCTCACCTGCTGTCGTCACCTGTGTCTTTGATCGCAAGACGTCGGACAAGAAAGGGACAAGGTCTTACAGCCGAGAATTCGGAGCACGCAGAACATTTCCCCCCAAGGTGAGTGAAGATGGGCCGAAAACAGGATGTTTGGATTGGTCTTACATTCAGCTGTGTGGCGTCGTCTTGACGTAACGGTTAGGTTGTTTGGCCCTGAACCCCAGAAGTCCTGGGTTCGAGTCCCCTAACATGCCACCGATGTTGTACCCTTGGGAAAGGCACTTAATGCTGCAATAATGGTGCGGTGCAATAATGGGTACTTGACTTCGGTCGGGGAGGTAAAATGTGGTGGAAGGGGAGGGAAGGGCTCTGATTTCCGATACACAGTGGATAATAATAACCCACTGCCTCTACTGCCTCAAAAGAGCTTAGGGATTACCTTTACATTCTTTAAGATACAGCCAAGGCCATATAAGTGGGTTAGGTCACCTGATGTTGATTTTATCATGTAGTTTTCTGACTGATATGTTGACCATGCAGCGTGAATGACATCTGACCTTCTCACCTGAATGTTACGCGCGTGAGTAATGTCTTGTGAGGACAGACATGGGGAGGGGGGGGGGGGGTGTTTGGCAGGAAAGCCACCGTGAAAGTCTGTCACCGAAGGTGGTTTGGAGTTGTTTACGGGGCTTGAGGGCTTGAGGCCCGAGCAGACCGAGTGAGGCCACCCGGTACCCTAAGCTTCCAAGTATAACCACCCTTCGGCGTAACACACCAACCGTGCGCTCTCATAATTAACTTTTGGGCAATCCGGCGTCCGACTTTGTGAAACGAATAATTTGACAGAAATGCTAAAACGATAACAAGTTCAGGATAACAAATTACGTCCTCGTAGATCGCTTCTACTAGCCTCTACTAGGCTCCAATCAGCAATCGCTGAAAAATAGTAGAAGTCCGCCACGTGGTTTGCCTGTTGGGCACTTTCGACCGAACGACTCGCCTAGCAAACTATCTACTCTATTTGGCCGGTTTATACTATTTTCCCTGCGATCTGCGGAGCCTGGTAGAGGCTACGTTGCCACGCTTCACGGGAAAAGGCACGCAGACCCTCTAAGACCTGTGGACACTTGTGGAGCCGCCTTTTCCACGGCTGCGACTGTTTAGTGGACCGTTCACGGCGAGATCCGCGCAGGATTAACGGCTTAGAGGCGTCGGTACTTAAACTGGGAAACGCCCCTGTCCCTGCCTCCTGGGCAGAGCTGCTTGGTAGTTGGCTTGGCGGGTTTGAACGTTTTCTGTTGTCTTTTTGTAGTATCGAGTTCCTTTTTTTGCGCTCGAATTAAGCGTGGCCGTATGAGATCACACGATCAGAAAACAACGCGGCAAAATCGGCAAAATAATGCCGCAGAAAACCGCCCAGAGGGAAGTCTGCGCTGAGGGAGGAGGCTAGCCCAGTAACGTTAGGTTGTGCAAGGCCTGCCTTCACTTGCATGTTCATGTTTTGGTGCCCACAAAAGAACGTCGCTGATGATCTCTTCCTTACTCCTCCCCCTAGGCGCACGGAAAATACACGCTTACTGATCTATAGGCCACGCCAATTTATTTCATGGATACCATCTGTGCGCGCAGTGATTCTGTCCTGTTCCCCACCCCTAAACCTCTGTTTCAGACGTTAACTTGTACTTATTGCATTTCGCGAATTGTATGTAATGTCTGTCGACAATCATTCCATTTTAAGTGTAATAACATTGATAGGTTCGCTCGTTATTACTTTTCCTTCTTTTGTTTTATTTGTTTTATTTGTTATCAACGTTTGTCTCACTGTGTGCTTTATTGATTAATCGTATCGTCTATGTTTTTGCTTCCCCCAGTGTCCGTGGCCACGTGACTGAGCCATGCCCGTGACCATCCACGTGACCTGATGGCGACCGAGACGATCCTAACCCCGGGGGTGGAGGGGCTGTTCCAGCGGAAACGGTCAAGGTAAGGTGTGTGGGGTGTGATGTGTGGAGGGAGGGGAGGCACTAGGGGGTCGGACTCTGGGGGGGGGGGGGGGGGTACTGAGTGGTGGGTAGGGTGTCCATAACCCCCGGTCTGTAGAGGCTGTTCCAGCCGAAAGTGAGGGGGTACTGAGGAGGGGGGGGGGGGCTGAGGGGAGTGGGAGAGTCAAGGGGGAGGCTTAGAGAGAGGGGTATGTTACAGAGGGGGTGGGGCGGGAGATCAAAACCCTGGGGGTGGAGGTGCTGTTTAAGTTATCAAGGATGTTTCTGAGGTGTCATCATCGCAGACCATGTAGTCCTCATGTGTGTTTTTTTCGTTTCAAGGCATCCTCATTAGAGGTGAAGCATGATGCTTTTTCAAGTAGCTAGTGGTAGTGCAATGCGGCTTCGCCACGGCTCGCGTTTTTGGCCAAGCACACTGGGTCAACCTTTACTCTTCTTGATAAGTGTGTTGGGTTCTTTTACGCAGAGGTTTGACGCTTGAGGATTATGTGTCTTTAACCCACCAATATGGCGGATTGTATATTTTATTTTATTCTTTGGCTCAGGCCACGGGCCCATATTAAAAAAGGAACAACAGAGACAATATACAAACATCTACGTAAAACAATAACGACAAAGATATTACATCAAGTAGTGTAGAAACGAGATGGCGGTAGAACTAGTCGACAATAGTAGGGCCAATGCCCGCTAAGTGCAAAAACCTCAGAATTGCATAGCAGCTGGATTATACCGTTGGCAGACGCAAGGAGACGCGTCACAAATGAATGCGCCAACTTACGCCGCCTGGCGTCGAAGCTATCAACTCGACAGCTCGAGGAGAGTAAAGAGTTACTAGTAATCGTAGGCTGAGACATTAACATCTTAAAAAGCGTCGTATATGACGTCATAGTTACTCACGTGACTTGAACCGGCCAATCCCGTTCCTCAGCGCTCAGATCCTGTCGGACCCCCGCGTGCTGGCGCACCTTCAGCAGCTGCACGACACCGCGCAGGCTAACGGGCACCTCCTCGGGCAGGATGACGCCCCCGACCGAGACCAGCTCCCTGAGACCATCGCTAACTACAACCGCAGGACCCCCATGGAGGCCTTCAAGGCGGTCCTCAGAAACGTGAGTTACAGTTGACTTTATTTACGTGTTATACTTCAGTGGGTATTCTGAATGGATTTTAAACTGTAAACGCCAACACAATGAATTGGACTTACCCAAATGTTCGACTGATCAGCTACAGTCTTTGTCAAGGTGTGAACAATCCACTGCTTCTGTGACATCACGTTATGCAGATGAGACACGTGATTCGATGAGCAGTGGATCATATGTTGCAGAAAGTCTATGGCGCCCCCCGCCTCTGTTGAGGGATGGTTGTAAAGCCAGATTGCAAAAGAGTCTGATTCTGTGTCCAAGATCTTTAAAAAAATTAACTTTGTCCAGTGAAACCGAGTGTCCAGGGGACTCAATGTGTATGTGTTGAGTGTGTGTTCAGTGGGTATTGTTTGTTTGTTTGTATGTGGGTTTTTTTTATAATTGGTATAGCACCTTCAGGCTTTGCACACCAGTTGTGTATATAACAAGCCCAAGCTTCGTATACACAATACCGGACTGTAAGGTTTGATGCACTCACACCAGGGAGGACCCGTACTTTTATCGATAAGTGTGCTGGGATCTTTAGCATGTTATACTTTATTCTGAAAAAAAAAATTAAAATGTAATTGCCATCACTGAAATTGGACTTAAGATGACGTCGCGTTATGTAAATAAGACACGTGACTCGGTGAGTAGTGGATCATAAGTTGCAGAAAGTCTGTGGCGTCCCCCGTCTCTATTGAGGGGTGGTTGTAAAGCCCTGATGTAAATGGCTCAATAGAGACGGGGGACGCCACAGACGTTCTGCAACTTATGATCCACTGCTCACCGAGTCACGTGTCTTATTTACCATATACGTATTACGTTCTGCCGACGTGCTAGGTTTAACCGCCCAAAATGTCGGTTAATTCTTACGTCATAGCCATGTGAGCGCAAACACCTATCGGTGGACGCAGTCCTGATATGTCCTCCACTAATTATCCTCACAATCTCGATATCACAACAATTATAGTGCGTTCTTTCGTGTATTTGCCAAGATGTTTGGATCATCAGGTGATTCGCTGATAGAAGGAACTTAGTCTGTTCAGAAGAGCCTCCTTGCGTTGAAAGAAAAAAGTGCATCCAAGCGCTCCTTACTTGACCCTAGTCTTTTGAGTTCAAACCGCCCTTAATTATAAAGGAAGAGTTGTGAGTTTCCAATCCAGTTTTGTTACATCTGCAGGAAAACGAGATTGACTTTTCTACGAGGGGATAATCAGGGAGTCGTACAAATGTAACGTTCCTCTTTAAGTTTTTCCTTAGTATTAAAGATCATCTACCCAGCGCTAGCACTTCATAACAGGCTAGTTGGGTAGCCCTGATTCTATGTTTTTTATGTAACCGACTATATAAAGTAAAATCAAAACGACCATTTGTAAAGTGACATAGAATTTCCATCGCAACTCATCAGAATGTTGAATGTATCAAATGCACGTTTCGACAAAAGTAGGTAAGAATCTCGGGAATTTCTATAAATAGTAGATATACTAGTGTAATTAGTTTCCATCTTAAACCGATACAAAGCGCCTTTCAAGGGTCGTCTAAGTGGGGGCTTGCTTATCTACTAGTGTACGCAAACAGCGCGTAGTTTGTTGTGGTGGGCTCCAAGGTTTGTTTATAATCTCCACCGTACGTACCTGGCGACTCAGGTACGCCCATTCACACCCGTCCGACTCCTCTCACCTGCGTTTCCCGGTTACCTGCGCACGCTGTGTGACCCGCGGGTAGGTAAAGGTTAAAGGTCGTCCCATAGTCTTTTTGGGACAGTGGGTTGTTATCCACTGTGTCTAGGGCACGGTATCTGTATCTGTATCTATATAGCCGGTATAACGGCCATTCGGCATAACACACCAGCTTCGCAGGCACGCGGCGCAGCAGCAGCTGGTTATATTACGCCGAACGACCTGTCACGTCTAACCTTCGCCTATCTAATTGTATGCATTGTTTAAAGCTGTCTAATGAGGATGCTTCCACGGTATACTTGGTTGCAACGGTGTTGGAAGGCAGCCTGGCCCATCCCTCTCCTTCCACCATCTTTTACCTCCACAACCGAAGTCAGGTACCCATTTTCACACCTGGGTGGAGTGAGGAAAGTCGTGTTTTATGTGTCTTTACAAAAAGCACAACATGGATGGCATGTCAGGGGATTCAAAACCAGGACCCCTTGTCCGAGTCAGTAGAGAACACGGTAGTGCATTTGTATGCATGGATTTGCATACATTTGCATCTCATGAATAAATCTGAATAAAATTGATCTGTGCTTTCCTGTTCTCTGCTGGAGTCCGGATGGTAAAGAAAAGAGGCAATCGGAGATGGCAGACTTCATTCCCGTGCCCATACTGTTTTAGACGCTTCTAGCCCCACAGATAATATAGCATAATGAATGTTTATATTGGGAATCATTGAAACACACAGATAGTCGGACAGACAGACAGACAGACAGACAGACAGACAGACAGACTAAAGACAATACTTGATTTACTTCACGGTTTAGTAGATAAATTCAACATGGTTTTTATTAAGTACGAAAGCAAGCGACTTTTTCTTCTCTGTCGACGTTTTGGCAGCTGATCAGCCCAGGCTGGGTGATGTGAACTTTCTAGTCGCCGTATCTTAACGTAATCATCACGACAAGGCTGCGTTCAATACGATTTATTCTGGTGAGAAGTAACAACCATCCACGCTTAAGCTTATCCTGGCTCCCAAGACAGAGCCACCAGCCAGGCCACAAATAAGATAGTACTAGTAGCACTGCGGATGTATACGATATATAGGGACACTGCATTGGGCATATATGTAACCACAGAAACACACACAGGCGAACTAGCCTCCACCAGGCCCTGCTACGGACGTATTGGTCGTAGAATTCGGCAGAAAAAGGAATAATCAGCCTGTAGAGTCAGTCCATGGTGAAGATCACATTTCGCCCGTGTAAGCCTGCAAATGAAACCCTGACAAATATTCTCCCTATAGCCGGCGTAGTTAGTCTGGTCAAGGACTGGTAGAGACCACAGGTGAACACGCGTAAAGCAATACTTAACTCCCGGAGTAAGAGGAACTTAATTGCACGATACAATGTATGGTGTATGGTAACAACTATTGAATACAGTACAAAATAGAGGTATAGAATGGAACTTAACATCCTAATTACTTATACAATAAGGGCTAGCTTAAGTCTTGGATATAGTGTTACAATCGAGTGTGGCTAGTCATGAGGTGAGGTATTTTTTCTAATGTCAAAGCAGTCTTTATATATATATATATATGTTAGGTAACAACCATCGAAGCGTGTCCTTACTCCCCAGTCACCCCCCCCCCCATTATTTACACCTGCCTGGCCCAGGTAAACTCACGTGGCCAGGTGACTCCATGTCACAGCCCAGCAGTACTTTGATTTCGCTGTTCCCATTGTGCGGCTTGTGTAGTGACCAAATACGCGGTGTTCAGTTCGCCTCGCCAAACATTCGGCTCCATTCACCGCCCGGAAACCCTACCCGCCGCGGCAATGTTGCCGTCCTAACGGTGGCCAGTAGTCAGACGGTTTTTCCGCGGTCGCGTCAGTCGTGGTCGGAGTTCCGCCGGGATTTCTGGAAGAATTATCCAACGTGCCGAGCTTTCCACCCGCGATCTAAGGTAAGCGTGACTCGTAAAATAGTACCGCAGATTCCTGCCTGGACCCTATCCCCACTAACATCGCTCTCAGAACTTTCAGAAACGTTACAAAGCCCGACGAATATTTCCTGACGACTCTAAAACGTTTAAGGCCCAGCTATGTGTGTCCCCAAAGCCTCCCCACCCATTACCCCTTAGCTGACAGCACACAGTTGTCTTCTAAGTGGACGTTAGTCGTTCCTTAGTGTCTTAGAGTCGTACCTGGCCCCTAACCCCACAAGCAAACGTTTTAAGTGACATTGCATAAACACCAAGACTCCAAGTAACGATTTCAAGACGAGTCTCCACAATCATACGACCAAACTAAATGTCCCAAAAGGCCCCCACCTGTTACATTGTAACTTGTAGGACGCAGGGGCTCTCTAAGTGGAGGTAAACATACCGATAACCTACCGTGAAGAACACAAAGTCTTAGCGGGTCGAGTGGCTGTGACGCCCCGAGAAACAAGATCGCCGCCCAGTGGTAACATTTCACGGTCTCAATTTTCCCGGTGAACATAACAAGTATCTCAAACCTACACCTTTGCAGTCCCTGTCCTGTAGTTATCTCTCTACGTTCCTTTGGAAATTTTACAGTTACTAACTGTTAGAAAACGTGTTTCAGAGACATAACAACCACCTGTAGGTTTTCAGGAACCCGCAGCGCATGAGACGGCGGTTTCTGTTATTGATTCTCCACGGAAAGAGATCGGTTGTAACGCCCGGTGTTTGTTCTAGAGTTAAGTCCGCGGATTCTATGTTTAGTCGAGGCGATAAAAAAACTGCCTTCCCTACGCGCCCCCCTCCCCACCAACTTCTGGTAGGCTAATCAAATGTTTGGCAAGTTTGCTACGGTTTGGATATTCGTATCAACACTGACAAAAAACGGAAGAATATAGTCTGTAAACGAATAGAACAACAGGTGTAAGAATAAACGTTTCAAATAGAGAAAGCCAAAAGGACTACTTAGCGTCCACACTTTTTGTGAACTCAACATCACTAGTTTTCATCTCTCTATCAAACCAGCTACTGTCAATTCTGTGGTAGTCCCGCTATAAAGCCCTTGAAGACAGAAAATTGTAAGTTATATGAGTAAAGGTGAGATTGTTATAAGTTGTCACAAGGTTTGCAACGATGCATGACTGAACCGATCGTTTACAAGGATCTACAAAGCAACATGTCTCCGTCGCAAGACATCTGAATGTTGTACGACACATCCATAACTGTCCCAAGAATATCCTCAATCAAATCTGCTGTCATAAGCCTGTCGTAAGATTAATCATCAGAAACCAGGCCATAGAAAACGACTGTAAACCAACACTAACATTCTATCACCGCCCCCCTCCCCACCTAAAGAGAAATATTGTCCCAATGAGACATTTTATGGCGCTTATTGCCCGAAGACAAGTGCAGGATCGTGCCTGTACCGAGAAACCAGAAAACCCCCTCAGGTTTAATGGCGCTATCCTCTTGCGTCTTCAAACAGACCATAAAGTTCTGTTTGACGTTGGACGAGTCTTAATCACAGCTGAGTAAAAAAGGGTAACTCAATAAAATACTTTCAAATGATTCATAGGCACTCTAGGACTAAACCAGCGACAAAAACACGAAACAACTATACCATGATTGAGAAGTGACCTCATGTTAGGAAAATGTGTGTGTTTTCGCTCCAACTTCCTGTCTTGAAAATGTCCAAACTATATGATAAACCATTTTAAAGGGGAATGTGCCTCGCAAACAATCGCAGGGTATGTCAAATTGAATGACTCAGAAATCAGGAAACTACAACAATGTTTTACAGGACGTATATGAGTGTATTTTTGGTTTTGAGAATGACATCTATAGATGGCTTAACATATACTTAACAAAAATACACGATATAAGTTTCAAATCTTTGAAGAACACATTTTTGCCTTGTTTCCAAACACGCCATTTTGTGCTTACTTAAAAAATTCCCCGGTTCGACCTTTGATCTAGTAAACACCAGCTGAAGTTTAATGTTGTTTTAATCATCTGACTTTGACTCTTACCGACATGTGTCACCTTTTCCCCACAGCCGAACTTAGCAGTAAAAACCCCGCGGGAAAAACTCACAGGGTGGTTCTGCCCTAAATCCGGGAATGTTAACGGTGTTAGCGCTAATCTGGAGTCAAGTTTCCGCCATGTAAAGTGTTGAATGTTGTAGCTTTGTAAAATACGACCCTACAGGGTCCACTTAGGTCCGGCTTTATGTAAACATGGGTTCCTTGCACAGCGTCGTTCATGACTTGGATTGTCGTGTTCGTTCTCACGTTCAATTACTGTGCTCTTCTGTGGGCAGGACTCTGGTTTGAAATGCCGGCATTCAGATGTTGACCTTTGACCTTCTGGAACAGTCGACGACAATGACTTTGAGTTTTGAATTTGCTCATAGTTTGTTTAAGCAGTGTTGTTCTGTATTCATGATGTACCTTTTCTGTGCCCGTCGTTGATAAGATGTGTAGATAGACATCCCCGAAAATCAGTGTGTCCAGACGAAAGAAAGTCAGAGTCGAGTGTGTGTGTGTGTGTGTGTGTGTGTGTGTGTGTGTGAATATGTGTGTGTGTGTGCGTGTGTGTGCGCGTGTGTGTGTGTGTGCGTGTGTGTGCGTGTGTGCGCTAGAAGAAAAAAAACACATAGAAAGTTGACAAAATGCGACCAAACATTTGGAATAGATTTCCATGCTAAGCTACCTTTGGCGAAAGATTTGTAAGCCTATCTAGATTCGATTCCTAAAATGATTTCAACGGTTCTACGTAGGTGCTAACTAGTACTGTTAGCTTGTTTTGATTCCACGTATCCAACGGTTCATTATGTACGAGCTACCCGTTACTACAACAACGTAAATCGCGACAATAAACAACTCCGAAAGCACTTAGAGCCCGACAGGTACAAGCCAAGTAAAAGTCCCGCACAATGAAAACATGTCGGCCGCGATGTTTTACAAATTGACGGTTCATTACGGTAAGTGGGGGTGGGAGGGGTCGGGTCTAAGGGTCGGTTTAAGACGTTGGTGTTGTTGTCTTGAGAAGAGTAAGGCGTCGTGTTGTTTCCGGCAAGACGACTTGGTAAGACGGTTTATGTTTTCGCTGGCGTTTGTTTCTTTTGAGGTTTGTTTCTTTGTTTGTTTCACTGTTTGTGAGTTCGAGATGTATATACAGATGAAATGATGGATAAAACTGTGCTCTCCAAAAATGAGAGATTGAAGTTTGAGGCAACCTATCTAGCTTTCCTTCGAAATCGAAATTACTTTAAAAAGTACTCATTTTATCGCTGATATAGCTTTGCCTGGAATATCTGCGCCTCTAGTGGGATGTTAAATTCATTGTAAGTATTTTCCGCAATATCATAACGTGTTTTTTCTTCCTCACTTCCATTCATTGTATTGTCTTCAGCCACACTGCATAGATTTTAACACTATTTTGGCGTAATGGCCATTCAGTCTAAGCAGACCATTATCCTACCAAGCCTTCATAAGTATTAACGTTACCGAAAGCAGAAAACCATGCATCTAAAGTGATTGGCACGTGATTTCATAAAAACAGATGTAAGCCTAATCATGTTCAATTTCAACCATGTTAATAACCGTTTGTTAGACTGCACATACTTCACCATGTTTTGTTTACATCATATGATTAACTTGGTGAATAGGGCTTGTAGATATAGTCGTCGAATTTTACGATATTCTTCATAAGCGTTACCAAAAGCAGGCGATCATGTAAAGTAAGCGTGGTTATAAGGCGTTTTTGTGAGGAATTTTACGATAGTCTTTCTTACGAAACCTTCATAGTACGTCTTACCAAAAACAGGAGACCATGTGAAGTAAGCGTGGTTATAAACGTATAAAGCGCTCTTCGCTATACAGCATCGAATCGTACGATGGCCTTACGAAGCCTTCATGAGGCTTATCAAAACAGGACACCAAGGATCACGTAAAGTAAGCTCCGAGCGCTTTCATGCCGACATATGTCAGACCATTCACGACGCTGCTTGCCGTACTCCAGGCGCGTATTGCTTCGGTCACATTTCAAAGCCGGGGCCCGGCCGGGCTGTTTGAGAAAACAAAGAATAAAAGGCGCATATCAAGGATATACATAACGTATGGTAAGGAATAATTTTTCGAAAGTTTTGTGTGTTTTGTTGTCTTTTATGTCATAGTTTTCGTTCCCACAAGCTGCCCGGCCGGGCCCCGGGTTGGAAATGTGACCCAAGCATATTCAGGGTTACCACAGGGGAATTCACACCTTGTGTTTACTAAACTGTGCCGGGAAACTTTACCGCCCAGGCCGCGTTACGTGCCGCTCCCCTGGATTGGAATAGCCTCTAACAGGCACTTTCGGGTAGTGACAAAAACAGTAAGATTCAGGCTAAATCGAGTAAATCATTAACCTGACGAGCTAGATTACAGACAAATACCAGCTTTGAGTAAGCTAGCTAACTCCATTAGCAAGATATTCGCGCCAACTGGACAATTTCTGTTATATTTTTGAAGCTTCCGAAAGGCCTGGTAGAGACTATGAAACAGTGACGTCAAGCCGCGAAATATGAAAATACAGAATCATATTGAGTAAACCACAGGCTCTTGTTTCCGTGAGGTAAAAATAGATTCCAGACGTGTCTTTGACAACAGATACGGGAAATCAGAGCCCCATCATCGGCTGCCAGACGACCGTGAACTTGAAACAACGTAACGGTTTCTTTTTTTAAATGTAACCTCCATTAACATTAATCCACCGGGTTATATTAATCCGCCACTTTGAAAAACAGTGGGTTTGAGAGATCTCTAGTGCAGCACCCCCAGGTACGCACAGTTTAGATATACAGGAGTGCATTATACTGGAGGACATTGGGTTGTAGATCTGTTGGAACGTATCTTTTAAGGGTGGCGGAGTTATGTATCGTAGTGGAATTATACATGTTAGTAGAGGTTATGTCAATTTCTGGTGGTTTGGAAAGAATTTCAAAACGGTGAAACCAGACAATTCAGGGGCTTTGAAGACAAGAAAAGCAAGAATTCTGCGCGAAGATTGAGATAAACACGTTCCTTTGGTTAATGAATGTCAAGTCTATGTGGCGTTGAAAAGTTTAACGGTAAGGATTGTGCGTGTCTGGACGGTTGGGCGGACTTGTGATAGAGCCTTTGTACATGTGGAATCGGATCGACTTGATCCAAAAACATTCCAATGTTAGCAAAAGAAATTCTTATCCTAATGAAAGCTTCCAAAACTGCCATGGAACGCTGAACCATAAAAGTGCCAAGAAAACCAGTCGGGAAAAGAAATGTTTCGTCTCTCTTACACATCACGGCGGGAGGCTGCATTGTTTGTCTGTCATTGGTTGGTCGGTCTGTCGGTTTCTAGGTATATGAATATAAATTGATCATAATTTTCATTTGTTGGTTTGTTTGTTGGTCGTTCGGTCGTTCGGTCGGTTGGTTGATTGGTTGGTGGGTTGGTTGGTTGGTTGGTTGGTTGGTTGGTTGGTTGGTTGGTTGGTTGGTTAGTTGGTGGGTGGGTGGGTCGTTTGGTTGGTTGGTTGGTTGGTTTTTTGGTTTGTTGGCTGGCTGGCTGGCTGGCTGGCTGGCTGGCTGGCTGGCTGGCTGGCTGGCTGGCTGGCTGGCTGGCTGGCTGGCTGGCTGGCTGGCTGATTTCTTGCCTATAAAAAAAAGTACTTTGAATTTGAGTCCCCACAGCACTTTTCTTTCAACCTACACTTAAAATCAAGTAACTCTAATAAAGTAAACTGCTTCCCCTGAACGGAAATTGCCTCTGTTTGAGTTGTTTCAAAACAGCCAAAACAACACGGAAACAAATAGTCGAAATACCGCGGTCATGAAGAAAAACATCCAAACCTTGAGCCTCCATACAAGTCGCCGGAAACTACTTACCGCTACACATATCCTTACGTCAACAAAAGCACGATCTGTTGCTATGGTAACGCCAAAGAACAACAAGATTTATGATCGTTAATTACTGAATCAGATAACGCTTGTCCTTGATAATCCTCTGTACGTGGCGGCCTTTAAACTCGGCGCATCGGAGCGCTGGAAGTGACACCCCGGTGTAATGGGCCAGAATATACCCCAGTCTAGATTATACTCGTGTACATTCTGGGCGGGGGGTATACTCTGGCCTGCTACACCGGTAACAAACGAACATCACACCGCAGCTTAACGCGGCTCATAGGGTCGACCTGCTGCAAAACTTACCACTTTTACGGAATGAAGAGAAAGCACCTATACGCCTGGATGGCTAATGCCAGGTGGCACCTATACACCTGTATGGTCCATGTTCACCTGTATGACGTATGACAGGGGCAAGATATCAACCTGTATGACGTTTGACAGGTGGCACATATACACCTGTATGGTCCATGTTCACCTGTATGACGTATGACAGGGTACATATCAACCTGTATGATGTATGGCAGGTAGCACATTTGTGCCTGTATGGCGTATACCAGGTAGCAAAAATACACCTGTATGGCGTATGATAGGTGTCCCATGTCCATCTGTATGACGTATGATAGGTCCAACATTTATACCTGTATGACGTACGACAGGTATCACATATACACATGTATGGCGTATGATAAATGGTACATATACACCTATATGACGCATATGACAGGTACAACATCTATACCTGTATGGCGCATGACAGGTGTCACATATACACCTTTATGCCATCAGGTGGCACATATAAAACTGTACTTCGTATAACAGGTGTTGTCAAATATATACCTGTTTGACGTATAACAGGTGTCACAAATCCACCTGTATGATGTATGTCCGGTGGCAAATATACACCTGTATGACGTCTGACAGGTGTCCATGTTCACCTGTACGGCATATCACATGTGCGTGTGTGTAGGGAGGGCGTGTGGCGTCATGACGCAGCTACATTGTAGCGAGCCCCATGTTGCCACTCACAGCGCACAATGTAGCGTCTGTGTGACAAGTTGTGTGTGCTAGAAGCGGGAAGCGCCTCTACGCCCAACCGCCGTCTTCCTGCCGCCTTCCTTTGTTTCCCTTTCATCTGCCAAACCGAAGACAATAAACCGTGTACCCTTTTTCTGTACCCTCGATTCAATCACGCTGTTTGCGTTAGACCGGAACTGACGTGCTAACCCGTTTAGTTTACTTGATGGAAACCATACGGCGGACTTCAATGTGGACCTAACACTACATTTGTAAATCACTTCGACATAATGAAAAAAGGAAGTATGGTGACCGGCGTCCGAAATGGCTCATATTACTGTAAATGCATTCAAGTTCGCGTGGTTTTTATTTCACGCAAAGGCGGAAATGGAGGGTTCGCGGTGATTTTTAGTTTGCGGCAGCGCTTTAGTCACTTACTGCTACAGTATTGGACCAAAATGTTCGAGGTGGTTTTAAGTTCGCCGTGAAACGGTCGCCGCGAAAACCGCGAACATAGAACCACCGCGAACATTTCTGCATTTACAGTAACATCTAGTTTCCCAAGGTAACAATTTACTCAAGCAACTGGATAGATTTGGGCAATATTTGCTTCTGAATCAATAACTGTTACCTTGCCTATCTTATCACCTTCATCGACGTAACGTTTAGTTAGTTATAGAAGGTAACCGAAAGTTTTCTCTTAACGTTGTATACAATATTGGTACATATAATGATATGCCATATTACCGTGAATGTATAATTCATTCAATTAATGTTAAGTTATCCTTTTTGTATCCTGATGTGTTATGAGTTTTGTAAGGACTCCCTTGGAAAACAATTATTCAGTTAACTGAAGGGACTACCCTCAAGATTTATAGATAAGACAAAAAAGGGCATCTATTTTTTGTATAGTATATGTTTCTGACTGCACAAAATATTGTATTTTCAGAAAACCGAGTACGAGGGTGCCCTTCGGTTTTACTACGAGGACGGGGAACGAGAGGTGACCAAGGCCGTGCGCGTGCGCAATACGACCACCGTAGAAGATCTCGTGCCCACCCTAGAAGAGAAGTTCAACCTCGGACCGGCCAGTGATGGGGAGGGGAGGGTGCTGTTCCAAGTACAGGAAGGAGGTACGTCATCGGGAAGTTTACAACTACTTATGATTATCTAACAGAAGAAAACAGTGTATATATGACGTATTTTCAATGTCGAACACTTGACACTGGCAGGTCAAAGGTGGATGGAAGCCTATACCGTCCCCCGGCCTAAAGCGTGTGACGGATTACTATCTCCTAGAGTTTTTTCTAGAGTTTAGTACGTTTCTCCAAGAGAATGGATTGGCTTTTTTGGGCATGTGTGT
The DNA here is from genome assembly GCA_035149815.1 of Branchiostoma lanceolatum. Classification (NCBI taxonomy): domain Eukaryota; kingdom Metazoa; phylum Chordata; class Leptocardii; order Amphioxiformes; family Branchiostomatidae; genus Branchiostoma; species Branchiostoma lanceolatum. Next base: position 1,981,807 of record CM068873.1, read on the forward strand.
GTTCGTGTGTGTATGTGTATGTGTGTGTGTGGGGGGGGTGTATGTGTGTGCGTCTGTGTGCCTCTCTGTGTTTTGTGCTTTCAACTATACAGAGTTCAACATGGCTACACATCCTCGGTGCTCCTTTTTTGGGGTCTGTGGGACTCGAAGGACCTCAAAGCAATATCGGTATGCGGAGTGAAGTTTGCCGTCTCTGTCTTGTTTGTGTCGCACGCCTGTCCCAGTCGGGCGCTGTCTGGTAAACTGCTGTTGAAAGCTCCTGACGCTTCAGGACTAAGGGCCCCTTCACGCTTGCGCGCATATTCAAGTCCGTATGAGTTGAGTATCAACATTTTTTAGCTAGTTTTGGTAACCTTTGTGGGGAAGAAATTGTTTTCTACCTTGACCCATCACCAGTTGTGCAGCCTGGTTATTCTTCCCCGCAAACTTAACCTAAACAACAAGAATATCAATACGCAAACGGAATCACAAGTTTGAACGGTCCCAAGCTCGGTGTTTTGACCAGACATGCCTTGCTGAGCGGCGTGGATTAAGCGTTAATCAATGTGTACGGTTCAAACCAGCTGTCGGCTCAACGTTCCCGGCCGCATTGGTTTAAAGGCTTACCTGGTGCACCGTTCAAGGGTGTAAACTTCAGTCTTACTGGTACACATGGCGAATAACTCTCGTTCCATACTCCGTTAGCATTCCGTTTAAAGTACACGTTGGGACCGGTGCAATGGCCAAGAGTGTTCGCCTTTCATTCCGTAGGTCGAGTCATACCAAGAACAATGGCTGAACGTTACATACTGCTTTTGACATTCTTTGCTTAGCAAACAGCACTTGGGAAAGTGTACATCACTACATGTGGACTAGCCCCTTGCTGTAGTGATTGCACAAAGTTGTGCGGCCCAGGGGCTACTAAAACGGAGATGGGTGCCGCCCTATGCACCTTCCGGTGCGAAAAGGACTTAAACATTAAGTACAAGAGAATGGTAGATAATGAAGGCCTGAAGTGATATTTTTGTTGTTGTTTGATTATTATAAAAAGAATCCTTTCTGGAACGCCAATGGCAGATTATTATGACTTTGACCTGTTGCAACAACTTTCGCCTTTCCACACACACCCTGGCCGCGGTGTTACGGTTGAACACGTCACACGAAAGTCATCTGATTCTGGCTTTCAGTTCCTAGTTTTCCCAAAGACTCCTGACTATCACGAAGTAACCCGAAGGCCAGATAATACCATTGCCTGTATATCAGAGCAACGTTTCTCCACATTTTGAGTATGTAAACAGCACAAAGACGTTCATATTCTTGCTACGTTGCGAATGACATTGTGAAACGAAACACATGTCAATTTCCATAGTGTGCAATGCATTTAACGTCCTATCCAAACAGTTTGAAATATTGTCCAAAATATGTGTAACAGCCACATGGTAGGGCACTCAAGTTTAATTACTTGTTTCAACAGTGCTACATACGTAGAACAATAAACTTGATTAGGTAAAGATAGTCCAATCGCTTTTCTGAGGCCGTAGTGGCAGTGGGATGCTCTCCACTGTGTTTAGGGCATGATATTGGAAGGTGGGGCTCATTCCTCTCCTTCCTTCCTTTTACCTCCCCAACCGAAGTCAGGTACCCATTTTTACACCTGGGTGGAGTGAGGATCGTCGTGTGAAGTGCATTTCCTAAGGACTCATCATCGACAGCATGTAAAGCCCCCCTCTCACTGGACCCGCGGCACGCTGGCGGCGTCGCTGCGTCCTAAACTGGATTTGTGTTACCCTTCACTTTATAATAGGAATATCATTCAAAACGTACAGGTATGACCAAAAAGACAACAAAACACACAAAGCTTAAAAAGCTTCGTTTTTTGGCGATGAAATTCGTTGAGGGCTTTGTCAATTCGATCGGCCGCAGCGACGCCGCCAGCGTGCCGCGGGCCCAGTGAGAGGGGGGCTTTAGCTGCCTGATTTACCACGGCCTGCTTTGGAATTGGGACGTCTATTGTAATATACCAGCTTATATGTTCCCATTGTTGTCCCTACCCATTGTTCGGTATGGTGATTCATGGTTACTTTACTTTCCCTGCTTTTCATTTCTTTTCGTCCGAAGCCTTATTTGGCAACGCACCAAATATGGTAACGTCCGAGGGCATTGACCCATCCCTAATACTGTATACCTGTGCAAATACAGGTGACCCCGAGTACCCCTGTAGAGCCACATTGTAGCGGTTCCGGTTCGGCGGAGACCCCCCGCAGACCCCCACCTGTCACTACGGCACGGGAGGGCTTCACAAGTTCTTAGTCCACTCGTAATCGACATCATTTCATTTCACTGTGAGAGACTTAAGGACGTGTTGATTTGATTATATGGATGACATCGCACAAACATTATCGACCACACTGTTAATCGTACAAAGCAGCAAATGAGCAAATATATGCCTTAGATTGAAGAAAAAAAATGTTGGAAAACGGATACTAATCTGACGTAGAATGCCAAAAGTCAATTCCACAGTCAATAGAATAAGAACGTGTAAAGAACAAAAATGAAGAATCTATTATTCGGTATATCATACTCTGTACGTTCAGTCATTTGTTCAACCTTCCTGACCCCTTAGGTTTCGTAATGAGGCAACTTTTACATAATTATAATCAACTTAATAAAACTAAAAGAACCAAAGCAAATGTGAGCAAGTTAAAACATGTGAACTATATATACTGTAGGGGGATGCCATGCGAGGACAGAGACATACTTCGTTTACGGACGCCGTGGGATATTTTGAGGCGTGCCCCGTCAGGACCAAAGTTTGCCGGTGTGCCGGTCGGTTCGGGCTTTGGTCAGGGTGGGGTGGGGGATAGTCTCGCCCCAACAACTTCTCAAGGGCTGCTTCTGAAGTGCTCGAGAATCCAAGATCTAATCAACACCCTTTCCCAAACACCTAGTCTATTTCACCGTCTGTACCGATACTTTATGTTAAAACCTCGACCTAAGATTGGGCATACAAGAAATCGTTGGGTGATTGCCATGCAGAGATTCTGGAGACTCCGAATGCTTTATGCTAAGCTTGACAAGGTACGCTGTTCTTTATTTGTGTTACGAAATCACCGCGAAGTTGTGACCGGGATTTGTATTGGTACGAACCAGACATAACTAGCATATAATGATACAAAGGTCCCAGCACTGATGTACATGTACAAAGCCATTGTGTAGAAAAGAACTGAACAATCATAATATTGCAGCTATGACACCGTCTTGCACGCGTGAACTTGTATTGAACAGTCTTTTGCGCCCCATCGTGCAACACATTCAAACTATATGGAACTCAGCTGCCGAAACGCTATGACTAGCTTTTAAAATCACCACAACCGTTGCCGTTGTCGATTCATCCCGGACTGTGTGCTACGGGTGAAACGGTCACCACAGTCGACATATGATACACAGACTAGCGGAGACTGTAAACAATAGTAGTCGAAGCGTGACTGCCGTATGACACATGAGAGAAACGTGAGCTACATAACATTATGATATCTCACGCTTCCACAATGCTCTCTTCCATGCTTCTAAGAATGGCTACTCAAAACTAGGATGTTTTAACGTCGAAGCCAACCATGTTGGAAAGCCTTAAAACGTTTACATTTAAACTTGCTGGTAGATATACATTGTAGATTCCACGTGTTATATACTCGAGCATAGCATCTTGAATCAGCTATTCTGTAAATCTTCAACGTTATACTTATAGTTTTAAAGATATTTGAAGTAAAACATTTGTCAGTTCTGATTTTCCTGTGTGTAATCAAACGAAGGTGACCAGCTTGAAATTCACAGTAGTTAACGTTACTGTAACTTGTCAGTACTTGCTACCTAGGCCGTCTATTTACCTTTGTTTTGAGGAAGTTTGCCGAAAGGTTCAGTAATGTTTAGCCAACATGATCGCCGTTTGTTTATGTACGCACACTAAGCTCTCCTGCTACTCAAATCGCACACGCGTGGTATAAAACAACCGTTTAGAATGCCAAACTGTTTGGAAATAGTTGAACTGAAATATGTGAAGTACCTGTAGTCATAACAAAGTTTGTCTGCGCGTTGGTTTGTTGAAAATGTCTCGCGAAAGCGTTACACGCTGATGGGTCAAAGGTCAGGGTAGGCTCCCAAGATGGCGGCCATTTGTAATCAGCCGTGACCTTGGTACTTGTTCGGAGGCGAGGTCAGTCCTTGTTGTACACCTGTCAGAATACACCTGTCAAAATACACTTGTTATGACACACCTGTTGGTACACCTGTTATAAGACAGGTAAGAACGCTGGTGGCCACTGCTTGGAACAAGTATTAAACTGCATTACGTTTAGGTTGAATATGTTGTTTTGTGATCTTGTTTGAAAATTGTTCTTACGTTGCTATCTTTGCTTTTTTTGGGGGGGGGGGTATAGCGTTTCTATTTGTGAAGGTTTTTTAATCTTTTTCCTGGATAGCTGAAAGACGTGTCATCTGGCAAAGATGTTCCCCCCGAACATCAACTTTGTAACATTTCGATACTCACAAGTAAGAAAGTTTTGACCTTCATAGTAAACTCGACAGACTTTATTCCCGAGTCATTCTTGGTCATTCTTGACTCCCCTGTCGGTCGGTGTATATTCAATCTCTTTGAATCCCCTCTTTTCTTTTTCCAGCAGACGGATTTTTTCTACCCAAATACGCTTCCTCGGTGGGTGTTTTGCGTTTTGTGGTGCATTCTGTGCCTTATATTTGAGCAGCTCGCACCAAATCTCGACCCCTCCTGTCCCATGAGCGACCCGGGACCTTCCCACGACCCGGGACCGCCACTGGTCCATTCACGCGCTCGACCCTTCTGTTTAGTAAACGTCACGTATCGGATTTCCCCTCCCCGCATATAAGTAGCGTACACTCCTGTACAGCAAGGAACCGACACAGGTCTGTAGTGTACACTCCTGTAGTACAGTAGCGTACCGACAAGGAGTCCGGCTGGTAAACAGTTGCCGGCCTTTGTCCTCCTACAACCCGGGCGGATCAAAGGTGGGACTGACGTCATCTCCAAGCAGACGTGTGGGGTATCGGTTTGGTTTTATATTCCTATATCCACCTGAAGTACAGTCGTAGGTACCCGTCTGAGTAGTGAGGCTGCTGTAGTGCCTTTTAACGTGCTCGAGGCACCTCCTCGATCACGGGATCCCCATTTTACGGCCCTTCTGAAAGATTAATGCAGCTCCAACCAGGGCGCCCTTCCCCGGATTCGAACTAGGGTCTCCTAGTAAAATAACTATTTAGAACCAGGAGCTCAACTGTTAGGCTACTACCAATAATGAGCTGTACGCGGACAGTCCTTTTTCACGTGTTCTGTGGCGTTTTGTAAACTCTCTCCTTTTTAGTGATCTCCAAGCTGACTCTTTTTGGCAAAAGTCGTGTCGGTTTCTGACTGAACCCAAGGTCTGACCTTAAGCGCCCCGATCAGCTTGGATATTATTTTCTAACTACTGTAAATGCATTTAAGTTCGCGGTGGTTTTAAGTTCGCAGCAGTGCTATAGTCACATACTGCTACAGTATTGGACAAGTTAATGTTTGAGGTGGCTTCATCTTCGCGGTGAAAGGGTCGCCGCGAAAACCGCGAACATAAAACCACCGCGAACATTTCTACATTTACAGTAATTTTGAAGTTCGAATTCGAAAACACTAGGACTTTTCAAATCGCCAGACATTCTTTTAAAAGTTAACGTTATGAAAGTGAGGACTTAGAGGTGATGGGCCAATCCCTTCTCTTCTCAAAAAGTGTGCTGGGTTCTTTTATGTGCAGGGGTCTGAGTCTAATGCCTAAAGCTTCCTCATAAACGTCGGCTTTACGTCACCATCCGAAGTGACGAATGCGATCCCGTACTGTCCTTACTGGGGTCTTAAAGCTTAGCCGCGCGTTTTCTGCCGGGCGGTTTCACCACAGCCTCTCCACTCACCTCTGTGTGGCGTTAGTTTAGTCTTCAAACGCCGGGAATCGTCAGCCGAGCAATAGCGGCACAATAGCGGCACAATAGCGGCACAAAAGCGGCACAATGGCGGCGTTATGACGGGGATGTAGGCGTGCAGAGTTGAGGACCACTTCTGATATTTCCATTCAGGGGAGGGGGGCGTCACCGGCCGTGCGCCGCTGGAGCGGACCCACTGTTACTTACTAAAGCTACTTAGCTAGCAGGCTTGCGAGTTGGGCTTTTTTGTGCTTATCGACTACCATGAAATAATGTGTGTGGGTGTCTGTGTTTCTGTGTGTGTGCATGTGTGTGCGTTTGTGTGCGTGTGTGTGTGTGTGTGTGTGTGTGTGTGTGTGTGTGTGTGCGTGCGTGTGTTTGCACGCGTATGTGTGTGTGTGTGTGTGTGTGTGCTTGAGTGTGTGTATGTGCGTGCGTGCGTGTCTACGTGCGTGTGCGTGTGTGTTTGTGTGTGTGTGTGCGCGCGTGTGTGTGTGCGGTCTGGTTATCGAACCGAAACAAATTAATTATTCGGCCGCAAAAAAGATTGTCAATACGCAGCTCATGCGGACTTGAATGCACGCGCAAGTGTGAGCGGACCCTTATCCTTTTGTTGCTGGTTGTAGTGTCAGCTTGTCTTTCCTTCTGCTGAACGGTTCTGATGTGGTTGACAATAATGGTGCGTTTGTTTACATACTCTGTAACGATCATGTTTAACCACCACATTGTTTATTTTTCAAAACGTAAACAATGCCCTCCTCCCGGTTTGTCCAGTGCTCTACTTGTACAGGCGACCTACATAAACAAACCTCTCAGAGTTGTACACTCGGCCGCCCCTGTCACTTAGGGCCCTGTCACACTTGTGCGTATATTCAAGTGCGCGTGAGTTGCGCATTAACATTTTTTTCGTTTAAGTAAGGTTTGCGGGGGAAAAGTTGTTTTCTACTTTGACCAACCGCTGTGCAGACTAGTGATTGAGTGAAGAAATCACTTAATCGGCTGCAAACTTAACCTAAACCAAAATCATGTTAATGCGCAACTCATGCGGACTTCAACGGTCTATACGCACAAGTGTGACAGGGGCTTTACGTCTTACCCGGGACCCATTGTTAGTATGTGGTGCAGTTTATGTACTTTGCCGTCTCGTAAGTCGTTCGTTCTTTTCTAATGCGATATTTCATGTAAGTGGCGTTGGCGTAACGGTTTGGATGTTCAGCTCAGAACCCAGAGGTCCTGGGTTTGGATCCACTGACATGCTGCTGACGTTGTGCCCTGGGGAAAGGCTCTTAAGACGACTTTCCTTACTCCACCCAGGTGTAAAATGGGTATCTTACTTTGGTTGGGGAAGTAAAAGACGATGGAAGGAGAGGGTTGGGCTCCGTCCTCCAATACCGTGCCCATGTGAACAAAACGAACGGACACGGAACATGAAGTTTTGGCTTTTTCTTTTCTGACAGCCTCTCTTTCCAGTCGGCCTTTCTGTTAACAACCGTTCGTGAGCGAAGTATTTAAATTCAACACCTTAAAAAAAAACTAATCGTTGTCCGCTTATGGTCCTCGGCGGGCAGGCAGCCATCCCAGCACCGTAGAGATACCGGGGAGCTTCCGATGGCATGGCTACCAGGCTAACGACGGCTGTGTCGAGCCGGGTAGCTTCCTTCGCAGGCTTCCTAGAACGGCGAGCCGGGCGAGGTATATATTTGGAGAGGGGGTGACGCAAGTTCTTACACGGGCCAAGGTTCTCTAATGCCGGCAAGGGAGTTTCGCTGCCGAGGAAGTTATGTCGCCGAGGGACGATCGCCTTTCTATCTTTTATTCTTTTGGATAGAAAGGCGATCGTCCCTCAGCGACATAACTTACTCGGCAGCGAAACTCCCTTGCCGGCATTAGAGAACCTTGGCCCGTGTAAGAACTTGCGTCACCCCCTTCCCCCAAATATATACGCCGCCGTTCTAGGAAGCCTGCGAAGGAGGCTAGAGCCGGGGCCCTTACAACAGTAGTGTGAATGGTAACGCTAGTGACTGGTGTAGCGAGCGCGTGTGACACAGAGGCCTTTAGCACACCCATGGGTAAGGTTACCCGTGGTAGTCCGGGGCGAAAGCTTTCTTTTTGACACATTTTCCGCTTGGGAGACTCTGTGTGCGGGATTGTACCTCGGGTGTCGCAGTTCAGGTCGTGCCATTGTGCCTGGTGTTTCTTAAGTGGTTCCTGGCCTTTTTGAGGCGACGTTTAAGCACCGTGAAGACTTTCTTCAAGTTTAGGAGGTAAGCTCTCCTAAGGAGCTCTTTCTAAACATCTGGTGTGAACCTACGCTGTCCTCGGTTCTTGGGAAGTGGGGAGGCGTGCCTAATTAATGCTGCGGTACCAATTGCACCGGTGCCCGTCAGGGGTGTAGTCCCGGTCGGGTCCCGAAGCCACAAATTTGTCAGGTACGGGGGGGGGGGGCACCTCCCGGTGTTCTCACGGTTAGTTCACGGCGTTTATTTGCTACCGGGTCCCGCGTTGACTTTAAGTCCGAGCTAAAATGATTCGGGGTCCCGGCCGGGCTAACCGCACTGTGTGCAACGGGACCACGCAGGGGTCACGCCCGAAAGTGAAAAAAAACAGCCCATGAACCACCCAGCTGGACCCCTTTTTTCAATTAATTGTGTACTGAATTGTCTCTAGTATTTTATTGTTGTATTTCAATGTAATTGTAATGTTAAGTGGTCCGCAACATCAGCTTGGCTGCCTGGCGCTTCACTATGGATTGTCTTGTTGCAATTCTTAATAAAGAATAAAGAATAAAGAATTAATTGGGACTTAAGTATAACACAGGGCCAGCAAAACGGTTTCCGTTTCACCGCTTTTCACGCCGAATCGGTAACCCGCCTGGCCGTATCGGGTGTCCAGTTATTAATGGATCGCTTATAGATATCAGATCAATGATAAGGAATGGAACAGGTGAGTCTACAGGTGAGACAAATGACGTCGTCTGTACAGGTAACGTCGAAGCTTAGTCTTCCCTTATTTCACCTGAATTTCGTGCCGTCGTTTTGCCTACTCTGTCGCGAGATATTGTCACATCGTAAGAGAACAGGAAGAAAATCGTTATCTAGTTAAGTTTAAAGCACGCTTACGTCACCGTGCTTACAGCTAGATGTTGAAAGGCTAGGTGTGACAGGTCGCCCGGTGTAATATAACAAGCTGCTCACAGTATCGCCGCTGTCTGCACATCTGGTGTGATTATATACTGGTTGACTACATGTATAGATTGAAATCTAAGTACAAATACTGATCACAACACGGACAAGTTGCCCTGTAGACGGTAACGAACGTCTTCTACGCCAGGCTGTACGGACTGACGTTTCATCCTATCTTTCTATTCTACCGTCCCCCCAACCCCCTGCCCCGGCACCCCCTCGTACAACCCGTACTCGTGTCAACCGTTGCATGAGTGTTGAATGAGTCCCACTACGGGCCATGATAGAATCTTATGGTGGATTACGGATAGCAAGCACAGTCATGCAGGCTATGTACGTACCGTGCACCATACACACATTAACGTTTAGAGAAAAGTAGTAGAAACTATTTTTTTTTCTAAACGTTAAATCGCGGTCGCTTTCAATCACTTCCAAAGTGCCAAAATTGCCAATCTGAAAACATCTTTGGAGGGCTGACACCTTCCACCATCTCACTGGCGAGTTTGTTTTGTCAGATGTAGTCGTTAACGCAAGTTAGAAAGGGATTTGTCGGGAAATGGCTGATACGAATCTGAGTTTTAATGCGATTCACGTGGTTTGATTGGTCGGGGTGATACAGTGGCGTGACGGTCAGCAAAAGCGTAACTTTCTAGATCACAAGATTTGGGGCCCGCGGGTGTACGTACTGTATAAATTGTACGTAACCGTAATGGACTTCTCGACCTCGACTCATACGCCACAAAAGAGGTGCCGGAGCATGTGTTTATAACCCAGGGAATGGCCATCATGGATTGCCTGTAATGTGAGTTATGTTCTTCAGCAAACCGGTACCTTCTCGTGCCCCGTCTGTCCGTAATGTGTGAAATCAATCGGTACAAGATGTCAGTCCGCACGACCACGACACAGAAAAATTATCCAGTTTGTCTAATTACCATTTGCACAACTGAGGAAATAACACGAAACTCATCCGTGTAGCGTTTCTCGGCTTGACGTTTTCAAGAGAGAACACAATATGTAGAGATGCTGGGATTACTGGAAGTGGATTACGGTAATTGAAATTCGATTCAGTTGATCTGAAGCACAGCCAGTAGATACCCATTTGAGCAATGAGGCTGTTGTGGTTCCTTTTAAAGTGCTCGACGCACCCCCGGGGCCCCTCGATCGCGGGACCCCCATTTACGTCCCTTCCGAAAGACGAATGCAGCACCAACTAGGATGATCTTCCCCGGAAGGATGATATTTTAGTCAGTGAGAGAGCTGGCGTAGCGGACATACATCATTAATCCATACGCATTCCAGCTTCTCCAACGTTAGGATTGACATTGTTGTAACAATCGCCTACTTAATGCTAGTGTTGGCTATATTTCAACTTGTCCTTTTCAGTGCTCTAACATCCCTACAAAAGCAACTGTAACAATATTCGCCATGATCTGACGTCGACCGACCCTCTACAAAAACCCTCGTTATTAACCGCTAAGTGCCGTGGTGCTACTGTTGTGGTCTATCGCTTCAGAATCTCAAAAATTCGGTTTATATAAAAGACAGACCACTCACAGGACTTCCCTTTACTGATGTTTGTGTGTCTATTGCTTTGGATAACTGAAGCGGAAAATGGCTGTACTTGCTGAACAAAGCTATGGCCTTAGCGGGGTTCATGTGCCATTGTGAAATGTTTTGAATAGAATTTTGTTAACTTGAAAGGCTTTTAAGGTCTTTGTTCTATTTCTGTTGCGAGAAATGCTTGTCATTATAAGGATGTCCTTGTAAGTTGTAGCTCAGTTGGTAGCAGACTCACAGTCAGAGCTCCTGGTCCAATTAGTAGCTAACCGGGAAATCCGGTTCGGATCGGGGAAAGGCGTCTTGGTTGGAGCTGCATATGTCTTTCGGAAGGGACGTACAATTCGGGCCTCGTGATCCAGGAGGTGCCTCGAGCACGTCAAAAGGCCTTACAACAGCCTCATTACTCAGAAAGGTACCTACTGGCTGGACTTCAGATGAAGGCACTACAACAGCCTTATTACTCAGATGGGTACCTACTGGCTGGACTTCAGCTGAAGACACTACAACAGCCTTAACGTATTACTCAGATGGGTACCAACTGGCTGTACTTCAGATTAATAGATTATTTCTCCAGTACCGAAAGGGAAATTGTTACATTTGCGTAATGGTTCGAGGCTGGTAATGTGGCCAGCTGGTGTTGCGACGTTCCGTTGAGCGCCCGCTGAGATGTGACGTGTTGTAGGCCCCCATTCCACTTGCGCGGCGACTTCTCTGCGACCTCGCTGCGACCGAGCGATTTGACAGAGCGCTCAACGAATTTCATATTATCACTGGATAAAAAACGATTTTTTTTTTACACTTCGTGTGTTTCGTTGTCTTTTCAGTCGTACTTTTACATGTTGCATGATATTCCGATTACCAAGTCAAGGGTTACACAAATCCGATTGAGGTCGCAGCGAGGTTGCAGCGTGGTCGCCGTCAAGTGGAACGGGGCCATTGCGCGCCCAACTGTGCCCTGAGCTCCCGAGCCTGATGGATGAAATGGTCATGCGGCTTGACGCTTGGGAGACAAGTGAGAAGATTCATGTGCAGAAGCGCCTCCTTGCGATGATTGCACTCGTTGCACGCTGCACATACTCGGGAATTCGTGTCTGAAAGTGATGCCTGGATGTCGTTATATAGTTTGTCATAGAATGTCTTAAATCTCTTCATTTTTAGTAAATGAATGAGAAGGTGGGGGTAAGATAGCTTGTTAGTGAGTGAGTGGGTGAGTGGGTGAGTGAGTGAGTGAGTGAGTGAGTAAGTGAGTGAGTGAATGAGTGAATGAGTGAGTGAGTGAGTGAGTGAGTGAATGAATGAATGAATGAGTGAATGAGTGAGTGAGTGAATGAATGAGTGAGTGTGAGTGAGTGAGTGAGTGAGTGAGTGAGTGAGTGAGTGAGTGGGTGAATAAGTGAGTGAATGAGTGAATGAGTGAGTGAGTGAATGAGTGAGTGAGTGAGTGAGGGAATGAGTGAGGGAATGAGTGAGTGAGTGAGTGAATGAATGAGTGAGCACACGAGATGGAAATGATAGCAACAGCCTGCAACACACGCGCAAAGAACAAAGAACTTACAGACATTGATATAGTAAAACCCAGGAACTGAGACGAACAGAGGCTTTAACTATACCTGGTAATTAGAGTCAGGAAAGGACACCAGAGAATGTATGTAAGGGTCGCAATGTGGAAACTGTGAAAGGAAATAGGGCTGATGACCATGTGGTTATGTGTGACGACAACTTAAAAGCCGTTAAAAAAATTATACCCGATAAGGGGAGGAGAGACAGAAGTGAATCGAGCACTACAGAAGAACAACAAATAACACAAGCTTTGACATATCGATGTGGCAGACGTCACATGCCGTGAGATGTGTAAATATGTTTTGTCTTTTATAGATGTATCAACACTGTTATATTTAACTGAAGTGTGATGAAGCTATGCGGATAGGGCTGATGACCATGTGATTATGTGTGATGACAACTTATAAGCCGTTGAAAAATTATTCACGGTGAACGAGCGCCACAGGCTTAGACATATAGATGTGACGGATGGCATATACCGTGAGATTTGTAAATATTTCTGTCTTCTAAATATGTATCAATACTGTTATATTTTAAATGTGCTATGCTCTCCTAAGGGATGAATAAAGAAGAAGAAGAAGTGAGTGAATGAGTGAGTGAGTGTGTGAGTGAATGAGTGAGTGAATGAATGGATACTTGAATGGATGAATGAATGAATGAATGAATGGATGAGTGAGTGAGTGAGTGAGTGAGTGAATGAGTGAGTGAGTGAATGAGTGCTTGAACCTTGCTGTCCCCAAAATACGGGCTTTTGTTTGTATACGGTGCTTACGATGTAGTGAATGAATGAATTGACGGATGGAATGAATGACTGTTGAACTAACAAACAGCTGTACCTCCTCATACAGATGCCATCCTGCTAGATGGAGAAGAGCGCCCCCTAGAGATCGCCGTGAGTGTGCGCAGCACGCCGAGGTTCGTCCTCAGGAACAAGGGCAGCTGGAGGCAAGAGGTACCTGCTGGGGCTTTATCTGAATAAAAACACTCTTTTTACACAACCAAGTGATGCCGTTCCATGTGGCTGTATATATGTAAATCGTAGCGTTTGAAAATGCATTTGTAAGCAGCAACACCTGTGCCGCAGTGCAAAGTGAAACAGTCAGAATTGCCCTGAAGAAGGTGACAGATGGTCACCGAAACGTCTGTTGAATAAATCACTTGGCTGTGTGAAAAGAATCTTTTTATTCAGTGACTTACCAACCTGATGAAACTATTCGAGCCTGTTTGGGTCTTGTGGAATCATTTGACTTTCCGTCCTTAGTTTCTTTAATGATTTGGTGTCACCAACGCACAGCATGTAGAAGTGAAAGACTTCTTCACGTGTTCACATGCCTACGTGTGTATTTAGGTAATGGAAACCACTGAGGGAAGAACACAATTATCATCGAAGATACCTTTAGAAACGACTGATAAAAGTTTCAGGTAGCCAGCATCGAATAACAGGAGACCTTCTGTGCATCTTACACTATTTAGGTAGTTGCGCAGATCTACAGCTGTACCCCCGCCAGCCAGGAGGAATACAGTGCACATCTTTTACTTTGGCTTTAGGTAGCCATTATTACATAACATGCATCAAATGATAAAAGACTTTCTGTACACACTCTCCTTAACTCAGGTCGTTGCGCAGATCTACAGCTGCACCCCCGCCAGCCAGCGCAGACTTGTACAGCACTACGGCATCGAGGCGGAGTTCGCCGAGTACTGCCACCAGCAGCTCAAGCGCCACTCCGGCTCCTCCGCAGACTCCTCGCGGTCCGGAGACAGCCGGAGCAAGAGGAGGGACTCCCCCAGGAGGAGGAGGAACAGGCACTTTCTTAAAGGAGTGAGCGCGTCTTGGGAAGGAACCGGCGGAGCCAAGGATGAGGATCATCGCTTGAGAGTAAAAACTAGACAGTGGAAGAGTTTTAGCGGGAAGCTGAAAAAGTCGAGTAGCTTCCCGTCCTTGTGCGAAGCCATTGAACTGTCCGACTCGACGCACTCGCTAAATCACGTGATGAACGGGTCGCCAGGCAACTCCAGCATGTCGTCTGCGAACACGTCGTTCAACTCGGGCCGGCCCAAGTCCGCTCATGACGACAGCATGGTGGGGTCACCCGAGGTCAGCGGCGTCAGGCAGCCCTCAAAGTAAGTTCTGATCGTATGTTTGTACTCACATGATTATGACGTAAGCATTGTCCGCCATGTTTGATGATTAAAACATGAAGCTTCCGGTAAATCTTAATTTGTATATGTTGTTACAGTTACTTAATTATGACATGGATACACAATCATTAGGGGGTAATTAGATAAGTTAAGGTCCTTCCAGCACCAGATGGTGCACAGGACGGCGCCCATCTACATTTAAATGGCCCTTGAGCCACACAACTTGCAATTACGACACCAGGGGGGCTTGTCCACTGGTAGTGGGGTTGTTAACTTCAAAACTTTCCCATTGTCGTTATGAATTTTGATATTTTGAGTTTTAACGCGCAAAGATTGTAATGTGAAACGCACTTCAGCGCTAGGCTGCCTTGTTTTCCGGTGATAAATAAACCATTCATTCATTCGAATGACGACTGCTAAGCATCGAAAGCAGTATGTACCATTTATGAAATTTTTGGTATGACCCGGCCGGGGATCGAACTCACGACCTACCGTGTGCAAGGCGAATACTTTGCCATTGCACCGGTAACAATGAAGAAAATTTCTTACACCATGACATCCTGTCTTTAAGGAACCGAGCCCGGAAAAGTCTTGGGAAGACGAAGTCGGTGTCTCAGATCTTCCAGCGCGGCTTGAGCCTGAGGGGGAAGAAGAAGGAAGGGTCTCCTTCTGAACTGTCCACGGACATGACAGCACCAGGTGTGCTTAAGGTGAGGCGACGTACAGGTGTGACAGGTGTGCTTAAGGTGAGGAGACATAAGGTGTGCTTAAGGTGAGGAGACAAACAGGTGTGCTTCAAGTGAGCCGACAGGTACACGTATACAGGCCTTGATCCTCCACCGTGCAGTTTGACAGCTTCCTGTTAGGGTTAGGTTGTTACAGGAAGTGAGGCGCAATGATTAGTCTGCATACCGCAGTGTTTGTTTACCCCGGCTCGCCACATGTGTAGCGATATAACGCGTTTGTTTACCTCTGGTCGCTACATGTGTGGCGATATAACGCGTTTTTTTACCTCTGGTCGGTACATGTATAGCAATATGACTCACGTTATTTGTGTACCAGCTTGATACATCTATAGCATCATGGTTTGTTTGAACCTTTGTTTATTCGGGTAAAATTCGTTGTAGCTGAGCGGATGTGCAGTCTGGTAAGCTTTTCATCCCAAGCCTTTTTTGCTTTTTGTCGAATATTTGAACGGACATTCTCGGGCTTCGTCTTTAGCTTCAGCTAGGCACTTACGTAGACAGAAACAAGGCTACTATGGTCTTCTTTATGAAAGAGCTTGAATATATGTCGGTGTTGGAAAACATTGTTATTTCTTTTTTATATCTGACCTTTTTGACCATCTCATTCTAAGGTTTCTTTACCCCTGGTTTATTTGACCTTGCCGTGACCTACTACCCACCTGTCCTGTCCTCCCCTGTACTTGACCTTGTGGTGACCTACTGAGCCACCTGTCCTGTCCTAACCTCTATTTCACCTTGGTGACCTACTGACCCACCTATCCCGTCCTCACCTGTATTTGACCTGGTCGTGACCTACGGACACACCTGTCCTTTCCTGTATTTGACCTTGCCGTGACCTACTGACCCACCTGTCCTGTCCTCCCCTGCGCAGGTGTTCGGCGCCATGATTGAACAAGGTGCGAACTACAAGAGCGTGCTGGCCACGCGGGGGTCCACGGCCCGGGAACTGGTCAAGGAGGCGCTGGAGAGATACTCCATAGACAGGTTTGTTTGTTTGTTTTTGTTTACTTGTTACTCTGGAACTGATTTACACAGATTTGAATTACATGTAATCATTTATTCTTCTACATACTTTGGTCCCATTATTACGGGGCGATCAAAATCTTTGAATTTCAAAGATTGAAAGTTGATTGAGGAACTATGATATGGCCTCCGTCGGTCAGTATTGACCATGGTAAAATCCTGTATTGAGGGACTATCGGAATACTAGTAGCATCTACCGATGCCAGGATGGCTGGAAAAATAGTAGAAATTGGCCAGATAGGGTGAATAGTATGCTAAGGGAGTTGGCTACAGATAGAGGGTCCAATCTGCAAGTGAAACCCTGGCAAATATTCTCCCTATAACCGGCGTAGTTAGCCTGGTAGAGACTACTATCGGAAGACCTTGGAGAGTATTGAGCAATTGCTGAAAACCTGTTCAGGACTTCGTCAAATTTTGTGAGCTCTCAGTGTTCCCTTAATTAATTAATTGATTAATTACTTAATGAACTTTATTGCTCGACATCTGTGCATGGCACAATAATGGCCTCGCCTCATTGGAATCCCCGCTTTGATATAGCGACAACGGCACAAAGACAGACGTATCACATACTTATCTATCTACGACCAAGAGATAATTGAACAGTCTGTCTTCGCGTTTGTTACTTGTCAGTTGACCTCTGACACTTCTATGAAATCCCCCACAGAGAGACGCATGCGGACTACGTGCTGTGTGACGTCATCGGAAGATTGCGGGACCCCCGGCCAGACGAGATTGCCCATCATTCACCGGGCAAAAAGGGAAAAAACGAGGAAAAGGTGAATTCCTTTCTGATCAAAAATAAGATGTCCTAGCAAAAATAATAACAATGGTAAGGTTAATTAATATATGAAATTGTGTTCAACATTCTATCTCTGTCAAAGACTGTGCATCAGTCAAGCAGAGCCAGAATCGCACTGAGTGTCTGAAATGTAAATCTGAGTGTCTGAGTTGTAACATTTTAAAATTATAGTGAGATGATCGACGGTGATTCCCTGAGAATAAATTGTAGTTAAGATTAGCTCAGTTATAAGGTTTGTTTGTTTGCTTGTTTGTTTTGTTGGATCTCCATTAGTGTAATTTTTTTTACAAACTTACGCTATTCTTCCTGGAGTCCATATGTTTGGATGTGAAAGTGTTCTTAAGGAATCTTAAGGAACGTTTCTCCTGTTCCTTCTCTGCTGTCTCAGATTTGGGAGGAGGAGTGCGTCAGGGTCATCGGTGACAACGAGAAGCCATTGGAGATTCAGTCGCTATGGAAACCGGAAACCGGATACTCCAGGAGGTGTGTAGTTTGTCGTCACATAATTAAAATTTGAGAGTCACTGGAATAGACTTTGATTTCAGTCAATGTCACTTATAGGGTCACATGCTATTTTCCTTATCTGCACCCTCTGTTGGCCAATAATGCTAAGATTACGCTTAAAGCGTAATCTTAGCATTATTGACCAACAGAGGGTGCAGATAAATTTTCCTTTCACCAAGTTTTCCTAACTACATGTTCGAAGTACGAAGAATGACGTAGATTCTTATTTTTCGTCCACACTCTTGGTATAAATATCGATTAATCGATTGATTGATTGATCGATGAATTGTCAGATTTGAGATGCGAAGAAGAGAGGAGATCCACCTGTTTCAGTCCGACGGCGTGGACACGATCACGGCGGGCATCAACGCGCAGGCGCGGAGAATACAGATGTCACGTGCTCGGTCGCGCACGGTCGGCGAGGAGGAGCTGTCACGTGACCTGAAGGACATCGGAAGCAGCATAGAGGTCAGTTTTTTTCAAGGTCATCTGATATAGGACTACCGTGTTGATGAAAACGAATTCCTCTCTGATAGACCAAAATGACCAAAAGTTTATTTTGTACACTAAAAACTATATCAAAATTTTGGAACACGCCATTGTGAAATGATTTTGAAACAACAGCGTTTTCAACAGCTTAGACGACAGCACTGTGTGTAAAAAGAACGCTGATATCGATTGTGTTGGTACATCGCACTGATCAGCTAGACAGCTGCCAACCGAAAAACAAACAACAATGTAAATGATGGTAAAACGGCATGAATTTCAAGATATAAACAATAAAAAAAATGGAAATGGATCAAATAGAGAGCATAAAGAACAATACTCTATTCAAGTACAAATTATAAACAAGTTGGACAGGATGGACATTTCTTTACAGCGATCAGATGTTACGGATTAACGGAAACATGTTAAATGTATACTTTTGCAACATGTTATTGTTTAATAGTTGTGAACAACAGAACAACTTTTTCAACAGCTTAACTCGAGACTAGACGACAGCAACGAGCAGGAGCCCGAAGAGACCGAGAGCTCGCAGGGCACCTCCTCGGCCTACAGCGTGCGCCCGCCCGTAGACTACCCCTTCCTCCTCACGATACGGGGCTGCAACCCGGAGCTGGACCTGCTGCTGTACCTGCTGAGCGAGCCGGTCGCCATGGTCGGGCGGGGCGGGGAGGTAGGCGGGCCCGAGAGGGGGCAGGGCGACGGCGCGACGGACCAGGGGGAGACCGAAGGCAGCGCCACGCCGGAGCCAGTGAAAGTGGACATCTTGTTATCAGGCCAGGACATCCTCCCGCAGCACTGTTGGCTGTGTAGAAAGGCCGCGGCGGACTCGGTAGACAGCGAGCCTGTACGGCAGGTGGTCACGGCGGAACCCCTCCGGGGCGCCCGGGTGACTGTGAACGGCGTCCCGGTCTACCACAGGGTAGAACTCAACCCGGGCGACCTGGTCGCCTTCGGGGAACACTACGTCTTCCTCTTCAAAGACCCGACGTCGGTGCGGGAGATCCCCAGGGAACTGAAGTGGCTCACGGGCCGAGAGTCCGCCGAGCCCGACTACGTCCCCGTCTCCCACTCGGTGCAGACCTCGATCGTCGACGAGAAAAGTCTGCCGGTCCCAAAAATGGTCCTTGAGGAACCCCCTCACCAGGAATCTAATCCGCCGGCCAGTCCCGCGGTAGAGAAAAAAGCCGCACCGTCACCGCCCAACCAGAGACTTCTTGATTGGCAGGCCGATCGCACGAGACTCAAACTCTGTTACCTTCCCGGGAAGGAGGACGACCTTCTGGAATACGTCACTACCATGGTAACCATGGAAGGTCCCGGATATAAGCTGGCGCCGGCGTACCTGATGTGCGCATGCGTGGAATACTCGGCTATGACTGGAGACCAGACGACAACCCGGAAGTTACTGTTGAAGATTTCTAGTCTTGTTCAAAGCATTGCTTGGGTGAGTGTCTCTGTGCTACTGATGAAAAATTGTGCATTGTTTTCTTTATTTCGATCCAAAATATGATTAGGAGTTCGTGTCGTTCACATTTGCTGAGAAGAGCCAAAGAAAATGGCAAAAATGCGGAAGTAGAAGCTCCTCATTAATTGCATGATTATCATGAAAGAAAAGGTTTTGACAATCATCTTCTTGTGTTTTCTTCAGGAGAGAACGAAGGAAATTTCCAACAGACCAGGTGACAGGTAAGTGTATTGAATTGAATTGAATGATTTTATTGCACAACAATCGCATAAGTGACAATGTATGGCAACTTACAGACACACAATAGGTAAACGTTTTTCTAGGCTAATTGTATAGGTAATAATGTATAGCAATTTACAGATAACGTAGTAACAATCTAGATCTATCTAAGAGAACGCCAGCGAAACTACTGCACACTGCTATAGTCGTAACAGCCACAAAGTTAGCGAAAATGGCACTGTCTGTCTGGACAGAAACTTGAACTATAGAAAAGCCTGATGATCAAAATGATCTACTGGTCGTGCCAAATCAAATCAAAACGATAAAGTGTCATTGTTGTCAAGGACGTTTTGCACGCATGTTCTTTGTCAATTAGTTTATCCCATCTATTTTCCGAGAACCATGATAGTAGAATGGAACTCGTTGTCATCAAGTACTGTAGGAGTATCTTCGCTGAGTAGCTTTAAAGAACGGTTGCAGTCAGATGTGCAAAGACTAGGTGTAACAGACCGTTTGGTGTAATATAACCAGCTGCCGCCGCGCGGCGTGCCTGCGAAGCGGTGTGTTACGCCTAACGGCGGTTGTACCGGTCATATAGATACAGATGCAGATACAGATACAGATACAGATAGATTACCAGAAATGTACAGACTCCTCCTGCACATTTTCCCTCCCCAGACCGAGCGACCCGATCCTGGCCACGGACGAGCTCCTCCCCCTGCTCAAGCCCATCATCTTCTGGATGTCCAACTCGCTGGAGATGCTGGCCTTCCTCCAGGCGCACCTGCCGGAGTACCTGTCGGCGCCCCCCGCCACCCTGCCGCCCAACACCCGCGCCTCCGTCGCCGTGGCGGACGAGGAGGTCCTGTCCGTGCTGGAGGAGGTCGTCATGTACACTTTCCAACAAAGTGTGTACTACCTCACCAAGGTATGTGTACTACCTCACCAAGGTATGTGTACTGCGTCGCCGACTTATGTGTTATTCCTCCCGCGCCTCCGTCGCCGTGGCGGACGAGGAGGTCCTCTCCGTGCTGGAGGAGGTCGTCATGTACACTTTCCAACAAAGTGTGTACTACCTCACCAAGGTATGTGTACTACCTCACCAAGGTATGTGTACTGCGTCGCCGACTTATGTGTTATTCCTCCCGCGCCTCCGTCGCCGTGGCGGACGAGGAGGTCCTCTCCGTGCTGGAGGAGGTCGTCATGTACACTTTCCAACAAAGTGTGTACTACCTCACCAAGGTATGTGTACTTCGTCATCAAATTGTGTGTACTACCTCACCAAGGTATGTGTACTACCTCACCAAGGTATGTGTACTGCGTCATCAAATTATGTGTACTACTTCACCAAGGTATGTGTACTGCGTCACCGACATATGTGTACTACCTCACCAACTTGAAGGTAATATTTGTGTACATGTACTGCGTCGTCGACTTATGTGTTATTCCTCACCAAGGTATGTGTACTGCGTCATCAAATTATGTGTACCACTTTACCACTATCTCATCAAGGTGTGTGTATTGCGTCGCCGACTTATGTGTACTCCCCCCCCCCAAGGTAACGTGTTCTGCGTTATCGATGTATGTGTATTATATATCACCTCACCAAGTTGTGAATTACGTCATCAACTTATGTGTTCTACCTGAACCAAGGACAAGGTATGTGTTCTGCACCTTCGATGTTTGTTCACTACTTCATCAATACGTGCATACCACCTCACCAAGGTATTTGTATTGTGTCATCGATGTATGCGTACTATTTCCATTGATACACAGTTTTAAAATCTATCGTGTAAGTCTGGAGACACATTGTACCAAAGTTGATGCGGGGTTGAAAAAATGATGTTGTTAATGTTTTAATGCTTATCTTTGTTACAAGACGGATATTCTCACTATTTTGTTAACAAGTGGAGACTCCATACACGGCAACACTGCCTAATATAGTATGTTTACAAACAACAAAACGAACTTGCTACTTTGGGGAGCTTTTGAAACGAAATTTGTCTCGATATCAACTCGGTAAAGTCAGATCTCGTCTTGGAGTTCTCTTGTGTTTGAGTAGTCTGACCGTTTCACTATTGTGGTTTTGCCCAGACGCTGTATATCGCCCTGCCGACTGTTCTGGACAGCAACCCTTTCGCAGAGGACGACAAGTCCCCGGAGACCCCCGAAGCCGGCAGGGCCTCCGACAAACCCAGCAGCCAAACCGTGGACGCTATCACGTGAGTTATAATTAGTCTCCTTTTGTCATTCTTAGTCCAGTTTGTCTAGCCTCTACCAGGCTCCGCGGATCGCTGGAAAATTGTGAAGATTGGCCAAATAGATTGACTAGCATGCTAAGGGAGTTGGCTACGGAGAGAGTTAGCCACTCTATTTGGCCAGTTTCTACTATTTTCCAGCGAACGATGGAGCCTGGTAGAGGCTGCAGTTTGTTCACTCATTGCGATGATCTTGTAAGAAAAAGTCCATTTCAGTGTTTACTGATTAGGCTGCACCAAGTAATTTTTATGGATGACGTCCTTTGGAGACCCTAGATCTAATGCGAGAGCGCAAAAAAAAACAAGAAGGACCGAAAAAAACAAGATGCCTAGATTTGAAAAATAATAGTCGACGACACATTTTAGGACACAAATTGAATGAGAGAACACAGTGTAACAACTAACAATTCTTTTATTCATCATGAAAACAGCAATAATTTGATTAAATCAGCTGAAGTTGAACAGCAGTTGTTGTCCTGTCCTATTTCTTTCCATATCCCATTGATTTTGCAGGCCTGCAGAAACATAGTATATTAAAAAGGCAAAATTAGTCGGTGATTAACTCTTCGCATGCATTACTACATTTCTACCTATGCTTTAGAAATCCTAATGAATAATTGTAATTATTCAAGAGCCAAATATGGACCAAAAATGATAGAAATAAAAAAAACACATATTTCCCCATCAAGTATAAATAACCAGAAACGAATAAATGATCATTATCCATGCAGAATAAATGAATGCATTCATCTTACACTCCCCCTTCCCAGATTATTTTTTTGTTGCACATAGTACTTGATCCAAAACAGACTAAAGAACGGAACTTTTCATACCTCAAAAACAGACTTGGGCCTAGGAGCTTCAGTTGGGGCAGCTGTATTGTCGACCTCCATGCGGATGAAACACCCGAACTACTTGGTTGCTTGCCCCACCTGCAGGCCGGAGTAAACTTCAATGCCTCTCCCGATCTTCTCGTCATTGCAGAAGAAATGCACTGTAGCTGATCTTGACAAGACTTGCTTAAAATTGTACGGCTGAAACTCACTCGCCGCTACAAGTCTCTCGTACAGTTGCGCGAACGTCAGCTCTCCCTGACCGACATCGAGAGCGTACCAATCAACAACAACGTTGCCGCCCTTTTTCACTTTTATGATCACATATTTAGCGTCCGAACCCACATGCTCTGTGGAATTCGACGCCATCTTACTTACTAGTACTACTACTACTGGTATTTTGACCGTGGTGCACATGTACACCACCGTTATACGGCACATGTGTTTATTCATGCATTTCGCGTGACGAGTTTTACGTTAATCTTACGATTTGGTCATAGTTACAGGACGCGGAAATTCTTGTGTTTTTTTTCTGGGAACAGACCAAAATCAATGCGCGCGCGGACGTCATCCATAAAAATTACTTGGTGCAGCCTTATGTAAAACTCAGGTGTTTTATGGCCTCAGGTGTTGTGTTACCTCAGGTGTAAAACTCAGGTGTTTTATTTCCCCAGGTGTTTTATTTCCTCAGGTGGTTTATTTCCCCAGGTGTAAAACTCAGGTGTTGTGTTTCCCCAGGTACGTGCTCCAGTCCACCTGGTCCATCCTGCAGGACTGCCAGCTGCACGGCCACATGACGTCACAGATGTTTTCCTACCTGTTCTTCTTCATGAACGCATCACTCTTCAACACGCTCATGGAGAGGGGTAAGTTTATAACCCTCAGCATGCTAAGGCTGCGGTTTGGCAGCATATTCATTTTGCTGATGGGGTTAGTCAGTATTGAGAAGGTTAACACAGTCTATATTTTTGTGTTTTTTTTCTTGTTCGTATGTCGTGAGTTCGATCCCAGGTCGGGTCATACCAAAGACTCTAAAAATGGTACATACTGCTTTCTCTGCTTAGCACTCAGCATTAGCCTCAAGCATCAAACCTCTGCACGTAAAAGAACCCAACACACTTATCGAGAAGAGTAAAGGTTGACCCGGTGTGCTTGGCCAAAAATGCGAGCCGTAGCGAAGCCGCATTGCACTACCACTAGCTACTTGAAAAAGCATCATGCTTCACCTCTAATGAGGATGCCTTGAAACGAAAAAACGAAGCAATACAAACTAGGGGCTTCAAACCCACACCACGTCTTCATTACACCACAAGTTATCTGCCACCAAAAAATCAAGACCATAGCACATCCAGGTCAAGAGATACAAACATGGGATTTCTGCTGCAGTACCAAGGTCACATACCAGGGGGCCCAAAATTGACCTTGAATTTGGGCTTCACAACACCTGTCCACATACCAAATATCATCGTAATCCATCAAGAGTTTCTTGAGTTATACTGACTACAGTGGTCCGGAAACACAAACAGACAGACACACAGACACACCCAAAACTATATCTCCATTTTTCATGGAGATAAAACATTGTCTTGCTGTCCTCAGGCGCAGGAGGGCGCTTCTACAAGTGGCAGAAGGGAGTTCAGATCCGCGGGAACCTGGACCAGCTGGAGGGCTGGGCGGTGGACGCGGGGCTGGGGGAGGAGGCAGGCAGGTTCCTGGCCAAGCTGTCCGCAGCCGTGGACCTCCTGGCCACGCCCAAAGTACACCTGTTACAGGTACAGTATTTGGTTGCTTTTCTTGATTGATAGATTGATTGCCAAAAATAATTACTTAAGCAATTGGATAAACCCCCACCCCCGGACGAACAACATTCAGTTACTGTTCCAAAATCAACAGTAGCTAATTGAACTATTGGCACAAAACTTTGTCTTGAATTCATCTTCTTTTAAAGACTACTTCAGGGCATCCTAAATTATCTCAACCTCATTAACATTACCTATTCAGAGTTTTGGTATAAAACCTGGTGTTCTCAGTCCTATCGTTAGTCACTGACGAAAGACAGTGGATACTGTCTGAAACGTCTGACTGTTTCAAAATTTTATCCAGTTGCTCGAGTAATTATTTTTGGCGTTGTTTTCCGTTGTTTTGTTGCTTTTCTTGATTGATTGATTGATTGATTGATTGATTTATTGGTAGATTGTTTATGTTTATGTTGTTGTTGGTGATGTTTACCGCCTACCGCCTCACTTCAGTCTGACTTCAGGAGGAGCTACGGCGGGATGTCCCTCCCCTGATCGCAGTGCAGCAATTGTTGTCTATGTTGTTGATATTGATGTTAATCTTTATAAGTCGTTGTTGATGTTTTACCCTTTCCCGTTCCCCCCCAGTCTGACTGGGCGACCTTACGGCGGGATTTCCTTGCCCTGATCGCAGTGCAGCAATTGTTGTCTCATGATGTTGTTGTTGTTGATGTTATCTTTATATGTCGTTGTTGATGTTTACCCCTTCCCGTCCCCCCCCCAGTCGGACTGGGCGACCTTACGGCGGGACTTCCCTGCGCTGAACGCGGCGCAGCTGCAGCAGGTTCTGGGGGAGTACCAGCTCGGCCCCGGCCGGCCCCGGCCCCGCGGATGGTTCCCGCCGCCGGAGGAGGTGGAGCCCGCCCTGAAAACAGGTGAGCCGCGGGGTTAAACCAAGGAGGTTAAAGGCAACCAGACCAATATTTGGGCCCAAAAATCGGATTTTGGAAGTCAATCTATTCAGTCATTTCTATACATGATTAGTTCAAACAACACTATCACAATGTATATGATGCAAAAACATGACGTCATTGTGATGTGAGAACCCACTGAAAACCATCGCCAGAGTTTTTGTAGGCTCGCGAAACTAAGGGGATCATCGTACAGCACACTTTTGCACAGGTTTAAAATGCTCAAAGATGTGCTAAACAGTATTAGTAAGTGTCACTACCATAAAGATTTCAGCATTTTCTTTATTTTCATTTTTTGGGCCCTAATATTGCGTTGGTTGCCTTCTCCTTGTGTATATCCAGTGTTACAGGTACAGGTCACATCAAGGGCAGGAGGGGGGTTATCCGTACAGGTGGCCTGGGGGTCACACGGACTGGCCAGACAGGCATCTGTGTCTATGGAGCAGAGATTATCATATGAAGACTATGAATAGATTAACCTACGACAACAAGAAGAAGGATGCATAATCATGACGAAAAATTGAGCGAAGAGAGAAGAAATCTTTGATTGCTCATTGTGAAACCAAGCTTGGTTAACCTTAAGGTTTGGCACTTTAAGGTGCCTTCCTCACCATAGATGTGAGACGTGGTGTAACGCTTCATGCATATGAGAAGGATGCGTATGACTGTAGAATATTCGTTCTCCTTCAACACGTGGTTTTTACTGCTCGATAACCGGGCTGCACAGCGGTTGGTTTAAGTAGAAAACAATTTCTTCCTCACAAACTTTACCTAAACCAAAAAAAATGCTAATACGCAGCTCATACACACTTGGATATACGCACAAGTGGGAACGGCCCTTTAGATGTGTACGGTAATTTAGAATGTTTGTTCATCGTAATCAGTTCTGCAAAGAACCGTCCAAAGATGAAGAAAGAGAGGTACACAGCGGAAAACAGGGGAGGATTAAAGCAGAGAATAAGCAGACATGACAATGAGTGCAACGCTAAAAAAAACAGAAAACCAAGGCAGGTGAAGAAAACTGGTTGCCAGATCTTTTGTCATGCCCCAACGGTCAAATAGTTAGACTAAGGATAGAAGAAGAATCAGTCCTAACGAATATTTCCCCATGTCCTTCCAGCGGACATCCTGGAAAGCTTCAACAACCACCCTCCTCTGGTGCTCCCGATTTCCGGCTTCCAACTGGACCTGGCCGCGCCGCCCGCCCAGCCGTCCTTCCGGCAGTACAAGGACGCCGTCTTGCGGCTGTTCGGGGAACTGCAGGAGCAGCCGCCGGTGAAGCGACCACAGGCGGAGCCGGGCCTGCAGATCATGGTCAGCCGCCAGGAGGAGCTGCTGAAGCCGAGTGCCACCTCCACTCCGCTGAAAGTGTCCTCAGTCGACCCCGTTCCAGCGGACACTCAGGTAAAGAAAGCTTTTTTTGAACTTTGAACCTTAAGCTGTGTGTAACGGCCCTTGTCGACCTTTGTTGATGTCTTATAACAGGAATGTTGTCTTAGATCAGGATATCGGTTCTATCACAGCCTTGCTGAAAATCCTCTTAAAAAATTTTTAAAAATTGATGTGCCGTATGGTAAGGTTGCTTTTCTGGCGGGTTCCGACCGTAAGTCTAAACACACCGCCAGTCCTCTAAGTGCGATTTGAGCCTCCGTAAACTACCTCGAGCTCAAACACTTGAATGCCTTGATTCTATCCCTGCCGTATTGCTGAAGCTGCCAGATTTTAAGCCAAGTAAAAATCCAAACTGTTTGACCCCTGACCTCCCCCACGAAACCCGCGAAGCATGCGGCTGCCCTAACTCCCTAGCTTCCGCGCTTCGAGGCGCTATACGCACGCCCAGCTGTTTTCTTCTGGGGAATACCCTATCCCGGTTATAACCAGGTGCAGCACATAGGGCATGCTTCTGTATCCCTGATCAAACCGGGACTGGCAGCTTAAGGGTTGTTAAAGTAGCGTGATTCTATCCCTGCCGTATTGCTACTTTTAAGGTTCTGCTCATTTGTCGTGAGTTCGATCCCCGGCCGGGTCATACCAAAGACCCCCTGCTTAGTACTCAGCATTCGGGAAAGAGTATGGCAGTTAAACACACACCACTACCAGCGGACTAGCCCTCTGCTGTAAAATTGACTTGCACAAAGTTGTGTGGCCCAGGGCTGCCGAAACGGAGATGGGCGCCGCCTTATGCACCGTCTGGTGCGGGAGGGAAGGACTTTAACTAACTTTTTAACTCATTTGTGAAACTCTTATGCCCCCCCCTCTCAGGGCACGTTCACGGCGCGCGTGGTGTACATGAGCGACGACGACTCCCTCCACGACGGCGTCGCCGGCGACGTCAGCAGCATCAAGGAGGATCCGCACAACTACGTCGACGTGCGCGACGACGTCGAGGTGACGTCACTGTCGTCCAGCGGACTGCGCGTTCTTCCCGTGAGCGAGGTGACGTCACTGGCGACGATAAACGAACATGACGTCACACCACAGCCGAAGGGAACACAACCTGACGGAATCGTGGACGAAACGCCCCGCGGAAAACGTAAACTGTTCTCTCACTGTCGATTTGATTTTCGTTTTATTTATGGAATACTTCATATAAATCCTTTATTTTTAGCTTGATACTTAGGAGCTCTGTTGGCGATAATGAATGATTAGTTTATCATCATGGCGCAAGTTTTCGTCCGAAGGCTATGAATGCAGTTGATAGGGCAAAACAGAGGATGAAGTGCAATCTAATGCATGACGAATATATATATACATATATATCACAATTTTGATGATAATTTTAAAACACAACTAGTGAGGCTTGACCTCTTCATTTGTAGACTAGGGAAGACCATAAAACCTACTTTGTGTGTTCTATTACTATAAGAGGAGAGTACTTTTCTTTTTATCTGTAGAATTACTACTAATGATGAAAGGATTTTTTCACCCTCCAGCCGATGACGACATTTCCGGGAATCAGAACGGGTCTTCCCGGAAGTCGTCAGTGGTGGGGTTACTGGAGGGCATCAGGCGGGATGATGACGGTCAGGACGAGGTGTTCGTGGTAGACCTGGGGCGGAGTCCTACCGGGCTGGGGCTCGGGCTCATAGACGGGCTGGTGAGGAACACGTGCTTGTTTGTTTGTGTGTTTGTTTGTTTGTTTGTTTGTTTGTTTGGCGAGATGATGTTTAAGAAATTCTAGGAAACGAAAGACCTTGGAAAATGTGGATCAAAATACGTCTTTCGACTTGGCTCTGCTGACGGAATGCATTGACAAACAGTCATTGAAAATTGCGTTGATTTCCATGATACAAGGTTGGTTTACTTGCTCTTTTGAAAATTGCATCCATGACTTGTTTCTGTTGCTGTAGTTTCCTTGTTGTGACTGTTTGATGTATCTATTCTGCAGTACACTCCACTGAAGTCTCCGGGAATCTACGTCAGAACACTGGTGCCGAACGGACCTGCGCACAAGGTCAGAAAAATCTTTCCATTTCTTTCTCTTCCTCCTCTCTATTCCTCTACCCCTCTCTCAGTGTGACTCTCTCGCTGCTCCCTTTAGAAAGCTATATAAATCTTAAAGTAACATCAATATATGCATATAAAGTCAATGTATATGTTACTACTATATGTTACTTTTCCTAGTCCCCTTGATGTTCTGATGTGTTTTTGCACACATATTGTGAGGATGCATTTTCAGCCTCTCTCTCGTAAATGACTGGAAAGATAAGTGAACGAACGTGTTCTTGGTTTTGTCTGGGCCTATGCTCTCCCCCTACACTTTTGCTTTATACGTTTACTTACTTCACTGTTTATGAATAGCAAGGTTCTTTTATACACAAGAGCCGACGTTTCGATGACTGTCTGTCATCTTCATCAGGGCAAAACCGACTGAAGATGACAGACAGTCGTCCAAACGTCGGCTCTTGCATAATACATGGTTGTGAATGAAAGAACCTTGCTATTCAGTCATTCACCAACCTGATGAAATGATTCACGGAAGTTGATGAAGGTTAGACATCCAGGTAATAAGATACGCCAAAAATAGTTACTCAAGCGACTGCATAACACTTGGAAAAAAAGAATTCAAAATTCTATCCAGTTGCTTGACTTACTATTTTTGGCGTATTCACGGATGGTTCACTGTTTATGTTTTACGCAAGTAACTTAAGAAACAAACGAACGAGTGTGTATTCCCCAGGACGGCCGGCTGAGACTGGGAGACCGGATTCTGGCGGTGAACGGGACCAGCCTGGTCGGGGCCGACTACCAGAGGTGAGGGTTAGCGGTGTGCGGGCTGTTTTTAAGTCGACTTGGAGTGTAGGTTAGGGCCCCCTCGGGACTATGCAAGGAGAATCCTATGTCAATCAAGTACGGTTTTCTAGTAGAAAAATCCACTTGAGCAGCCGAAAGCTCCTCAAACACAGCCCCGAAACTTGTGTGTAAATCGGGCCCTAGTTGTCTCCATAAAAAATGGAGATATAGTTTTGGGTGTGTCTGTGTGTGTGTGTGTTTCCGCACTACTATAGTTAGCATAACTCCAGAACCTCTTGATGGATTATGATGATATTTGGTATGTGGGCAGGTCTTGTGAAGCCGAAGTTTAAGGTCGATTTTGGGCCCCCTGGTATGTGACCTTGGTACTGCAGCAGAACTTCCGTGTTTGTATCTTTTGACCTGGACGTGCTATGGTCTTGATTTTTGGGTGGCTGATAGCTTGTGATGTAAAAAAGAAGTGGTGTAGGTTAGGGCCCCCTAGCAGCTTATTTGACGAGTTTTCTGTTTCAGCGCGATGCTGCTGATCCGGAACGCGGGCGAGCAGCTGCGGTTCCTGGTGGCCAAGTCCGACAGCTCCGTCGCCATGAAGATCACCGCCTCCAGCTGCTGAGGGGGGTTTACACTCACATCTTATCTACAACGGTTGTGTGACCTTTTTATGCTAGCATTCAATTGTACGACGGTTGTGGGACCTGTTTACACTGACATTTGTCGAAGTCCGACAGCTCCATCGCCATGAGGATCACCGCCTCGAGCTGCTGAGGGGGGTTTACACACATCTGATCTACAACCGTTGTGGGACCTGTTTACACTAGCAGTCACTCGCACTGGCGACGGTTGTGGGACCTGTTTACACTAGCATTCACTCGCACGACGGTTGTGGGACCTGTTTACACTAGCATTCACTCGTACGACGGTTGTGGGACCTGTTTACACTGACATTTGTCGAAGTCCGACAGCGCCATCCCCATAAAGATCACTGCCTCCAGCTGCTGAGAGGGGTTTGCACTCACATCTGTTCTACAACGGTTGTGTGACCCGTTTACACTGACATTTGCTCGTACGGCAGTTGTGACAACAATAGTAGTTTACACTCACATTCTATCATGGGACTTGTTTACGCTGGTATTCATTCGTAAGACGGTTGTGGGATCTGTTTACACTCACATCCGATCTGCAACGGTTGTGGAGCCTCAGTTTACACTGTCATTCCTGATACATCTAATGTTACAATGGTTGTACAGGCTGGCATACGATCTTACGACTGTTGCTGCGTCTGTCATACTCACATCTGATATCAACGATTGAAAAGCCACTGAGGTCCAACGGTTGTAGAATATGTTCCCACTGAGTTCCGATGTCGCTACGGTTGTGATTACAACATTCCGACTCTGCAACACTTGTGTCGTCCTATTTTTTTAAGTATCTGATCTTGGTCCTGCACGAGTTGATCGTTCAAGACATCTTTAGTCACGTGCCAATATATCTTCCTATCTTTTACATGTGTGTACTTTTATGCCAAATTATGAGCCACATGGTAAAACGGAGATGTAAATAATGGTTGTAAAAACATTGATTTTACCAGCGTTTATAATCTTCAAGAAAAGCCACTTAAACACATGCTGCCGGGCAGCACTTGAACAAATTGTAACAATATTGTAACAAGAAATATTGAAACAATATTGTACCAAAAAATATTGTAACAATAGTGTCAAAAATATCATAACAGTAGTGCCATCGCTCTGAAGTGTCTCAGAAATGGCTTCAATGTAGAAGTGCTCTGAAAAGGACATGTCGTCCTGAGTACATGATATTATGGTGGCTCATGACAAAAAGCGCCTTTAGCCGTTCTACAACTAGGCTACAAGTCAAAGAATCGAGGAATGGTATGTAAAATTCTCTTGAATTATTTTTCTGACAAAATGTGTGAAAAGGGCCGGAAGCATTTGTGCTGTGAGTTGAACATGTAGCAACATTGATGTAGCAATGTAAGAGTTGATGTAACATTTATACTGTGGATGTAGCGATATTCTTCAAATGTCACAATTGTAGCCATGTTTACACCTGCTTTTGTGAACTAACTTTGTTGCCAATGAGATATAAGATGTAAAATTGAGATTTTGTGTTTTGAGATGTTTTATACAGAGTTTTGTTGATACATTTTATAAGGAGTAAATATTTATTGTTTCCACAAAGGAACATGTGTGTGACTGTAGCGTTTCGTTCTTTTTGTTGTACTTATAGGTACGTTTTAAAGCGTGTGACAAAAATCTTGTAATGGATAATTTATTCAGTGTTTTAAAACTTTTGTACCAATAAATTTTCTCTCATTGTTGATGTTGAAAGTGTACCTTACTTTTTATTGTTATTGGGTGGGCCGACTACTCTCTCTTCGCAGCCAGGGGCTGACGAGGAGCTTACGTTTGAATCGCAAGGTTCTTAGTGGTCTGTCATTCGGCGCTAACTCAGGTGATCTTAATACGACGGATGTCCCAGTCGCCGCTATTGCAGTGTAGGTTTTGAACCACACTACACTGGGAAGGACCCCTACTCTTTTCGAGCGTGCTCGAGGTGTGGCTCTCCTCAAACACGAGACCTCCAGCTTCAGTACGTCTCATCCTACAGGACATCCACCAACTACAGGATGTGGAAGAGTAAAGTACAATCTACAGTCCATGGCAAAAACTTTCAAGTCTACATTGTACAATCCGCCTCTTCTATAACCATTTAATACATACAGCTGTCGTGCGGGCTATGTTTCATGCTTCGCACACTTCCGGGTTCGGCGTACGCGGAGTAACTTGGCGATTTTTTGCTACACAAGTGGTGAATATCACGTCTAAGACTAGCCTCCTTCGCAGACTTCCTAGAACGGCGACTTATACATTGGGGGGGGGGGGGGGACACAAGGGAGTTATGTAGCCGAGGGAGTTGTGTTGATAGGACGGCGGTCACCCCTCGGCTACACAACTCCCTCGGCTACATAACTCCCTTGTGTGTCCCCCCCCCCCCCCCCCCCCCAATTAGCTACCCCCAATACATATACCGCCGTTCTAGGAAGTCTGCGAAGGAGGCTAGTCTAAGACACGGTACGGCAATCCAGGTTTATACTTTACCTCCCACATTCTCGTCACGTTGCAAAATGTCGATTTAAGGATCTTCTAGTCATTTTTACCCCCTCGGAGGTCAGTTTGAAGTGAAGACTGGATTGGCTAGTGTTTGGCGGTTGTTGGCCGTTTTACTGCGCCCTCCAAGGCTCATTGTGAGTACTGCAGTATTATTGGAACTACAACATCAACTGACATCTAACTTCCTTCAGAATAGCTTTGCGATGTGTCTCTATACGTCTGAAATTACATTGTGGAGCGCAGCAGGGATGTGCGAGTTAAAGAACTAACCAGGCATCCTAAACCGTGCGTTAGATACGCTATTCAACTGCTATATAACCAGAAAGCTGCCATCTACATGTAAGATATGTATACTCTCCAAGCAGAACATGGGTTTCGGCTGGTTTTTGACGTGTTTTTAGGCGTTTTTGTCGGGCTTTCTACTTTGTCATCTTTTTTTTGTTGGGTTGGCTATACAAAAAAAAAGATGACAAAGTAGAAAGCCCGACAAAAACGCCTAAAAACACGTCAAAAACCAGCCGAAACCCATGTTCTGTTTGGAGAGTAAGATATGTAACGGTCGCCGTCTTGTACTGTGAATGGACCTTGGTGCGCGGCGCTGTAAAACTACACAGACCCACCCGGCGGGAAATGACTGGAAGATCCTTAGATCGACATTTTGCAAAGTGACGAGAATGTGGGAGGTAGAGTATGAACCTGGGTTGCCATATTGTGTCTAAGATGTGATATTCACCTCTTGTGTAGCGAAATATTCTATATTTACTCGACCGGACGCCGAACCCGGAAGTGTGGGAAGTACACACGGACTAGCTGAGCATCTGCTGTTGCACTGCAAAAATGTTTGTGCTTTATCGTGACTAGGTGATATTGAAAAGTCCGGGAAAATGTTTTCTTTTAAATCATATATAAAAAAAGCAAGCTATTCAGCATAAAGAACGTAATGATATTTGGTAAATCGTGGTCAGTACTTATCCTACCTTTTTAACTATTAGGGAATACGACTAATTCTACGCCCTTTCCCTTATACTGTCTAAGAACCAATCGCAGTCTTAATCAATAGTATTTAATAGATAAGAATGAAATAATAAAATGATGGATGTAATATATAAAAACTGATAACGATATAATGAGCATGATCGAATGATCAGTTTGGCGTTTCTCAGACGTACAGTACAGCACAGATGTTATAAAGTCTTCCAGGTTTTTCTCCCGATCAAGCTTGCCCCATCAACTGATTTTTATAGATTTACTGTCCAACAAATGTATAAGTTTGTATTTGATTTAACTGTATTCAATGTAGTTGTACTCCAGGAAGAATAGTGTAAAATTTGTGAAAACACTAATGGAGATATGAATAAGACAAACAAACAAACAAACAAAAAAAACTTCTGTGACTTTTTATTGATATACGTATAAGCCCAATGTCACAAGCTGTCAACATGTGTCGTGAAGCATGGAAAGCGTGCTGCTACCTCATATGAACCACATTTCTGTTGAAGCCTAGACAGAGGTGTATATAATCATGTGCGAGTTATCTAGGTATAGTACAGAATAGATATTATAATAATGTGCGAGTTATCTAGGTACCGTACAGCACAGATATTATAAAGCCTTGCAGGTTGTGCTCCATCGCCCTCTGTGGTTTTACATTGATAATGCATAACCTCAAGGCCACAAACCGCCGACATGTGCCGCGGCAGGCTTAACGAACAATGCTGGCGGTTTGTGGCCTTGAGGTTATGCGCTGTCAATGTAAAGCCACAGAGGGCGATGAAGCAAAACCTGCAAGGCTTTATGATGTCTGTTCAGTTCTGTTCTGTACTGTAATGCGTTGTACCTGCTAGTAGATAACTTGCACATTTACATGTATCTATTCATCTATTTATATGACTATTTTATTGTTGTTTAGAAACAGAACTTACAGGCAACAAACAGCCTCTTTCTGTTATGTCAATAGTCAATAGCAAATGAGCAACTTTGTCTAAGCTACAGTAGAAATATTTGATAGAAGAGATTTTGAGAAGGAATTGTAACCAAAGATGCGTCACATATTTGTACAGTTCTTGGTGAGACGAGTTACCATACACATGTTTGGGGTGTTGTATGCATGACAATTCCTTTAGCTAAATATCTCAAGACCTTTCAAAACACAATATCAATAAATGAGCAGTACGTCTTGTTTTAGTCTAATGTTTTCGGACAGATTTTCGTCCAAAAATCACCTGGACACCGCTTGTTAAATTTCATTTAGACAAACTGTAAAGCAATGTGAAGAAATTTCAGTTGGTACAAAAATATGACGACAGTGCCTCTTTTGCACCCCCTATTCCTGAATTTGTCAAGTGCTGTACAAGAAAAATGGACATGGATATAAACCATATGATGCATAGGCTCCAATAGGATCGCCCTGTGTGTTATGATCGGTGCAACGTGTGTAGAAAAACCGGTTTGTACCGTCCCAACCCTCACTTTTCTTCTTGTATTCGCGAAGGAAGGTCCAACTTCTCACCAATCCCTACAACGCAGGTGAGTGCGTCTCAGTTATACGAAGAGAGGTTCCTTTCCATTTGTGCCAACTTTCAACTCATTTCATCCAAAAAGGACCTGCTATGACAGAAAAGGCGTTTGTTTTTGTACCGCCCTCATACATACAGTAAAACCAAAGGCGAAACTCAAAAGGTGGAAAAGACAACACATTAATTATTTTCTAAAGGTAACAAACTTCTTCATACTTCTCACGTCTGCATTCGACATTTGCACCGTTATAGAAAGCCTGCTAAAAGTTTGGACATAGCGATAGTAATATACCTTTCTCAAATGCGGTGAAAATGCTTTAAAACATCTGCTATGCACATTTTTGGTCACTTTTGCAAGTCTTGTCCGAGTAGTGGGCGTGACCAAAAGACGAGAACCTTGTTAGGTACCAACGTTAACGTTATTCTAACAGTACGGTTTAAGATATGATAGCCATGTGTTTTTGTAGCTATCTGAACAACTAGTCATAGAAATAAAAGTGTTCCAACACTTGCTAAGTATTCACCACCTTGTGAGATTTGATGATTAAGGGGAGGGAGTCTCGGTTGTGTTTATGAACGGTTTCTCATCATGTGATTTAGAGGTTGTGAAATTCCTCTGCTTTAATGCCAGTACTGATAAGTTTCCAAAAAGAACAAAGTTTTGGTATTTTAGCAGGGTAATGCAACGTTAACGTTAAATAGAACACTTTGCACGCATAAATGTGTGTAACATGGCACGCCTAGCTTAGATCTAAATGTTCTTCTCTCAAAGCCATTATTTGTAGCTGATCTTTGCCTGGCTGGCCAAAACCGGTCCAACAACTGTGTACACTGCCTAAAGGTATAACAGATGATGTCACTAGTCCCTCTATTCAGCATGCATAGCCTACCGTAAGAAATGTTATTGTGGCTGATATCACGGCCGCGCCAAAAACAGTCTATTTTTTATGGGGGCAACAAGTGCAGTATCAAAGAGCGGCGCAAGGGGCCCAAATTCATTCGTTTATCTTTGATAAGACTTTGTAGCCACATGGAAAATGTCATCTAAAAAGCTATGAATTATAAAGCGGTAGCGGGAGCATGCAAAACCTCAACATAGCCTTAAACACAATCATGCAAACGAAAACATCTCTTGTCCTTGTGTTCTTACTTTAAAAGCAATAGTTTCTTCGTTTTCTTTTTAAACAGCGCTTGCAGAAAATCCCGCTGTTTGACTTAGATATGATTCCCGGTTTTCTGGTAGTGTAAACTCTAGCTAACGTTAGCTGTTGCAGTTATCGTTAGTTCAGTGCCCAAAAGTGGTCCATGTAACCTTATACTGAACAAACTCGTTAAAAAACAAAAACAAGAAAACTACCTCAATGCCGTAATCATTGAACAGACATAACATCATGTATCCGTGAATGATAAACAATAAACAATAACATGCCATGTATCACATCATGTATACATTCAGATAAACAGAAATCCATAATCATTGAATAGTATTTTACATAATAAATATATGCAGTGGTTGACATAAAGTAAAAAAAGTAACAACAGGTACAGTATGCGCAGAGACGGGTGGTGTGATAAAGATTAGGAGAACAGTTTTCTTCTTCATTTGTCCCAGACTGGATGCACGAATGATTCAATATCAGTCTCCTTGATTAAAAAGCCATTTAAGTCTGGCTTCGTCCCTTTCCCAGATGACCTCAGGAGATTTGTCAAACATTTTACGAAAGAGAGTTTCCCTGAGGTCATCATAGAAGGGACAGTAAAAAGGAAAGTGTAATTAATTTTCTACTTCATCCAGGCTACACATTGTACAGATTCTACTTTCCTCTGGGATCGCCTGGTACCGTCCAGTTTCAATACTCAGTGAAAATATTCTGGGCGTATCAGGGATATTTGGGTCTTTCAAAGGTTCATAGCGTGGTTAGTGACATACATGTACCTTTCTGTGCAATAAGTTTGAGTACAGAGCGAAGAGTTTCTCTTTTATTTTTTAATGTGAATATCAGTTTGTTTGAAAAATGTGCTCCTGATCACCTTTCTAAAATATTTCCTGTACGTCTATTCTCCAAGGGCCAAGTCTGTTATTCGGCATATCAATAACTCTGTCTGTCATTCTAATGGTTCTAATAGGAAGTAAATACGCTTTCCATTGATTAATGAATGAATGAAGGAATGAATGATGACTTTCATTGTACACATATACCCACTGGGTTCAATACAGGTCACAACAGAAAAGGTCACAGTTTACAACTAGCACTAGTCTAATAATTACATGAATTTGGCTTCTTCTCGCTTCTTAGTGATTGTGTAAATATAGGTACAGATGTGCTCTATAATCAAGGATTTGTCTAAAGCCATTAGAAATATGAACTTTTCTGTGTTGCTAAGGTGGGGAAACATATATTGCATTAGTTTATGCTGCAATACATTTGAATCAAACTAACAACGGACATATGACAAACCGGAATCAGCTTTCCAGACTTGCTTGATTTTAAGCTTGTATTTTTGGTTTATATCAGACAGGCACATTTGGAGGATCTTGGAGATGGTTGAGGTAAATCTTGGTCTTAAGTTCTGAGGGGGCATTGTTCATCTTTTTCATCTTTGTTGAAACCCCGCGGAATTAATGCGTACGTGGATAACATCGACTCAACATGCCCTTAACTAGACCCGCCACAATTTCCACCGAGTCGGGTTTTTTTTCTTTCATATCGTTTGCACCAGAGAACAAACACGGTTGGGAAATTGGGCTGAAAACGGACAGACAACAGGTCAAAGGTCAGACCCAGCGCTGAGCAGTTCCTACGTGTGACGTCATGGAAATGATCGAAACACGCCCTCAGCCTTACTGACTTGTTACACTTGCTGTTCAAATAACACACCAGGAAATGATCGAAACACACTCTAATATCACACCATCAGCCTTACTGACTTGTTACACTTGCTGTTCAAATAACACACCAGCCTGCTCTGGCTCGGAACAAACCTGTCATGAGGGATGTATGGAATTTTGGCAGAAATAACATGCGGGGAAATAATTGTTTGTAAACAGTTCTTATCGATATATCAGCACTACCCGGCACTTATTACACAGGTCTCTTAACGTAATTGCATTTGGACCCCATTCAACGTCCACCGGAATTTCAATAAAGGAATAGGGAATTAACCAACTGAGCGAACAAAAGGACCACCAAAGTCAACGCCCAGCTTGGATTAAAATGTTTTAATATGTCATGATGCAGCACAACAAACCCTCCACTGTGAACACCTGTTGAGCCGTCTGCATGTTCCCGCCTGTGTCGTTAGCAACCGTTGTCATGACAACAATATCATGACGCGTGTTGATAATCCTCACGAAATGCGATGTTATTCATGATTTATAGATCGTACCACAATATGTTTCCTGAAAAACAAATTCAACCTTCGCTGTCAGTAGAGACTCGGGCAGAATTGAAACACAGAATATAACGGCTATAGATGGGTAAACTTTGAGTAAGGGATGCATGGAAAGAAAAGGATGGAGAGGGATGGAGAGAGATGGAGAGAGGGGATGGAGAAAGAGAGATGGAGAGAGATGGAGAGAGATGGAGAGAGATGGAGAGATAGAGAGAGCTAGAGCGAGAGGGGGATGGAGAAAAAGAGAAGGATAGAGAGAGATGGATAAGGAGACGGAAAGAGCTGGGTGGGGAAAGTGAGGGATGGAGAGAGATTGAGAGGGGAAGAGGGGCGGAATGAATAGATGGGTGAAGAGAGAAACTAAGTAAACGATAGATATCGATGAACATAGATAGGTGGTTCACTGTAGCTGTGACGTAATGAACCTAATGATAAATTCTAACTGTACGTTTCTAATATTCCAGTTTAGACCATGTGCATCTCTGTCATCTATGGTGATCTCTAACTGGAATTGTTACTCATTTTACGGTAGGTAGGGCGGGTCTTTCACTGCTATGGTCGTCCTGTGTTCATTTGTCGGTCGAATAAGATGTCCATAACTGAGATATTGACACACACACGAATAACTACATGTATGCAATTTGTACCGCGTCTGAAGCAATTCACGTGGCCGCTCCGTACGGTCCTGTCACGGAAATTAACAGGAGCACTTAAAGTAAGCCCTTCATTGTTACCTGTAGCCTCCTTCATAAATATTTCAAACTTCATCCCCGAATTCTAAGGTGTCGGATTCAATTATAGTACTGGCGGGTTAATTAGCTCTGCGACTAACTTGCAAACGATGAGGGGAAATATAGCTAACAGTACGGGGTAACATCAATAAATGTGAATTTCTGTTTCAAAATTACTCGATTGCAGTCACTTAAGAAATTGCAAGGAAGAAAAATGGCAAAAATTAGACGGACAAGGAAATCAGTTGCCGTTGCTAGGTAACCACATGGCCTTTTGTCCGTTTGTTTTTTCCAACTCTTGACTCAAAGCAACAGTTATGCCACTTTATTATTGCGAACCGCGGACAGTCCATTTTCGTCTTGGCGCGAAATAAAAAGCACACGAACTTAAATGCATTTACAGCATAGTTGAGGAGGTAAACCATGTATGATGTACAGGGCGTTAGCGCTGTTACAATAATAATAAGTTTATTGCAAATTCCTGCCCACTAACAGGAAGTCATTAACAATAATCACCCAGCATTGTTGCAACCAGCCGCTGCCATCAATATTTCAAATTTCATCACTAAGAGTAGTTGTTGCTAGGTGACTTCAGTGTCTTTTGTCCGTCTGCACAAGGACATTATATAATGTCCTTGGTCTGCATGACTGTTGACTCAAAGCAATAGTTGGGCCACTTACATTTGCACAACGACAGGGGGGCTGATGTGAAAATGATTCTAAAGTAAAAGCACGAGGTTCATTACGGACATTATGCGTGTCGCACAAGGACTCGATCACAGACGTCCACGCTGTAGTGAGAAGCATAAAGTTTCCACAATGTCAACGACTCTGTTCTCGCATATTCTGAATTTTTTGTACCCATCGTGGGAATGGTTTCGTCCTGACAACCACTTGTCTATATTATATTATATCAATGACGTACCCAGTTAGAAGTCTGGCAGTCGGGCATATCTACGTTCATCAGCGTTTTCGAGCTGCTCCGAAGATGTAGTTTACTCGGCGATCGGCTCCTGTTCGGGCCAGTCGAACAGAAGCTGACCGATCAGACTTTGTGTTAACTTTGTTCTTTATTTTCGAAAATTCTTTGAGCAACTTTTTTTTCTGTGTGAACTGCCGGTACAACCATACTCAACAAGTCTACAGTCAGGCAATCGGCGCCTCCCCGTCCGTCGGGGAGGGGTGGCGAGTAGTACACTTTTCCGTATTTTCCCTGGATTATTTCCGACGGAAAGACGCCGAGGAAAAATGTTTGCTTCTGGTCTGCTCTTCACGCTTGTACTCGCCAGTTCCTGTGTCGGCTTGGGACAAGGTAAAACGATTTACATTATGAACAAACAAACAGGCAAACAAAACAAACACATACTTACACAAAAGATAAACATGCATCGTATTGTGTGACGATGTTGGGACAAGTTGAGTAATTTCGTAGCTTTTGGTGTCATCAAAGACAAAGTCTTCGGCACATTCTAGCTATACATATGACTTGGTCATATCTTTTGCTACGCACGCTTTGGGCCAGGAATAGCTATGATATTGGTGGTCACATGTTGTTTTGTTGTATGACCGATGTATATTCCGGCAACAGGTTTTTACGAAATACTGTACTATTCTTTGCTATCTATCTATATGTGCTATATGATAGTTTTATAGTGCGTACACCAATTACCGAGCCCGTTCAAATCGGATGTTGGCCTGTGCTTGGCCATACCGAGGCAAACTGTGACAAACTTGCAATTTGCTGTGAAGTATTAGTGCTAAAGCCCCTATCTCACCGAAGCTGCGATCGGGCGATTTGACAAAACGCTCAAGTTCAACGAATTTCATCGATAAAAACTAATCTTTTTGCCCATTTTGCGTTTTGTTGTCTTTCTAATCATACTTGCATGTTTTGCATGATATTCCCGTTGAGTCAACGGTAAGGGCCCTGTCACAATTGTGCGTATATTCAAGTGCGCGTGAGTTGCGCATCAACAATTTTTTTGCTTTAAATAAGGTTTCCGGGGCAATGAGTTGTTTTCTACTTTGACCCACCGTTGTGCAGCCTGGTGACCGAACCATAGACATCACTTATTCGGCTGCAAATTTAACCTAAACCAAAAACATGTTAATACGCAACCCATGCGGACTTGTATGTTCGCACAAGTGTGACAGGGGCTTTACACCACTCCAGTTTGGGGCCCAGCGACGACGCCAACGTGCCGCAGGTTCAGTGAGATATCAATATCATGACGTTCCTGTGACATCACAACAGCGGCTCGCAACTTCCGTTTTGAACTATTTAGAAGCTCGAGTTTGCAGGCATACCTTTACTATCTCCATGAAAAATGGAGATATAGTTTTGGGTGTGTCTGTGTGTTTGTGTGTGTTTCCGGAATACTGCAAGCAGCATAACTCAAGAACCTCTTGATGGATTACGATGATATTTGGTATGTGGGCGGGTGTTGTGAAGCCAACATGCAAGGTCGATTTTGGGCCCCCTGGTATGTGACCTTGATACTGCAGCAGAACTTTATTTTTTCTATCTTTTGACCTGGACATGCTATGGTCTTGATTTTTTGGTGGCAGATAGCTTGTGATGTAATGACGAAGTGGTGTAGGTTTGGGCCCCCTAGCAGCTTGTTCTGGAACTGTGGGGGCGTTATTGTGAAAATAACTGAAAAAGGGAACAACG
Organism: Branchiostoma lanceolatum; assembly: GCA_035149815.1. NCBI lineage: Eukaryota > Metazoa > Chordata > Leptocardii > Amphioxiformes > Branchiostomatidae > Branchiostoma > Branchiostoma lanceolatum. The sequence continues at coordinate 2,023,966 of CM068873.1, forward strand.
GATTTCCATGATATTTGGTATGCAGGTAGCTTGGACAGAGATGTACATAATGAAGTGCAAATTATGCTAATTGGGACTTAATTTGCACAACTAATGAGGAAAATCAATATTTGCAGTGTTTTCAATCATAAGACTCAAATACATGTAACATGTGTAGTTTATGGCAAGTGGAGCATCAACAGATACCAATCATACAAATAAATTCCTAATTTGCATAATTAATGCAAAAGCGCCATGATTCATCTAAGTGGTAAATAATAGGACTGTCAATATTGCGACATGTGTAAGTTTGTTAAAGGTGTTTATGACCAAGCATATATAGCGTATAACGTCTATAATTGTTTCGTTTCAAATTTCAAACGTAATCTCCTATCAAATTGGCACTCCGATTGGTCTGGTACATGGTAATTTACCGTGGATGTTTTACAACTACGATGTACGCTTTGCTGTCGGGAAGATGGCAACTTTATATATTTATAGATCATCCATACGGGATCATTTATACATTGCATCATCATGTACACAAACTTATTACACTGTCCTTTCCTAACTCCAGTACAATGTATATAGTCTGATTCATTACATTAAATCAAAATGATATTATCAATACAGAAACCGACTTCGCCTGCGACCCGGGAAGTTTGAGGCTTTCTTGTCCAGCGGGAAAAACGCTCCTGATCAATGAGGCCAACTTCGGCCGGACAACTACTGGCCACGCCTGTCCCTGTGGCAACTGCAACACCAACTGCCGTGCAGCCAACAGCCTGTCCGTTGTCAGGAGCGCCTGTCAGGGTTTACAGCAATGCACCGTAACCGCAAATGGACTTCTGTTCGGTGATCCCTGTCCGGGTACCGAGAAGTACTTGGAAGTAACCTACCGCTGTGTCTCAGGTTAGAACAAATGCCAACATTTTCCAATTTCACCATCTTGTGTACGTCTATTATATAAGTTTTGTTTGCAAGTTCTTGCCCTAGGGCTAATTGTAACATGCAACAATGTATAGATAAAGTACAAAGAGAGTGCAAGTTAACAATGGTGACAAGCGGAACAAGTGACTATTCTAAGAACTGCTACGGAATACAATCCATCCAAGCTTTTCGGGTCTAACTTCTTTTTTTGGGAGCAGTGGAAGACGAAGTCTCCCACTTTTTCTGCAATGAGTGGGTGTTGAAAAATTAATAGATTCCTTGGGAAAGGCACTCAGTTACACGACTTTCCTCACTCCACTCAGGTGAAAATGAGTATCTAGCTTCGATTAGGGACGTCCTTCGGATAGGTAGTTAGATGAAGGCCTTGTGTTTGAGGAGAGCCACACCTTGAGCACGCCAGTTAAAGAACCCACCGCACTTAGCTATTAAAAAGAGTAGGTGTCTTTCTCGGTGTGAGTGGAATCAAACCCACAGTCCGTACTTTGTCGTATTGAGGTCACCTGAGTTAGCACCAAATGGCAGCCGCTCCAGGCCTTTGCGATCTAGCCACTGGCTGCGAAGAGAGAGTAGTCGGCCCACCCAATAACAAAAAAAACATTGAGAATAATCTGTGGAGTTAAGGAAGTTTGTCAAGGAATGTCCAAGATAATATCGCGCCCTATTGTATCACCCGTCGTTGAAGTTGCAACTTAATGCTAGGGTCACATTTCCAAGCCGGGGCCCGACCGGGCTGTTTGAGAAAACAAAGAATAAAAGATGCATATCAAGAATATACATAACGTATGGTAAGGAATAATTTTTAAAAGTTTTGTGTGTTTTGTTGTCTTTTATATCACAGTTTTCGTTCCCACAAGCTGCCCGGCCGGGCCCCGGGTTGTAAATGTGACCCTAGCATAAGGAAAAAACCTAGGAGGAAAAATTGACACAAGAGTAGAGAAAGAGGGGGGAACGGCAAATTCTCCTAAAATTCTGGAGAAGAGAAATTTAAAGTATATAAGAAAGCTGATAAAAACTGAAGTGCAACAAGACAAAACTGTTATCCTGAAATAATGCGTAGTCCAGCAGCTCTTTATGGACTGGCCATCACCGAAGAAGACGGAAGCGAGGACAACGATACTTTTGTACAACACCACTTACGAAGTTATCTTTTTTTAATCAAAATCGTTTAAAGGTTCCTTCTTAATAGGTTTTGCCAAAAAACATCACCCTAAGAGCGTGATGGCAAAACCAATTTTGGAGATTTGTGTGTGGCATGGTTTAGTGGCAATCATTTAATATATGGATGATGATTATATGGCAGAGTAATTTTCAAGCATTGTTCGAAGCCACCGTTGGCATTAATATTTCAAATTTCATTACTTACCGACGTTGTGCCGTCACATGTGGTTTTCTTCACTTACATGACAGAATGTTAACAATAGTTATTGTTATTGCTAGCCGCGGCCGGCAAGGCAACATAATGTTGAATGCGCAAAGAAGAAAGGGACCTATACGGGCACGCCCAAAAATTATAGAATGTGTGTGTGTGTGAGTGAGTGTGTGCGTGTTTGTGTGTGTGTGAGAGTGTGAGTGAGTGTGTGTGTGTGTGTGTGTTTGTGTGAGTGTGTGAATGTGTGTGAGTGTGTTTGTGTGAGTGTGTGTGTGTGTGTTTGTGTGAGTGTGTGTGTGTGTGTCTGCGCGCGCGCGCGCGCGTGTGTGTGTGTGTGTGTGTGTGTGCGCCGTGTTGTTAGTGATATATGACAATAGAATATGAATATAGAATACAACACGGGGTATTCCGTATCAGCCGAGGTACCAGCCCGACCGCGGGTAGGATCGCCCGACGGCTCGCCATTGATCTTTCAAATCCCTACCAGTTACTACCACAAACCACCGCACATGGGGCAATCACCGACTTCACCATGATGTCACAAGAACTCTATTTCGATTTAATGGACATTAGTAGAAGTATCTGACAAAAGCCCGTAAAAACGCTGTAAGGTATCGAGAACGCTGCCCAAATTGCTCAATGTTCCAAGAGAGAATGTACATGATAGACACAGTCGCTTGAGTGTGGGGGAAAAAGGACTGTGTAAGATATGCTCTTGCAATACATAACAGTACCGCATGGAAGCGCTAGTGATCGGGTCATGTTGCACTTTGACCTGCAGCTGACTTGTTGAATGTTGTGGTGTCTGAAGCATGTTGACGTTCAACTTGGTTGTCGGATCTCTCCAGGACGACCATTCAATCGGGTCCATGGACAGCGAGGTTTGTCACTGTTTCTACAGCGTTCCTACAGTTGTTCCGTGCGCGGTGCAGGCGTGAACAGCAGACTGTTGTCCGCTACACTCCGAGTTTATCTACTGTCGCGTCGTAGGCTGGGATCGATAGGCGGGGGAGGGGAGGGGGGCATATGTAACGTTATATAACGTTAACGTTACTGGTATGGTATACACATATAGGAGTTATGAGATCTGGATAGTTTGTGTCTTGCGGTTTGTAAAGGTACAGGTTTCATTTGATAGAAGATAGTTATCTTCCTATCAACGGCCCCCTGTGCAGAAAATGGATTATTCCAAAAATTTCTCTTTCTAAAGTTAATTGATTTGGCAAAACACATTTTTTGTCGATGTTGCAAGAAACAAGTTGTATGGGTTATCCTCTGAGCTGTTTCCATTGAAGACCAGAATGAATGAATGAATGAATGAGGAGCTGGACTTTAACTACCCCCAAGAAAAGCTTAGCAACACACTGTCTTGGCAGAAGCTAGGCTGCGAGTTAAACACACGAGCTGTGGAGAACTGAGCTGTGTGGATTCACAAGGAGTTGTAGAGAATGATGCAGAAAGGGACAATGGACTTTGAAAGTGAAACAGTAAAGAACTTTAAAGAACTCTGAGAGTTATTTGTACAATACACAGAAATAGAGACGGGAAAAGACAGTTTTTATAGATATGATATGATGGATCTGATCGAATGTTTTTTAATGTCCCAATGGTCACCAGTAGACTAGACGTGTGGGGCATGGGATACCCCTGGCAGGTTCGTTCACCCGGCCTCTGAGAGATTGTAAATATGAGTACGGAATAACAACAATATAAGAATATAATAATTTTATAAAACAGGATCGCTATGTAACACATGTTAAGTGTCATGGCATCCCCTTTGTAAATACTTCAGCTATGCATCGCTCTCCCAAGGGAGGAATAAAGTACAAGAAAGAATGAATGAATGAATGAGGAGAGACAAGGGAATTGAGCACTACAAAAGAACAACAAGTAACACAAGGGTCACTAAAATTAAAAGTTCCATTCCCCCTATGTCAGGCCGGAGGTGTGGGGGTGCCCGGGTATGGGGGTGTGTGGGGAGGGCGTTGATATATTTTAAGCTGGGAGATAATCAATTATGTATGAATATTCAATATTTGGCCTGTGGTTTGTGGTTGGCTTTTGTGTGCTGAAGGCCATTCCTACTGTTGTACTAGTAGATCAATTTAATCACATGGCATCACAAGACTATCATGGAATTCTCTGACGTCTGTTTAGAGAAAAAAAAAGGATGGACACATATTTTAGGGATATCAACGCAGCCCGTGATCAAAATGGCGGAAGTTTTCCTGAGTTTTGCGTGCTTGTTGGGTCAGCTCACCGAAATGAAATCGCCATTTGGAACTAGATCGCTTGAATCCTAAATACAACAGGGAATCTCTACTAGTACTGTATAGAGTGATACTTCTGAAATACCGCTGCATTTAGTGGTATACAATTTATGGCATTGCCAGAAAACTACATGTAGTAAGTAGTAGTATCCATTGTTAGATTATACTGCTGCGGGGTTCCCTGACGCAGGGGTAAGCAGCAGTCGGCAAGTCTTCACACAGCGCCTACAAGCGGCTCTGTCCAGCGGGTCCACGTTGGTGAGGCCACACTCTGTAATGTCCTTCTTAACGCACTCACTCCAAGATTTCTTGGGTCTACCACGACTTCTGTTGCCGGGTAACTGCAGTTTTGTGATAGTGTGGATGCAGCCACTAGCTCTTTCCACGTGTCCGTATCATCGGAGACGTCGTGACCGCAACACCGAGGGAATGTCTGCAATACCTAGTTTGGAATGTAGACTAGCAGATGGTGTCTCATCCTGGGGTTAAGTAAAAAAAGTTTTTAAAAAAAGTAGTTAACATTCTAATTTAATGTTATCAAAAAGTTGCAATTTCACATCAAAGTTGTAGGACAGATTATGACAAGCTTTAAGTACTTAATGACGGTTGTTTAGAGAGAAAAATCTGAGTTTTGGGAAAGTTAGGTGACTTTAGGTACACTACCCCACTAAGTGTGCTTAGGGCTAAAGCATGGGATTTGCCTTTTGGACTTTCTTTCCTCTCACTACGCACAGAACTTTTTAAAGCATTAAAAAAAAGGGGGAATATACATGTATTACGTTTGCCAGGAAGTCTTATCTTTTTGTTTTCCATCATTTTGTCAATTGTCTCTACCTACCCTATCATAGCCTCCTTCGCAGACTTCCTAGAAAGGTGGCCTATATATTTGGGCAATTTCTTATACGGGCCAAGCGAGTTTGGTCGCCGAGGGACGACCCCCTTTCTATATTTCTATTCAGAAAGGTGGTTGTCCCTCGGCAACATAACTCCCTTGGCCCGTGTGTAAGAAATCGCGTGACCCCCCCCCCCCAAATATATCCGCCGCCTTTCTAGGAAGTCTGTGAAGGAGGCTACCCTATCATAGGTCTAATCGAACTGATCCTGAAGCAGTCACTCTGCTATAATCAATTATAATGACATTGTTCATTTGAACTTAAGTTCCAATTTTTCTCATCAGCAAACCACGCCTTTGAGGTCCTCCGTACTGCAAACCAGCAGTATAATGGCGTTGATCTCTTGGCCATCAACGCCAGACTCCCGGCTGACGGTCTGTCTAACACCTCGGACTGGTGCAGGGACTACCAGAACCTCTGTGCGGAGTTCGGACTGAGGCCGACGGGCTGTGGGGAGGAGGGGGCAGTCCAGGGTGGGAGTATCAGCGACGCTGCCAGAATCCGGTAGGTCATATGACATGTAGAACAGTCTCATACTTCACGCTGGTAGTAATCCTGTCTTGTGATCTGGGCCAGGGTGTAGCTTCAATCTGCAAATGTTCAATGCGTCCTTTAAATTTAATTCATGGTATGGGGTGTTCTGGCACGTATTTGGCTCAGATTAGTCAGAACGCAGAGGTCCTGGGTTCGAATCATGGGTCCCCTGATTTGTCCTGTTGATGTTGTGCCCATGGTAAAAGCACTTTCATCACTTCATTCAGGTGTAAATGAGTACCTAGCTTCGGTTAGGGACGTCCCTTGGATGGGAAGTAAAACGGAGGTCCCGTGTTTGAGGGGAGCCACACCTTAATCACGTAAAAGAACCCACCACACTTATCAAAAAGAGTATTGGTCCTTCCCAGTGTGAGTGGATCATATAGAATCTGTCTGGATATGCAGCTTGTACTCCTCAGTACAAACCTGGTGTGTTACGCCTTGAGGCGGTTTACCGGGTATGCAATACAAACAAACAAAAACAAATGGGGGGTGGCACTATTTTGGATTCAAATGCATGGTACAATAATGTGACAGTTCCATCATTTGCCATCGATCATTTATATCCTGGATTTATGTGTACTATTATTTTGTAAATGATAAATTGACATTAGTGTCTATTCTTCATTCTGCATTTTATCCATTACATCAAGATGTGATGTTATCACATTCCTATTAAAAATGCCTTTTTGACATTTTGTAATAATATTAGTAATGGAGTCATACATGTAATTACAGTACATGATATTAAATTAGTAAATAGAATTTTTATGTATGACTAGGAAAATGCACTATACGAAGAAATGATCAACTTTTATCTTGTGAAGCCAGATTTAGTGACACAGTATGTCCTGAATTGTCTTCATTACCTGAAGTGTTACTGATTTCAATTGGTGCTATTCACAATCATTAGGGGGTACAGTTGCCAAAGTTGATTTTAAATAGTCACTCACTCACTCACTCACTCACTCACTCACTCACTCACTCACTCACTCACTCACTCACTCACTCACTCACTCACTCACTCACTCACTCACTCACTCACTCACTCACTCACTCACTCACTATCCGGTTTAATGTCTTCTTTTCCCCATCATCTGGGGGTTTGACGTGCTTGCATGCTGATGGGGGAGCTTGGTGGCCGCTCGCCAGGTGCCTCTGTCCTGTGGATTTACATCGTGTAGGTTGAGGTGGTGGAGGTTCTCCTTGACTGTCTTCTATCATCTTTTGCTCAGAAGGGGGTGTTACCAATTGTTGAGATAATTATCATTCAAATGTTTGCAGGTGCGTGCCTGAGTACAACTCTGACCCCTACATCAACAACGCGCTCGGCTGTGGCCAGCCCGACCGTGTAGCTGAGGTGGCGAACTTGGCTTTCTCAGCCGGGGCTACAGCGGGCAGGAGTTTCGGCTTTTTCAGCTGCGACGCGGGGTGGTGCCAGCACGGGATACGCGAGAGTCACTGGAGTCTGTACAACACAACAGCAGCCTTTGGCTCAGACGGGAGCGGAGACAGGATTGTGTACACCGTGTGTGCAGGCTCAGCAGGTAAGCATTCGTCACTACCGGTATTGACTATTGATTCACTCAAAATGATGGTATTCTCTGACTAGATCTTTTGCCATAGTTAACACACTTAAACTTCTTTTTACAGTATTACATGTAGTAATCTACGTAGCCATGGCCAGATGCATTTAACTAGTCATTTACTGGTCTAGAATCATGATACATGTAACTATAACATTCTTCTCATCTGTGTTCTCTACCTGAAACAGACAACAGTGGATGTGCCCAGATCCGGAACAAACTCCCGGGGGGAGATTACAACTGTTCCTGCCGACCGGGCTTTGCGCTAATGGAAGACGGCCATGGCTGTGAAGGTAGGGAACTGTTACTTCCACATTTCTGCATACTGTTTAGTAAATTCTTGTGAGGACTTTCAGCCAATTATAAATGTTTGCCTTTCTGTTCTCTGGGGGATATCCCTGTAGCTTAATTGGTAGCAGCCTCACAGTTGAGCAGCTTTTGAAAAGAAACAGTATCGCTCCTGTTGCAGTAACTGTTGCTTTTATCTAGAACTTCAGCCAATAACGTTTGCCTTTGGTTGTCTTCTGTACTTATTGTAGAGAACGGATGTGCAAGAGAAAATGGCGGGTGCGCCCAGAACTGCACCACCCTACCTGGGGGCCGTTACAACTGCTCCTGCACGGTGGGCTTCGTGTTGATGGGGGACGGGCATGGCTGCACACCTGGTAAGAAACCTGCACTCACTATAGCCAATACAAACATCCTGTCAACAGTGCCAAACAATCTTATTGACAGGAACATCATGTCTATAGCGCAGCAATAGAACATTCTGACAATTATAAGTGCCAAACAATCTTATTGACAGGAACACCAATTGAAAAATTACTGACAAAGAAGTACAGTAACTGTTACAGTAATCTTGAAATTGAGTTTATTGAGATACCCTTTAGCCCCTCTAGGGGGCTAATCTTCCAGGGCTCATAAACACTACATTGTACATCACAAAATACATAGTACATACACACATAACTACATATTTACATTATATTTACAAATGTTCACATTGTGAAAACCACTGGGAAATCATGATCATCATAGTAGACATAGCAAACATATTACATTCAGTCCTCTGTGTGCCTCTGCCAGGTCATTAAAGTAAAAGTTCCATTCCCCCTAGGTCAGGCCGGAGGTGTGGAGTGCCCTTGTATGGGGGTTGTGGGGAGGGCATCTATATATCAATTATATATCATCAGCTGGGATAATCAATTATGTATGAATATTTAATTTGTGGTTTGTGGTAGGCTTTTGTGTGTTGAAGGCCATTCCTACAGTTGTAGTAGATCAATTTAATCACATGGCAGCACAAAACTATAATAATCATGGAATTCTTTGACTTTCATTATCTAACAATTTACTTCATGTTTACAGCACAGCTCAGTGAGTGACATTGTTTATATGGCAAAGGGAAAAAAATAGACATTTTATGATCGTGCTTATGCCATGGTTATGTTTGGGATAGACACTATTTCAGGGATTTCAGTGCTCATGAGGTCAATGTGTTGATTTTACAATCATGGTAAAGCTGGTCCCTACACAGGGAGAACTATATAATAGCTAGCAGGCTTGTGTAGTATATATATTATATAGAAGGGGGTTTTATCGGTATGTATTTCTAGTGGCTGGTGAGTTGTATTATCTTAGGTTACAGGATACAGAACACACTCACTGGTATTTTTGTTCCAAGTAGACTCTCCTACACCATTTCTGTACTCAGTGCCTACATTCAGTGCTCTGAGATGAGTGGTTGGATATTCGCCACATATGTGCTAACTTTAAGTTAGTTTGGCCCAATGATGATGTCACCGATTGTGACGTATGTTTGTCCGCCATGATGGCTTCGTAAGTGTCGATTGGAATCTGTTGGAACAAGCCAGATTTCTTTACACAAAGTGGCATACAAGAGGTCTGTGACCCAGAACACATTTTTTAATGCAGCTGCAACTTGCATTGACATGCATATAATGTGGTACAATACATGTAACATTACACATGACGTATGTTGCTTGGCTTTGACCTATCAAAGAAATCACAAGATTTTGGGCCCTAACAGGGAACAATTCTTTAGCCACTGCGGTAGACATTCTGTTTTTCTGCTAGATAGGGAATTTTTTAATGCAAAGAGGTGGCATATATTTAGACCCCCTTGCAGATTCCTTTGGACATAACATTTAGTAATTTTTTACATTTTAACAATAGTAACATTGTATAGGAAAAGGAGGTTTGATTGTATAGAGATCATTTCTTGTTAACACATTCTATATATATACAGTTGAGTGTGTGTTTTGAATCAAGTCAAATGACTGTTTTTTGGACTTATTTTCCTTTTCCTTCACACAAAGAAAATTCTAAGCACCTGTACCATGATACAAAAAATCTTGAATTGCATGAATTGGTATATATGCATTTAATGGAGTCATGGGTCTTTTTGATATCCACTTTAATTACCCTTAGCTATCAGAACAAATAATACGGGTCTAATCAAACTGATCCTCGGGCAGTATCTTCAATTATCAAGGTAAATAACTTTGTTTAATATTATGAGCTCAAGTTCTAATTTTTCTCTCTAGGAAACCATGCCTTTGAGGTCCTCCGTACTGCAAACCAGCAGTATAGAGATGTGGATTTCTTTGTGATCAACGCGCGGCTGCCGCCTGATGGTCAGTCTGCCACTTCGGACTGGTGCAGGGACTACCAGAACCTCTGTGCAGAGTTCGGACTGAGGCCGACGGGCTGTGGGGAGGACCATGCAGTCCAGGGTGGGAGTAGCAGCCACCCCTTCCATATCCGGTAGGTCCTGTGACATGTGGAACAGTCATACTGCAGGCTGGTAGTAGTCATGTCTTGTGATCTGGGCTGAGGTGTAGCTTCTACATTGAGCAAACATTCATGCTGTGCATTAGTCATGGATGTCTGAGTGACTATTCTGGACTGAATACATGATGAAGTGATCATATCTCCATTATTACCTTTAGTTAGCTTGATGAAATGTTACCTTTAGTTGCTTGATGAAAGCAATGTTTTCAAATTGACTTTTTAGCCTTAAAAACATTGATTCCATGAGACTTTGTTACCTAAAGTGTGAGTGAGTGAGTGAGTGAGTGAGTGAGTGAGTGAGTGAGTGAGTGAGTGAGTGAGTGAGTGAGTGAGTGAGTGAGTGAGTGACGTGGTATCATATAGACGAGGGAATTGTTACCGCGAGAACACGAGAACTGTCAGAGAGGTGAATCAGAGCTTGACACAATTTGGTTGGAGTTGGACTCCATATTGACATTTGTCTGGTAATTTGGACCTCCGTCCAAGCATCTAATTGATTGCACCAGTACTGTACTACCCTGGGAGCCGAGACTAGGACCAGGGCGCTAGCGATTTCCTTCAGCGGCCCAAGACAGTCAGCCCGCCCGATCTTAATCAAAGCTCCGGGGAGTCGTAGCCCTTTTCCTATGTTGGTTCAACTCCCGGGCTAGAACTCCCGCAGTGCGCTAATTACGGTATCGGCAGGCTTGGAGCTCCGGGCCGCCGAAGGAATTGGCTAGAAGGAACCGGCTAAAAGGAACTGGCTAAAAGAAACTGGCTAAAAGGAACCGGCTAAAAGGCCCGATAAACGGTCTGGTTCCCAGGGTAGTTCTGTACCGGTAGTACACATCTCTAATTCATATGAATAATGCCTTTTTTTCATTTTTAATGGAGTTATACATGTCATGCAAGTACAGTTACAGTAACTGTACATATTGTGTAAGGAATTTTTATGTATGACTAGAAAAAACTCACTATACCAGATCATTTTCATTTGGTTGTTTTATGTGTTGCCAGCCTCAATGTCAGAAATCTACCTCTTTTGTTGGAAGGTGTCCAGTGACCAATTGTTGAAATATGTTTAAAAAATTGTTGTGTTTCCAGGTGCGTGACTGAGTACAACTCTGACCCCTACATCAACAACGTGCTTGGCTGTAGTCAGCTCGACCGTGTAGCTGAGGTGGCGAACTTGGCTTTCTCAGCCGGGGCTACATGGGACAGAAGTTTCGGCTTTCGTAACTGTCACGCCAACCAATGCCAACGGTGGATACGGCAGAATGATTGGAGTCTGATGGCAACAACAGCAGCCTTTGCCTGGGACGGGAGCGGAGACAGGATTGTGTACACCGTGTGTGCAGGCTCAGCAGGTAAGTATTTACTACGGACTCTGGACTATTAATAATTCACTCTATACAGTATAGAATTACATAATTCTTGCAAATAAACAGCCTTTCAAAAGACACAAAAAATGCATCTTTTTCAAGTTCGACCAAGATATGATTGAGGTGGTTGTTACTGTTGGTGAAATGATTTCGGGACCACAGAATTTTGCATACAGAATTTCATATCAGATATAGATGAACACCCCTTCAAAAAAACAAAAAATGCACCTGTATGTAATTCAACCAGAATATGATTGACTTGGTCGTAGTAAATGTAGTTGGAGAGGGAGGTGGTAACAATGTTGCTAACAGTTGATGAAAAACTATTTTTAGGACCACAGAATTTAGCACCACCATCCCTTTTTCCTCACAGTTTGTCTCTTGATCTACACACCAAAAGCTTACTAGTAATTCTGCCTTGTTAATCACAATCATATAACCTGATCATAGAAATGTTACCACCTAATATTTTCATAAGGTAATAATTATATATTTTTTTCAAATGATGAGAAAAAACATTCCCACATGGGAACTGTGTAAAATTATAGATTTGCAACATTTCACCCTGGTAGATGAAGCTTTGATATTCTTATTTATCATGAGAATAAATTACAAGTTTGTCAAAATCTTTTGTTTGACCAGATTGAATCACAGGGAGGGAAATTTGACAACAAATGGGTGTCCAAATGGACCGATGAAATGACTGCCCATTGCTGGATGCCTGAGTGCATGACCTACACCTGTGTTACTTTTCCCGTCTCAGGAGATCGGGTTTAGAAGAAAAAAAACTTAAACAAATTTATCTCTCTTGTCCTATACATTATCCAGCATAATGTATATGCATGTCCCAGCGTAACAGATGCTACTATCAAGCAGCTTATCAACATCTGTTTATCATTTCAGCTGTACAATGTCCGACACTGACTCCGCCAGGTAACGGAACGCTGAGTCCTATCAAAGCGAACTACTCCTACAATGACGAGGCTAACTTCACCTGTAACCCGGGGTACCAGCTGGTAGGAGCCTCTAGTGTGAGGTGCCAGGCGGACCGAACTTGGAGTGATCCTGTTCCAACGTGCACTGGTAATTAAGACAGCTTACAGTCATTTAAGTGAGTGAGTGAGTGAGTGAGTGAGTGAGTGAGTGAGTGAGTGAGTGAGTGAGTGAGTGAGTGAGTGAGTGAGTGAGTGAGTGAGTGGGTGGGTTTGGCTGGGTGAGTGAGTGAGTGAGTGAGTGAGTGATTGAGTGAGTGAGTGAGTGATTGGGTGAGTGAGTGAGTGAGTGAGTGGGTGAGTGAGTGATTGGGTGGGTGAGTGAATGATTGAGTGAGTGAGTGAGTGAGTGAGTGAGTGTGAGTGAGTGAGTGAGTGAGTGAGTGAGTGAATGATTGAGTGAGCGTGAGTGAGTGAGAGTGACTATTCTGTTATGTCTCCACTGTATCATAGGTCTAGTGATCTGTTCAGACTGATCCTGAAGCAGTGGCATCTTTTATCAACGTTAATGACATTGTTTTCATGAACTAAAGTTCCATTTTTTTCCATCAGGAATCCACGGCTTTGAGGTCCTCCGTACTGCAAACCAGCAGTATAATGGCGTCAGTTTCTTTGCAATCAATGCCAGACTCCCGGCTGATGGTCTGTCTAACACTTCGAACTGGTGCAGGGACTACCAGAACCTCTGTGCAGAGTACGGACTGAGGCCGACGGGCTGTGGGGAGGACCATGCAGTCCAGGGTGGGAGTTACAGCCACCCTGACTTTATCCGGTAAGTTCTGGTAAATGTAGTACAGTCATAGTGCAAGCTGCAGTTATTCTGCTTTGGGATCTGTGCTGACTCTCGGAGGTACAGTTAGCTTTTACGCATTGTCAAGCAAATGTTCTGAGTGTGCTTTTTTGTCATTGCATTGGGGTTGGGGGACTATTCTGGATTGAAATGCATGATGAAATGACATGGCAATTGCATTGCATTATTTGCCTTGGTTCGTTAAGATTACAACTCAAAGCACGTCATGTGTCCTATGGGTGAGTGAGTGATCATGAGGGGGTGAGTGAGTGAGTGAGTGAGTGAGGTAGGTAGGTACCGAAGCTAGGTACTCATTTTCACCTGTCAGTGAGTGAAGTGAGGAAATTTGTGTCAAGTGCCTTTCTCAAGGGCACAACGTCGGTGCACATGTCCAGACATGTCTGGGGGCAACCCCGGATTGAACCCGGGTCCCCTTGTTTGGCAGCTGAATGTTCTCACCATCGCGCCACACAATGCCACAGCGTTGTTGAGATAAAGACGTTATAAGTGTTGTGTTTCCAGGTGCGTGACCGAGTACAACTCCGACCCCTACATCAACAACGTGCTCGGCTGTCCCACGTACCTCGTGGCAGAGGTGGCGAACTTGGCTTTCTCAGCCGGGGCTACGTTGGAGAGGAGTTTCGGCTTTCATGACTGTGAAACCAGCCAATGCCAGCGTGTGATAACCAAGAACTTTTACAGTTTGACGCACACATATTTTGCATTTGCCTTAAACGGGAGCGGAGACAGGATTGTGTACACTGTGTGTAGCGGCTCAGCGGGTAAGTATTTAGTACCTATTGATATAATGTCTATCAAATTCACTCAACATACAGAATTACATGTTGGAAACAAACAATGTTTCAAAAGACACAAATATTGTCTTTAATTTGACTAAAATATGTAATTGATGTGGTGGTGGGAGGGGGAGGTGTTTGTCACTGCTGGTGCAAAATGATTTTGGGACCACAGAATTTTGCATGACCATCCTTATTACCCCACATTTTTCTCTGAAGGCCACACCAATTTTATTTGTTGCTTCTCAGATTTTTTTCTGAAAAAAATTGGAGCGACAGGGCGGAAAAAAATAAAATAAAAAAATTTTGCAAATAGTCTGGGGTACATAAAGAGTTTCAGCTTTGTGTCGCTCATTTTATGCCATGCACCTCTCAGATGTTAGGATGGAAGATCACAGTGATTTAAATAAAAGATCAAGTGAGAGAATACCATCATGATCTTTCCTCCCAACATCTGGTTAGATATTGACACAAAGTTGTTCTGTCTGCCAGCCCTTTTCTTTTACATTTATTGTGTGTAGTAATCTCTGGTATCCTTATGCTGTCAGAGGTGTTTGAATAGTCATTTATCGATCTGGAGTTAGTAACAATAACGTTCTCCTCATCTGCGTTCTTTACCTGAAACAGACAACAGTGGATGTGCCCAGATCCGGAACAAACTCCCGGGGGGAGATTACAACTGTTCCTGCCGACCGGGCTTTGCGCTAATGGAAGATGGCCATGGCTGTGAAGGTAGGGAACTGTTGCATTCATTTATTTTCCATCAACATTTGTGTATAGTATCTCTGTCAGTTTGTTTTGTTTAAGTCACTGCTTAGCAAATATCTTCCTGATACCACTTGATATGTAAGCCAAAATGCTAGGAATAGAATTATGCGTGAGGAAATTTATAGTATATCATTTACACCTTTGTGGAAGATGGCCTTGGCATTGCAGTATGGATGTTCAGATAAATGTATATTAATCAAATTTTCACAAACTTTTAAGCCAACAATGCTAGAAAACACATCCAGGAAGGTTCAATACATACATAGTCATGTAGTCCTGTTTGTCTGATTGTCTTTTTTGATTGACGTTGGAATATTTACGGCTGCGTTTTACTCATGTTGCTATCTAGATGCAGATGCCTGTCTGGCCAATCCGTGTGACCCCCAGGCCACCTGTACGGATAACCCCCCTCCAGCCCTTGATGCGAATTGTACCTGCAACACTGGGTACACAGGAGACGGACTTGTTAGTGGAACTGGATGTGCAGGTATTACATCTTCAACGTTGTCATTCACTTTGAGGTAGTTAGTTGGTTAAAATCCTCCCACACCATAAGGTGTATAGGGCGGTGCCCATCCCCATTTCATAGCCCTGGGCCACACTGTGGTGCAATCACTGCAGCAGGGGCTAGTCCACTGGCAGTGGAGTGTGTTTAAATTCCATACTGTTTCATTCCATAATGTACCATTTTTATAAAGTCTTTGGTATGACTCAATGCGCCTCTTGTCCAGAGGTGTCCTACCTGGGGCTTGAACCTGGGCCTTCTGATCCAAATAATTTGAACCAGATGTGGTGAGTAACAGAAGTGCAGACCACTACACCACAGGGACACTCGGCTGGTAGACTTAATGGAAATGCAATAGCTTGGTTGACCAGATTTTCTGTCATTTCGTGATTGTTTGCACCTTTCCTCTTTGCAAAATCAACCTTTTTAGACTCAATTTGTTTTTGTGACATCTAATAATACAAAGTATAACCTCTTTAGGGAGTCATGCAGCAAAACATTCGAAAGAAATTTTATCCTCTAGAATTGTAGCCTTAAGTTTGTAGAATGATTTAACATTTGTTGTAGATGATTCAGATGCTGAATTTTGCCTTTGTAGAGCCCGACAAATGTGCGAGTGAGTGAGTGTGTGTGGGTGGGTGAGAGTGAGTGTGTGAGTGAGTGAGTGAGTGAGAGAGAGTGAGTGAGTGAGTGACAGAGAGTGAGTGACTGAGTGAATGAGTGAGAGTGACTGAGTGAGTGACAGAGTGAGTGACTGAGTGTGTGAATGAGTGTGTGTGTGTGAGTGAGAGTGAGTGAGTGTGAGTGAGTGAGTGAGTGAGTGAGTGAGTGTGTGAATGAGAGTGAGTGAGTGTGAGTGAGTGAGTGAGTGACAGAGTGAGTGAGTGAGTGAGTGAGTGTGAGTGAGTGAGTGAGTGAGTGAGTGTGAGTGAGTGAGTGAGTGACAGAGTGAGTAAGTGAGTGAGTGAGTGAGTGAGTGAGTGAGTGAGTGAGTGAGTGAGTGAGTGAGTGAGTGAGCATGAGTGAGTGAGAGTGACTATTTTGGTATGTCTCCACCCTATCATAGGTCTGTTCAGACTGATTCTGAAGCAGTGGCATCTTTTATCAATGTTAATGACATTGTTTACATGAACTTAAGTTCCAATTTTTTCCATCAGGAATCCACACCTTTGAGGTCCTCCGTACTGCAAACCAGCAGTATAATGGCATCAATTTCCTGGCCATCAAGGCCAGACTCCCGGCTGATGGAGTGTCTAACAACTCGGACTGGTGCAGGGACTACCAGAACCTCTGTGCAGGGTACGGACTGAGGCCGACGGGCTGTGGGGAGGACTATGCAGTCCAGGGTGGGAGTAACAGCTACCCCGAATATATCCGGTAGGTTCTGTGACATGTAGAACAGTCATACTGCGCACCATTAGTAATCCTGTCTTGTGATCTGGGCTGAGGTGTAGCTTCTACATGAGGAAATGTTCAAATCGAGCATTAGTCATGGATGTCTGGGTGACAGTGTTCTTGACTGAAATTCATGCTTAAGTTCCATCATTTGCCAATGAGGATTATTTCAATTGATTATATTTCAGCCTTAAGCTATTATCCGAAGTGAGATGACATGTAGAACAGTCATCGAGGTGCACAGGGTGAGTGAGTGAGTGAGTGAGTGAGTGAGTGAGTGAGTGAGTAAGGGTGAGTGAGTAAGGGTGAGTGAGTGTGTGTGGGTGAGTGAGAGCTTAGTACCGAGGAATGATCATAATGATTATTCTATGTTTGCCAGCAATGCATAATACATGTATAGCTAATCAGCATCAATGTCAAAAATCTACATGTTTTGTTGGAAGGTGTCTGGTGTGTCCAATTGCTGAGATATGTTAGAAATGTTGTTTTGTTTCCAGGTGCGTGACTGAGTACAACTCTGACCCCTACATCAACAACGTGCTCGGCTGTGGCTATCATATCTCTAGGAATGTAGCTGGAGTGGCAAACTTGGCTTTCTTAGCCGGGGATTATACACATCTCAGGAGTTTCGGCTTTCGCCACTGTCACACCAGAAACTGCCAACGTGGGATACGCGACTGTCAATACAGTCTGTACACCACAGAAGCAGCCTTTGGCTCAGACGGGAGCGGAGACCGGATTGTGTACACCGTGTGTGCAGGCTCAGCAGGTAAGTATTGGGCACTTAATTGACAAATGATTGACTCAGCTACATATTACTAGATATTATATAATTATGTATCACAAATAAACAACCTTTCAGAGAACACCAAAAATGCACCTGTCTCTGGTAGCCTCCGTTGCAGACTCCTTCCGGCTGTTTCCTTTTTTTTTAAGACATTTTTTTCTTGTTGCTAGCCGGGAAGGCCAGGAATAAGAAAAAAAATGTAATAGTATAAAAAACAGTAACTTGAAAAAGAAAACAGCCGGGAGGAGTCTGCATCGGAGGCTGTCTCTGGTTCGACCAGAATATGATTGATGTGATGGTGTAACTGTAAGGGGGGAGTAGGCTGTTACTGTTGGTGAAACATGATTTTGGGACCACAGGATTTTGCATCACCATCCCTATTTCCCCCTGTGTTTCTCTTTATCTACACACCAAGAGTTTAATTCTTCCTTGTTAATTGCATGTTACATGATAAATATAAATTTTACCACCCACTGAGGTTATGATTAATGCCAATAATGGTTTATTTAGATTATGAAAAAAAGATTCCAACTGATTGTTGAACTGCATGTAGATTTACAAAATTCCAGCATGATAGTATGTATTTTGACCTTAAGGACTGGTATTGTTAAAGGGTGGCTGAGGAATTTTGGGATGCTTTTGAAAAAACCCTTTCTTAAGCTTTATAAACCTTCCTCAACCTTAATGTTTTTTCAGGTAGTACCTTAGAGCAAGGTGATAATCTATGCAAATTAGTATGATGTCATGATTACGTCATCAAGATTTATAAGGCCACACCCCTTTTTTAGAAAAAACGCTCTCCTTGGCTTGTGCTTCGATGTTTATCAAAATGAATATAACTTTGCAGGAATGTATACATGATAGTAATATTTAAAGAATGACGCGTGTCTACGGGACTCAGTATATTTTGAAATTAATTTTTTTTTGTTATCAAGATTCACTTGTCCGTCAGCAGCAGTCAGAACATTATATTACGTAACATAGGGAGGGGGGCAGCTCGAGCGGGCATTGCCCAAAAGTTCATTGAAAAACTGCATGTGGGAATTACAGGTTTGCAATATTCCATCGCCTTTATTTCAAGGCATTTCAGACTATGAGTATGACGTGTGCTTTCTTTGGCTGAATTCCGTACCTCTTCTGGATGCATATGCTGGTATGTTGAGTCTGTAGAATTCTTGCAAAGTTTACCAATTATGACAGTGTGAATACCACTATTTACAGTCCTGTTAATCGCACGATGGACGGAAGCGCCAAGCAGACTACATGACATTGTATATGCAACACAAGAAGGTTTTACATGTAGATGAGAAACATTTTCTCATCTACATGTAAAACCTTGTTGTGGATCAAAAGAGCTGGATACACTTATATGTGCTCTTTACTCTCTGTAGGCAATAATGAATGTGCAACAGGAAACGGTGGGTGTGCCCATGCATGTATCCACACTCAGACCGGCCACACCTGTATCTGCCGACAGGGCTTCTTACTCATGAACGATAGTCATAGCTGTGAAGGTGAGAAACTATTTCAATGTAATGTGCATGTGATAATGTGATGTGTATTTATTCTGGCACACATATGAAGGTGTAGATTCAATCCATTAGGCCACACCAATTTAATTTCTTGGTTAACAGATTTTTAAAAAAAAGCTAAATTCCAAAATCAGCATGAAAACAGAATCTCAGAGGAAAGTCAGACTGTACTTTGGTGCAGACAGTTTCTGGTTGTGACCAGGGTCACGTGCAAGTTTTCACCCCAGCATTCTGTTTTCATGCTTTTTTTGGTTGCTAAAGTATAAAAAAATCTGTTAACCAAGAAATTAAATTGGTGTGGCCTTAGTCCTGTTTGTCTGATTGTCTTTTCTGATTGACTTTGGAATATTCACGGCAGTTTTCCTTTTGTTACTATCTAGACGTAGATGCCTGTCTGACAAATCCATGTGACACCCAGGCCACCTGTACTGATAACCCCCCTCCTGCCCTTGATGCGAATTGTACCTGCAACACTGGGTATACAGGAGATGGTCTCGCTAGTGGAACTGGATGTGCAGGTATTACATCTAGATCTTCAACCTTGTCATTCACTTTTAGGTAGCCTTAATCATTGTTTTCTCCTTTCCTCTTTATAAAATCAAAAGGCTTTGATATTACTACACCTCGTTCCTTTTATAGATATATTATTCATCACCTTCACCAAGAAGTTGTAGACTTTAAAATAGGATTAAGTCAAGTAGGGTAGGGAACTTTGATGAAGACCAAGTGAATGTAATGTATTAACCTTTAGCACACTGAAGTAGCTGTTTGGCACCCAATTCTCTATTGGTTAAAAAGTAATAGAAGAAGAAGAAGAACTTTATTGCGTGACAATTGGAATACAGTATGCTGTATCAGGAATGTATGATATTGCATCATTGACTATTGGCATTCATGTGTACACTAAGTCTCAGTAGGTATGAAAGGCATTTGTTTGTTTATTCTAATGAACAAAGTCATGATAGAGTTCATAATCAGCCAATGAAAGACTATTTTTTATTTCTCATCTCAAATGTTGTCCTCCGCCAGCTGTGGAGCCGCCAATGAACCTGAACGTTACTGACATCACGCGTGAAGGGTTCAAGGTCACCTGGGCTCCATCCCCTGACCCTGACCTTCAGGGATACCGTGTGGTGGTGTCTGAGCTGGACATGACGACATCCGTCAATCAAAGCACGGATCAGACATGGCTCCAGGTGGCGGGACTGACAAGCGAAACTGATTACATCATCAGGGTGACGGTGTTGGTCCTGTCTGATGGTCGCTGGTCACAGAGCAATGCGACAACAGCGGAGGCAACTACAAGTAAGGAAAGCCTTCTTCTGATTCGTGGATACAACAAAAATAAGGTCGTTAATAGACTGAGATGCAGCTCTTTGTGACAGGAACATTGATTTTTTCTTAGAAGTTTTTTGTTATGAGTAGTAGAAACTATCATAATAATGTTAAAAGTATTGGATCCATACAGGTAATAAAAGTGATTGATACATGTATGTTATGAAATATCAGAATGGGCAAAGTTGGCTTTTGTCTATCAAATAATGAGTTTATTGCAGATTCTGGCCCAGAGGCTAGTTACTCAACAGTACATGTAACAGGATAAACACATGGAAGGAAGATAAATGAATAATCCTTAAAATTCCTTACATGATGACATCAAATAAGTTCATCATACTTGGAGAAGACACTAACTTCTTTTTACCGTTCAGTTTCAGGAATGAGCTCCTCTACAGACCTGGAGTTCGTTAATGTGACCGACACGACGTCCACGCTGAGGGTCACCTGGGTGCCTCCTGATGGGGTCGTGACCGGATACCGCATCATGTACGGACAGGAGGAGGCGACGGAACAGCTCATCCCCTCCCCGGGTCCGGGAGAGAGATCAGCTCTGCTTGAGGGCCTCCAGCCAGACACCATGTACACGGTGGAGATCATCACCATCGGAGTTGGCCAAGAAAGTCTGCCTCTGATTGGACAAAATGCAACTGGTAAGCACATTTAACAACTTCTATTCATAATGTTATGGATTAAAATATCCATGCAAGAGCACTGATTACACCATGCGGTTCTCCTGCAATACCCTTTATTTAATTCACTGTTTGATTCCACTCAAATGCAAAACTTCAGACTCAACTTTTTTTTACATCTGAGCTACAAACCTCTTTACTCTACATCAACAAGGGAGCCAGCAGCAAAACATTCAGATAAGAACTTTCATCCTCTAGAATTGTAGCTTTAAGTTTGTAGTAACGGTTGTAAAGTTTCTTGTAGATGATTCTTACTCTGAATTTTGCCTTTGTTCTCTTTGCAGAGCCCGACGAATGTGCGACAGTGAACGGCCGGTGCGACCACATCTGCTCCAACGTTCCGGGGGGGTACAGGTGCCAATGTCTCCAGGGCTTTGTGCTGATGGCAGACGCCCATGGCTGTGGAGGTAAAAAATGTTGTTGCGGAATTGTAGTTCATTGCTCAGTCATGCACACAATAGGAATAAACATTAAGGCCTACTTCACATCATCTGCAGTTCATGATTTATCAAGCAGCTTATTCTCACAATGGACACTTAGAGGGTAATAACTTTGATCAAACTACACATTTCTGTTCTCTATTTGTTTTATGTTCTTTGTCATTTGTGTTCTATGTTAACCCAACATTGATGCCAGCTTCGCTAGGAGAGGTTTGAAATGTAAGCATAACAATGTAATTATTCAACTTGCAACATTTAAAATGGCAATCTAGAAAAGGCAACATAGCATTGTCTACTACATTGTGTTGTGTTGATAGCGTGTTTTTGTTTTTAAGTGTGTGGCCGATGCCAAGGTGGGGACGTCAACTGTGACCCGGTGTCGGGTGTCTGCTCGGCTGGGTGTCAGGATGGATGGAAAACTCAGCTTTGTGATAAAGGTATCGTCTGTGTCCATATTGTTGTTGCTCTCTCTCACAATTTATATATTTGGCACCCCTAAGCTCTGTTTTATTTTGGAAAAATCTGCATGTAAACTGGACTGAATCTCATATTTACACACTCAAGTCTTTTTTAAAACGGGATATGATAGCATTGCTTTGTACTATCTGCATTTTAAGTTGCAAAAGTATCTAAATCAGTGAATTGAAATTACATGATGTTATAATCACATGTGTGGTGCTCTGTTTGAAAATAAACATTAACACTTAAATTAACACTATTGTGTTAATAAAATTTTCAAACAGAGCATTTAGTGTTAGAACTTGTCTTATGTAAAAATTTCATCATTTTTCTTGCAGCTGTGGATCCACCAATGGACCTGGCTGTAACTGACATCACCGATGAAGGGTTCAAGGTCACCTGGTCTCCATCCCCTGACCTTGACCTTGAGGAATACCGTGTGGTGGTCTCCAAGCTGGACATGACGACAGTTGTCAATCAAACCTCAGACGAGGCATCCTTTCCTGTGGTTGGGCTGTCACCGGAGACTGATTACATCATCAAGGTGACAGCCCTGTTCTCATCAGGCGGTTGGAGGTCACAGAGCGAGGAGGCAGTGATAGCGGCGGCCACAGGTAGGGACTAGTTGTTGATAGTTGATGAAATCAAAGATAGAATTTTGTAAATAACTAAATCACCACAGCTATGTTAGCTGATAGCAGTCACAGATAGCAATGATCTGGTATTAATCTATTAGGAGAACATTGCTATTCTGCTAAAAAGTTAAACATGCCTCTGGTGATTTATAAGGATTTATAATGATTAAAACATTTGCAAGAGAAATCTTTAAGGCTTCTTTTCAAAGGAAGCATTTTGTCACATGTGAGGAATTGTTCTGTTCTACATTTACTGTGTCGCTCAACCAAAGCCCTAAATTATGTATCCAATCTGAAGATTTGTGTTTAAAAGTGTCTATAGTAAATTTTTGTACATTCAAGTACAGTCACTGGAAAGGTGCAGTCTTCCTGTTGTGGTATTTCTCAGTAATGTTCTTCGCATGTTAAAAGAAGATTTTTTTTTAATTTGGCGAAGTAGTCTGTTTAATCTGAGTCTTTTCTCTGCCAGGCGCCACACCAACCACAACACCTGCACCTGCTTCTACAACCACAATGCCTGCACCTGCTGCTACAACCACAACACCTGCACCTGCTGCTACAACCACCACGCCTGCACCTGCTGTTACAACCACCACGCCTGCACCTGCTGTTACAACCAAGCAGACAAGTCAGATGACCACCCTCCTTTCCACCAAGCCTGCAACATCGACTGTAAGGGAAGCTGTGGGGGACGAAGGGTCATTTGCTGACGGTAGGTTCTTGTGTGTTTAATGCAAGAGCACTAAAAGATTGGAGAAGTCATCATTAAGCAATGGACACTTTTATAATTTGTCTTCGTTGTCATTTGAGGCTGTGATGTTTTTATTAATAAAAATATCAACGATTTATCCAGTGACATGATATTGTTTTTATGAAACCTGATGTTGAAATGATGTTAACTGTCACTGTTTGTATAATTATTAGTTCATAACCTTGTACTACTTAAGAAAAATCTAGATATTGATATTTAGGTTTATCAAATTTATCTTTTCCCTCCACGGCTGTCCGACCAACAGCCGCTGCTACAACTGAGCAGACGAGTGGGATGACCACAGTCCTGTCCATCAGACCATCAACTCCAACCGTACAACTCGGTGGCGATGGTAGGTCTCATCTGTTTACCATAATTATAGTGATACTCAAACCGTCATTGAGCAAGCTGAACACCTTGCACAAGGTTATACAATTATATATGAGGCATTGATACTGTTGTTGAACCAAATGAATGTACAATTTGTCTAAGTGTACCAAATGCATAAAACAGTGTTAATTTTTTTCTCACTGTTGTACAATAACATATATATGTAGTCCCACAAATTGAATGATGTTCTTTTCAGAGATCAAAGATTTGATGAGGCATTGAAACTCAATGAATGTTTTTCCATTGACAGTAAAATCTGCTCTTCGATTGCAAACCCCCATTTCTTTCAATGCTATTAAGAAAAGGATGCCCAATGGACATTCTTCAATGGCATCTGCAAAATTGATTGAAATGTTCTTCTCTTTCTACTGTGCAGAAACCAAGTTGACCAGCAGCAGGCCGCCGGTGGGTAACAGGGCAACACCTGACCAGGTATGTGGTTCTACAGCGGAGGGGAGTTTGGGGGTGAATCATTTGGTTAAAGGCCCCCTAGCCAATGGTTGGAGACCAACCAAAATTGGATTTGTCAAATTGTATGACTTATAATGACTTGACTTTATGAGCTCAGTGGAAAGGGGTAATAAAGTACAACCTATTCACCCTGAATGTAAGTGACCAAAATTGTATTTGGGAGAAAGAGAGTGTATAAAACTGAGAAGTACTGTAAGTTGTAAGTTGTATTTGTTAAAAACATTTAATGTGTGTAAATCAGAATCAAAGATGTGACTGTATACACTTAACTGTACTTGCACGAGGAATTTGAACACATGATATGTTAGAATGCCTGAGTGTACTTAAATTCCTGTGAAAAATTAAGGCATACATCATCTAATAATCTGACTAGTACTGTATTGCCCTTCATTCTTGTTCAATAGGCTCTTGGTAACGGTCTGGACAGCATCTATGCAGAATCCGTCTCCCCAAACCCACAGGATGTACTGCAGAAGTTGGCTCAGGTTAGGCACACCCATGGCTAGTGGTGCGGATCGGTCCGGCCGGACCGGTTCCGGACTTGTAAAACGTTTAGGTTCAAGTCCAAAAAAACCTAAACGTCTGGAAACAAGTCCGGACTTGAAAAAAAAATCTCTCACTTATACTCTCCTTTTTGTTTCAAACCATCTTAAACCTTCCTTAGATCGTGAAATTTGCACTAGAAAAATATGAAAACATTGCTGTTTTTGTGTTTATAACTGAACCTTTGTGTTAAATTACTGACTGTATATAATTCCGTATATATAGTTTTCAAATTACATGTAAAATATCTGCCAATTTGCAATGTTACATGTAACACGAAAAAAATATTCCAAAATTATTGTTCAGGTCCGGACTTTCAAGTCCGGACCTGAACCTAAACCTCTGGACTCGAGTCCGAACCTAAACCTAAACTCGGGTTTCGATCCGCAGCACTACCCATGGCAGTACTACCTTCTATCAGAATGATTGTTTTTCTCTCAACAATTATGGCACGGACCTCCACAGAAGTTTAGAGCATGAAGGGGCAAAACCACTATAGTCCAGAAGGGGGTGGAACCTCTTGCTTTTTACCTTACCATACAAATATTGATGACAAATACCGGCAATTTCTTGGGAGTTAAGCTTTGCATCTTACTTAAACTATGCGAAATTAAATGCATTTACAGTAAATGTTGTTGTGTCAACATTTCATTTGCAATTATGCACTTTGATGTTTTTTTCCAGTAAGACTTCTACTAACTTTAAAGTTATAGTAAATGCAATTATTGTATCTAATTCTAGATTCCTATCAAACTCATTCAATTTGTCATCTTTTTGGTGTGTGTGAGATTACTGTAGGATGAAGAAGACAAGCAAGTTAACCTTCTCCCAGTGCTGCCTAACTCTGTGACCAATAGAGAATGGGGTGCCAAACGGCTACTTCAGTGTGCTAAAAGTTAACTGGACTTGTGCATTTAGTATGTTAAGAACACACATGTTTTTACTAATTCTTTGTCCTTAATACAACTTTGTTGTAAAAAAAACAACTTTATTCTGAGAAATTTGTCTTTCATAAATGAGAAGAATGCGGATGTCTCTGGAGATGCTGCTGTGCTGGGGCAGCCAACATCAGCTGCTGAGGAAAAGGCACAGGTAAGCAATGTTTGGTAGTCTGTAACATTTTAAAGCGTTGGGAAACATTTGAGAAATCTGTTTCATCTCTCTCTTGGAAACATGGGGACATTTTATGGAGTTTGGACCAGGATAAGGAACAAAGGTGTTCAATCTTGTTATCCGTTGTTGTAGATGTGCAGGAAGGCAATTAAAACATTGGTGTCTGAAACGGGTCTGGCCCAGACGCCGCAACGTGTGCAAAAGCTCGCTGAGTTATCATCGCTTGTCATTAAGTCCTGTCCTGGCATTCCACAGGAGGATAAGGTAAAAGTCGCTGATGGGATTTTTACAAACTGAACGGTTTGACTCCTTACCTACAACTATGACATGACTACTCATTTCATGCTTGCAGCTCTGCAGAAAACAGTTATCTATTTGTGCCTATCTTTTTATGTATGGCATGATGCTTTGACTTTATTGTCCTTCATAGATTGTATTTAGGTCGTCCTTTTTCAATTTTAACATTATGCAGCATAGATTTTGCACATCACGCAATTAGCTGATAATATTAATCATTTTGTTATTCTTGAATGAAATGAACAAATTGAACATTTCACTTTGCACTTGTCCAAGTCTTTTGTCACAAAAGGCTTCTCATCAATTCATTTTTTTACCTAAGATGCATGTAAGTCGCTCTGTTTTTGATAGTGGAAATCTGCCCAAGATGTCTGCACATTCTGGTTGAGCAAGTCATAAGTATCGAATCTTTCTAGATAAGTCTAATATAAAGCAGACCTTTAACACTTATCAAAGATTTAATATAGTATTACTTTCCTATAGGACATGGCCATGAGTGTTCTGAAGTCCGTCACCAGCAAACTGGACCAACTGGACATGTCTGACCCATCGACTGTCGAGTCTGTGGGAGGACGTAAGTACAATGTCATGTTCATCAGTCACATGGTGCTTCCAGTAATGTATTCTCAAGTTCATTTGACGTGTGTGTGTATACATGTACAATGCAGGAGAAGTAAACCACCTAAAAGGTGTTTTCAATGATTCAATGGAACGAAGACTTCAAACATGTAAGAAACATTGACACATAACATAAAGAAAGTCATTTAAAGAATTGAACAAAGTTAAACATAAGAATGTCGGCAAAACATAAGTTTGATGCCAAACTTCAATCTGTAATTCTATCCAGATTTCCAATTTGAACAAAGCATTGTACATCAAATAAAGTACAACAAAAGGTTATATTGCTTTTTCTGATATTTACATTTCAAGAATATTCTGTATGGTAGTGTACAAGAGAATGGTTACCCTATAGAGTGCAAATTTTAGTATCTAGGAGCACCAGTGCACCCACAGTCAAAAATTAGGTGCACAGCTCAAATTTTGAGTGCACACAGGTGCACATGCACCCACTATTTCGAGCGTTGGGTATATAATTTCATCAATCTTGTCTCATCTATCTCTTAGCCTAACTATTTGACCGTTGAAGCACTACTGTTACAGAAGGTCTGGCAACCAGTTTTCTCCACCCTTCTATAGGATTTCTGTTTTTCTTACAGTTTCAGTTAGTATATGATTATATCAATCACTAAAATTTTTAATATCACTTTCAAATTGATAACATTAATTCTTAATTTTGCTTCTGTTCTACTTCTAAATCAGCTCTGTTGGACTCCGTTGGTTCTCTGCTTGAGGAACCAGAGAGAGATGCAGAAGAGGTTGATGGGAAGCCTGCACCTGATCTCGAGGAAGACCAGAGTCTCACTCCAAAGGAGCGCCTTGAAAAGGCAAAACAAAAGGAGCAGGAGAACCAAGCTGAGGTAACAAAAGTCATGATGCTTTGTGCAATGCTTGACTCAATGTTTAATTTGTAGAGGGTTTTTTCAAGTTAATCTTCCACCCTGGATCATGACTCAAATCACACACTTTGGAAGCTGTTCTTCTTTGTTTGATTTTGCATCATGTGTAATTAAAACTCAAAAAGGCTTCCGAATCGACTTTGTAATGTAGCACCAAAGAAATATTGAACCCTCTGACGGAAACTTTTCAGACCTATGTCCTGATCACAACAAATCCTGACTGTGCTTTACATAATTGTGCATACTAGTTACTCTTAGAAATACATTTTTGTACTTTCTTAAAAAAAATTTTTTAAATTTTTTTCATGCCTATCAATCTTCATTGTTGCTGTCTCTTATCCAAAAAACAATTTTCCTCAGAAAAATGTCATACTATGGCATCCTACACATTGTGTTTATAGTGTTTCAGGTTATTGAGGAAAAAAAGAGATCATCTGTCTGTGAGCAAGACTAACTCATCATACTGTCTCCTAACGGTTACTTACAGAGACGAAGACTTGTCCGGGAAAGTCGCCAGGTCCTGGATGGTCTGTACAACGCCATCATCGGCGCCATGAGGCTAGGAGCCCCGCCGGTAACCATCGAGAGGGGCGGCATCACGCTGCAAGCTCAGACGATCTGGGGCGACCAGTTTGGAGGCCAGGTCTTTCAGACAAAGAATGGGAGCTTCCATGTTCCGTCTAAAGCAGCGCTCTTAGGAGACTATACACCGCACAGCGTCGCTATTAAGGTATTTGTTTGAACCTTTGTTTATTCATGATTAGCTCAAATCGGCGCGCAGGCCGCTTTTCATTGAGGTCATGAGGGAAGAGGTAAGGGTCAGATACAATGTAACAGAGATACACAGTCATTTGAGTCCTAATAACTCTATCAACATATATCATTACATATTTATGGTACAACAAAATACAATTTCTACAACATACAACATAAAGTAGGGCAAAAGCTGGTTCATGGTCCGTGTCCGTTCGTGTAGTTCTGTTGCTTCAAGAGTCTCTTAAAGGAAGTCAGATTCGGAGCCATATGTCATGTCCTGGTTATCAGTGATCCGTATTTTTCCCTTCTTAAATATCTGTGATGATATCAATCTTGGAGATTGTTTTTAAGATTTATTAAGATTAATTAAGTTAATGAAGTATAAAATTTGTTATTTTTGCAGTTGACGCAGTTTCAACAGAACCCATTTACCTGGGGGCACGGGGAATACCAGGCACGCTCGTCTGTCATGGAACTGTCACTCCAACAGAACAACATCCCCGTGGCCTTCAACAACCTGACTGAAGACTTCTACATCACCATTCCGGGCGGCTCCGGAAACAAACCAGCGACAACAACCATCACCTTCCCTGCCCCAGGAAACAAAAGTTCAAGCTACCATTTGCTGAACCTCACCAACACCGCAGAAGGATTCCTGGTCACCATCACCCCGCTGAATAGAAGTGTGGTGTATGGAATTTCAGGAAGGTACGGCGGTCGCCCTGACGACCAAAACTACAACGTATCTATGGAGACGTATATCCTACATGAGGAGTGTGCCTTGATGAAGACTCTGAGTGGCGATGAAGACACAGAGAAGAGAGAGGCAACAATGTTCATCTCGGGAGAGGATGATCCTGTGGACTACTACATCAAGGTCCAAATACGTGGTGAGTATTTTTCATGTTCTTTAATGCTACAAATACAAATTAGGTTAATACATGTTTGTCAGATGAAGGGGGTTGTCTTGTCCATAAAGATATCACTAAAACTAATATAATTGTTTTGTGATATCTTCTCTTTTGTTGTGAAGGAATGTCACTCTGTACTTGAGATTTTAAGCATTGGTATTCTACATGGACATCAGTGTGATATAAATGTGAAGTCTCATTCATAGAAAGTGTGCCTAATATTTTCATGAGCCCCTTCCACTGTTGTTTGTTTGTTTGTTTCTTTGGAATATAAGAAAAATACATCATATACTGTCTTGTGATGTTGACAACAGGAGTCACCGGTGATATCCGAGAAGTTGTACACCTCTCAGCTCTGTCACAAACTTCCTTTTTTTCAGGACCAGTAACCGAATGTGACTTTGAGAAAAGAGCCGACGTGAAGGAGTCACACGCCGATGACTTCTACGCCTACCAGATCCAGTGGGCCCGTTTGAGCTGCGTCTACTGGAGCGAGACCCAGGAAGACTGGAGCACTGACGGCTGCACGGTGTGTACAGTTCTCATTGTGTTAGGACAACTTCAATTTCAGTATTCACAATTGTTACAATTAGTAATAGCTGACAGTGTACTAAACACAATCATACAAAGTAAAAACTTATAATGACTGTTTACCAGTAAAATGTCCTTACTTTGGTGTAGAAAACAGCAGATTTTTGTCACATGTTGTTCATAATCTGTACAAAATAACCATGACTGATCTTTTAATTGCAAGGCAGGTACAGTGTTTGTGTTTGTGTTTGATATTATGGCCCAGCAAAAGTAATTCAAGATTAGCTGATTCATATTCCTGGACAGCTATGTGAGATAGATAGTTACACATGTTTGTTATTTCTGAGTAATGATTAGGTTCATATAAATGTTCAAAAAGAGTGTCTTGACCAGAGGGACAAAATGTATTCAGGCCACTCCTTCTGATGTTATGCCAGGGACTAAATGTTTGACAATGGGGACGGCCTTTTTGGTCCATGGTCGGTCTACATGCATTTTCAATCAATCATGATATTATCTAAAGCAGTAAAAATTCTTATAATGATAACTTTATACAGAGCTAGAAATTCAATGATAGCTTGTTTGTTTCTTTGTGTTTTTGTTTTGATATAAAGTGACCAGTGTTTGAATTAGCAAAATCTGATAACAACATGTTTCTTTACTGCTTTCCACAGATAAGCAAGCAGTCCACCATTTCCAGCACCATCTGTCACTGCAACCATCTGACGGCCTTCGGAAGTGACTTCGCCACTCCGCCAAACACGTTCGACTTCGTGGATTTTGATTTTAGTGATTTTGTGGACAACGGTGCCATTGTGGCAGCCATCATTGTGGCGCTCTGTCTCTACTCGTTCACAGCATCCGTTATCAAGATCGCTGAGAGTAGAGGAAAAAGGATGGTAAGTAGTCATCATCAATCAATCATATCATGCCAATAGAAGTGACGAATGTGTGATGGTATTTGTAGTCATTGAATCTTTACTCTGTGTGCTTTTTATTTCTTAATGGATAATTATTCTAGTACATTTTTATCCAGTATTTTTGTATGAATTTTGATTGATTAGATTGATTTGTTTGGCAATGACAGACACACAGCCAGGGCTGCCCAACTAGCCAATGGCTATCAGAAAGGGCCCTGCTGACAAGGACAGGGTGTATACTTGAACAAAGAAGATTTGTTATAAACCAATTCAAGTAGTATGCATATTTGCAACATGCCTGCAACCTGCAGTATCTTTTACAATATCTTCAGCTTTATTATATATTTAGTAGTAAATGATAATATAGTATCTACTGTGAGAGGTCAGGGTCAGCAATATGTATGTGAACATTCATGTTCTAATAATAATATTGTCTTCACACATTGTTACAGTTACATCACGCTGTGAAGTTGGACAACCTTCAGAACGGCTGCCTGTACCGCCTGCTCATCTGGACAGGTGCAGCTAAGCATGCTGGGACAGAGTCCACCGTCTCCTTCAAGCTGTTCGGAGCTGCAACAAACTCTGATGTGCGAGTGGTCGACATCACAGAGAAGGTTGGACATAAAATTTGGCACTGACTCAACTCCTAATAATAATTTCATCACCCGACTTTCCCCTGAAGATGTTTTTTGACTACAATCCTCAATGGCAGGTCCTAACATGTGGAATTTTTGGCGACGCCTCAGGGGCAAGCCAAATTTCTACTATATTGTGTGCAGATTGCAAGAATTCTAGGAATTGTACAGGAATGTGAAAGTCCATGGGACGATAACTCTAGAATGCCTGGATGTATTGTCTTCATATTTTGTAGGTGGGTAGGTCTGTGGGAGACCTTGTAATCATTGGATTTTGGGCCCCCTAGCAACTTTCTACGGTACTGCAGAGGAACTTTCACTTTTCAAATCTCGTCTTCTGAACATGCTATAGTCATGATTTTTAAGTGTTGGATAGCTCTTTGTTAGGAAAATATGTCCTGTAGATTTGGACCCCCTAGCGACTTTTTTTGGAACTGCAGGAGCTGATTTTGACTCAAACTTTGAAGAGAATAACGCAAGAAGGGGATGCCGGATCATCATAATTCTTGGTGTGTAGATAGCTTAAGTGATGATTTACATAATCAAAAATCTGATTTGCATAATTAATGAGGACAATTAATAAATCAGCTGAATTCTATTATAGGACTCTCAAACACATGACATATGTAACTGAGAAAGAGATAAATATTGGTAGATATCAATTATGCAAATTGATACTTAATTTGCATAATCAATGACAAAATACTATAAATCAATAGTGGTAAATGATGGGGATTTCATTTTTGCACCATTTGGAAGTTAAGTAGATGTGGCCACTATTAGACACAAATCTTGCATAGAGGGCCACATTTACATAATTTATAAAGAAATGGTACGATATCTTTTTTTGTGAAAACAAGATTTTCATACATTGGACAACTTGTTTTATTTTGGTAGAGAAGGTGATCGACTGATATGATTTATGCGAGGTCCTTATTTGCATGTGGGCTAAAAACGAAAACGTTAACAGAGACCACCGTGGCCATGGCAACATCTTTTTATGTTGCCAATCTTGTTGTTGCTGTTTAGGTTTTCACCCAGAACAGCCAGGTGACCCTGACCTTCAGCACAGCAGAACAGCTGGGTAACGTGGAGCTGCTGCAGCTCATGCACGACAACAGTGGGGAGGGGAGCTGTGCATCGTGGAACGTGGACAGAGCAGCAGTGCAGGATCTCACCACAGGCAAACTGTGAGTTCGCTTGAGCTTGAGCTCTCCTTGGCTGTCTAGATTCATCCAATCAATCTATCCCGCAGCTTAGTTTATAATGCTGTTTACACACCCTGTAGTGTAGCTTTGCTGTACTTAATGTTTAGAACATGAATTTTGAATGTCCTTTGTGGAAAGAAGCTTGACAATTATTTAACCTCCAATTGCCGACCTTTGAAAAAATATGAGGTGTGTTTATATTGTTTTTTTTTGTTTCAGAACCTGACAGTTAACAGTGAGAGTGATATTATTTTTCCTTTTTTGGAACTACAGGTTCTATTTCTTCTGCGGCGAGTGGGTGGCAGCCGACCGCGGGGACGGGCAGGTGGTGAAGACCTTTCCTGTCGCCACTGAGCAGGACCTGCGATCCTTCGGGTTCCTGTTCCCAGCAAGTCTGCGGAGTAATCTGGCAGAGGAACACCTCTTCCTGTCCGTCGCTATCATGCCTGAAGGTAACATTAGTTTTGCTTCCTTAAGTTTTACCATAAATACTACAGTTACTGTTACAATAATTATCATAGCTGCAATGAATTTTATGTAGTTTGTATGTCTCAGGTTTGTATGTTTTATATCCAGGAAGATTAGCTGCGTACAAATCTTGTATGTTAGCTAATGAACTTAAAGAAAGTATATTCAGAGTATCTACATGTAAACTTTATCTTTATCATAGTAGAGTCCCCAGGGAGTCCATATCACTCTGAAATGTCACTGATAGTTACTGTAACAGTTACTGTAGTTGTGTTTTACATGGATGAATGCCTCTTGCTGGCTGTATTTGATCAAGTATGTTGCTCGCATTCACAAACTTGTTTTGATGAAATGTCTCCATTTGTTTCCTTTACAGATAGCGCGTTCACCCGCAGTGAGAGGCTCGGCTGCTGCCTGAGTCTCCTCCTCATGTCCATGGTGTCCAGCGCCATGTGGCTGAGGGAAGAAATAGGAACCCAGGTTGTGCAGGCCGTCAGCCTGGGGCCGTTCTCCTTCACCCTGAATGGACTATACACTGGGGTCATGACCAGCATTACCTGCCTTCCCGTCATCATGGCCATAGTCCTGCTGTTTCAGTACAGCCGACCCGGCAACAAGGGCAACCGGAGGGTCCGAGATGTGGAGACGGGCGGCCCAGCTGAGGTACCCGCCCAGCAAGAACCAGCCAAGCGCCTGCCGCACTGGTGCAAGTACGTGGCCTGGGTGCTGGTGGTGCTGTCTGCTGTGGGGTCAGCTGTCTTCACCGCGCTGTACAGTCTGAAGTGGGGCAAGGACAAGTCCGAGAGGTGGCTGTCAGCATACTTCATCACCTTTCTGGTGGACATGTTTGTCCTGCAACCAGCAAAGGTAAGGACACTATTTTGTTGAATTGTCTAGATATTAAAGGATATGATTGTTATGTAACATCGTTACATGTTTGTTACAGTTGCAGTTGCTACATGTACCTGTTACTAACATCCATGCACAATGTTGTTTGATAATACCTGACTTCCTCAGAACATGCTGTATACAAACCACATCCTAAGGATCATATTGCCATATGCATCTTCAGCTACTGTTCCATTTGTTCTCAATCCTATTATGATAAACAATGTTTTCAGAAATCCTAACAAGCAATGCTTTAATTGTCTTTCAGATATTGCTCCTCACAATCTTGACTTCATCCATTCGCAAGCCGCAAGCCGTCCAGAAGATTTTTGAAGAGAAGCGGGGCCCCGTTTCCATTGATGCCAGGACAGTGTCTTCACAAAAGGCACGCTTCAGCTGTAAGTTTTAGCACACATGTTTGTAGAAAACAGCATATTATATATCATTACCATGAAGATTTAGACTATGCACATGTTACTACAAGATTAGAAACTGTTTATTAGATAGTGAAAGAAAGCCTGTGTGAGTGTTCTGCTCCTAGTTCCACACCCTGTTTTGTGAATTGAGTTGACATTTCCTCTTGCATGACAGTTTGTATATTATCCAGGTGGTGGGGTTTTCCACTTTTCTAACAAATACAGAGCGTAAATGATATTTGATATATTTTTTGATATGCTTACTACAGCCGATACATTTCGCATGAGGAGGAAGATGGAACAACTTTCGATGACATCCCTTGCCAACATCAAACAAGCGAGAATGAGGCAGCGCAGGGACAGGAGAGTTGTGAACACCTTTTGGGACATCATGTGGTTCTGCTGTTGCCTCCTGCTTGTCATCATTATCTCCAACGAGCACCACAACACCACAGAGGGTTTCTATCAGACACAGAGCATAACCAACACCTTTGTGCAGTCTATGGACGAGGTAAGTTCAATATGCTAGATCCTTGCTTTGGTCTCTTACTAGATCCTTGCATATACTTAGGTAC
This sequence comes from Branchiostoma lanceolatum, assembly GCA_035149815.1. Lineage (NCBI taxonomy): Eukaryota > Metazoa > Chordata > Leptocardii > Amphioxiformes > Branchiostomatidae > Branchiostoma > Branchiostoma lanceolatum. The sequence continues at coordinate 2,059,243 of CM068873.1, forward strand.
AGTATCGGATCACTAAATCATTGCATTTGTGAGACGAACATTTTAAACCAGTGGAAGGGCCTTTATGTTGACACTTAGCTTAATTCTCAGATGGTAATTAGAACATAGATTCGGTGTGCACCGTTTGAATTTATAACTCATAATGAGAAATCTCCAGACAATTGTTATTTTTTCAGTACAACTATATCACAAGGCTTTATTTCTCCGCAGGTAAATGATCCTTTAACCTTCTGGTCCTGGCTGAACGAGACCGCTCTGCGGAACTTCTACCCGGAGACTTCCTACAAAGGCGACAAGCCCCGCTGGCAGGACAAGAGCTTCACGGCTGACATGCAGTCGGTCCTAGTCTACCCACCTAGCCTGATCCAAGCCAGAGTACAGACAGGTGGGAGGAACTTAACTTTCATAGAACACTTGCTGTGGGCTTACATGACATGCTACAATTTCACTTGCTGTATTACCATACCAGAGGACATGCATTGTAAACATTTCAGAAAGTCAAATGATCATGATCTTAGTATTCAGGAAAAATCCACTCTACAAGAAGCCTACCTAAAAAGTGAAGGGAATACCATTTGAAACTAGAAAAATGTAAACCATGTGGCTGACTTTTTATGTTTCCTTCTTCATCTTAGGGCTGTGCACGGTGCCTGTGACAATGCAGCACTTATTTGACGAATGTTCATCAACGTATGATGAGCACACCAAGGAGACCGGGGCATTTGAGAAGGGATGGAAAAGGGTCAGGAATACATCAACGATGGAATCAGAAGCCCCTGGATGGATCCACCTCCCCAGCGCCTACCCCAGTCTCCCCATCTACGGTGTGACCACGCAGTACTGGGGAGACGGCTTTGGTCTGCACCTGGGAAAATCAGCAGACGAGATGCGCAGCATCCTAGCAGAGCTGAAGGCCCACCGTTGGATCGACAAGCGCACAAGGGTCATCTTCTTGGAAGCCGTGCTCTACAACGGAAACCTAGATCTGTTCACATCGGTGACGATGGTGTTCGAATTCTCCGAGACGGCCGGAGTTTTCTCCCGTCATCACGTGCAGACCTTCCGACTTCATCAACGGCCAGGGACGATCGGGTACATCTACGTCCTGCTGGAAATAATTTACGTCATCATTCTCCTCTACTCACTGTGGAAAGAGGCGAAAGCTGCACGCGCAGCCGGCTTGGCCTACCTGATGGAGCCATGGAATATTGTCGAAATCTTCAACTTCATCTTGGCATTCACCATCATTGCCTTGTACGGCTTTAAGATAATGTACAGCTCCAAGGCTCTGATGGCGATCAAGGAAGGGAAAGGTGTGTAACACATTTGTGCTGAAATGTTACACTAATTACACAAAAATTTCACTTCAACATGCAGCATTGCTCAATATTTGAAAACATGCAAAATTGTCACTCTGACTGTATTACAAGCCTTAATATTATTCAACACTGTACTTTCATTAATGATATGCATTACACTTGTCTCAAAGATCTAGTCCACCATTTCCGATCTGCTGTGAACATCAGCTTGGTGTATGGCTGGATCCTGGCCTTCCTGACGTTTGTCAACATGATGAAGCTCCTCCGGCTGGTGAGGTTCAACCCATTCCTCTCCAAGCTGATGTCCGTGTTCCGGGGAATGGCGGGGGAGTTCTGTTCCTTCATCCTCTATTTCTTCTTCTGGCTCTCAGCTTTCGGCATCTACGCTTATCTCATGTTCGGCCTTACTGTGACAGAGTACAGGTAAGGAAATATGTTGTTCTATTTGTGTGAAATCTTTTAGGTTAATTTGATGATTTCTTCTTTTTTTTTATAAAAGTGCTTGAAAGTAGAACAGTACAGGTCACCGTTACAATCATATGATAAATTTTGACAATTCTTTCTTCTTTTTCAGCACCATCAGCAAGTCCTTCTCCACACTGTTCCAGATGTCTCTTGGAAATTTTTACTATTATCAGCTCAAGGAGGCCGCTCCTATTCTTGGCCCTATCTACTTCTTTGCTTTTATTTCCTTAATCTTCCTCGTGCTGATGAACATTGCCGTAGCGATCATCGACAGCGCTCTCCCGGATGTGCGGAACCACGACATGCCTGAAGAGGACCAGTACTTCATCCAGGGGTTGTGGGAACGCTTCACGGCCTTCTTCGGCTTCTGGAAAGTGCCAGTCACAGGTAGCGTTGTATCATTTCACAGATAGACAGTGCACATCCAACCAAGGATGTCTATCATCTTTCGGGTCTTGATTCTGTTCTTTCTGTGGCTACTGACATATGTACTTTATTATTGCAACATTACTGTTGTAAGCTCTTTCTTGTTGGCAATGCATTTTAGTATTCAAAGTGTGGATTTGGGACCTGAACCAGGACCTTTGCTCCATCACTGAGCTATAAGACGAGTATGACAGGATAGGCAGAAGTAAGGTCCAAAGTTAATTCCTGTCCTGTCTTTAGAACCACCCTCCTTAAGTCCCTTTGTTTCCTCTGCCCCTTGCCAGCTGGGCTTGACTGTTTTTGTACATCATTGTTGTTATTAGATGATTAAATTTTGTTCATTTCATATGGAAATATACAATGAAGAAAACTTACTAAAACATTTGCAATATTAACCCAGATGATGACTCCATGGCCATTCTTCATGACAGCCTGATCGGCGTGGAGATTAAAGTGGAGAAACTGTGGCTGAAGAGAGAGTCGCTCTTCAATCTCAAGTAAGTACAACATCTTACAAGAAGTACTGCTTGAGCCTGATGCCCTTGAAGGTGCATGAAATGATCTTCCTGCTACTGTATACTTTACAGTTACTGTAATTGTAATTAGAAAGAATAGACTGAAAAGTCGAAAGTGATAATTGTTGAAAACAAACACTCAACATAAGAAACTACAACATTTCTATCCTCACAGGATGAAGGATGCAGACCTCCCAGCAGAGCCTGAGTTTGTCCCGACTGTCAAAGACCTTCCCGCGCTTTCCGAACTTCATGTTCACTACCGCGTCATCAAGGTCCGCCCTGTCTCCTCGAACAACTGCCCAGACAACGGCTGTCAAGTGATCCGCTCCGAGAATAGGGCGCCAGTGGTGGTGGCATCCAGGTCCCTGTCAAAATTGGAGGACTCCCCAGAAAACCACCAAACCAACCAATTGCAAGTCGTAAAAATGAAGTCCATTCTTTCCAAGCTAGAAAAAGGTGACAAGGAGTCAACCAGGAAAGTGTCTTTCGCTCTGAACGTTCTTGTTCGTCACATTGAGGAGCATAAGGTGGAGTGGCCAAGTGTCAAGTTGAGCACTCGTAAAGAGGTGGCTCTGACATACCTCCAGATGCTGACAGACGACCACATCCAGGCTGCCCAGATGCTGCTCCGCCGCCAGTACCCGGCACTCCAAGGGCTGGAGGGGCCTGCAGTTGGTCTCTGTGACGACGGATTTGTGAAGATGACAGGAAAGGGGCTACAAATCCACCACAACAATCATCAGCACTGGGTTCTGTCGTCTTGCACAGACGGATATGTGTGCCTGTATGACAGCCTCAGTGTCCCCATGACCCCATCTCTGCAGATCCAGCTTTACCAGTCCTACGCCGCGTTTGCTGACCAAACAAGGAACACCCTGACTGTCTTCTTACCGGACGTACAGCGTCAGAAGAACGTCTTGGATTGTGGGCTGTTCGCCATCGCCTGGGCAGTGGACATCGCAGAGGGACAAGACGTGAGCGGGGTTTTGTATAACAACAGGAAGATGAGGAGCCATTTGAAGACGTGCTTCAAACAAGGGAACCTCACACCGTTTCCACGTCTGACTAGCAACAGAAAGAAGGAAGGTCGAACCAAGGAACACCAAATCACACTGGTCTGCCACTGCGAGCAGGGGGATCGTCTGGGAAGGATGGAGAGGTGCGAGGCATGCGGGAGGATCTTTCACGTTAACTGCCTGCCATTCAGCCCTCCCTGTGATGGCACATGGGCATGTGGAGACTGCGCTGTGTAAATAAAGTCTTCACTGCAGCGTAGAGAGGACTGTACTGATTGAAATTCAAAATCAAGCATAACTGAATGTTCTCCTGACGGAAGTAAAGAAGCAAAAGCACTCTAGGATGGGAACTGATCGGAACACCATAACTGTTCAATTTGTTTTGGTGTGTATTTAGTATTTTGTGTGTCTATTTATTCTTATTTATTAATATTAGGGATTAAGTCTAGGATCTATTAAAGTTTTAAAAGACTTTGTTAAGTAAATTTGCCTTGTTTAAATTGTACAGAATCTTAATTAATACTTTTATTATTATGTTGAAAAATGTATTTATAATGTTACAAATTTAATGTCTTTGAAACATTTTCAAAGTCCAAAATAGCAAGAACTTTCAGGACTTGTTTTGTTGTATTTTTGGTTGCAGGCAAAAAGGCAGTTTTGCTTAACAAAGAAACTATTATGATAATTATAGTAAATAACATTGAATATGTTACTTGCATCATAAGATTTTGGCCATGAAGAAAAAGTACTGCTTGTAAATATTGCGTGTGCTTAATCAGAATTGCCTGAAAGCTTGTTGAGAAGAGGAAATCAGCATTGTAACATCATGTGATAACAGGCCAAAAATTTCTTAAAACACCAAAAGAAAAATGTTTCCATTTGGAGTCTGATATCAGTTCAGTTTACACTTTAAAATGGCCTACTCAGAAGAAAAAGATTGCCCGTTGCATTACTCACAGGATTAGTAAACAAACTTGTCTAAGTTTTTAACATTACCATCATCAAAATTTTGCTATTAAAAATAGAAAATATTTAGGGGAAAAAAAGTCAGAAAAAAGTTCCTCTGGACTGCCTAGAATGGCAGTTTTGGCTGTTCTGTTTGTGCTTTTAAGACAAAGAAAACAAATTACTGTGAATATGTTTATGTTCAAGGACACTGTATAATGCCCTTGATATGTCGCTTGTGCCACTTTATAATATTTGGTCTGGTAAATGCTTGTAAATAAGAGTAGAGGTTTGAAAAAATCTGCAAGAAAGTACAAATTTGTCACATCATCTGAACTATTTTTAAAGACTGAGGGAAAAGTTCCATATAAATTAAACTTCAAAATGGCCTGCTCAGATGAAACTGAAGACCTGTTGAATTGTTTTCAGGATTAGTCTGTCAACAACTTGACTAAGTTTTTGACAAACATCATATAAAAATTTTGTCAAAAGTAGAAAACATTTTGAGGAAATTAGAAAAATTCCTATGAATTTCTGACTGCCTAGAATGGCAGTTATGGCTGTTATGTCTGCTTTTAAAACAAAGGAAACTAAATAACGATGATTATTCACATGTCGAAGGACGTTATATAATGTCACTTTAAAAGATTTTGGTCAGGTAGAAAAACTACTGCTTGTAAATATTGCGTGCGCTTGATTTAATTGCACGAAAGCTTGTAGAGTAGAAGCATTAAAAAATCAGCAAAATTGTACAAAATTTGTCATCTGATAACAAACTAAAAATTGTTTAAAAGACCTATCAATTCAGGTTACATTTCCATTTTTTTTGACAAATGTTATCATATCGAAAATTATCAAATCGCAAAAAAAATCACATGAAAAAATTTTGGGCGAAATGAGAAAAAGGTTCTTCTGGAAACTAAAAGAGAAATATCTGTCAACGTTTTGATTTGAATAAAACTTGATTGATTTGCTGATTCGAATGTGTCTTTCTTCTTTATTTATTTATTCTTGTATGTAAGAGAGCATATGAAAGCACACTGTCAGCATTTTTCACTCCCCCTATCTCCACATGCAAAAATGGCCTCTTCCAAATCAACCCTTTGGAAAAATGGGCAATGGACTATTCCAGAATCACCAAACTCCAAAAAAGAATAATCCTAATTTGACCCCCATATGCAAAATGGGCTCTTCCAAAGACATATCACCATGCAAAATCGAGTCTTCCCCATCTGCGAAAGTTCTCCCTTAACCAAATGTCAGATCATTTAGCTGTCATAGAATGGCACTGAAACCCTAAATAAACGGGGAGAGAAACGACTTATGGACATGGAAAGAGCGCCCCCTTACTCCCTGCAAAATTACTGCAAGATGAGGACTCAAGGACTAAATGCAGTAACACAACAGTTCAAGTCATTGACTTGATTACAGCAAAGCCACAAGCTTACCGCACCATACAAGTGCCACTGCACCAAAAACACCTTCAACTTACCAGTCATTTTTCACCCACATCGTTTATTCACAAAACGACATAGAAACAAATTCATTCACCGAGTTTATATAGTCCATCCATTGGTTCAATATTGCTCGATGTAAACATACGTCCATTGGTTAAATCTGGTTAATATAACCAGAAGTACCGCCATGAAATACACATCCTAACTTTTGCTTCCAGAGACTTGGAAATTATAATTTAAAAGAATGCAGAAGAAATGACAGAAAATAGAACAACTTGACTTTATTTGCACACAATGCAAAAGTTACTCATGACAAGCAACTGGGCAGATTTTGTAAAAGATCAGTCAGACATTTCAGAGAGCATCCACTTATTAGCTTTCTGACCCCCTACAATTGCTCCCAGTCTGCCTTTATGAATCATGTACAGTAGATATCACGCTAACAGTTTTGAATCATGGCGGATAGTTTAACACCAAGAGTCCAACATGGCAGCATATCGACTGAGTACGTACAGGCACCAGAACATAATCTGCTTGGGTGGCTATGAAAACTCCTCTTGCCAGTTGGATATGGTCTTTGCCACCATTAGATCTGCTTGGAGATTACAAGAACACACATTTCTGTAAAGTACATTTGATATTGCACACACACACATACACACACACACACACACACACACACACACACACACAGGTTTTAGCAGACATTCGATCTGTTACAACCTGAATTCACTATGACTTCCACACATTGTCAACTGCACAATTGTCACACCCTCCCTGACACTATGACATGTCTTACAACCATGGAAGGTTACATACATCTAGATTCTGCAACATTTTTATATGAGGTTCACATTATTGCTACAACATGTTGGCCACACCAATACGATTACTTGGTTCTGGGATTTGCAAAACAAAAATACTGCTGAAATAAAAGTTACATCAACATGAAAACAGTCTAAAGGGAAAGTCCTGCCTTGGTACACACAGTTTCATACCCTGGGCGCCAGACACCGTATATCGGCGCGCCACTGAGCACCGCACGCGCGCCCAAGCTTTCCCGACCCACCCACCAAGCTCGTATTCGGCGAGCGGTGCTTGGATTTACAGCGGAGGGTGGGCCGGGGTCGGTCTTCGGGGGCAGCGGGAGGGTGGGCCGGGAGAGCTTCGGCGTGCGTGCGGTGCTCGGTGGCGCGTCGATATACAGTGTCTGGCGCCCAGGGTAACAGTTTCAGGAATGAAATCCCGGTCAGATTCATGTTTTCCTGCTGATTATCTGTCTTCTTGTTTTACTCATGTTGAAATGTCCTGAACATGTCTAAGAAGCAAGAAAACAAATTGATGATTGTGATCATGAAAATACATAATCATACAGTCACTTATTTACAAAACTGACATGACACTACAGACTTCTTATCTCTCCTCAGAGTCAGTCTTGGTCTCAGTAAGACTTGTTGGAATGTCCTGAAAACGGAAACTACTGCATGGGTATGACCTTATTGATAGAAGTACATACACTGCCACTGATTTACAAACTGACATGACAATAGTTTTGTTGGCTCTCCTTCGAGTCAGTCTGAATACACTTAAACCCGCACACCTCTTTGTTGACTAACACGTGAACTACTGATGTAACGTTAACAAGTCAGCGAGCACAAAGTGGTGTGATCTTGTTAATGAAAAAAATAAAAAAACATAATCATACAGTCTACCACTGATTTACAAACTGACTTGACAATACAGTTTTGTTGGCTCTCCTTCGAGCCAGTCTGAATACACTTAAACCCGCACACCTTTTTGTTGACTAACACATGAACTATTGATGCAACGTTAACGAGTCAGCGAGCACAAGTTGGTGTGGTCTTTTTGATGAATAAAATTCTACCACTGATTTACAAACTGACAGGACAAAACAGTTTTGTTGGCTTTTCTTCAATTCAGTCTGAATCCACTGACCCGCACACCTCTTTGTTGACTAACACCTGGACTATTGATGTAAAGATTCAGGGAGTACAAATTGCATCATTCTCATCAAGGAACTGATCAAGTCATTACAGCTCTAAGAAACTAGGCACCTCCCCCTTCTTAACCAAGATCTCATCCTCATGAGAGCGACATAGCCTCATTACACGTACAATGCCAATGAAAGCAGTTTTGGAATGATTTAAAATGTTGGCAACAGACATTCTATAAGTATATACATCTTTCACTTTGGAAGTTAAAAGTTTGATATAGTAATATTTCCTGGAAATGGCTTATATTTCCTTTTGCCAAGGCCACACCAATCTAATTTCTTGGTTAACAGAATTTTTAAAAAAATGCTAGATTGGAAAATCAACATGAAAACAGAATCTCAGCACACAATTTCAGGGAGTGAACAGGCCTAGGGTCAGGTGCATGTTTTCACGCCAGCCCTCTGTTTTAATGATGTCCTTGAGCTGAAATTTATATTCAAAAATCCGTTAACCAAGAAATTAAATTGGTGTGGCCTTAAGACAATTCACAGGAGGTAGTGTTTTTGTACCCTGGCTTCCACATCATATCTGCAACTGTTTCCATTTTCGTTTCGAATAAAAAGACAGTCTCATTTTAAATTAGTAGTTACGTGTATCACCTTGTAAACAGGTCACACAGACTATCAAAGGAAAGCTACACAAATAATTGAAAATTTCAATTTTTTGTGTAGTTTTCCTTTTAGTATTTGCAGCAGCAGCGATAACGTTACATTTAAAACTTATAAAATATGTTATATCATAAAGAACATCCAACAGAATTAGTGTTTATCGTTTCTCCTTAGGGCCATGTTGATTCGATTGCAGGGCTGTCTCCAGGACCCGTCCTTACGTCCCGGAAATTGGCTTGTTGGGACAGAACAATATTCAACCCCTTCCGTCCCCAAAATATCAATTTCATGAGATAAAACTGATGAAAATGTATTTTTTATCATGAGATAAAACTGATGAAAATGTATGTAACGTTAATAGCTTAAAATGACAAATTCAACAATGAAAATTAAAAAATCGGCTCCAAAACAATGAGTGGGACGGAAAAAAATTTAAAGCTGGAGACAGCCCTGTTCAATTATATGGATGAAATCATCTGTAAACCCCCAAACTGATGCAAGCGTGCGAATAAAAAGAGTTTGGCCCAAAAAAACTTGCCTTCATTATGAAATCTAAGTGTCGAGGAAGATTGCACAAAGGACAAAACACACTATATGGTATTATATCGAACAAAAGATTCTTAATTTTTGTCCTTTCACGTCGTCTTCTTTGACTTTTGAATTGACTTCGGCATTCTAGGACGTTAGTATCTTATAATTTTCCGATATTTCTTTGTAAATACGGCATACATTTGATCATTTTGCAGTTGCTTTGTGCACAAAGATTGTAAACCAGGCGTAGGCACGGAGTTACGGAGGCTGTTGTAAACAAATGTACGCCGAGCACGCGCCGCCCCGAAACAGAAATCGGCAGTGTTGCCGTTGCGGCCGGACCCAAAATTGTCTGACTGCGACCACATTGGACAGATGACCGCTATAGACTCTTAATGCTTTAATGTCAATGGGAAAAATCCAAAGGGCCAACAAAAAATGACCACTATGGCCAGGTGGCTGCTATGTCCGGGTGACTGCTAACACAGGTTTGACTGTATGGTCAAAAACCTTTTTAGATACGGACAAAACTTAACGTTGCAAGGATGTCATCCATATAATCGAATCAACTAGGCCTAATGAATTTCGATAGTTTTGACTCACTTTGTGTCAAACCTACAGGCACAGATTCTGCCACACTGTTCACACTGCCACAGGTTCCCACATAGACGCCACATTGTCGCACTTCATGTTTAGCAACATTATTTGCAACGCTAACGTGTTATTGCACTGTATTGCAATCTCATAACATCACACAAACACACCAGCGTACTGTGAAATCACATACCTGTCAAGTTATATCAATTCTATCACTTGATTCTCTGTCAACACATCAAAAGGCATCCAGAGGATTTTATGAGGCTTGAAACTTGAATTAAAAAAAACTCCAATGTCTATAGAATATCCCAGCCCTATTAGACTGATCCTGACTGTCCATCACAATTAGCAGGTTCGACCAATGAGAGAGTGACTGCATGTCCGTGAAATGTTTGCATTTTTATGTTTTAATTTTGCATTTCTAGGTTTTGACGGAGGTGGGCAGGGCTATGGTGTCTATTTACACTAGGCGCGTGAAACTAAAAGATCACCCTGTAGCTAAGATCATTTTTGTGCCGCCTTTGAGCAATTTTGATAAGAAATCCGCACGCAAATGTGGTAGACAATTTTCAACAAGAATATTTCCAGTTTTCAAGCCCCATAAAATGCTCCAGGTGCCTTTAAAAAAACAAGACAATTACGGCCCCCTCGCACCAGATGGCAGTCGCTGAGCAACCATTTAGCGACCTAAATTGGACTTATGTGACTGTTGATTTCACACAAATTGGATTATAATGCAAGATACAAAAGTACGACTTAAAACATCTTTAAAACGTTCATAATTTGTTGTACAGCAACAAAAATTGAAGATGTTGGACGATTTTGTAATTGGAATGTCATGATGGAAGATATCAAAGCATGATTAAAAACACAACATATAAAAAATCTGTCAAATCTTCGGTCGCTCAGCGTTTGCTCAGCGGTCGCAGCCCCTCATGGAAAGGGGGTATTAACGAGATAGCAATCAAACGTCCAGCCTACATCCCAGAATGCCCTGCTGCTATCCCATCATGCCGTGCGCCCATCAGGTACGTGACGACGGCGTAGTAGTGGAAGGCGGCCCCCACCACGACGAACAGGTGCCATGTGGCGTGCGCAAATGGTATCCGCCCGTCGCTCTTAAAGAAGAACACGCCCGCGATGTAAACAGCGCCCCCTATCGACAGTTCCTTCAGGCCATCGGTGCAGGGCTGCAGGGGGGGGGGGCAACAGTGAGGTCAGAGATGGCAGACTTCACCCCCCATCCATACTGGGGTAGGCAGAGATGGCAGACTTCACCCCCTTACCCATACTGGGCAGTCAGAGATGGCAGACTTCACCCCCTTACCCATACTGGGCAGTCAGAGATGGCAGACTTCACCCCCTTACCCATACTGGGCAGTCAGAGATGGCAGACTTCACCCCCTTACCCATACTGGGCTGTCAGAGATGGCAGACTTCAACCCTTACCCACACTGGGCAGTCAGAGAAGGCAGACTTCACCCATCACCAGAAATCACGGCCACAACAAGCCTCCTTCTGCTTACGGCGGAATATGTTATCAGTGTTGAGGTAAAAACATGCCAGGTTTGCCGTGTCCACAGAATTAAGCTGTGCAGCCGAGAATAACATTCACCACTAACCATGGAGAACACATCTCTACATGTACAGGGAACATATCCCGTTATCAAGTACAGGGTTTAACATCACTTACCATGGAGAACACAGACAAGGAAGGACATATCCACATTATCAAGTACAGGGTTTAACATTTATCACTTACCATGGAGAACACAGGACATATCCCCATTATCACTTACCATGGAGAACACAGACAAGGAAGGACATATCCCCATTATCAAGTACAGGGTTAAACATTTATCACTTACCATGGAGAACACAGACAAGGAAGGACATATCCCCATTATCACTTACCATGGAGAACACAGACAAGGAAGGACATATCCCCATTATCAAGTACAGGGTTAAACATTTATCACTTACCATGGAGAACACAGGACATATCCCCATTATCACTTACCATGGAGAACACAGACAAGGAAGGACATATCCCAATTATCAAGTACAGGGTTTAACATTTATCACTTACCATGGAGAACACAGACAAGGAAGGACATATCCCCATTATCAAGTACAGGGTTTGACATTTATCACTTACCATGGAGAACACAGACAAGGAAGGACATATCCCCATTATCAAGTACAAGGTTTAACATTTATCACTTACCATGGAGAACACAGACAAGGAAGGACATATCCCCATTATCAAGTACAGGGTTTAACATTTATCACTTACCATGGAGAACACAGACAAGGAAGGACATATCCCCATTATCAAGTACAGGGTTTAACATTTATTACTTACCATGGAGAACACAGACAAGGAAGGACATATCCCCATTATCAAGTACAAGGTTTAACATTTATCACTTACCATGGAGAACACAGACAAGGAAGGACATATCCCCATTATCAAGTACAAGGATGTCTCCAGTCTCTTACATCTGCAGGTGGGTATAAAGAACATAACACTTTTAGAGTTCACAAACAAGTCACGTTTTTCTGATATCCGAGAGGTGACTTATAAGTTAGAACCTAATTTACAAAACGATATGACTGCAGTACTGCAGCCACCTGCTGGGTGGCGCACCTGTCCAGGAAGATCAATTGAATTGAATTGATGAATTGATCTTTATTTACACAACCTGCAGGCTTTAACCAGCCTGAATTTTGTTGCATTACATGTTTGCTCCATTGAAAAATTTGCTTTCAAAACCGCAAACGTAACATTTTTCCACTACATGGCATTTTTGATCATATATGTATGACAGTCCCCGAAGGCAAAGAAGAATTTCTCTAAACTTATAGCTTCTAGAGGTAAGGTACATATAAACAAAGTTTCAAACAAACAATTCACAAAACAATAGGACTGCAGTACTGCAGCCACCTGCTGGGTGGCGCACCTGTCCAGGAACATGCAGGAGAAGACAGTCCCCGAAGGCAAAGAAGAATTTCTCTAAACTTATAGCTTCTAGAGGTAAGGTACATATAAACAAAGGTTCAAACAAACAATTCACAAAACAATAGGACTGCAGTACTGCAGCTGCCTGCTAGGTGGCGCACCTGTCCAGGAACATGCAGGAGAAGACGGTGCCCATCAGCGCGAGCACCCAAGTGACGCCGTGCACCCATTGGCCGAGAGCCCCGCTGTCCCGCAGCGTGAGCCACGGCATGTACGACGCCGCGATGAAGAAGTAGATCACGGCTCGGTCGCAGACGTGGAAGAAGTGGAGCAGCGACCTGGAGAAAAGTCAAGTTCGTTGATGAAAGTTAGACATCCAGGTAGTAAGATACGCCAAAAATAATTACTCAAGCAACTGGATAAAGTTTTGAAACAGTCAGACGTTTCAGACAGCATCCACTGTCTTTCGTCAGTGACTAACGATAGGACTGAGAGCACCAGGTTTTATACCAAAACTCTGAATAGATATGTTAATGAGGTTAAGACCTGGTGTTCTCAGTCCTATCGTTAGTGGATGCTGTCTGAAACGTCTGACTGTTTCAAAACTTTATCCAGTTGCTTGAGTAATTATTTTTGGCGTAAAAGTCAAGTTCATCTCTGAGTCTTTTATTTATTGGTTTGGCTGTTCAACACACACAGCCAGGGCTGCCCAATGCTGTAAAGGACAAGACAGTTCATTGGAATTTTGATATGGACAGTATAACAAGCTATATCAATATTCTAAGTGCATTTCTAAGAACAATATTCTAAGTACCTTCCAAGAATAACTTTGAGTTCAATGTTCCGTGAAAAGCATAACGTATCAGTTCCCTACATGGTGGACGTGAAAAACTGGAGGAGGGACCTGGAGAAAAGTCAAGTATATCTTCCAAGAATACAAGAGGGCCTGCATGACCCTTTTACGTAGAGCGTAATCGGCCGTTTTAATTTTACGTAGAGCGTTGCCGACCACTCCATAATTTAGCGTAGAGTGTAGGTGGGGCTTTCTGAATTTAGCGTAGAGCGTAGGGAGGCTTTCTGAATTTAGCGTAGAGCGTAGGGAGGCTTTCTGAATTTAGCGTATTATGTAGCCGGCCCTCCCAATTTAGCGTAGAACGTTGTCGGGACCCCCCCATGCAGGCCCTCATACAAGTCATGCTGCATAACTTCATAAAGTTCTTTAACACACCCACATTTGATTTCTTTACTCCTTTTCACAGCTATGTTTACCCTGTCCAATCAACCTCTTTCAAACTCAGATTGCTGGAAACAGGTGGAAGGAGTTTACCTGAGTTTACCTGTCCAGGCTAGCAGGTGGAAGGAGCTAACCCACATGAGTTTACCTGTCCAGCAGGTGGACGGAGCTTACCTGAGTTTACCTGTCCAGCAGGTGGAAGGAGCTTACCTGAGTTTACCTGTCCAGCAGGTGGAAGGAGCTTACCTGAGTTTACCTGTCCAGGCCAGCAGGTGGAAGGAGCTTACCTGAGTTTACCTGTCCAGGCCAGCAGGTGGAAGGAGCTTACCTGAGTTTACCTGTCCAGTCCAGCAGGTGGAAGGAGCTTACCTGAGTTTACCTGTCCAGGCCAGCAGGTGGAAGGAGCTTACCTGAGTTTACCTGTCCAGGCTAGCAGGTGGAAGGAGCTCACCTGAGTTTACCTGTCCAGTCCAGCAGGTGGAAGGAGCTTACCTGAGTTTACCTGTCCAGGCCAGCAGGTGGAAGGAGCTCACCTGAGTTTACCTGTCCAGGCCAGCAGGTGGAAGGAGCTTACCTGAGTTTACCTGTCCAGGCCAGCAGGTGGAAGGAGGTTGAGAGCGTGAAGAGGGCGATCAGCGCCAGCCCGTAGACGACCGCGTTCACGAACTGGAGCGGGCTGTCGGCAAGTCGCAGCAGGATCAGGATGGCAAACAGGCTGGGGACGATCAGCAGCTGGGAGGGACAGAACAAGAAATCTTCAACTTCAGTTACCCCCAAATAACCCCGCTAGGGGCAAAGTAGGGGGGGGGAGGTCCCAGGCTAAGGCGGGCAGGCCTCCAGCCTGGCGCGGAAGGACTCAACGGTGGGAGCCGTAACAACCGCGCCAGGCAGGGCGTTCCACTCGGGTATGGTGCGGGGGAAGAAGGAATTTTTGTAAGAGTCTGTCCGGGCGTAAAGTGGTTGAAATTTAAGCGTGTGGCTCCCCCGTGTGCGCCCCTGAGCTGGTTTCAGTAGACTATCTGTGTTAATATTGATGTAGTTATTGACTAGCTTATAGAAAAAGGTGAGGCGGGCGCTCCTCCTCCTCCTTTCAGAGAGAAGGGTCCACTGCAGGTCATTGATCAAGTCCACACAATGTCCAGGACAGAAGATACAAAAACAGGAAGTTCTGCTGTAGTACCATGGTCACACACCAGGGGGCCCCAAACTAACCTTGAGTTTGTCTTTGTTCCAAAGATTTGGGGATGTATGGGTTGTTCCCCAGGGGGTGGGGATGTACATATTGTTCCCCAGGGGTAGGGATGTGCTGGTTGTTCCCCAGGGGTGGGGATGTATGGGTTGTTCCCCAGGGGTTAGGGATGTACATATTGTTCCCCAGGGGTAGGGATGTGCTGGTTGTTCCCCAGGGGTGGGCATGTATGGGTTGTTCCCAGGGGTGGGGATGTATGGGTTATTCCCAGGGGTGTTGATGTATGGGTTGTTTCCAAGGGGTGGGGGAGTACTCACCCCATGTGTGACACAGTTAGCGATGTGCTCCAGGGGGGTGGGGATGTACGGGTTGTTCCCCACAGCAGGAAGGTTCATAAACCTGTGGCAGGAACACAGAAGATACATGTAAGAGCTACGTACCATCATGCAAGCGAGATGATGGGCACTTTCATAACAATTTCACTTGGCCCACTTTCATCTAACCTAACGTTGCCAACAGGTATGCAGGCTACAGGTGCGGCCTACACATCACGTGAGTAAGTTACATTACGTTACCAACAGGTATGCAGGCTACAGGTGCGTCCTACACATCACGTGGGTAAGTTACATTACGTTACCAACAGGTAGCAGAGAACCTGTTAAAATATTCACATGTGCTACAGTGCTAAGATCAGAAGAAAAAAAACTAAACAAACAGCAAACAACACAGCACAGCACACCATGCTGTCCCCCGAACAACCCTAGCTGCTGACCTTGATTTGAGCGGGCGATGCTCGGCCGCACAGCACACCATGTTGTCTCCCCTCCCCTCGTCTCCCACCCGGAAGCGGTCGCCGCGACGCTCCCTCGCAGTCTGCTATCTGGGCAACATCGCACGGCTTTTAGTCGCCTCGCCCGCGTTCTAGGAACAGGCTACAGTCTGGATAGGATAAATATCTGTCGGCAAAGTTAGTCTGGTTGTGTCTGTCGTGGCTTTTGTCATCAAACCCTTCGAACATGGCAAGGTGAGTCGAACCGGCGTTTTGATCGGTGTAGGGAGGTACCATTCGGGGGGAGGGGGATCAAAAGCTAGATCCTTAACTGGCACATGTTTTTATAGTGAAATATATTCAACATCGGTAATTCAAAGATCTACATGAATAGAGAATGCATTATTTCATCAAGCGTAAACAAGTATACCGGAGTTATCATACTTATGTGAAATTATATTCCACTGTTGCCATTATCACATGGGCCTTTTTTCGAACAGTCCGAATGCGTCAGGCGTATATTGACCAATCAGCGTCCAAGACCGGATAACCCAGATCAGGGAAATCTCTGCACATGATATGAGCAAGGAGGTCCTATTTTAACCTACTTGATATGAGAACGTCAAATATGAAAGTCAAATTTTGGTGCACGACTCGATAGATGAATAACACACAACTCGAAGCCCGAAAATTTGAGAAAAGAAAGGAAGACACTCGGAAATATGTATTCCGCAGCTCGCACATCTTTCTAAACTGCAATAAGCGGAGAAATGATATCAACATGACAACAAACATGCAAAAGAAGAACATAGATAAAATCTATTTGGTCGGAATAAAAGAAATCCTTGCATCGGCCGGGAATCGAACCCGGGCCTCCCGCGTGGCAGGCGAGAATTCTACCACTGAACCACCGATGCAACTGTGACGATGTTTTCTAAAATATTTCTCAAAAATCACACGTGTTTGTCCACGGGAATTCCAGTGCAGTTCAGCATCTATCGACTCTCCAAGCAGAGGTTGAATGGGCAGATCGTCACCGTTTTATCATATGCCGTTTTCTTTACATTATTAAAAAAAAAGGCATATGATGACGATCTGCCCATTCAACATCTGCTTGGAGAGTACATCTATCTGCTGCCCGGCTGATGGTAACATTATCTTCTAATTCAATGTAAAACCTCATTGGGTATACCGAATAATATGTACTGTAACGTTAGATTCTTCATCATTTTTTCATCTTTGGTCTCTCATATCTTGACTTTGGAATTGACTTTGGTATTCTGCGACATAAGTATCCATTTTCCTAAATATATCATTTTCAATTTGGAATTTGATGCATATATTCTCCCATTTTGCAGAGGCCCTTTTTTTTGAATGGACACTTGAAAATTGATGCGCGCGCAGATGTCATCCATATAATCAAATCAACATGTCCTTAGCAAGGAGGCCTATTTTTTTAACCTCCTTGGTGTTATGATATGAACTGATGAGCCAGAGCAACCAATGAATTGATAAACAAATACCATATGTATAGACTTGTACAAAGTACACTTCTTTATCATATCTTTATCATAAAAAAAAGGAGGCCTGGAAGACCCGCAGCAACATACATTGACACCCTGAAGAAAGACACTGGCCTTGAAGTTGATAGTCTGCTCCAATCGATGAGGGATAGAACCACACGGAAGGCCATCACGACTCGAGACCTTCCAGTGTCGACATAAGCAAGCAAGCATCCCTTTAAGTGTACTGAAAAAAAATCCCATTCCCAGACCTTACGAAACAAACTTTTTTTTTCAATTTTTGTTATTTTGGTAGGCCGACTACTCCCTCTTCGCAGGAAGCAAGGGTCTGTAGCGACTGCCCGACACCAAATTCCAACCTTCCATCACAAAATGCAAATGTATCTGCCCCTTTGTAAGGTAATAGCTATTGAATTCTGAAGCAACTGGATAAAATCTAAAAACGGTTGTTTCAGACAGCATAGACTCTCTTAAGTGAGTCGACCGTTTCTAATTGTTTTCCAAAAGTTCGACACGTACACAACACCCTACACATCTGCTTGGAGACACCATGGCAACAGTCCCAAACACACCTCAGGCTGGGATCCTGTCTATGGGAGTTCTTGGACCAGCTATACAGATACAGAAGCTGGTGTGTTACGCCGAAGTGCGGTTATATCGGCTATACAGATACAGAAGCTGGTGTGTTATGCTGAAGGGTGGTTATACCGGCTGTACAGATACAGAGGCTGGTGTGTTATGCTGAAGGGTGGTTATACCGGCTATACTGAGATACAAACATGATGCAGATACAGAAGCTGATGTGTTTCGCCGAAGGGCGGTTATACCGGCAATACAGATACAGACGCCGAAGGCGAAGGGTGGTTTAATGATACTCCGGCTGTCAGAATACAGAGTTGACTTGTATTGAGTTAAAAGAATGTTAACATACCGTTTTAGAGTCAACTCGCCGCTGAGTCTAGAAAGTTCGATAGAAACTTCAAGGAAATAAAAAGCTTCTGAGTAAGACGCCCGTCCGTAGATGCGAGCTACGTGGGCCACATGGAACGCAACAGAACTGGTTCTACGAGATTAGAAATAATTACTCTCTCCCGAGCCGTACATGATTTCTTTTCCTTTTTTCTGTATTGAAAACCGTCGGCGTCGATGATTATAGCCTTCAAGGCGCCTCTACCAGGCTCCAAATGTCGCTTGAAAAATCGTAGAAATTGGCCAAATAGACGGATAACATGCCAGAGGTACGCCAAAAAAGCAGTTACTCAAACAACTGGATATGATTTTGGAAACGGTCAGACGTTTCAAGTAGTCGTGTTAAGTAGCATCCACTACTTTTCGTCAGTGACTGTGAGCAAGATCAGTCGAACAGCAGGTTTATAACCACGAACTAAAAATTTGTCTTCTCTTTATTTGCATATCAATTCATAGTTCGTGGTTATAAACCTGCTGTTCGACTGATCTTGCTCACAGTCACTGACGAAAAGTAGTGGATGCTACTTGAAACGTCTGACCGTTTCCAAAATCATATCCAGTTGTTTGAGTAACTGCTTTTTTGGCGTATCTTATTACCTGGATGTCTAATCTTCATCGACGTAACATGCCAGAGGAGTTAGTCCGCTATAGAAGTTACAGTTTGCGACCTCTATTGGACCCTCTCTCCGTCACGGTAGCTCACTCTATTTGGCCAAATTCTACTAAATTTATTTTGCAGCCATCCGCGGGGACTGGTAGTGGCTGGCAGGCTCCACGATGGGCAGTGCCTTTTTATCTCCATGAATGGAGATATAATTTTGGGTGTGTCTGTCTGTGTGTGTGTCTGTGTGTCTGTGTGTATGTGTGTTTGTGTTTCCGCACTACTGTCGACACCATAACTCCAGAACCTCTGGATGGATTACAATGATATTTGGTATGTGGGTAGGTGTTGTGAAGCCGACATTCAAGGTAGATTTGGGGCCCCCTGGTATGTGACCTTGGTACTGCAGCAGAACTTCAGTTTTTGTATCTTTTGACCTGGACGTGCTGTGGTCTTGATTTTTGGGTGGCAGATAGCTTGTGATGTAATAAAGAAGTGGTGTAGGTTTGGGCCCCCTAGCAGCTTGCTCTGGAACTGCAGTGGCGTTATTGTGAAAATCTTCTAGGGAGAATAACTGAACAAAGGGACGACGGGTTTCCATGATATTTAGTATGCAGGTAGCTTAGACCGAGATGTACACAGTGATGTGCAAATTATGCTAATTGACACTTAATTTGCATAACTAATGAGGAAAATCTATATTTGCAGTGTTTTCCATTATAAGACTCAATTACATGTAACATATGTGGTTTATGGCAAGTGGAGCATCAGCAGATATCAATTATGCAAATAAATTCATAATTTGCATAATTGATGCAAAAGTGCCATAATTCATCCAAGTGGAAAATTATAGGATTGACAATATTGCATCATGCCTAAGTTGGATAAAGGTGTTTATGACCAAGTATATATTATGTAAATGTGTAAGTCATTTGCATAAACAAAATAGTTCATGGAGATATGAGGTCGCGGAACTCTTGTTTCTGCTGGAATAATGTTCAGATCTATTGCAGTCGGTTTCTGTTGCCAGTCGTTGTTGGTAGCTAGCCTCCGCACAGCCAAATGGCGTTTTCATTTCAGTTTTCATTTCAATTTTTATCTTATTTTATTAGAATTGCAACAGTGCAATACACGTACATGTAAGACACAGACAGCTATTGTTCGTGTCGTGACCCACATACGTTTCTACACTTGGACAGAGCGAGGAAAGTCGTGTAAAGTGCCTTTTTCTCAAGGGCACAAGTTCGGGTGGCGTCAGGGGATACGAACCCGGGACCGCTGGGTTCTGGACCGAACACCCTGCCGTTACGCCACCACGCACCCCACTTTTGATTGGTTTGGCGGTTCAGCACGCATAGCCAGGGTACTCTCTGAAGCAGCGGTTCAACGGCGGCTCCGGCTGGTTTTGACGTCTTTTTAGATAGCGTTTTTGTCGGGCTTCCTATTTATACTTTTTTTTTCTTCTAATTGGCTTGGCGACATAAAGAAAACGGTGGAGAGTAAGCCATGACTGCCCAATTAGCCTGTTGCTATTACAAAGCCTAGCCCTGCTCACAAAGACAAGATATTACAATGGAATTTTGATATGGACAGTAACGATCTATAACGATATACTAAGTACATGCACATAAAAACTATTGTATATAAATGACTTGAATAACGTCTATAATGGTATCTATCTACAATGTACATCGAGAGATCAGAGTCTGTGCGGATACATGTAAGGGTTGCCTAAACATAGCCTCTACCAGGCCCCGCGGATGGCTGAAAAAAATAGTAGAAATTGGCCAAGTAGAGTGAATAGTAAGGGAGTCGGCTACCGGGCTGATTGGACCCTCTCTGGCTGACTGGATCTTCTCTGGCTAGCATATACGATGTTCGCGCCCGGTGTGGATCTGCTTGGAGATTATGCAGTACTACCATTTGCCATCCTTTTGAAGGAGGCACGCGCAGTTATACGGAAGTCGACGCGCGCATGGATGTCATCAATAAAATCAAGTCAGCGTGGTCATATTTGATGTGCAGGGAGATTATAGGCAGATGATATGACTATAACCTCCTTGGCATGTAAACTCATGTTACTTTGCTGTATAAGATGATGCAGTACTGATCTGTGCCGCTGTGCGTCGCTTGTGTGATATGACTAGCAGAGTTACGACTTTTAATACGCGGTACTTTTTCTTTAAAAATGAATGATAAATGAAAAAAAAACAAAAACAACAACATATCGTTCGATGTAGTCCACAAACTCAAAGCAGAGGTTGTGTGGTCTTTTCTCTGATCCGGACTGACAACACAGACGAGCGCACAACACCGGCGGCGGTCGCGCCTGGGGTGAAACTGGACTTCAGCCAGGGTAGGACACACATGACTGACGCTCAACCCAAATATATGTATATGGATTTGAGCTAGATTATTTGGCTGTATAAAACACATACAAGCAGGGCTGAGTACCCAACTAACCGATCTGAGAAGTTCATTTGGTCGCGCCGCGTGCCTGCGAAGCTAGTGTGTTGTACCGAAGGCTGGTAATACTGTACCGGCTATATAGATATAGATACAGTCATACAGATATTGATACACAACTTCGTCGCTCGCGCTTTCAAAACTTCTCGAACCCTTAATCAATATATATAAACAAACAAACGAACAAACATAACATAACATAACATGACATGCACCGTCCTGCTCCGCCCGAGGTCAGGTTAGTTCCGCGCCATTTCGTCACAAATCTGACAGCAGAACTGTCAGGTGACATCGCCACTGTTATCGGCAAGGTCATCGCAGATGCGCCGCAGAGCCGGCCGTGTGGAAGACTCCACAAGTACGCATTTGTAGCCTCCGTTGCAGACTCTGAAGCGGCTTTTTGGGGGGCTAAATAATACACTTTTTGCAGCCACCCCGTAACTATCAGCCACCCTGTAACTTCTACAGGATAGATACAGGATGGCTGATAGTTACGGGATGGCTGCAACAAAGTGTATCATTTAGCCCCCCCAAAAAGCCGCTTCAGAGTCTGCAACGGAGGCTAACCCAGCTGTCAGTTTTTCGCTTCGGTCCCAAATTGTGCCGGTGCCCGTAGGGGATATTTATTTCAGATTTACCACATTTGTGGACGAATTAACATAACAGGTGACCATGCATCACCTTTTCAAGATGTCAATCCGATAAGATTGAATTGATCTTTATTTACGCAACCTGCAGACTTTAACCAGCCTGAATTTTGTTGCATTTACATGTCGACTCCATTAGAAAATTTGCTTTCAAAACCGCAAACGTAACATTTTTCCACTATTGGCATTTTTGATCATATTCGTTTACACATAAATTCTTCGTAAACGTCTTTTAAAATCATCAATATAGTGCGTACTGCATACATGTAAGATTATATCGATTCATCAATATCAGTGCAGAATATGCGTGTCAAAACTATATACATGTCGTCAGGAGATCTGAAGTCGGTTCAATGGTCAAGTCAGGTGTTTAGCAGATGTACAAGATATGGTATCGGGGAGTTTTTATATCTGTGGAATGTCTATTTTCTCGGAACAATGTTTGATCAGCTCCCGCCACACTGTAGGGTACCTCAGGGTGTTCGCCCGATTAGCTCACGGCGTCTATTTGTTTCCGGGTCCCGGGCTGAATTTAACTTCCGATTTAAGTCACCGCGGGCCCCGGACGTGCCCCCAAAATAGCCTGGTAGCCGCAGGGTGTCCCACGGGGCCTCGCAGGGTCACGTACACGCCGATAAATGCCCCCAAAACAGACCGTGAACGGCCGGGCCCCTTTTCCCAATCGGGACCTAAGCTGTAGGGGGTTCCCTCCGGTTCCACTGAACCACTGTATCATCTGAATGGAAGCCCGTATTTTGGAATTTTTTCAACTATATAAACTAGAAAGTTAACTCTGCTGTTTCGATTTTTGATATCGGCAAGGTCACCACAGATGAGACTCAGAGGAGTTCAGGAACAGATTCAGGTAACTCCGGTGCCATCTTATGCTAGGGTCACATTTCCAACCCGGGGCCCGGCCGGGCAGCTTGTGGGAACGAAAACTATGACATAAAAGACAACAAAACACACAAAACTTTTGAAAAATTATTCCTTACAATGCGTTATGTATATCCTTGATATGCGTCTTTTATTCTTTGTTTTCGCAAACAGCCCGGCCGGGCCCCGGCTCTGAAATGTGACCGAAGCATTACAGGTGCGTGAAGGGAAGGAACCATTGCCATTGTGGATGGGAACCCGCAGCTAGCTGGGAATATCGAGCAAAGATTGAAACGGTTATCTCCAAAATAAAACCGTTATCTCCAAGCACATGTAGGATCCAACCTTTTCATGCATGTTTTATGGCCTTTTGGTCGTCTTTATAGTAGCTTATCCATCGGCGATAGAGAACAAAAACGCTAGCCTAAGTGCCAGCCTTTTTAGCTTCCGTACGTTAGCTTGGGTAGCGTACGGAAGCTAAAAAGGCTGGCACTCAGGCTACAAAAACGCGGGCTGTTGGAAAAATGTTCTGTAGTTGTAGATCAGAATAGAAGCCCGTATTTTTATTGAAAAACTAGAGTTCCACGACCTCATACCTTCGCCGACTGATGTTAGCCTTTTCGAGTGAATGCTTATCACTCAGTTTGCAAATAAGGGCCTCGATTGCATGAATTTCAAGTGATCCTTTTCTCTACACAAAACACAGCATTAAAGTAAAATCTTAGAAAAGAGGGCCATTGTAGCATTTCCTCATATATTATGTAAATGAGGCCATCATGATTTATGTCTGATAACGTCCACATTTGATTATCTCCCAAACGCCACAAGAATGAAATCCCATCATTTACCAGTCTGGAATTATAGTATTTTGTCATAAATTATGCAAATTAGGTATTCGTTTGCATAATTGATATCTATCAATATTCCTCTCTTTCTCAGTTACATGTCACGTGTTTGACTACAATGGAATGCAAGGGTTTGTATACTTTTTCACATCACAGATCCTGATTTGCATGATTCTTATACGATCATGTAAATCATCACTCAAACTATGTACATCCCTACAAATCATGACGATCCGTCATCACCTTCTTGAGTTACTAGTATTCTCTTTCAAAGTTTAAAACAAACCCATACCTATACCTACACGAGTTCTCCCAAGAGTTATAAAAATAATCACTGTAAGAATATTTTTGCTTAATTGGTATCAAAACTTTTATCTTTACTACAGAAAATAAGGCAATTTGTTGGCAGTGTATTTGCTTCAATTATGCCCTTATTAGTCGACATATCAATCAGTTTTTATCAAACCTATACCTTCCAACAGGGAGAGCGTTAGATCGTAAGGCTGCTGTGTTTAAATGCCCGTGTGACCTCCCTGACCCCAAAACAGAGCCAGGCAAGTAAAGTATCACATGTGTCCTCCAGGGACGTCTCACAGGGAGCCTGCTCCGGTAAACTAGGTCACCTGTCAGTGCAATCTAACCTGAATATATAGACTTAAAAATAGCAAATTAAAAGGGAATTGTAGACATTTCCTTATAAATTATGTTAATGAGGCCTTGTCATGCATGATTTTTGTCTGATATTGTTCACCTTTACTTAGCTTCCTAATGATACAAGAATGAAATTCCAATCATTTACTATTGTGGTATTTTCAATTAGTATTTTCTCATTAATTATGCAAAATAGGTAGCTATTAGCATTATTGGTATCTATCGATACCTCTCTTTTTCAGCTATATATGTCACATGTTTGAGAGTCCTATTTTGAAAGGCAGCAGATTTATAAACTTTCCTTGCTAATTATGCAAATTAGGTCCTGATTTGTATAATGAATATTCAATTATGTAAATCATTAATCGAGCTATCTACATACCATAAATCAAGACGATCCGTTGACCATAAGTCTAGTTATTCATGTCCAAAGGTCAAAACAAATAGATTAAAAACACCCGCTGCAGCTCCAAACAAGCCGCTAGAGGGCCCAAACGTGCACAACTTACTTCAAGTGGCATGGACTATCTACCACACAAAAATCATGACCGTAGCACTTGCAGAAAATTCGACCTCAAACTTTGAAGCTACACTGCAGTACCCAAAGTACCCGCTAGGAGGCCCATCATCAAACTTGACCTTCCCCTTTAATAAATCTACCTATTCACCAAATATCATGCAGAACCATCAACAGCTTCTCGAGTTATCCTGTCAACAAACAAATACGCATACATAAACAGCCCACTGCAGTACCGCAGGAAAATGCCAGGTGACCCATTTTTAAACTTGAGCTTCGTTTTCACAATCTCTACGTACCCACCAAAAATCATGCAGATCCATCATCAATACGTCGAGTTATGTTGTCTACATACAAACACACTAACAAAAAAAGTCCACTGGAGCACTTTAGGAAAACGCCAGGTTAACCATTTTCGAACGTGATCTTCGTTCTCACAACCGCCACTTACCTACCAAAAATCAGCAAGATCCGTCAAAGTTCTCTCGACCTATGATCTCGACATACATACGGACCCACTTTACAGCTGGCGTAACCGATAACATAACCTTACCGCGAATGCATACATTCCCGGCGAAGGTAACAATAGCTGTAAATATCAGACAAAGTTTTAGGTGAACTCGACTGAAACCTCATTTCTAGGCACCCGTGGGCTTCGGCTTACTTTATGTTTGTTTCTTGGCATTTGTACGTTTATTCTTGGAGCTTAGGTGGAGAAGCGAAACCTCTGCA
Source organism: Branchiostoma lanceolatum (assembly GCA_035149815.1). Lineage (NCBI taxonomy): Eukaryota > Metazoa > Chordata > Leptocardii > Amphioxiformes > Branchiostomatidae > Branchiostoma > Branchiostoma lanceolatum. The sequence goes on from CM068873.1 coordinate 2,085,121, forward strand.
CGTAAAAGAACCCGACACACTTATACAGAAGAGTTGGGGGGTGACCCGATGTGCTTGGCCAAAAACGCCAAGAGCCGTATCGAAGCCGCATTGCACTACTACAATTGTACTAGTTACCTGACGAATCGCGCTCCTAGTGGCCAGCCGGTCCTGTAACCGACATCCCCCTAGATGGGTGGGGGTCAGTAACCTCCGGCCGAGAGCTTGTGTAAATACAGGCTACTAGTGCATCATCCTTTACCTTTTTTTGAGAAGACGTAAAAACGCAAAAAGAAAAAAACTGCTAGAAAGACGTAAACTAAAAAGAAAGACGTACGAAAACCACAAAATCACCCGTAAAACAATGCCTACCCTACACCCGCTTGGAGATTACAAAAATGTCAACATTTGGTGTCGGAAACAATATTTGATATCTGCGAGGTCATCGGAGCCAGCGCCGGAAGTTTGGTATGTCGTCGTTTTCCTTAACAGTTTTGTTGAAGAGACAGAACAACGGGCCATTTAAAAATCAAAAGCGGGAGTTCCGCTGCAGCACCATAACAAGCCGCTAGAGGTCCCAAAATCAAATCATTTCGATGTTTCATCAAGACCTACCCACATACCAAATATCAAGACAATCCACCAAGGCATTCTAGAGATATCGTATTCACACACACACACACACACACACACACACACACACACACACACACACACACACACGCACACACACACACACGAACACACACACGAACACACACACGCACACACACACACACAAACACACACACACACACACAAACAGAAAACACACAGACAGACACACGCACCAAAAGATTATTGGCGAAGGTAATGATAATAACTTAAGATAACACAAGGTTGAAAAGTGAAGGGCGAATGTAGAGGCAACGGCAGATTGATATATAGTGAACTACAGAGCTAAATAAAGGTTTCTACTCCACTCTAAACGCGTCTATTGTTTGCGCATCCTTGACCTAGTTGTAACGTTAGTTCGGGTCAGTGGTTTCTGTAATAGCAGCATCGTGGTTTTACGTCTCGTCAATCCTGACGTAGATCTTTAACTCTATTCTCCGTTTGTTTTTTTCAAATATCGAAGAACAAAGAAAAGTTAAATGTTTTGAAAAAGGAATAAATTTCAATTCTGAACGGCCAGGTTACAACTTAGCCCACTTTGTGGTGTATTTGGGAGACGTCAAATTTGGCGCGAAAATCCAGCATGGTGTGACGACCTTTGACCTAATTAGGCCTGCCGCTACGTGTGCTCCAACGCGTACGCGTGTCCTTCCGCGTAAACAAAGGAGTCCTGGTAGGACCGATTTTCACCTCCTCAGAGCAAGAAGTGGCAGTATTCGGAACTGTGCGGCTCATATCGATCTGAGAGCTGAATAATAAATCCACGCCAAGAAAAGATGACTTTAATCAGGGCTTGATTTCTTCTCTTATCGATCGCGGATAAATAATTACGCGAAGATCTGAAATGTCAATCTGGACTGTTCTAATTTCGTAGGTTGGTTCCTTTTTGAATTCTTTTAGATTGTCTACTTATTGCACAATTCATACTAAATCTAAAACAATAAACATATCGACATAGAATCTAATAGATGTTAAATTGTGATAGATGTAAATTAAGAGTTAGCATTAGCTTTAATATTAGCCTTATAAACTTTTATAGCCTATCTCCCCCCTCCCGTGTGGCGCGTCCCGTGTTCCCCAGCGTTGAGAAGCTAGCGGCGGTCCACAGTGCGACTCTCGCCGCTATGCCGCCAGCTTAACCGTGGGACTCGCCTCGGCTGGCGTCTGCTCTCTCCCACAGCGACAACGACTTGTTTCCCGTGGAGTTTCCGCCTTGTAGCGGGTAGATCCTGGCCGATAGGACGGGTCGCGAGGCGCCAGTAGCAGCGAGGGACGGCGGCGGGCGGTGGTTTTGTGCGGACCCGACCCGCTAGCTGCCTGGTCACGGAGGCCCACCCCCGAGCTGAGCCGGGCTCACGGCACCGACTCTCCGCCTCTCCCCCCTCACCCACCCGCCCGGACCTGCCCCACGACTCGATATTTTCACTTATTCCTGCATCGTCGCGACTTCTCTGTGCCGAAAGGGGTCGGGAGTCGCGGGAATATCCCGACTTGGTGAGCAGTTGTCGTGTGGCGCGCCCCCCTCCCCACCCGCCAGCTCGCAGAAAAAGAAGAAAAAAAATCGCCAAATCAGCTCCAAACTTTCCTCGCTCCTCCTGGGATATTTCTCCGCCATTCTCCACGATGTAAGGATGTTATAGGAACCACTGACGCGTCTTCTACACTTTCTCCTGGATTGTAAGAGAGCATCCTGCGCATCGCGAAGATTTGGAATACTGAGATCAGCCCACCACAGTGCCATCATGTCGCGCAAATCAGAACCCTGCAACAAATTCGCCGCCAACATCTTCAACAAGGCCAAGTGTCAAAACTGCTTCCGACCGAGGGAAGAACACCTTCTCAACGACTCCGATATGTCTCAGGTAAGGCCGCAAACACGAACCTCCTTCCCGTCTTTTCTGAAAACTCAGTTTCCAAAATATTATGTAACGTTAGAGCCCTGCTGTGTTTGTGTGTCAAAAGTGATTTTTTCTGACCCTCAGTCTTTGTCCAAGTTTTCTCGCCCTCTTTTCCAGCGCTGTTGTCAATTTGCAGAGAATTTATCTGAACGCTTTTTGACAAGTCATTATCATCTGAGAAATAGAGACAAGTTTTCAAGCAATTATTAAGTTAATCCACATACACTAATTTTCCATTGTGTATAACCCCATTCTTTGTGCTTACGTAGCATTTTCCTCAAAGAGGAACCTACAGATTCAAATCTATTAGCAAGAAACGTCTAAAGTCCTGTTATCTGAGCCTTTACGATGCCACGCCCACTGCGATGCTCTTTTCCTGTTTGTTTGTTTGTTTATTTTGGCATGTCTTTGATGACAGCCGTTTGGCGAGGGCCGTATTTGCGTTCTGTCAACATTACCCTGTGCACTGCCTTATATGTGTCGTGTCATGGCTCATATTGGAACATGTCCCATCACCAGAGATAGAAATAGTCGTTACACCACCAGCGTAGTGTTTTCCTCCACATACTGTAAATGCAGAAATGTTCGTGGTGGTTTTATGTTCGCAGTTTTCACTGTGAACTCTTCAGCGTGAATTTAAAACCACTGAGAAACATTTTGCCCACCTATGACTGTAGTGCTACTATTGTTTCAAAAGCGAACTTAAAACAACTGCGAACACTTCATTTTCTCCCTACCGTGAAATAAAAACCATGCATTTACTTATATCTAACTACAGTTGGGGTGATGCTTGGAAAGACACCTTGTCAGTAGTTTGTTTGTAGGGCATTAGCTATAAGGTACTAGTATATCATTTTCACTCAATGTGTATTAAACCAGTTTCCTATAAGACTGGACAGACTGGACTGATAGGTTTCATCCACTCAAACCATATAACAAAGTCTTCTCCCATTCCTCAAAGATAGCAAACTTGGGAAAGTGCCACAGAAATTGTTACAATAACCACCTTTAGCTCTGCTGTCATCAGCCGAGGCCTTAGAAATTTCCTTTTTTAGGGATCCCGGATGCAGACATGGGGAACATTGTTGGAGAGGGTGGACAAAAAGCGAGGCATATGATAATTATGATATACCGGGAAGAAGAAGGCCACAATTTTCCCCAACAACCTCTGCTTGGAGAGTAAATGAAAGATTAAACATTTGTATATCTACTTTCACTGACATAGACAGATAACAGAATGTACCATTGCAAAAACTCAGTGACAAGCTACCACAAGTCTGGGAACTTTGAGCCCCTCAAGAAATACCTTTCAGGACGACATAAAAAGTCTTGATGGTCATATAGCACACTGACCACGAAGTACACTTATCGTGAAATATGAATTTGTATTAAAAAATGAAAGATATTCTTGGTGCATCTACAGTATCTACGTCATTCAGATATCGTACATTGGTGAACACAATTCTGTCACATTTGTGTACTAGTGGAAGTCATTTACTCTCCAAGCAGAGGTTCATGTGGCAGATTGTCACCGTTTTATCATATGCCTTTTTTTTTTCGCTGGGACCCATATAATTGCCCAGCAAAAAAAAACGGCTTATGATAAAACGGTGACGATCTGCCCCATGAACCCCTGCTTGGAGAGTAGAAGCCATTGTCAAATGCAGGGGTTTATCTAAATCAGGAAAGAGGGGCGCTGCGCCCTCTTGTTTCAGCCCAACACCCCCTTGTCGAATTCAGATTTTAGCTTGATATCCAGCAGACAGCCTTTACTTAGCAATCGATTCTTCCATAAACACATACAATTTGGCCCCTCACCTGTGTGTGCTCCCTCTTATTTAATTTTTCTAGAAAACCCCCTGAAATGTATAGTGTAAATTCACAATTACATGTTGAAAGTCACTAGAAACCAGGGAGAGTTATCCCTACTGAAGTACATTATGACCCAGCATAAACTCTTCCCAGTGGACAGAAAGCCGGAATGTAAACAACAACAGAATCAGTGAATGGACATTTGTGTCAGGGGGGGACTGTGGAAATAGAGCGGAGATAGTATGCCTAGCCTTGTCCACGGGGCCACACCTAGATAAACTGTTGGTTATCGGTTTTGGATAAAAAATACTGACCTAGAGTAGAAGAACATTAAGATGTAAACAAGAGTCAGAGGGAAAGTCTGTTTTACAGGGAGTGAATACGGTCAGATTCATGTTTACCTTCCAACCCTTTGTTTTCAACCTGTCCGCTTGATAAATTTTTATGCTAAAATGACTGGGAACCAAGGAAATGAGATGGCATGGCCTGAGCCCCTAACACTGCTAGGATGCAGGGATGTTGGGTGGTGTGTTAGGTTACTAATCTGTACAGTAAACTGTCCTGTCTTGTCTGTTCTATCCAGGCTGGGAACCTACTCTTACCTTTACTCTGTATGGTATGCTTTTCAACAGGGTAGGCCTTTGTGAACGTTTGTTTTTGTTAGTGACCTGACTATATTAAGATATCATAGCTAGATTTTCCATTCTTTTTCAGGATAATTCAAATATCTACTTGAAAATAAAGGGACAGAATGGAACACCTTAGACTAGAGCATGCTGAGGTTTTGCCAAATCATGGTTATTCATAACATTGGAACTGGTTGCCATGGCTTTCTTTTGAACTGGAATTAAATACCAGAGAGTGATAATTCATATTTAAAATCTGCAGTTTGTAAAAATTTCACCAGAAATTTCAGTTTTGCTGGTTACAGATGGTATTTTGTACCACAGCAGTTCAGTGTTGCGAAGCCTGTCATATGTTGTATGTGACCAAGACAAATATTACAGGAACAATAGTCTCAGCCTCTCTCCTATTGTCCCATGTTTGGACAATGCTACTCTAGGAGACCCTTCTATGTTTTTTTTCTCCCTTTGTCGTGAATAGGAGCTATTGTTTCTTTGGAAGCAATTGTTTTGCTTAGAAAAGTTCCTTTTTAGGATGGAAACATTTATTTCTGTGTTATACAGAAATAAATGTTTCCATCCTAAAAAGGAACAGTGTGTAGGTGGGTTCTTCGACGGTGAATCAAGTTGTATGTGTTTTCTGTGGAATTGGCAATGATAGATTTGAGTGTGAACATTTGTATATATACTACATTATTGTCATAACCTATGTTGTGTGTGCTTGCAAGAAATGATTGTCAGTGATAATAGTAAAACTATCCCATTGACCCCAGTATTGTTCTCAGTAAACCGTTCACTGAGTACTGGTAACCCTGTTAGTGCTACTAACAGATATGGTTATACCAAGGAGGTGGTTATACTGTTGTTACACTGCAGTTATTTCTTGATAGGATGATGCATTGGAAACTAGTGGTAGGAAATAATATAAAACAGCTGAAGAAGAAATTTATAAATCCCATGTTCTCACCAACAATTCTAAAAGCACCGTAGCATAGTACATGTACTAAACCATAATAATGTTCTGACATAAAGAAGTCTAGAAATAAAGCTAGCCTTTATCATAAATATATATATTTACATATATATATATTTAATAATACAACTAATGCTATAACTACCCATGTATATAAACAAACATATTAATCTTAGTAAATGTTTTAGATTGAGTCTTAAAGGGAGATGACATGGCTAAATGTTTATTTATATTCCTGCAGTTAAACTGGTCTCCAGTTGAAAATTGCTTGTGCTGTTATACAGATTCTGAAACAATTAGCACTAATTGTATCAATACAGATTAAAAAGAGATGGCTGATTCTGAAGTAATCTCCACATTTCAGTCATCTGTAGAGTATAAGACTCTGATTTTGTCTGTAAGTATGGTTACTAGTAATGTATAAAAGCAGAAGTGGTCGGATCTCTATCATTCTTCAGCAAGACGAATAAAGTTGAAACCGTTTGAAAAATACTCGTCATAGGAAGACAAATTTGTGTTTCTGGTTTTCCTGGATGTCATCCCTTTGTTGCTACCGATATGACAGGTACGATACTGATATTGATGTGTGCATGACACGCACAATCACAACATAATGATGTCAGCCTGTCCATGACAAAGGGGTTTACCAGTATCCCGGGATCTGGAGAGACAAGACACTCATTCATAATGCATAGAGGGTAGGCCTGGGTTAGGGTTAGGGATGGGAGGTATAGACAATAGGTTGTTGGAGGGTTTCTCTCTCTCTGGATTGTAATTCTGAACAAATTCTTTTTGTTTTCATTTTATTGTTATACCTGCCAACTCCCTTGAACAACTGATGATATTTTTTTAAAAGATAATGATAATTGTGTACGTATATGTATGATTATTTTAAATACTTATACACTAGTTACGGTATAGTACTACTACATGTGCAGTTACCACTTCTGCATGATATAAGGGCCATCTGGTCATTTTGGTCACCGTTTGCTGGCTGCATGGATTATTTTTGCCATTGACCCAAGCAGTAAGAATCGTGGCTATAGATCTCGTGTTCACCTGTCTACTGTGTCATTCTCTTCTGGCCCTCTTTTTGAGTGGTCATAAATAAGCCGCCGCCAAATTGTAGGCAATTTGACCAAATTGCGGGTAAAAGTTCAGGTAGGTTTAAATACTGTAGTTTTAGGCACAGAAAAGGGTTGTTAAGGGCCCTGCTAGCTTGGGCCGTACCATCTTGATATTTGGTTCTCAAAGTTGTTAGACTAATTCTGAACTGGAAAATCAAGATAAAAACAGATTCTACAAAGAAAATGGCGGGTATGGTTCTCCTCTGGAAACCGAATGAAAGGCGTAGGCGTGGTCGCCCGTCGTTGACACTAAAGAAAGTAATCGAAGAGGATGTTGGCCTTGAAGATGAGGAACTGTGATCTGTCATGTGCGACAGGAACTTGTGGAAACACTTGTGTCACCTCTAAAAAGAGGATGAACTGAACTGAACTGAATTGAACAAAGAAAATCTGTACCTTGTTTGGTAATATTGTTTAAAGGAGTGAATACATACATTTTATTATAATGTTAGGTTCAAGATTTCCTCCTACCCCTCTGTTTTCGTCTCGGCAACTTGCCTGACTATTACTCTGAAACTTAAAAGAACCCAACACACTTATGGAGAAAAGTGGGGGTGACCCGGTGTGCTTTGCCAAAGATGCGTGCCGTGGCGAGGCCACCGTGCAGTTGCACGAATAGCCGGAGATTATACCCGAGGTCTCTTCAGGGATGGGGTCACATTTCATTCACTTTCATTTTTTTCATGTTGTACTCCTAAAACCAGAGAAATAAATTGGCCTGGCCTGACCAATGTTTCTGGGAAGGCAGTGAGGCCAGTGTGCCAAAGACCAGTGTCATTCCATAGAGGGGAAACAGTCCTACTCTGGGCTGGACAAACTGGTATAACTATAACTCATCACAAGATCCCCTTATTTATTTATTAAACTTCACAGAATGAAATCTGAGAGGTGTTGGCAACAGGATCAATGCATCCTTTACAACAATAACAAGGCCAACATCTCTAGAGTACATTTAAAAACAAATAAAGAATCATCACTAATATAATATCACAATACATTCAAGAAATGACAATAACAATAATAACAAAAATGACAATAATGGTGGTAATAACAAAGATATTGAAAAAGGACGGTTTGACTGTCTTATACAGCATTAACAGGAGTCCATGTACATATGTTGTTGATGTCAAACATATGTACATGGACTAACTTTGATGCATTTGTATGTACTTTGGTGTGTTGTCTGCTACTGTACTTTGATTTTGGGCACCATAGCAGTATTTTATCGGTTTTACTGCTGTCCTACCTTTTCCTCTGTTTCAGTGAACCTGCATTTTTAGATGAGCTACACCAGTCCATCTATTCGTCATTCCTAAATATGAAAGTTGATCTGAGCTGCACATAGCTAACCAGCTGTGATACTGTCAATGCAGAAATGTTCACGTTGGTTTTATGTTCGCGGTTTTCGCGGTAAGCTCTTCGCTGCGAACTCAAATCGCCCTCCTACCCCCTTGTCTACTATTGTCTCAAACACAAACTTAGAACCACCGCGAACACTCCATTTTCTCCCTACCGTGAAATTAAAACCACGCGAACTTAAATGCATTTACAGTAGGTCCCCATCACTACAGCTGCCCATTATCTCCTCACAGCTCCAGTTCCCCCTGCATTCCATCCTAGTGAAGAAGACACCTCTTTCATCAATTCAATCCAGTTTGGGTACAAAAATAGGTCTGGTATGATATGGTGGGGGCCAATTGTAGTACTACTCTCCAACTCCAAACAGAGGTCACCGTCAGGCTCTGACTAGTTTTGGACATATTTTAGGCGGTTTTGTTGTGCTTTCTTTTTCTTTGTAGCCCTGACAGAAAGCCTAACAATAACACCAAAAAAACGTTTAAAACTATCCAAAGTCTGACCTCTGCTTGGATAGCAGTGTGTTGCACAGAAATGTGTGTGTTTACGGGAACGATTTATTCCGTCTTACACATTGTACCGTATTATGATGTGTTGGAGGGAACTGCTCTGTCTGTGCACCTTTGCCAAGTCGCTAGAGGTGGTTTTGACTAGGCACCAGTGTTACCATTTACTGTAGCAGTATATATGTGACCATAGCACTATCGTGAACTCAAAACCCCCGCGAACACTCCATTCTCTCCTTACCACAAAATTAAATCACCGCAAACTTGAATGCATTTACAGTACACTGACTGTATGTTTACAGCGAGCGGTTTATTCCGTCCTTGTGGCTCGGAAAGGGCCTTCAGGGCCGGGAAATTCCACAAGGCTCTTGTCACTTTGAAGTCTGGAACAAACACGAGAAATCTGGAATTTCAGACAAATCTTCCTCTCTATTATGTATTTTGTATCTGTATCTGTATAGCCGGTATAACCTCCATTTGGCATAACATGCCAGCTTCGCAGGCACGCGGCGCAGCAGCAGCTGGTTATATTACGCCGAACGACCTGACATGTCTAACCTTCGCATATCTAACAGCATGCATTGTTTAAAGCTGTCTAATGCGGATGCTTCCACGGTACTTGGTTGCAACGAGTTCCACTCAACGATCGAGTTCCACTCTATGATCTATACAATTGTGACATCAAAACATCAAAATCCTCTAGCATCAAAAACAGCGACAAGCTATGATGATGATCAAAATCCTACATTGAAAAGAAAGCATGTGTTTTCAAATACTGTACATGTAAACATATACATGTAGTTTTGCTACTAGGGTAAAATTATGGTCAATATGAGTTATGATGCCTGTGAAATTGAAAAAGAAAAATTGGTATGAAGTTCAAATTCCCAGGGAGAAATGCACGATAAATCAGATAGCGGGCTTTTGTAAGAGGATATCTTTTCTATCAACTGAATCCCTTCGGAGGACAGAAATAGCTCTAGTAATAGTAGTATAGTCCAGACGGACAGTGTGGCCTTGGAGATGAAAGTTTACCTTTAGGGGTTTTGCAGATCCAACAAACACTGGTCACTCCACATTTCTCTATTATAAACATCACGAATTGGGCGTCCTTGCATCTTAACCTACAGTAGATAAAGAAATCTTTGCAGCAGTTTTATGTATATCTAGGTGAGAGGTCACTACCAACTCAACACATGGACATGACTTTGACTTGATTTGAATTCACAATTTGCTTGACATTATTGCTAGCTACGCTACAGTATTCTTCCCGTGGTCCATACATGTATTACATCAGTACAAAATCATGTGCACTGTGAATTACCTGCTACTGTACTACTTTTCTGTGCCAAACGTGTACTTTAAGTGTGAATGCCTCATTCCCCCCTACCACAAATTCAAGTCCCCACCAACTTAGACTTTTTTAATAGTACTATCAATGGATATACAGCAGAGTTTTTTTCCATGTCATCTAGAACTGTTTGTATCCCTTTATACATGGGTCATTGCGATGTTTATTTCTGTCACAATGGAGGCTGTTATACTGAGATACATGTAGATATTTTAAGAGCATCTGACAGGTATCATATTTCTAGCCCCCAAAGTATCAAGTGTAACAGATACACTAGTCAAGGAGCTGAACATTCATGGTAACTTGACTTTGAACCATGCGGGAACAATATTTTCATTGCTCATGTATCAAAATCTAAAGTAAAGTAGCATAATTGCTAGATAGCTTTCAGTATGTGTGAAAATTCAACAAGCTGCTTGATAAGGAGGAACAAGGACATTATATACTTGCGGGGAATAAGGGTTCTGATGCATAATTAGATCACACTACCTGTGCCCAAAATCACAGCCACGGCCCAGGGAAAAGACAAAATGTCATTTTCTTTTTATTCTGCAAAATTGCAGATTGTTCCATTTTTCTTCTGCAATCTTGAAAATCTTTCTGCAAAATGCAGACTGCAGGTGGGTATTTGGAAGTGTGTGTGTCTGTCTGTCACCACGATAACTCAAGAATGTCCGAGTGGAAGTCGTTTTGATACGTGGTATGTGGGTAGGTCGCAATGATTTGACTTTGGGCCCCCTGTCGACTTTCTATGGTACTGCAGCGGAACTTCTGGTTTTGATATCTCATTTTCTGGACATGTCATAGTCGTGATTTTTATTTCAACTGATTGAATTGATTGTTTGAGTTTTCATCAGACACTGTTTTGTCTGTTTCTTGCAAGTCTTTCTGGTTAGTCTGATTGGCCTGTGTGAAAGCCGGCATCATCTTGAGTTCGGACGCTGTTGAGCGGTGGTTCCTTGCGTCCCTCCTGAAGTGTTATGTACACAGGAGTTGCGTACTAGCTTTGTTGTGTAAATATGCACTGTTTTGATCGTTGGGCCCCTCCCCTTTTCTGTAAATAATCTGCAGGTCCCAGATAGTTGCTAAGTAAAGCTATTGTCAGGCTGAGCAATGTCCTCCCAACCGATACTGTCGGGTACGGCCTCCTCAACGCAGTTTCCTGGTTATCAGATGTAAAAGAAATACTTGCTGAAAGGGAACACTGTGAATGCAGAAATGTTCGCGGTGGTTTTGTGTTAGCGGTTTTTGCGGTAAGCTCTTTGCCGTGAATTTAAAACAACCGCAAAATTTTTGGCCCTCCTACCCCCATGTCTACTGTTGTCTCAAAGTTAAACGTGAACTTAGAGCCACTGCAAACTCTCCAGTTTCTCCCTGCCGCGAAATTAAAGCCACACAATCTTAAATGTATTTAAGTATCAACAGAGTCTGAGGGGAAGCCTGTACCTTGGTACACACAGTCAGGGAGTGCATGTAAGTCAGATAGATTCAAGTTTATCTTTAAATTTTCAAGAAAGATGTGTTCAGTTGTATGCCACCATTGTGGAAAATTCTTCCCAAAAAGCTTTCTTCCAGTTTCCAATTTTTATATCTGATCTCACCTAACATGTATGTACATTTGTTCTTATCTTCTCCATGTTTAACACTCTTTTGTTTGTCAACTTTATCCTCTCTCAAATCTGTAATTCTTGATTTGAAATTCTTGCCACATTTTCTGCTGTCTTTCATCCTGTCTTCTTTTCTTCCTGTCATCTTCACTCTTTTTCCATGTTTCTCTTTTCTTCTGTCTCTCTGAACCTCTAGCAGGTGGAACCCAAGCCCCCTGAGGAGCCACCAGAGAAGCCTGGTGTAGGTACTTGGTTAATTGATTTTTACAGCAGTAATGCATGACCTATGGGGTCTTGCGTCCCTGCCTGCCCATGATATGATCGGCTTGTTGTGCTGTTGTACATGTTGTTAGTTGTGGGATGTTTGTTTTGAGAAGTGGTGGACCCTGAATGAGCTTACGGGATCTATTACAACACTAGGGATATATGCCTTACCTTACCAGGGATCAAAATAGTTCTCTTAATGTGCCTCTAACAGTGCAGGTAACATGCAAAACTACCTTTGTGTGTGGTGTGTGTGCATATGTGTTCATGGGGTCGTGTGGCGTAATGGCACTGGATTTTTCGGCCCCGAATCCAGCGGTCCCGGGTTTGAATCCCCTGACGCCCTTGCCCTTGGGAAAAAGGCACTTAACACGACTTTCCTCACTCCGCCCAAGTGTAAAAAGGGGTATATTATGTGTGTGGGTCACGGCACCAGCAATAGCTGCCTGTGTCCCACATGTATTGCACTGTTGCAATTCTAATAAAAAAAAAAATCAGATCAAATGTGTGTGTATGTGCATATGTGTGTGTGATTCTACCGGAAGTGAACCTAATTTGAGTCTCTGTCAACAGAGTCTCCGAACCGCATGCTATGGGAAAAATTATCTCAAAAGGGACGGCTAGAAAGTGGCCAGGTCGCTGAGGTTGTCACTTTTAGGCAATCCTCCTACCGACTTCCTACGTAACTACAGGTTTATGAAACTGTGCAGCTTTTGCCTTGGCTTGCCAGTTGTCAGACTGTCTAACACTACGCACCAGACTGAGCCGTTACCTTTCACATTTGTCAGAAGACAGAGTCTAGAGCTGTGTACTGGTACACTGTACCAATACAGTACCAGGTACAATCAATTAGGTACAGGTCCAAAATACCTGACCCTGCTGTATCAGTACTGGACGTGACTCAGGGGATGGCCACTTTGACAGATAAAATTATTATGAAACACATTTGCATGGCTGGAGTCAAATTTTCTTCTGTGTTTTCATAAAAATAATACCTAGCACAATCAAATATTATGTTTTTACCAGTTCAAACATGCTTTTGTCCTTATTGAAAATCTAGCATTTTTCGAACAAGTAGTTTAGGTACAGGTTCAGGTCCGGACCTGTACCTAAACCTGTGTACCTGTACCTGTACCTAAAATTTGTTTAGGTACACAGCTCTAAAGACAGACGTATTGGAGCTCCCGTCGCGGTGAGCCGGGGTTTAAGGATGTGCTGCCGAGTCTGGTGATCCTGAAAGAGCGGAGTGCTGCAGAGTTTACACAGCGTTCTCACAGCTCCGTGTTTCTCACTTGTGCAAATATCTACAGCTGCGAAGTAACATTCTCCTCCTACATGTACGTCTTTGGACATGGTCTGACTCACCATGTGCTTATGGAGGCTTCTTGGCCTTACTTCTTTAAGTGTCTGTGTGTGAGTGAGTGAGTGTGAGTGAGTGTGTGTGTGTGTGTGTGTACGTGTGTGTATGTCTGTGTGTGTGTGTGTGTGTGTGTGTGTGTGTGTACATTCTCAATGCATACAATGCAGCACCGTCATTCAAGAGAGTGAGGTATTGTTTTCAACATGTCTGTCTGTCTGTCAGTCTGTCTCTTTCTGTACTTGTGTGATTCCAACTATACAGCATTGCCACACATCCTGTGTGTTGCTATGTTTGTCTGTTGGACTAGAAGGATTGCAAAGTAATCTGGTTATGGTGATGAAGTCTGCCATCTCTGCTTGCCTTGTCTATCTAAAATTGTTCTCGAGTTTAGTTGCAATATATCTGGTCTTTGTACTAGATTACACTGTTTTTTTAAAATTTTTTACAGTCAATACAGGTTTTTAAAAAGTCTGTCAATGTCAAACAAAAAGATTTTGAAATGTGATGATTTTGTACCATTGAAATGAGGAAGAAAACTGATGTTTGGTCTTCCTTAGCCATCTGTCTGCCTGTGTCATGCCTTATTTCGTAAAGCCCTCCTGTCTAGGAGTGGGGTCGTTTCATGTGAGCCAGGCAGTCATTGTTCCTCATCAGAAATGTCTTAAATAACGTTGAACTTGTACTTGGGCTTGCCTTGCAGCTGTTGTAGCCGTGGTGTCTTCGTTTGGGTCCTTGTCACTCCTAATCTCATGTCTTACTTCAGCTGTCTTGGAGTTGTCTTGGAGTCCTCATCAGAAATGTCTTAAATAACATCAAACTTGTACTTGTGCTTGTCTTACTTCGGCTGTCTTTGAGTCCTCTTGTTGCATTTCAAAGCTGTATGTAGATCAGATCTGCGCTATTTTTCTCCATGAAATTTTCTCCATGAAAAATGGAGATATTGTTTTTTGTGTGTCTGTGTGTGTGTGTGTCTGTCTGTTTGTGTTTCCGGACTCTTGTAGTCAGCTTAACTCAAGACCCTCTCGATGGATTATGATGCTATTTTTTCTTTGACTTGCAATCATTTTAGGAACCTTGCAAAGTCAGGATGAAAGGTGGGTCTTGTACAAGTACAAAAGAGATGAAGTGAAAAAATGAGTCATGTCACGAATCACCTCAAATTGTCATGAATATGTGTATGAACTGCCCTGTCAGCATTTACTTTAACTTCGACATTTGTTTGTATCGATAAGTAATGAATATATACAGGGCTGCAAATATCAAAGAACGAAGGTGTCATTCCAGGATGGCTCAGTCTGAACCCTCACATTTCTAGTTACTTACATAGCACCTCAGTAACATTCAAACATACTGAGATTGACAACGCACATAGAAACTTCTGAATCAGTACGTTCCAAATTTGTAAACCAATTATATCTTTGGATATTAGAGCACCAAAGGGCACTTTTTGCATATCTTATAATGGGTTAAAGCTGTGGATCTGATACTGAAATCCCCTGATGTGCCCCAGAAGGAGGGCTTTGCCTCATCAGGCACTACAGACAGGACCTAGGGGTACATGACCGACAGAAATCTAGTTCTGCTGCCTGCTGAGGCCACTCCAATTTAATCTGTTGCTTCTGGGATTTAGGAAATATAATGCTGAGCTGGAAAAATTACCCAAAAAACTACAAATTAGATAAAGTGAGAAATGGATTTTGACTCAATTTGAGATCTGTTTTTGTTGAAGACTAGTCTGTCGGTAATCAGATTTTAGGGAAGATCTGGATATGATTTGTATCCTGGAACCTCGTTCTGATGTCTGCGTTCGATAAACTGTCTGGCTAAGGGGCTGAAACATGGCTTGGCTTCATCTAAACGGCATGTTAGAGATTTATACCCCAAGCTATGTCTGAGGGCAAGAAGAAGGAAAACTAGTAAATATCCAAGAAGGAAGAAATCAACTTGGTGTGGCCTTAAAGTGACATGAAATGAATTGTTTTTGTGACCCACATCCCTGAAGGGACCTCAGGTATAATCTCGTGCTGTTGGTGCAACTGTTACTGCACTGGGGGCCTCGCCACAGCACACGTTTTTGGCCAAGCACACCAGGTCATCCCTACTCTTCTTGATAAGTGTGTTGGATTCTACACTTTATGGAAAAGAGCATGCAGCCCCTCTTTAATACCCAGGACAGCCTGTCAGGGCCAGAGCTGCGGGGAGGAATGCAGGCCAGCTGGGGGTTGTTTCTGTGACAGGACTGTTCCAGGCCCTACTGACGCCAAGGCTGCCTTGTTTCTGACATTACTGTGGTCCTGTAGTCATACCACAACTGTGACGTCATTTAGTCAGTTAGGGTCCTAGATATCAAAGCAGGTCCGAAGTACTGTACTGTCAAATTTGGCAGACTGTTTTAGAATTTAATGTGGCATATGACAAGTGGTGGTTGGCTGGCCAGGTTTACACATGTACCGGTGTCCTCTATAATATTTTGCAAAAATGATGTAAGTTGTCGCAGCACTAGTTTCTTCATGACGGAAAACATCATAATTCTTGTCAGGTTTTTTACCTATGCCATTCACAACCTTGCAAAGAACAACAAATTAACAACAGCCATTGAAAGTTAGACTAAGTCTTTTTTTTTCAATGATTAAAAATTGATATCCATAGAATTAAAGTTTCAAAGTGGTAGTAAGAAATAAGATTTTAAATGCAGAGAAATTTTCCAGAATGGACATGTATCTTTTCATCTCAACTATCACTTAGCCTGACTATTTGACCATTGGGGCACTACAAAAGATCTGCAACTATTTTTCTCCATCATTCGTGGTTTTCTGTTTTTCTTAGTGTTTTACTCAGCGTCCTTTCTCTGATATTATCCTCCCGTCTTTTCCCTTGTTTACCTCTTTATCTCATCTCTTGGACGGTTCCTTGCATGATAGTTCTGGCTAGTCCCGATGACAGTGACACGTGGCCGTACCACTTTAGTTTTCCTCTCTTTACTGTGGTTACTTTTCTTATCCGCACAAGTGGTGCCCAAATGTGCCGGTTTGAGAGGGAGGTGTGATCTTAACTCCTAAGAAGTTCAGGTTAAGTATTCTGTACATCTTAGCTCCAATCTTGGCAGGAGAAGTTGCAGACTGGCCCGCATCCAGACCTGTCTCCAGGGTCCCTCGCTATCTGGAAGGAAATTTCCTTGTTGGGACTGACAAAGATTTCCCCTAGTCGTCAAAAAATGTGAGCTTGAATGGCATCAAGTTGACGGAAATTTTTATTTGTAGGCTTAGATTTAAAATGACAACAAAAGTTAGCAACATGCATGGGCTCCCCAAAAATATCTTGGTGCTCCCACAGTCCAAAATTAGGTGCACAGCTACAATTTTGGATGCACAAAAGTGCACATGCTCCCAGTATTGTGCCACATTCTATACATCATGATGTCTGAATCTAACCGGCTGCATATAAGTTATAACGCTCCTCCCTTCCCTAGTATGTATAGTGTGAAAGTGAAAAACAATCGCAACATTTTGCAGAAGAGGAGTTTTGTTTTCGCCAATGTAATTTCTTTACTGGCCTCACGGAGTAATTGATACCCAAACTTGAACCCTGTCCTTGCTGAACAAAACATTTTAGGAATTTGGAAACGATCATCTTTCGATGATGTAGAGTAAGTGTTGTTGGAGGAATTTTTCCAAGCTTATTGAAGCAGGTACTGGTAGTAACGTACAGGGCATGGAATTATAATGTTGGTATCTGCAAGTTGCAGATAGGAACTGTTAAGATTACAAATTGTTAGAATGAGTAGATGGTAAATGAGTACCTAGCTTCGGTTAGGGACGTCCCTCGGATAGGACGTTAAATGGAGGTCCTGTGTTTGGGGAGAGCCACACCCCGCGCATGAAAAAGAACCCACCACACCTTTCGAAAAAATGTAGGGGCATGCCCCGGTGTGAGATGGTCCAAATCCTACAGTCCTATGACCGCATATGTGTTCACCATTAGTAATAGCCTCCTGCTAGTTGGCCAACCCTGGCATGTACATGCTGAAGCAATAAATAAATAAATAAGATGTTAGAATATAGAGAAAAGGAGAGAAATGTATCATTCTGCAAGGCAAGATAAAGACCTAGTGTCGGCTATCCCCACGTAGCAATTGATGTGGATTTATTTATTTATTTATTGAATTAAAAGGTGGGCCTGCTGTTCAGCCATCACATTGTCCCAAGTTCAAGGAAAAGTGCTAGAGGACATAATAAGATCCCACCGCACTTGTCCATAGGAATAAGGGTTTTTACCGTATTCCCTTTTCTTGCAGTCCAAATACTTGTTGACAGTGCAGGCTCACCCATGAATATTTTCATCAGGTTGGTGAATGACTGAATAGCAAAGTTCTTTTATTCACAATTCGCACGAGCCAACATTTCGATGACTGTCTGTCATCTTCATCAGGGCAATACTGACTGGTTTCACCTAACTTAAGTGCACTGTGAGCAAGTAGCACCTAGCTTCAGTGCACTGTGAACCAGTAACTGTGAACCAGTAACTGCTTCAGTGTAAATAAACCAGTCAGTATTGCCCTGATGAAGATGACAGACAGTCATTGAAACGTCGGCTTGTGTTGAATACGAGGTTGAATTAGGAACTTTGCTATCAAATTCTGTACAGGCTCATGACTTCTCTCCAAGCTCTCAGTACTGCATATGAAAAGAAGGAACATTTTTGTGCTCTGATGATTTCCCAAGATCCCGTGACTCAGCAGTGACATCACTGACCTTTGGCCGACCTCTGACCTCCTGGCATTGACCTTGTGTGTAGAACAAATTAAGACAAGGTTAGGACGAGGTCGAGAGGAGATCTCTTTGCTTTGACAGTTAAGTTCTGTAAATACTTCTTGTATCCCTTCTTGGGTGGGAGAAAATAAATCGTGTTTGCAGTATCAGGGAAGAGCAGAATGCACTGAAGTTGAACTTGAAGTTTAGAGGCAAGGTAGCTATAGGGATTGGGTTGAAACGAAATTGAAGGCTATTGAAATCCATATTCTTACAAACTTTTGAAGGATTTAATCTTCTGTTATGGTAAAATCCATATTCTTATATCAGTTATCATCAACACAATAGCAATTCATCAAGTGTTCTGGAATCAAATGGATAATGTCATAATGGATAAGACCATTTTAGATTTGAGGTCCTTTTATCCAATTACATAGGATGGTTGTAGATTTCAATTAAAAACAGATTATTAGCAAAGTCCTAGTTTTGCCAGCCAGCCAGAGTTGCCCTGTCTTGTTACCGTGCTGATTCATCAGCTTGTCCAACTCCAACCAGCGCAGATGACATTGAACTATTGCTCGTTGTCAAAGTCAAATAAACAGAAGACTTGTGAAAGGTCACATGAAGGTTACAGGGTGAAAGTTGACACTGGGATGGATCAGATATTGAGCAATATATGAATCATTTATTACTCATATTATTTATGTCTTATGCTGACGTAGAGTATAAAGAAGACTTAGTGTACATTTAGTCACGGTGCAAAGTCTGTACCTTGGTACACACAGCTTTCGGAAATGGTAAAATGTATAATCAGATACAAGCAGGCCTATCTCCAGCTTTCGATTTTTTTCGCCATCCCACTCATTCATTGTTTGGGAGCCCATATTCTTTTGGGCAGAGGGGTGAAATTTTAGTCCATCCCAGCAAGCAAATTTCTGTCCCAGGATGGAGGGATGGGTTCCAGATACAGCCTTGCATGCCTGCAAGTTTTCCTCTCCTGTTTTCATCTTGTCTTCTTTGCTACAATTAGCCTGAGTGTCATCCTGTTTCAGTTCCAGGCTCTACCCTCTACCTTCTACTTTGGTGAAGGTAAGAGCCTGGAACTGAAACAGGATGACACACAGGCTATGCTATGAGTATGATATATCTCCATGAACCAAAGAACTGAATTGTTGTTGCCCAAGGGTGTACAGTTGGTTTGGTTTCAGGTTGATGTCTATGAGCAGGTTGGTGGAAGGACCAGTGAGCCAGCTGTCCTGACAGTTGTTGGAGCCCACATGTGGTGGTATCAGCTTTCTGGGGTCCCTTCCATTTAGGCAATGAAATATCACCTCTATGCATGTGCAAGTTGTGGTTACAGATTTTTATGAAATTGTAGTCAAGGTTGTGTGATCGTGTTCATGGTGGTTTTTTGTTTGGGGTTTTCCCGGCAACCGTTTCACCTCAAACTAAAGCCACCGCAAACATCTTTGTCCAATACTGTAGCAGTATGTGACTATAGCTCTGCCGCAAACTTAATACCACGGCGAAGGTTGAACTAACTTTGAATCGAACGTCTAACAAGAGATCAAATCTTACAGTCTATGAATCTGTGTGAGCGAATTGATTAACTTTACCCTATTAATAGTATTATCATGTTGATCGTCCAGTTCAGTATCGTTCACTCACTTATCATTATTATTATCAATTTTGAATCCAAATGATTGGTGTGACCTTGAGACAACAGCATGGAGTGTAGCTGCCCCCCTCCCACCCTCCCCAACTATTCCATTCACATCCCAGTTGGGAGTCCTACTATGTGACCTTGAATGACCCCTGGAAGGGCCACACCCCTACTGTCATAACTGTGCTCCCTGTAACACCCATCACTGAGGGTCTGTTCCATGGGCGTAGGCATCCTATTTTCATTTCTCATAAGTCGTAGCCTGTCCATAGTGACAACTCAAGGGGCAAAGGAGAAAACTGGTCACCATAGACAGGATTCTTAACCTTCTCCCTGCTGCCTAACTCAGTAACTAACAGAGAATGGGGTGCCAAACAGTTGCTTCAGTGTGCTAAAGGTTTTGATGCTTGGGTCAATGGGAAAACTATCCAAGTGATAGAGGTGAACATAGCTACAGGTTTGACTGTAAATCTTAATCATGACAACATGGACAGAGTAGGAATAATACGGGCCACATTTGCCTCCATTCTGTCAGGAGTGATTCAGGGGACAGGACTGTGACAGGCAGGGGAGATTACCCAGCTGACAGGGAAGACAGATATCTGGTGGTCTGGGTGAAGTCACCACTGGGGTGACTAACTATTAGCAATAGTTCAACTGTTGTGTGCGTATTTAAGTTGCCGTACATTGTACAAGTTACAATTGCCGCGCAACAAAGTTCTTCTTCTATTCTCTCAGAGTTCTGGGCCAAACAGATTTTTTTTTTAATTGTAGCAAAAAAAAAGCATGAAAACAGAATGCTGGTGTGAAAACTTGCACGACCCTGTTCACTCCCTGAAACTGTGTGCACCAAAGTACAAACTTTCTTCTGAGATTCTGTTTTCCTGTTGATTTTCCAATGTAGCATTTTTTTGGAAACTTCCGTTAACCAAGAAATTAAAATGGTGTGGCCTTACCTGTATGTACAGGTGGCATTTCCAGCACTGCTGTGAAACTGTATCCCTCTTCCTTTCTCTCCTGTTTTCCCCCTCCACAAATCAGTTTAGGAAACACGGGGACCCACTCCTGTATTCAGGTCCCCAGGTGCCATCAAAAGACAGGTTGTTTGGTAAACGTGTGACGCATCGCGGCCCAAACAGGACGAAGCTAAAACTGTGTCTTATTCACCGTCTTTGTTAGAAACGGCTTGCACACATGACATGTTTGGTGCCATGGGAAAAAACTCTTTGTGCTGTGCTGTTTATATTTCTAGATGTGAAAAAATTGTTACTGTTATCTGTAAAGTTGTGGCACTTGGCAGTCAAACTGGGGAATAAGCTAAAGTTGTGTTTAAGTTACAGCCAAAAAAGGACAAAGCTTAAGTTGTGTCTAATTCACCGTCTTTGTTAGAAATGGCTTGTACACACGACATGCTTGGTTCCATGGGAAAAAGTCAGCTAACGCTTTCTGCTGCACTGTTGTGTATATTTCTACTGTGAAAAATCTGGTACTGTTTGGTAAACTTGTGACGCTTGGCCAAGCTGAAGTTGTGTTTAAATCACAGCCCGAAAAAGATTTAACTCAAGTTGTGTTTTAAATACACTCTTTGGTTCCATGTGGAAAACCTCAGCAAACGCTTAATTATGGTGCACTGATGTTAATCTCCAAGCAGATCCACGCCGGGCGCGAAAATCGTAGTATGCTAGCCAGAGAAGGTCCAGTCAGCCAGAGAGGGTTCATCAGCCCGGTAGGGATCTGCCCTTAGACGGACCTGAACAAGGTTATTAACCGGCACGAGGAGGGGCAACCTTTTGAGGAAGGTGCCTCTACTCCTCCTCGTGCCTGCTTTACTCCAACATGAAAATTGGCAGGGATTATCGTTTTACAACCCCGAATCTGGGACGAACCCGGCCGGCCGCGCCATTTCACAGCAGGAGTGTTTCCCCTCAGATACAATAGTGCGGGAACACACCGCATCACAACGCATCAAAGCAAAGGTATCGACATACAGACTTTTCCGTTAGACAAATTTGCACCATTAGTTTCTAGCTTAATGTTAAACCATAATTGATTAAAATGTCGGTTTATTTATGTGAATGCTTGGTGTGTCTTTTTTTTTCCCACAACTTGGAATCTGTTTTTCGCCATTCTTTCACGCTTGGATGCGGTGCAAAGCCACGCCGAAACACCGCCATCTTTCAGTGTCTTTGTATCTTTTTGAGAG
The DNA here is from genome assembly GCA_035149815.1 of Branchiostoma lanceolatum. Taxonomy (NCBI): domain Eukaryota; kingdom Metazoa; phylum Chordata; class Leptocardii; order Amphioxiformes; family Branchiostomatidae; genus Branchiostoma; species Branchiostoma lanceolatum. The sequence goes on from CM068873.1 coordinate 2,107,245, forward strand.
TCAGATTCTCGCGTCTATATTCAGTTCAGTAAAACCCGAGTCTTGTCGTTTGTCATGTCTTGAGTTATGGCAGAAGCCATGGCGTCGTCCGGTGGATCGAGAAGTCTCTACAACGTCCTTACTTGGTCGCTGATTAGCGCTCGTAACGGTGAGACGATCGAAACAAGTTTTGTTTCACGGCCGACACAGCGGAATGCAATTTGGTAGCACAGGGATTTCCCATTGCCCGTCGCAATCCCAACAAATTCATCTGTACTCTCCAGACATGCTAGAATGGCATCAAGTTGAGTCTCCATAATTTCAAACTCCCAGATAGCACGGAAATTACGGCGGACTCTTTCCGTCGACCAGCGCTTGCTTGCTTCCATTGTTATCTGGAATTCAAACCTGCCGGGTAACTGTGAGACAGCGCGCAGCTGATCCATGACGGGCGCCGGGCTTCGAACGCCGGCACAATTCGCACCTTCTTTCTAAGCGCAGTTTGACTGCGGGGAGATTAGGTTAATAACCTTGTTCAGGTCCGACTAAGGGCAGATCCCTGCCGGGCTGATGAACCCTCTCTGGCTGACTGGACCTTCTCTGGCTAGCATATACGATTTTCGCGCCCGGCGTGGATCTGCTTGGAGATTACACTGATGTGTATATTTCTAGATGTGAAAAATTTGGCTGTTTGGTAAACTTGTGACGCTTGGCCAGGCTGAAGTTGTGTTTGAATCACAAAAGGTTCACGAAAAGGATAACGCCAAAGTTATGTTTAATTTACACTCTTTGGTTCCATGGAGAAAAACTCAGCAAACGCTCTATTGTGTACTGTTGTGTATATTTCTAGATGTGAAAAATGTGGCTGTTTGGTAAATTTTGGTGCTTGGTTTTTGCACTAACCGTTGCAATGGTAGAGTGTTTGCCTTGCATTTGGTAGGTCTTGAGTTAGATTATTAAAGAGGGCCTGCATGGGGGAGTCCCGACAACGCTCTACGCTAAAATCGGAGGGCCGGGCTTCGTAATACGCTAAATTTAGAAAGCCTCCCTACGCTCTACCCTAAATTCCGAGAGCCCCCCCTACGCTCTACGCTAAATTATGGAGTGGTCGGCAACCCTCTACGTAAAATTAAAACGGCCGATTACGCTCTACGTAAAAGGAGCATGCAGGCCCTCATTAAAGTGAGATGCTGGCAGTCATACCAAAGTCTTACAAAATGGTACATACTGCTTTCTCTGCTTAGGACTTAGCATTTGGTAAATAGTATGGAAGTTTAACACACACAGACTAGCCCCCTGCTGTAGTGACTTGCACAAAGTTGTGTGGCCCAAGGGCTGCGAATCGGAGATGGGCGCCACCATATGCAATGCAGGGAGGACTGTAACTTTCTTTTTAACTGCTTTACTGACATTTGTAGGGACTGTCAGAGAAACTTTAAGATTTCCCAGCCTAACCTCTGCTTGGAGGATCCCTGTGGGGTCCAACAGTGCAGTAAACAGTCCCTGTTAGGGGTGGATACCGGTTCGGCTTGATAAGGTCCAAGTCCAGGTTTAGGTCCAGAGATTTAGGTTCAGGTCCAGACCTGAACCTGGACCTGATCCTGTCTAGTTGACGTGTTTTGTTTTATTAAACCAATTAAGACTGACATGCATAACTAAGTTTCTTGGTTAGAAGACTTTCAAGACAAACCAGTATTTGATATTTGAATGTTGCACTTACTTCAAATGCATTTTTGTCAGAGGGGAGACTCAAAACACTTTTCATCAAACAAAATAGAAAAATATATCAGTACAGGTTTTTGGCTTTCAGGTTTTTTGGACTCGGTTCTTGGATGTTATAAAGGTCCGAATCAGGTCCAGCGAACCGGTATCCACCCCTAGTCACTGTGGCCGCAGGATTATCCTTAAGTGGGACAGGTTGTCTGTGTCTTCAGCCTTCTAACCCAGCGTCAACACTGGCAGTACAGGATCGCTCAGAAATAACAGAACAGTGACACAGCACAGGTGTGTTCGTACACCCCTCATTTACAAAGTGGACTAGCCCTGTTGTATTAGGTCATGCAGGCTGAATAGATGAAGCCATTTTGTTGTAGGGAGGTTAGAATAAGAATCAACAGTGGTAGCAAGGATAGCTGAGAAATAACAGAACAGGGACACAGCCCAAGTCACCCCTCGTTTGCCAAGTGGACTAGCCCAGACGTATTTGGTCTTGCAGGCTGAATGGATGAAGCCATTTTGTTGTAGGGAGGTTTGAATTAGCATCAACAGTGGGACACAGCACAGGTGTTTCTGTGTTTGTACACCCCTTGTTTGCCAAGTGGACTAGCCCAAATGTATTCAGGACGATGGATGAAGCCATTTAGATTAAGGGAGGTCAGCATTGACAGTGATTGAACAGATAGGACAAGAATAATAACAAGTGTGTTCCTGTCGTTTGTACACCCCTCGTTTGCAAGTGGACTAGCCCAGCTTTATTAGGTCTTGTGGGCTGAATGGATGAAGCCATTTAGTTTTAGGTAGGTCAGTGTTGGCACTGGCTGCAGTAGATTAGTAGATACCTGCAGAAAATATTAGAACAATGATACTGTACAAGATGTTCTTGTTGGAAACACTGTTTGTGAAGAATGGTTTTTAAGAAGCACTTGGAAGTGTTAAAGTCCCAGAGGGAGTGAGGATGTGTTCTTGAGATGTAGGAGTAATTTAGAGTGGAGGTAAACATGTGTGCATGTAGTGGACAGGGACTAAGATTATAGTGGAGCCAGTGGATGGTTTCTAGACTTGTGTCTGTGATTAGATTTAAACCAGGCCAGACTAGGTGGATTTCCTGGTTTCTTAACTAAAAAGTTTCCCTCGAAGTATTTTAGAACCTAAGAAATTGATCGGTGTGGCTTAAAAGTATTCTGCAATTTATTTTCCAACATTTTGAATGTAAATTTGCCAAGAAGACAACATGAGAAAGAGGGCTTCGCTTGAAAGTTGAAGGAAAGTTTGCACCCGACTATATCCACTCCCTGAAACTGTGTGCAACAAGCCTTCCGAAAATAATTTCATCAGGTTGGTAGAAAATAGTATATTGGAGATTCTTTATCCACAACCAGGTATTGTTCTCACCTGCTAATGTTTCGGTGTCTATCAGACACCTTCATCAGAGCTTCTGACTGGAGTACTGCTTCTCACCGCTATAAGTAGCTGATGTAGGTGGCGTTTTGCGGTGAGAACACTGTCCCAAATATGGGATAAAAGCGCCACCTACATCGGCTACTTAAAGCGGTGAGAAGCAGTACTCCAGTCAGAAGCTCTGAAGAAAGTGTCTAAGAGACATCGAAACGTTAGCAGGTGAGATCATACCTGGTTGTGTATAAAGAATCTCCCATATCCTGTGTGCAACAAGGTACAGACTTTCCCCTCAGACTCTTATCCTCTTTTAGTTTGTCAGAATAGAGAACCAGGAAATAAAGATGGTAGTGCCGTATCCAAGTTTTTCCCTGCTGGCACTTTGAGTGCTCCATCTGTCAGTATTCCTGATAAGTTGGAATGTGTGATATCTCTGGGAATGTGGGGTGCACTCCTGCCCTGCCCAGCTGTTCTGTAAACAGAACATACGAATGATGTTCCATACTAGAAAGGCCGTCATTTGCTCATGAGCAAATACAGCATATTTCACCCCTCCTCATGCAAAAATGGACGTTTTGTAAATGGACGTTGACAAAATACTGTTATTGTTTAAATTTTTGCAGCGGTTTTATCATGTTAGCTGTTTTTGCGGAGACTTTTCAAGAATTACAGTACAGAGTAAGATTAGATTTTTTTTCCCTTCCGACATTTCGGAATCTATCTAAGCCACTAGGTGGCCAAGGGTGCTAGTAAGCAACTCAGTCGCGTAGTACAACTCGGGAGCTTTATTCACACACAACCGGCGGAGTCCAAGATGGAGATCGACTGAAGAACATGTAATCCAAACTCTAATGCCATCTTACTATAGTATGATGACATCATTAAACAAAACCAGCTCTATGGCGCTACTATCTTCGTCAGGGCTGTTATAACGGGTGTTTCAAAACGTTGGCTTTGCTGCAAGTAATTTTGAACATCTTTTGACCTAAAAACTGTTTCCAAACTTGCCAACAGGTGTCCTGCTATCCTGCTTTAGACAAATCCACAGCCACCGGCTTAAATTAAGAAAACATCCTTCCTAAAGAACCCAAACTGGGGCTGGTTTTTCTTAAGGCCACCCAAACATGTGAAACACCGCGCTAAGGTGGCTGGGATGTTTAGGCAGGACATCTGCCACTAATCGTATCATTCTGCTGAATGGGCCAGAACCGGGGCTGGTGTTGACTTTGGATGCATTGATTGGGTTGGACTGGAAAAAAATGTAGTCCCATAGCCTTTTTGAGGCCGTAGGGGCAGAGGGTTGTTAATCCACGGTGTCTGAGGCACGGTATTGGAAGGCGGGGCACATCCCTCTTCTTCCACTGCCCTTTACCTCTCCAACCAAAGTCAGGTACCCATTTTTACACCTGGGTCGGGCTGGTGTTGACTTTGGAAGCGCTGCCTGGGGTTGGATGTGGAGGGAAAACTCTCGCTGTTTTTGAAGGATATATTTCTAGCGTCTTAAACTACTTGTCCTGCTGTTGTGAATGTCCTAAGACATGATACATACAGTATACCTTGTGGAGGGAAAACTTTTGCTGTTTTTTAAGTATAGATTTCTAGCGTCTTAAACTACTTGTCCTGCTGTTCTGAATGTCCAAAGACTTGATAATACCTTGTGTCTACTACTGCTGATTCAATACTAAATATTGAAGCGTACTTCCAAATGCCAATGGAATTGTGAATAGATGTGCTGTCAGAGGGAATACAGTGTACTCTTGACAAACTGAAATGGATTTCCAGTCTGCATCCTGAGCTGAGCATCTTCTTTTTTTCCAGGAAAATCAGAATAGTGGACTGGCATGGCAGTTTGGCAAGCCTGCATTATTGCCGTTTATTTTTTTTATCTTTTATTATTTTTTTTAACGAACTCACTCAGTGCAAGGCCGTAGGGGGCCACTCATCAAAGCACTGAACTAATTACCTTCGCGACGAATGGTTTCGTCGAGTAGGTTATTCGATGGTGCTTGTCTGTGTGTCTGTTAGTGAACAGAATAAGTCGAGAACGCCTGGATGGTTTGTTGTCGTAGTTGGTGTGTCGGTGTGTATGTGGCAAATCTCAAGATGATTAGATTTTGGGCGAAGTGTTTTGCATAATTAACGAGAAAAGTGTAAAAATGTGTTCAATTGTATGCTTTACTATGCGTTCTGGTTGCGACGTGTGGGCTGTATTGTTTCAGGGGATATTGATACGGGTAGATGGGGGGCAAAGTTGGTCATGAGGGGTCATGAGGCAGGCAGGAAACGTCAGTCAATACTGCCAGGGACAAATTGGCTATCAGCCAGCTGTAGGGCAGATACAAGAGATAGACTTGCCCATATAGGCAGTAATGCTTTAAAGCACTAAAACAAGGGCTCAGAAAAGGATTCACCTTAATTGCAAGCCCCAAAAATTCTTATGCACCAGAAAGCCACATCTGTCTACTTTAGAATCATGCAAAGAAAATAGACAGTTGACCAGCTCGTTCTCTCGTAACAGCTGACAGACGAAAACAATCGTCAACTTTGACCTACTCCCAGCCTGGAAGAGTCCACTCGGAGCATGTGAAACCAAACCACAAAGATATCTCCTTACACCAATTAAAAGACTGAAACATACAAATTTTGACCAAAGTTGGATATACACGGCCTTATATGAGTAAGAACAGTCATTAATGCAGTGCCACAGCATGGGAATACCGAGCATGTCTGTGTGTCTGTTAGTGAACACGATAAGTCGAGAATTCTTGGAAGGATTGTCTTGGTATTTGGTATGTTGGTAGGTCTCGATGAAACCTGAAAATGATTAGATTTTGGGCCCCCTATCGGCTTGTTACGGTACTGCAGCGGAACTTCCTGTTATGATATCTCGTGTTGTGGACATGCTATGGAACTGATTTTTGAGTGGTAGATAGCTCGTTGGGCAGAGAGTAAGTGGTATAGGTTTGGGCCCCCTAGCAACTTTTTTGGAACTGCAGGGGTAGGTTTTGCTTCAGACTTTGAAAGGGAATAACTCAAGAAGGGCTTGATGGAAGGTCATGATTTTTTGCATGTACATAGCTTGAGCGATGATGTACATGATTGGATACTTATTATGCAAATCAGTAACTAATTTGCATAATTAATGAGGAAAGTTTATACATTCATCAATTTCCATGATAGGACTCGCAAACATGTGACATATGTAACTGAGGAAGAGAGAAATATTAATAGATATCAGCTATGCAAATGAGAACCTCATTTACATAATTAATGAGAAAATAATATAACTCGAGATGGGCTTGATGGATGGTCATGATTTTTGGTATGTAGATAGCTTATGTGATGCTTTGTATGATTGGATGATAATTATGCAAATCAGATTATAATTAATGAGGCAATTTTAAAAACCTGCTGTGTTCCATGATATGACTATTCAAATATGTGACATTTGTAACTGAGGAAGAGAGGAATGTCAATAGATAGAAATTATGCAAATGTAGGCCTAATTTGCATAATTCATGAGAAACTACTATCATTCCATACTAGTAAATAACGGCAATTTCATACTTGTTGCATTTAGAAGTTGTGTGAATGTGAACACCATTGAATCAAATTATGCTAATAAGGAGCTTATTTGCATTATTGATGAAAAATGTTAGCATAACCTTCTTTGTTAAGCTCATAATCATAACAAGGAGGTTTGGACAACTTATGTTATTTGGGTGAGGAGGATCAACTGGTATGATTTTTGATTGATGAAAAACACTCCTAATACGTCAGTCATAAAGGTCAAAATCATTTCGCGAAGGTATGAGGTCGTAGAACTCTTGTTCTTACTGTAGCAGCATCAGAATTTCTCTTCGCCCTAGGTCAGAAACATCAATGCTCGAGACAAGCATGACTTCACTGACCCATTAGGAGAAGCAGGTGTTATTGCTTTCTCCTTATATTTTCTGGAAAGCCTTGACAGATAAACTGCGACTTTTGTTGCTATGACACAAAATGCTTGAATGTTAACTAAGTTGTTTTCCCTTGTATTTTCCAGGCCAAAGTGACCGCGTGCGGATGGATGTATCGAGCTCCTGACCTCATAGACTTCAGCAACCCAGCACAGAGATCAAGGGTAAGGGACCAATACAATATAGTGTTAGCTGATCAAACCTTATCACAGTCGGTATAGGCTACAGAATCACTACTAGCAAGTTGAAGTTGTTGAAGCCTCAAATTCAAAAGCAAAGAAGAAACTGACTCTACACTTTATCAGTCTAACGTGTGATGGGTTCTTTACTAGTGTGTTTCTCTTCTCAAACAAGGGTAGTTTAGCCATGTTTACTAACACTGCAGGCTCCAGGTCTTGTGTACAGGCTGTTGTTGTTTGCACAGGAATCTGACTGCTCTCTTACTCACAACTACTGGAAATCTTCAAATATTTGCGGTGTTTTTTATTTCTGCTATTTTCGCCGTGACCCCTCCACTGCAAAGTTGTGACCCCTCCACTGCAAAGTCGTGACGCCACAAATGTTTGTGGGGTCGCGTGGTGCAACGGCAGAGCGTTCGACTCAGAACCAAGAGGTCCCGAGTTCGAATCCTGTCATGTCACCGATCTTGTGCCCTTGGGAAAGGCACTTTACACGGCTTTCCTCACTCCACCCAGGTGTAAATGGGTACCTGACTTCGGTTGGGGAAATTCGTATTGAGGTCACCTGGTGGCGCCGAATGGCAGCCCCCCAGACCCTTGCGACAGTTCCACAAAATGCAAGTGTGGATAAGACATTATACATGTATATGTTGTGTAGTGTGTGAAACCTGTAATACCCTACATCAATTCAGCTCTAGAAAGGCTGCCATTGCGGGTAATTTCTGACCAATAAAAACCATTATTATTATTACAAATATGAGTTCCTATTTTATCACTACTGAGAACTACAGCATTGCTTCATTGGCGAATTGAAGCAAAGCACGCCTTTCTGCAAAATCAAGTTCCGGCAAATATAAGTGGATGTACAGTACACCAGCTGCAGATGACCTAGTTACAGTGATGATGTTTACCAGGATCACTGGGGTTTGTTGTGTGGAGGACTGGCAGCCATTAGCCCAGGCTGACTTATCTATTTTGGGGGGTTGTTCAATGCAATGCCATAGTTGACAACTTCTTGGCATTGAACTAAGTTTCTGGAATACGGAAATGGTTATGCTGGGAGACAGCCGTGAATATTGGTTTTGATGGCTTACAGGTTGTGTGCAAGACGGAAATTTGCTTGTTGGGATGTACTGGTGGCATGTGCACTTTTGTGCCAATTCTATAGCTAGCTGTGCACCTAATTTTTGAGTGTGGGTGCACCTAGATATTTGTGTATGGTTACATTCAAGAAAGGTACTATTTTACACTAATATATCAGGGCTAGAAATAGTGGGTACATGTGCACCTGTGTGCACCCAAAATTGGAGCTGTGCACCTAATTTTTGACTGAGGGTGCACTGGTGCACCAAGATATTTTTGTAGGCTATAGGGTAAAGGTACTATTGTACACTAGATCTAGTATACAGAATATTCTTGAAATGTAAATATCAGAAAAAGCAAAATAACCTTTTGCAACAGTTGTACTTTCTTTTTATTATTACTTGTTTGAAATTTTGAAGTTTCAACTTTATTTTGTGGTGCACCCAAAATTCTTTCTGTGCACCTAATTTTTTTGGTTGGGTGCACCAGTGCACCTACAGCTGTATTTCCAAAAATGAATTTCAAGCCCTGTATATACTACATTCTTGACATGCAAATGTATGAAAAGAGTGATACCTAATGTTGTAGTCCCTATTTGTTTGTTTTTTGGAGTTAGCAGTAGAATTTGAAATTCAACTTCTGAAGATACTTTAACTTCTGAAGATAATGCTGCATGAATTCTACTCTATTTTGTGTTGTGCACCCATTTTTTTGTTTCTGCGCTCCCAAATTACTAGATTAGGTGCACCTATTCCCAAAATGAACTCCAAGCCCTGTATTTCTCCCTCCCCCCACATGCCGTGGATACCAGAGAGTCTCAGTCACCGCTACAGCTCCTCCCTGCTTTACCTTCCCAAGAAGGAAGCCCATTCACACCTGCCCGGGAGCACACACAGCCCGGCCTAGTTTGGCCATAGCGATACAAGCCATCCCCGCGTATTTGCCCATAGGGGGTCCGGCCACAATAACTTCATTATATGGATGTCATCCTCTCGGCACCCCAAACTGATGTGAGAGTGTGAAAAAAAAAGTTGGGCAAAGAAAATTTAGCCTGATTTCAATCAAGCCTCCTGTAACCGCTCGCTGCCTAGGAGAGGGGACAGAGATCCCAGGACAGCTGGAGTTTGTGTTATACAGACTAAAAAAATGACAAATTTTGGTTTGTTTCCCCCAGAAAAGAAAGTTTTTGACCATACTGTAAATCAGACAAAGAAGCTGCAAAACAAGAAAATAGTCGAGTGCAAAAAACATACCGTATTGCCTTGAATAAAGTATGCACTTTTTTAAACATTTCAAAATTCAAAAGGCACCACAAGTCATTGCTAAAGTCAGGGTGCGTACTTTATTTGAGGTTATTGCCCCGACAAATTGGAAAAGGACCTCAAACCCTTGCTTAATCAAACCAGGAATCCAGCTGCGGTGCAACAATGCATGGCTCAATACTGTAAGTCTACTTAGATCCGCGGTATAATTAGATTCACGGGATCCGCGTCGACCTTTGCGCCGCGAATCAATTTCCCCGCGGATGTGTTTATCGTACTTTTGCCCCCCTCCCCACATTTACGAGCGAGCTCGACTTCAGGGAAAAGCGACACAAAACAATGCACGCGATTGTGTAAAACATGACAAACTTTTACACAGTACATACGTGTATACAAGTGATATATCATATGATTCGCAGAAGTTTGGCCGAGCGGCGTCGCTACTCCCGACCGCTACACACATACAGTCAAACCTGCCCAAGGCGACCACCTGGCGGACCGAGCAAAAACGGTCGCGATGGACAGGTGGTCGCCATGAAGAGGATTCCACTCACATGTTTCCAGGTCGAGGTTTTCAATACAGTACGTAAATGGATGGAAAATTATGTGAATTAAGACAACATCACCCCCACAAGGTTCAATTCTCATTGACAGAAGATCCTACAAAAATTACATTTTCCGTTATCGTCGTAATAATTGTATACCGCTACATCGTGTACAAATTTTTGTCATAATTTTGACTACAAAACAATGGTTGCCTCGATGATCCCGCATTCACACGTTACATTAAATCTTACACACTCACACACACGCACATCATCGAAGTTTTAAGGCCTAAGACAAATCCCTAGAAAACACCTGCAGACCCCAGCCTTTTTTGGGGCGCCGACCGCTGGATAAAAGGGGCAAAAAGTTTTCGATCTGACAACTAAAGATGAAAACGGAACGGTGTGATTTCGTCGCGCCGCGCCGCATCGAAAGGTAAGTCAGTGCAGCAGAAAGGTTAGTGAGATTCATGGAAATGAAAAAAAAAATAAGAATATTAATTTTAATTAATAACTAGAGTATTCGTAAATGTGCATACACAAAAGCAACGTGTTTTAGAAAGGTCAGCGGTACGCCAAATCCGGGCCCGCGACAAATCCAAGATGGCGTCGGGACCAAAGAGCAATATTTCTCGCCCGACGTTTTGCCCGCCGCGAAGTCATTTTTCGGCGGAATTTAGTAAGACACAGACAGATTTTTGTTGAAAATACAAGAAATAGATAGTAGTTTCTGCGAAATCTGACTTTTTAATGCCATGCACTACGTATTCGTTTTGAAAATTGAGTTTAAACCGAACTGAGTTTGCAGTAAACTATAAGACTACGATAGGCACAACAACATCACAAACATTTGTCTTTTCAATGTTTATAGGGGGAACGTTTTATTAAACACTTCATGGAGGAATCGATGCTATAACGTTGCTATTCCATATATTTTTGTCCTTCTTTTTGTCCTTCAAAGTCCTGAAAACATTTCCGTGAAATCCGACAGCAAAATGATCCGATGTCACCACACTCTTGAAAATTAGGCGGCCGCCATGGGCAGGGATTGTGCTCTGTGCGGTCCCAATTCGTGGCGGTCGCGGTTGCGTTGGACGGGTGGTCGCCTTGGGCAGGCGGCTTAATGCTTGTGCCTATGGGGAAAATTTTCGGGACCGAGAAAAAGCGGTCGCCATGGCCAGGTGGTCGCGTTGAAAAGGTGGTCGCCTAGGCAGGTTTGACTGTACTATAGTAATTTACCGAGAAATCAGAAAATAATTATCGAGATACACGCCACAAGTTTGGCTTTGCATTGTTGTTGCGGGCTTGGGGACGCCGTCTACCGTTGTACAATCACACTCTTTTGTTTCTTGCTATTGTTATGCTTGCAAACAATCGATATCGGTGCCTCTGACATACGTTGATCTCATTAAAAACCTGTTTTTCAAGAAAGCCAGCAGCAAAAATACGTAAAGAAAAACAAGATTTTCACCCGAGCATTTGAGTCCCTACGCTGTGATTTGCCGCCGTTTGCCGCCATTTGTGGTCGTATTCGGTGGAGAATCTATTCCTTTAATTTTTTTCCCGTGAAAATTCTGCTTACGTAGCGTAGATGAATCGTATTTTACGCTGTGATTTTACTTCAAATACGGCGCGCTAGCCCTAGCGGCAGGGCCGGGCTGGGCCGCCATCTTTGTTTACTCATGTTTGAGTTGAGTTTATTGAGTTTATTGAGATACCCTTTAGCCCCTCTAGGGGGCTAATCTTCCAGGGCTCATAAACACTACATGTACATCACAAAATACATACATACGTACACACATAATTACATATTTACATACTGCAATAAAAACATACCTGCAAGTTTCTACAATTGCTAACTATTTACAAATCAAACTATCAATCCATCATCAAGTTAAAACCATTACCGCTTGTTCTAAGCGCTGATTGGTTCGCGTCAGAAAAAACTGTACTCTGATTGGTTGACTGCAAGATTTCACGTGATCACAAGGCGGGAATTCCCCTTCACAGTTTTGGCGTGGAGCGCATTTTGTGACGATTTTGAAGCAGTTTTGTAGCGACTTTCGTAACATTTTTGATTTTAAAAAATTGAACAATCATTTTCTGATGGCAGTATTCAGTTGTTGTTTTTCTACTCATCGCCCAGCGCGAATTTAGAACCACCGCGGATTTTCCATTTGCCCGAAACCGCGGATTTTAGTCCCCGCGGATCTAAGTAGACTTACAGTACCTGCCAATTTGCAAAGTTTGTAACTTGTCATAGGCAATCCTCAAGTTTGCAGAGACGATACTGGCAGAATAAACAAGAGAATCTTTAATGAATGTAAGGAATGACATTATGTCAAAGTCCTTGATATAAGAAAAATGATGTGGAGATAATAAGAGGAACACCATTAATTTGAATTTATCCTGTTCAAAATTTGTTCAAGATCAGTGGAGAAGGGGTGCATACTTTATTTGGGGTTTTTCACTTTACGTTTCAGTTCTGCAAATTTGTCTGGAAGTAACCCCAAATCAGGGGTGCGTACTTTGATTGGGGTGCGCACTTAAATCGAGAAAATTCGGTATTGGAGAATGGATACTACTGTTATAGAATACCTATCATAATTTTTTTTTCAAACTTTAGGGGTGCCAGTAAAACTCACAGCTGAAAAATGTATTCCTAGCCCAGAGATATGGCCTACTGGGTCAAAGAAGATGTGAATTAACAAAAAAATCGAATTTCTTGTATTGTACACCATGATCTGTATGTTAAGTCATTTCTTCAACCTTCCTGACCAATTAGATTTCATCATGAAGTGAACTTTTTTTTGGGCCCAACTTTTTTTTTTATGCACGCTGGCATCAGTTTTGGAGTGCCCAGAGGATGCCATCCATATAAACAGATCAGTGTGGCTTTAGACTAGATCGGGGTGTTTGTTCTGACGGCGGCTCAGATCCAGGACTGCGCGCTCGCACCACACTGCCGAAAACAAACAGCTCGCGTCTTGTGACTCCTCCAAGGAGACGTCTTGTGACTTGAAGAAGTCTTATGACTCCCATGTTGTCTTATGATGTTTATATCTCAATCACGACAACTCGACAGTAATATCTATGACGTGCTATTAAGTCTGATTAATGTACAAACTGGATAGATACTGGTTCCTTATATTTACTGTTGATATAAAGTCAAGGCACACCACTAATGGATTTTCTTCAATAAAGTTCAGAGTCAATAAAATCTAACTTGGAATGAAAGATATACATCAAAGGACTTTGGCAATGACTTTTGACACCTTTTGGATTTTGAAAAGTTAAAGCATACTTTATTTGAGAAAATAGGGTGTTTTTTTAAAACTAACTGACAGTCATGTTCTCTTTGTTGTTCCTGCAGAAATGGCAGAGACGCTGGTTTGTCCTGTTCGAACATGGCGGCCTGGTCTTTTCACTGGACGAAAACGTGAGTAATAAACAAAACAACAACAGCAAAACAAACAACAACACTGATAGTGATGCCCCTCCCGGTACACAACAAGGCCTAAACTCCAAGCAGATGCATGGCATGTTCCTGTATTTCTTTTTGTTCATTGTCTACATCATTCAACTGGTGCATTTTCTCTGGAAAAAACGAAAACAGAACAACCATTTAACTAGAGAACGAAGAAGAAAAATTTCAAAAGGAATGAGGAAAAAGTCAAGACCTATTCTCCAAGCAGAGGTTTTGGTCCGGTGGGCTGGGGTAGTAGTGGCCGTTTTTTTTTTACGTTGACCTCCCGTAAACAACGTAAAAAACCCTGACCACTACTACCCCACCCGACCAACACCTCTGCTTGGAGAACAGTCAAGACCATGAATCTGTTTGGAGATGGCAACAGCATTTGAACCTTGAACCTTGAATGGGGACATTTTCGGGATGTCAACATGGGGAAAATGGGTTCTTCTTTTATTACAGCATTTATTTGGGAAGTACACATAGACATATGAAGCTTGAAAGAATGATAAGATTTGCATTAAGCGTCTTAGTCCTGCGGGACTCACGGATGCCTAGTGTCTTAGGTACCAGTCTCACAGTTCTTCAAGCTGTTGGGAGTTAGCCAAAGAACACCAGGTACATGTGGTGCAGTACTAGAAGGTTAAGGGTAAAGAACACATAAGACATTTAGTTGGGGTAAGGAGATATTTCTCTTGGAAACTCACTGCGGTAGGGACTTGTCTGTCTTTAGCCTGGAATGTCTTCTGTAGTTGGTGCCTAAGACTTGGACCTCCCCATGGATAAGTGATAAGGAGAGTATGTTGGAAGTATTGCTGTATTTTGTTTGTTGTTTTGAAGCGTTTCAGCGAGCAAAATTGTACCTTGTCATCACTTTTTCTCACCTATTAAAAAACCTTAAGATTTTCTCTGCAATATTGTAGGGTATAGGTAGTTATTACAAGCCCTTCAACCCATAAATACTGGGTTCTACATGTGTATTTGGGAGAGGCTGGTGTGGAGACAGTGGGGTCTGGTTAAGAAGAGAAGGTTATATTTTCGTGTCTGTGTGTTTGTTTGTAAACAGCATAACTCGAGAAGATGTGGATGGATCTTTATGATCGCAAACTGTACTCCCTGGCTAACTTCTCTGGTATTATCTGTCTATTCGGCCAATTTCTGCTATTTTTCTAGCGACCCATGGAGCCTGGTAGAAGCTAATCTGTAGCTTGGATTCTAAGAATTCTGTTGAACTGTAGGAGAAATCCAGGCCACCTGTGATTTTGCAGGTGGCAGGAAAAGACTAAGTGTCCCCTGTCTGCTCACACCGCGGCGATCTCAAGTTACAGGTTTGACGACTAACGTTGTAATCTGAGTGGGTAACGTCGCGGAAAATTGGGCATAATTGCGCAGAAATAACAGGAGTTTTTATTCTGAGGCCGCGGTGTCACTAATGAGAGGGAGCCACGCTCGCAAGCAGCGCGATCGTAATGCGAGCGCTGACCCGAAGGCGACAGGTCGCCATGGGTGGGGGGGCTGTTACCACACCTGTCGGAAGTGTTGCGGTCCAGCGGGTTTGTAATTAAAGCCCTACAGGTGTGAGAAATGTGCACCTGAAGGAAGGCTTGTCATTTGAAGGTGGCCGGTGGCATAACAACAAAATAATTTGTGTATTCTTGGATAGAATACACTGAAGGAAGGCTTGTCATTGAAAGGTAAAAGGTGGCCTAAGAACAAAATTACTCTTGGATAGAATATACATAAGTAAGGCTTGTCATTAAAGGTAACGTTAGCAAAATCATTTGTCTCTTGGATAGAATCTAACTTTTCACTTCAGTTACATTGAAGGAGAGGTTACACTTATAACTTATACCGGCTGCACAATACAGTGGACTGACTACGTGTACTACAATACAGATACAGATGCAGAAAGATGCAGAAAGATTCAACCCTTTGTTCCTATTAACAGCCATAAGCTGGTGTGTTACGCCTAATGGCGGTTATACCGGCTATATAGATACAGATAGATACAGATAAGACAGGTCTCTCTGTCACAACAATAGATGTCATTGTTCCCAATGTTTATCTGGTCATCCTTCAGAGCATAATTAGTGAAGACAGTGACATGTCGCTGTCCCAGTATCAGACAAGGATGCACATTCACTAAGAAGCCCATAATCAATTGAAGCCCTACAGGTCTAACCCTAAAGGGCGAACCCTTTGTAATAGCCTTCAGCTACTTGGGTATTCCTGGCTGTACCTCTTTTTACAGCCAAATACATCAATCAAATCAAATCAAGCCCTACAGGTGTGGTAAAGGCAATTCGAAAGTAAGACCTGTCATAAAAAAGGAGCCTGTGGCCTCGCCAACAATTTTACTTGTGTCTTGGAAAGAATTTACTCTTTGCATTTTCAAGTAGAACTGGTCAAAGTTCAAGTAGCCTCAGTGCAAAAATAACTCCTGTACTGTATTTTCCTGTGTGAAGATGACTTAGAATTAGACCTAGGGGCTCCCATGCCATCCGACACATGAAGATTAGACACCCAGGTAATAAGATACACAGGATAAGGCCCCACCAATCATTTTTAATCTTAGCAAAAAAAAAAGAAAATCATCAAAACAGAAGGCTGGGGTGAAAACTTGCACCTGACCCTGTTCACTCCCTGAAACTGTGTGCACCAAAGTACAAACATTCCTCTGAGATTCTGTTTTCCTGTTGTTTTTCCAATCTAGCATTTAAAAGAATTTTATTATTCCGTTAACCAAGTAAATAAATGCTGTGGCCTAACAGTTACTCAAGCAACTGGATAGATTTTGAATAAAAAAAATCTCTTGTAGTTGTACTGGACTGTTGGACTTGTTCACCCTGTTCTTGTACATAGAGGCCTAGCTGATTAGGATGAACATAATTTCACACCCTGTTGAGACTTGTGCCCTCACAGATTAGGCAAATCACCTTCTGAACCCCTACAGAGATGAGGATTCTGGTGCTAATCCCTCAACAAGAGGATTAACATCTGCATGGTCGTTGTTAATCTGTTGTTCACCTTGGATTAGACCACTTAACAAGCTGGTGACAATCTGCCAAAACAATCGAGAAGTTTTGTTCCGACTTTTTGGAATCTGTTAATCTGTTTATCCAAGGACATAATGTCCTTGGTTTATCTTGTCATCTAGTGATTGTTTCATGGTTTGGTTATTTCATTTATTAGTTTCCTTAGTGTGGTGATTTGGGTGTTTCATTAATATATTAGTTAGCTTTATCAGGATTACAAATCAGTTCAGTAATTAAGTGATTTTTGTTGATTTTTTTTCTTGGATGATGATGAACTTGACTAACCTAAAGTGCTGCACATTTATGAAGGTTAGACATCCAGGTAAACAACTATTATATAAAGACAATTCAAACTCTACAACTGTATAAAATTCAGAGATTTATTTCCGGACGTTTTGAGTGACATAGTGAAGAAGGCTGATGAATTTTATCTAGTTGTAGAGTTTGAATTGTCTTTATATAAAGTGCTGCACATTCTACGTTCAACAACTTGCAGAAAAGAACTAAGAATGGCCATTAACTGATTCAGAAGTAGACTTAGCTTTGTAGTAGTTAGCCCAAGATTTTTGTTTGTGTACTTTTATTCTCAATCACAGAACAAGCAAATTTAACTGCTGGGGCCTTTACTGAATTCTACAAAACAAATCTTTGGAATGAAATTCTGCATTACCAACCCAGGATATTTAAATATTGATACCCATTATCGGATAGCGCTTGTTGATACTAGCTTCAAACAGTGATAGTGGACCCAAACTGTGATAACTGCAGAAGGTCCAATTGGCTGGAGATATTGATAGAAGCATCCAATATTGATCATAGATTGAAATGTTTATACCATCACCAGCTTCAAACGATGGCGTTACGGTAGTTTAATTATCCAGTAGTTTGATATGATAGGAAAGACAAATTTCAAAGGTTACTCCTGACTATTACATGATGTACCTCTGGGCTATCCCAATGAAAATTTTGATGGGGAACAGAGCTGATTTTTTTTGTTTCTCTTTTTAAAAGATTTTTAAAATGATTTGAACCTGGAACAAGTTTGAACTGCAATTGCCAACACAAAAATTGGACTTACTCAAATTTTTGACCGTACAGCTCCAGCCTTTGTCAAGGAATGAGCAATCCGCTGCTGAGATGATGTGTTGCAGAAAATTTGATCTTGATATCGTGATCTGTCATTCTTAATCCCATCTTTTTACTCTGAAAAACCTTACCGTACCCTCCCACCCCAATGGAAATTTTAAAAAGTGGAATTGCCCTCTATGCCGCCCTACATTAAAAAGTTTGGATGGGGAACAGAATGGATTTTTTTCTCCTCTTTTTAATTCTTAAAACATTTTGATCTTCTGTTATATCTAAATTAGTCTTAATCCTATCATACCCCTCCTTTATGCTGAAAAACCTTACCAGATCCTCCCACCCCTATGAAATTTTAAAAAGTGGAATTGCCCTCTAGGCCGCCCTACTTTGATAACACATAAAAGATGGCTGGAAATGTCGGCCTTGTTTCATCGATCGCGACAGCAATCTTATTTCCATGTAATGGGCAACCAATTCCAGTGATCGGCGTTCAGGATATTACATCCCATCACTTGTCATCAAGCTGTGGATTCGGCAGATTTGTTTTTCCATCCCCCAAAACTATTGGATTAAGCCTCAAAGAGATAGTCTGGTCTCCGACAAACTCGCAGAATTCTCTCAGTATCAGGAATCCAAGTTGGCTGTTTTATTTCTTCCTTTATCATTTTGGCAAACTATCTAATCATGTTTTGATCATTGTTGTTGGTAGGATTGGTATTTTGGAGAAAGAAAGAAAAAAAAGAAAGAAGGAAGGAAAGATGGAAAAGAAAGCATTGAATCTAGTTTTCCAAGGGGTAACCCTTAGAAATAGCCATCCACTAGTTGTGCAACCCTGTCATGTAACAACAATTGCTGAGATGAGTAAATAAGATAGTTAAGAAAGCAAGAGAGAAAGAAAGAAAGAAAGAAAAATTGATAAATAAATAAAGTAACAAACATTTTAGAATAGAGAAAATCTGAAGGAATATGGTATGAGAAATAAACAGAATCTCTGCTTCTAAAAGTTAATGTTGGCTTCCCATTTTCATTCTTTTTCTCATATCAATTTTCCCATAGAGTTTTATTGCTAGTTCTTGGCAATTTAGTTGACCACTGGGAACCCTAATACACTTACTGGGTGTTGTGAAATAAAGGGTGGATGATATTCGATATAATATATAATACGCGCTGGCTGTGGGGTGAACTTGGGTTGACCTTGCACTTAAAAGGATTAAATTTGGGTACTTTGCAGTTCTCAAGGTTGCCATGTATGGATTGCCGACTCAGAGGCCCCTATGGATGTCAGTATGGAAATGTTGTTTCGTGAAATGGTTTTAGGAATAACTATCGATCCAGAAGTATTTGAAAGGTGCACATGTACATATGTGGCAAGGGTTCTACAGAAAACCTGTGCTAGTGAATACTGTATTCTGGGAGCATGGTCGTTGTGATCCCTTTTTGACAGTCCCTTAGATTACACAGGGCTCGAAATTCATATTTGGGAATAGGTGCACTGGTGCACCCAACTAAAAAAATTGGGTGCACAGAAAGAATTTTGGGTGCACCAGATAAAATAAAGTTGAATGTTCTTCAGAACATAATTACAAAGTTTAACGCTGCTGCCTTTCTTAAGAACTTCAATCTGTAATTCTATAGCTAACTTCAAAATTTCAAACAAATAATACATTAGATAAAGTACAGCAAAAAGTTATCATGCTGTTTTTTATACTTACATTTCGAGAATATTCTGTATACTAGTGTACGATAGTACCTTAACCTTATAGGCTACAAAAATATATAGGTGCACTGGTGCACCCACAGTCAAAAATTAGGTGCACAGCTCCAGTTTTGGGTGCACTGGGTGCACATGCACCCACTATTTCGAGCCCTGTTACATGTATGTACCCATTGACCCAAGCAGTAAGAGTCCCATCTAAAATCAACAAACCCACTTACGATACAAAACGTGGGTCTCTTCATTTTCCACTGCCTTCAAAAAAGAAGTCAAACCCAACCACAACCATAGTCAACCTTAGTTATCTTAGAACTTTCACAGTAGACTAGATAACTATTTTTGATTCCCATGTATTTCCATGTACTTGTTTGTCTGCAATTAGCCTTCAGGCATAAACTTGCAATAAAGTTATTATCATACAAATTTGCACAATGCCCACCTGTCTTCTGGGACCATTTTCAGTCCAAGTCCAGTCCATTGAGTTGTCACGTCACATTTCAGGGCTCGAAATACTGGGTGCATGTGCACCCAGTGCACCCAATTTTGGAGCTGTGCACCTAATTTTGTACTGTGGGTGCACTGGTGCACCCAAATATTTTCGTACGGTTTAATGTGTAAAGGTATCACTGCACACTTGTAGACAGCATATTCTTGACATCTAATTGTAAGAAAGTAATACGATCTTTGTTGTAGTACTTGTTTAAGATTTTGGTGTTAGAATTTGAGTTAATTTCTTTTTTGAAAGCTTCAAAACTGCATGCATTAGGCTTTTTTTAATGTCAGAAAAGACTGCCAAAAGACAAAGGCTTTTAAATATAATGCTTTCCTTTATTTCTTCCGTGGCGTTGATTTTTTTCTTCACCGAGGTTGATGTTGATAACACACTGGGACCATTATACGGCACTAGTTAGTCTTATTGAAATTCTATTGAGAAAATGAATGCACCACAGTAATTTTGTACACATATCAAAAAAATATTTTGTTTGATTGATGATTAATAAATACACTTTTTATTCGAATTATTTTTATTTTTACTTTATTTTTATGGTTATTACTGTTTTTGACTTTGCAAGTAAAATATGAAAGCGTCGTCACCAAGATCCCCTTTCAGATACAAGCTCAGAAGAGGAACAGTAAGGTTTATGATTAGGTTTTGCTTACAATAGTTACATTCTACTTTATTTTATGTGGTGCACCCAAAAAATTTTTGGTGCACCCAATTTTTTAGGTTGGGTGCACCAGTGCACCTGATCCCAAAACTGAATTTCGAGCCCTGCATTTGTTCCCTCCTGAAATATGATCGGGTTCGAATTCCTTAATCTTGTGACTGTCAGGGTCCTAGTCTCAGTAACCGTGACTACGTGTTCCGTTACCATGGCGATGTTCCATCCGGAGTTCCGCAGGCATTCTGGGAAGCGGGCGGATCTGAGGGAGATGTAGGCCAGACCTGCCCCCGGCACAGACTGACCTTGGCTCAAGGTCAAGCAGCTGTCACCTTGGAAGGAAGATGTCTTACAGGTGTAACTTTCACCTTCAGGTCTTTTTTAACTTTCAACTGTGTAACTTTGACAATTATACATTTAAGGAAGGTGTTTTTGAATCTTCAGAAATCGGGACAAATATAATTTTGTTTGCCTTATATGTCAACACATTGCAAAATTCATAGTTGAGTTCCAAGTATCAGTTGAAAAAGGATGATTCCTTCTGTAGCATCTTCAGAATATGATATTTTTGCCTTTGAAGTTCATAAGATTAAGTACTGTTACAGTATATTTCAATTTCAAAGCAACAAATGTTATAATGACCTAGATCAGTTCAGTCGAAAAGGCCAAGTCAAATTTTCATTTGCAAATTACTCCAGACAACAGTCTTTATGGATATGTCGTCCTTTTCAAAACCACGAGCCGTAGCGAAGCCACATTGCACTACCACAAGCTACTTAAAAAAGCATCATGCTTCATGTCATTTGCGGGAAGCCTATATTGTTAGTTAGTTAAAATCCTCCCACACCATTATTGATGTATAGGGCGGTGCCCATCTCCGTTTCATAGCCCTGGGCCACACTGTGGTGCAATCACTGTAGCAGGGGGCTAGTCCACTGGCAGTGAAGTGTGTTTAACGTCCATACTGTTTCATAAGTATGTACCATTGTTATAAAGTCTTTGGTATGACTCAATGCGCCTCTTGTCCAGAGGTGTCCTACCTGGGGCTTGAACCCCAGTCCTTCTTGTCCAAGTAATTTGAACCAGATGTGGTGAGAGGCAGAAGGCGCAGACCACTACACCACAGGGACACCCCAGCCTATATTGTAGGCTCTATATAACTTCAGAGCCTGTATGTGGGTCCTGTATATGTAGGGTTGTGGGTATGCTTCAGCTGAACGCATCACACCGCAGCAAAACGAACCAAATGCGGAAGTCACAATGCCACCGCAGCGCAAAAAAAGTCAGGGGAAAATGACCTGATTAAGGAGGGCCTGCATGCCCCTTTTACGTAGAGCGTAATCGGTCGTTTTGATTTTACGTAGAACGTTGCCGACCACTCCATAATTTAGCGTAGAACGTAAGGGGGGCTTTTTGAATTTTGCGTAGAGCGTAGGGAGGCTTTCTGAATATAGCGTTTTACGTAGCGGGCCCTCCGACTTTAGCGTAGAGCATTGTCGGGACCCCCCCCCCATGCAGGCCCTCATTAAGAAGTCAAATTAATGAAATAAATTGCGTATTATGTCAGCAGGATAAGGGTTAGCTTCAAGGGTTAAGCTAAGCTGAAGTGCTGACCAACCAATTCTGGTGAAGACAGTCCTCCTGGCAGTGGTGATGATGATGCATGTGTTTATATTTAACCCTGTGTGATAGTTCAGGGTGTCTGCATGTAGGTTACCAAAACACTGCCAGGGACAGCAGAGACATATTTTAATAGTTTGGTCTTGGGGCCTTACTTACTTAGATCCTCCCGTGCCAAGTGGCACATCGGGCAGCAAGCATTCTCAATTTTGTGCGATTTTGGGCCATGTCTTCCGCTCCTTTCAGGGTAATCCCCAGTTCGTCAAGGTCCTTCTGAAGCATGTGCCTCCATGTGAGTTTGGGTCTTCCCCGTTTTCTTTTCCCTTTGTCGGGTTTCCATCGGAGCGCTGTTTTTGCGTGTCGCTCCACAGGCATTCTAAACAAATGTGTATTTTACTCGTCTTTCCATGATGGTGATACTAAGGGGTTTTGTCCCACTCCTATTGTAAGTTCTTTATTTGTAGTTCTATCTTTATAACTTATGTTATTGGGGCCAGACCAGTTTAATTTGTTGGAGTAAAGTGACAAGATGGTCTTGTGGTTAGAGTTGTTGACTTAGAATCCAAAGGTTCTGGGTTTGAATCCATGGCAGACCCCAGTGGTACTCTACTCCTACCATGTATTTCCCCACTTGACTCAGGTGAAAGTTAGGACCTAGCTTCAGTAGGTAGGAATCCTTCTCTTTACATCAAAAAGAGTAGGGGTCCATCCTGGTGAGTGGATCAAACTTTACAGTCTGGTCTCCAAACTGACATCTAGAATAGATGAAAGTCGTGTGTTATGTAATCCTGTCACAAATGTGTTAAGTATCAAGAAATAAGATGTACGAAAGAAAATAATTATCTGAAGATAAACACGAAAACAGAGTCTGCCCCTTGGTTGACACTGAGTTTCTGAGAGTGAATTTGACAGGATTAAGTTTTCGTCTCAGGGCTCCAGTGTTATTTTGTTTCCTTGTTGAATTGTTTCTTTCCAAATGTCATGAAAACAAGAAAATGTCTTGAACCAAGAAAATGACTTGCCGTTGCCTTGACCCAAGGAAAACTACAAGGCGGAAGGCAACAACATTCCCACTTCCAGCCTCTGGCATTCGTCCTTCCTGTAAAAAAATGTTGGAATTCTTAACTTGAAAGTTCATCTGTGTTGGTAGAAATCATTCTGAAGCAAGGTTGAACTGTAATTTCCAAAACAAAAATTGGACTAACCCAAATAACTGAACACTTTGACTTCTGTGATGCCGCTGATTGCTCATTCCTTGACAAAGACTGTAGCTGAACATTGAAAAAATTGGGGTCAGTCCAATTTTTGTGTTTGAAATAACAATTCAATTTCGCGTCAGATTTTTTGAATTCTTTTTTTTAGTTTTTACGAAGCCTCTGGCATCTGTCCTCTCTGAAAGAAGGAAAGTTGGAATTCTTGTTTGGAGTTTTAACGAAGCCTCTAGCATCTGTCCTTCCTGAAAAAAAGAATGCTGAAATTCTTGTTTGAAGTTTTAATGAAGCCTCTAGCATCTTAGCCCGAGTGTCATCCTGTTTCAGTTCCAGGCTCTACCTGTCAAAGGTAGAAACAGGATTACACTATAGCATGTCATCTAGTAATTTGTCCTTCCTGAAAAGAAAGTTGAAAGTCTTGTTTGAACTTTTAACGAGGTCACCGTTTGGGAAAATTAGATCCTTACCAAAATCCTTGACAGTTGTAAATAACGTCTTGGAGACACTGCTGATGTCTTGGGCGGGATCTTAGACGGTCCCCAGGGGTCAGACATGGATCTGCTGGGAGGAGTTATGGCAGATCAACCCATTAGGCCTCAGGAAGGTAGTCTGGTGGTTTTAGTACCAAAATGATGCAGCAGCTGATTTGGAATATCAACATCAAAACAAAGTCAGAGGGAAAAGATCTTGGTGCACATACTTGGTTTCTTCTGTGGTAGAGACTGCCAGTGTGGAATAGGACTGTTTAGCCATAGCCGATGCTGTAGGGCCTGATGTGCATTACGGATTTACCATGCTTTTATAGTATTGGCCAACTGAGGAACACACATCCGAAAATAATTTCATCAGGTTGGTAGAATATAGGATATTTGGAGTTTCTTTTTACACAACCAGGTAATCTCACCTGCTGGCGTTTCGGTGTCTGTCAGACACCTTCTTTAGAGCTTCTGACTGGAGTACTGCTTCTTAGCAGGTGAGATTACCTGGTTGTGTTAAAAGAAACTCCAAATATCCTGAGGAACACACAGTTTTAGAGAGGGAGGGCTTTGTAAATTGTAGCTTTGATTTCTGTCCTGTTAACTTAACAAACTGCACTGGAAATTTATATATTTACTAGGGATGGTGTATCCGTACTTTCAAGGTTTACATGTGGCATGTTGAGCATTCTTGTCAACGATTTACAAATGTACATCTCTCAAAGTTTCAGTTGTGATTTGATCAAAACACAAATCATTAAATTTTCTGCAAATTTAAGTGAATGTATGACGTACATGTAGTAATGTTTCAGGTATAATTGTCGCACAAATTGTGCATCTTCTCTCAGAAGCTGTGTTCCCTATCAGAGATGTAGTATTTAGGGAACACATGCTATCATTAATATTCAAGGAGTGGCCACATTGGCCAGGTGGTGCTCAGCCATAATACAATCCAATGTAGTTGGCCTGCTAGTACATTGTACATGTTTCAGTATACAATGTTGGTAAAAGTGTAACTGCTAGTGCTACAAAATTTGAAGCTATTAGAATTAGAAGATTAGTAAGTCTTTATCTAGTAGAATCCAGTATTTGATTTATCTACATGTGCATTGTAAGACTGCATTTTACTAAGTTTGTAACTACAATGTACAAATGCAAATAACGAGATGTCCTGTCAGTGAGGCCCTTCCGTGAATACCAGCGATTCATTACTGTAAGCCAGTAAGAGAGATAGCCATCTAACGGGGATAGAATATCTGGGTCCAGTTGGACTAGGGTACCATGGACGGCAAGGTACTGCTAGAATAGAATGATTCGGATTAGACCTGTGGCCAATTTAGCATAACAAATCATTTCCAGTACAAAAGTTGATGCACCTAGAATTTGAAGAGAATTTTTTATTTTATATTCCTTTAATACGTAAGGTAACAGTTAGAAATTGTCAGACGGCACTCATTAATTTGATTGAGGCACCTACTCCAACACGGACCCCCATTTTACGTCCCCTCTGAAAGACAGGGCGTCACTTCCGAAAGACAGGTGCTGTAAACTTAAAACCACCGAGAACATTTTTGTCCAATACTGTATGTGTTAGCAGTATGTGACTATAGCACTGCTGCGAAATTAGAACCACCGCGAACACTCTATTTTCCCCTTAGCACAAATAAAAACCACGCGAACTTAAATGCATGTACAGTATCCAGTTTAGCTTGACCAGTGGTTGTACAGTACTGGTACTGTGGACTCCAGCCCTGCATTCCTCACATGCAAATCCCCACAACGCTTACTGGACCCTACCCAGGATCAGACCCATGGCAGGTAGGGGGGTACGGTTTCACTGGTCAGGGTACCATGCAGCAGGAGAAATCCTCAATCGGACACTGGGGCCCGTCCAATTCATTTCATAGGTTCTCGGACATCTTATGGTAATGATATTGTCTGTCCGTTCTTTCATGTAACATTTACAGTCAAACCTGCCTAGGCGACCACCTTTTCAACGCGACCACCTGGCCATGGCGACCGCTTTTTCTCGGTCCCGAAAATTTTCCCCATAGGCACAAGCATTAAGCTGCCTGCCCAAGGCGACCACCCGTCCAACGCGACCGCGACCGCCACGAATTGGGACCGCACAGAGCACAATCCCTGCCCATGGCGGCCGCCTAATTTTTAAGCGCGTGGTGACATCAGATCATTTTGCTGTCGGATTTCACGGAAATGTTTTCAAGACTGTAAAGGACAAAAATAAGGACAAAAATATATGGAATAGCAATGTTATAGCATCGATTCCTCCATGAAGTGTTAAATAAAACGTTCCCCCTATAAACATTGCAAAGACAAATGTTTGTGATGTTGTTGTGCCTATCGTAATCTTATAGTTTACCGCAAACTCAGTTCGGTTTAAACTCAATTTTCAAAACGAATACGTAGTGCATGGCGTCAAAAAGTCAGATTTCACAGAAACTACTATCTATTTCTTGTATTTTCAATAAAAATGTGTCTGTGTCTTACTAAATTCCGCCCAAAAATGACTTCGGGCGAGAAATGTTGTCCTTGGTCCCGACGCCATCTTGGATTTGGGCATTTTGGCGCGGCCCGGATTTGGCGTACCGCTGACCTTTCTAAAACATGATGCTTTTGTGTATGAACATTAACAAATACTCTAGTCATCGATGAAAATTAATATCCTTATTTTCTTTTTATTTTCATGAATCTCAAACCTTTATTGGACGCTGTGCGTTCTGCTGCACTGACTCATACCTTTCGATGCGGTCGCACAGAGCTAGGCGGCGTGGCGTGACGAAATCACTGTGACCGTTCCGTTTTCATCTTTAGTTGTCAGATCGAAAACTTTTTGACCCTTTTATCCAGCGGCCGGCGTCCTAAAAAAGGCTGGGGCCCGCAGGTGTTTTCTACGGATTTGTCTTAGGCCTAAAACTTCGATGATGTGCGTGTGTGTGTGTACGCGGGAGATCGCTGCGAGATCATGGAGGCGACCATTGTTTTGTAGTCAAAATTATGACGAAAATTTGTACACGATGTAACCTTAGCGATATACAATTTACAACAATAACGGAAAACATAATTTTTGTAGGATCTTTCTGTCAATGAGAATTGAACCTGGTGGGGGTCTTGCTGTCTAAATTCACATAATTTTTCATCCATTTACGTACTGTATTTGAAAGCCTTGACCTGGAAACATGTGAGTGGAATCCTCTTCATGGCGACCACCTGTCCATCGCGACCGTTTTTGCTCGGTCCGCCGGGTGGTCGCCTTGGGCAGGTTTGACTGTAGTTTTCATTGTCATCAAACTTTGATAGCATCTTGTATCATATCAGGGGGAGGAGAAATACTGATATGTGTTATGCAACCTAGACCCCGTTCACACTCATTTTTTTCAATCGCGATTGAAGTATAATCGCGATTGAATCGATCCGATCGCGATTGATTTTTTCAGT
The DNA here is from genome assembly GCA_035149815.1 of Branchiostoma lanceolatum. NCBI lineage: Eukaryota > Metazoa > Chordata > Leptocardii > Amphioxiformes > Branchiostomatidae > Branchiostoma > Branchiostoma lanceolatum. The sequence continues at coordinate 2,134,593 of CM068873.1, forward strand.
GTGAACGCTCCCAATCGCGATTGGAACGATCCAAAACGATCCAATCGCGATTGGATTGTAACTACCTCCGGAGGTAGTTTGATTGGATTAATCGCGATCGGATCTAATCCAATCCTATCAAATTTTGAGTGTGAACACAACTACGATTCATTCCATCGCGATCGGCGGAGATTTTGGCTTGTTCCGGGGGTGGGAGGTCATACATGCGGGTACGTGGGGTCATAGTTCGAATCGCGCGGGAAAACAAACCCAATCCGCACGTCAGATCGCTCTTTTACAACAACAACAACTTTTCATCGTCAACAATGCCCAAGAAGAAGAACAAAACTCCGTCAGTAACTTCAGCTGGTGGCAGATGGCGCGATGAGGAGACCAGGGTCCTCATCGCAATCTGGGGGAGAGAGGAGGTGCAGGCCAAACTGGGGAAATGTCACCGAAAGAGGGACATTTACCGCACCAAGTGACAATGTCTAGCGGAAAAATAGACACAAAACAAGGACAACAAGGACAACAACAACATTTACCAGATGATCACCGATAGCATGCTTCAATCGTGCTTCAATCGCGATCGGATCACGGCGTACTTTAATCCACTTGGCGAAAAGCAGTGTGAACGCAAAAGTTTCTTTGCGTTCAATCGCGATCGGATCGAACAGTCGCGATTATACTTCAATCGCGATTGAAAAAAATGAGTGTGAACGGGGTCCTATAAGGTGGTTCCCAGTGTGACGCATCACAGTTCCCTGTGACTGAAACCACCTTGTCCCCGTGGCGCACGGCCAACTGTCCCAGCGCTAATCAGGCTGATCAGCTGGCCAGGCTCCCAGATATGTCTGGATCAACCATGGGGGAACTGTGTAATCAGGCCTGGGGCAGCACCAAAAACGCTCATCTCCAAGCAGACGTAGCGTGGAAGATACCGGTACACATTTTCAGACTGATCAGTGGTTCCTTCAAGACTTGTGACATTTCATTACATGTAAGACTTGTGACATTTCTTAAGCATTGATGACGTAAGTTTGGCAGGCATGTATCCAATACTAGTAGTAGATTTAAGACTTAAGGTCTACACTACAGCTGGAGTTCCTTAGACTTTGTCTTAAGTTTCCAGGTTTTTATCTGTAAGATTTAGTGGCTCCTTAAGGAAGTGTCTCCAGGTCCAGAGGGCAGTCGGGTGGAAGATGATTAAGTCCTCTGACGTTCCTTTAGAAACTGTGACGCACATCGCAAATCTGGGGCTCTCTAAGTCTGTTCTAAGTCTGGAGGTTTCTTTCTTTGTTAGGTTTTGCAGGTTTTATTCAAGGAAAGCTCAGTGTCTTATTGGTTCTTCAGAGAAGGAGAAGGGGAGTGTCTTCTGTTGACTTGAACGTCTTGGCTCAGGTCCCGACTGCCTCTGACATCTCCTTATGAGAAGTTGTGTCTTGAGTCATACGTTACATGGTTGTCACATTAGCAGCTGTCCCAAGACGTCATGTTAAGGACAACTGTTTCTAAGACATGCATGAGAAGTCTTGGCTAGGTTCCTTAGGTCTGATCCATTTAAAGCAAGTTTGGGGGCGACAGAATATTTGGAATTTTGAAGTCAACAAATATCCTAGGAAGTGGTATTCAATACTGTAGTTCACTTTATCTTCACGGTAGCAAAATTTCTCGGTGTAAGAAAAATGGAACTTTTCACTGAACTTGAACTTCACGGTAGTGGCAAGTGATTTACAGAACGGATGTGAGAAGGAATCATAGATAAATACAACAGGTTTTTTCATGGTGATGATAAGTTCATGGTACATACACAGGTGACCGTAAAAACAGGGAACAGAAAGTTACAGTGAAAGAAACATGTATTCGTTTTTCCACCACTGCATCATCAATACATTTATTTTAGTACCACCTTACTAGAAAAATCCTTTTCTAGCTATTCTTACTATTTTGATTTTTTCTCTCACTTATTAAAAAGAAATTCAAGTTTGGGTGTATGACTATTTTTTATTTATAGAACAGACAAAATGTCTTGGGTTGATATTTTGTTCAAGAAACAGGTATTTGTTTTGAAGTCGCCTGATAAGAAGGCTGTGCGATGCTGGGTCACACCTGAAGTATCAGCTCAGGCTGGCAGAAGATTCCTTAAGAAACCTGACGATTCTTTAAGATTCCAGCAGGTCGGAATCCTCAGGTGAGCATTCAGGCAGGTGAAATTCCCGAAGCTCGAGTTACAGACAAACCTGTATAATGTACAAGTGGCCACTTCTGCATATGAGGTCCACCTGGTCATTCTGGCCTCTTTTTGGGGTCCCTTAGATTAAACCAATTTAATTTCTTGGTTAACAGATTTTTATTTTTAATTTTAGCAAAAAAATAATCATGAAAACAGAAGGCTGGGGTGTAAACTTGCACCTGACCCTATTCACTCCCTGATACTGTATGCACCAAAGTACAAACTTTCCTTTTGAGACTCTGTTTTCATGTTGTTTTTCCAATCTAGCATTAAAAAAAAAAAACTTTTTATTCTGTTAACCAAGAAAATAAATTGGTGTGGCCTTAGATTACAAACTCTCCCCAACAGTTTCTGTTTCTTACAACTCAACTTTGCGTCATAATATTAATGATTAAAATATTTTGTGAAGTAAAGTTTCCCCTCTGTTACAGCCTCATTCTAAAGCCAAATATGAACTTTTTATAAGATTTATTAAGGTTCTTCCCAGAATGAAACACCCCTATGCTGGTTGAAACACAGCACAGGGGTCCAGAGCACAGTAATCTCTGTTACCGATTGAAATAAGACGTTCCTGGAATTAGGATATGCCACATATAAGATGTCAAACTATAGTTTTTATGACGACTTAAAACTTTTCTAGCTTCTAAAAACGGCAGTTTGGTACCTTATATATGTCATATCTTAATGTCAGGAACGTCTTACTTCTAACGGTAACGGAGCTTACAAAATGTGTACATTTAAATGAGAACGAGCGTGTACTGTCTCCAGCCCAGCCCATGTGGAGGAATTAGGGCATTCCAATTTGGGCCAATAATACATGCATCCCTATGGGGAAGTTGACAGAAATTAGGTGTCATTATCTCAGGAACCAAAGATCCTGACCAAGAAAACTTACCCTCAAATTTTTACCAGTTCTGTAGACTGTCATCTATCAGAATTACGAGAACTTCTATACGGCTAGTCTCCGGGGAAACACCCCCGAGCGAGAGCACTTGAGTCAGTCTATTTCCCTTATAAGGGCCTGCTCGCGACCATCACACTATCTCCCGGGGGTCCAGAAGACAAAAAGATGAAGAAAGGTCGTTTTTGTCAACAAATTCTAAAATTATGAAGTCTGAACTGAACCCCAGACTTGCCAATAGTTCACCAAAAAGCCCACCAAGAAAGGCTTTCAATGTTTTAATGCCCTGTTTATTCTTGAGCTCTCTCACCGTAGGGTCTAGGCGCCTGCGCCAATACCATCATCCCCCCATGTCAGTACGTGTACTGTTGGTAACCCACTTTGTATGTTTGCTCTCCAATTTGGGCCACCATTTAAACTGCCCGTCCCCTGACCTTACTGGACCATTAAGGACTGACCCTTACCTTATATGGGCATGATGGCACCCCCTCTAACCTCCTTACAACTAAGGTGGGCGGGGCAACTCCTCAAGTTAACAAAGATGTCATGATTGCTGGAAGATTCAACTACTTCAAGACATGTACACTGACTCTAGTCTTCAATAATGACACTTTTGGAAACCTGTCCATAGTGGCTGCTCGAGGGACTTGATTTTGACTTGAAGAAAATTGTCACAGTCATGTAGAAAGTTGGCCACTGTACTATACAGACAGGATTCCCCATCGACACAAGTATACTATAAATGCATTTAAGTTCGCATGGTTTAAATTTTGCGGTAGGGAGAAAATGGAGTGTTCGCGGTGGTTCTAAGTTCGTGTTTGAATTGAAACAATTAGTAGACAAGGGGGTAGGATCCCCCTATGTAGGCCCTCTTCCATGTTTAACCCCTGGTGTCTCATTGCAAGAACAATTGGTCTATTTACTGTTAGACATTGTTGGTCCTCCTGAAAGCATTGCCAGCCTTCTAGATTTGGTATTGAGTGTTGCTGGGATCCCCCCATGTAGACCCTCCTGCATGTTTTCCCCCTGGTGTGTCTCCTATCCTGGAGTCCATTGTCTCTCTTCTGTTGCTGCAGGTTCAGGTCGTAAATTCCACATTCCGACCTGACAGTGTGCGATGCCCACAGACAAACACACCAATTATATGTGCCTTAATTAGCAGGCTTGTTAGGACTAGGAGTGACAGGGCTGCCCAAAACATGCAGCTCTCAGGGCTCGAAATATTGTAAATGCAGAAACTCTCTACCGCGAACTTAAAGCCACAGCGAAAAGCAGTTCCATTGTGTGACTGTGGTGCTACTATTGTTTCAAACGTGAACTCAAAACCACCGCAAACACTCCATTTTCTCCCTACCGCTAAATCAAGGAGGTTTAAATAGGAAGGAGAGAGTTTAAAATTACTGCCTTTTGTCCTCGGTGGGCCGCAAGCGTCAAAACTGTAATTGACATAAACATGTCAATTGCCCTGATTTCAATGGGCCAGCGCGGCACGCCAGCGATCGGTTCCATTGTCTAGTTGCAAATTGGAGCGCCCCGGGGATTAGCAGTTTTAGTGGAGAGACAGTCGTAAGTTCAATTCTAGCTATTTTGAGGAATTAATCTTTTTAGAAATCAGTGAGAGGATCGGGAAAAAGTACTAGTAGATAGCGGCGAAGACGATCGGAGGAAATTCAAGCGCTGCAACCAACGTTACAGCCTGTGGCCATTTTTATTTCAACAGCCTTGAAACAAGGTTAATCTTTGTAACAACATCTACCCTACAAACTACATGGTCAAATAAAGCGCTGAACTAATACGTCTGCTAAATTCTGCATGTAATATGTCAGTGTTTTTGTACAGATTCTGTGACAAAGATCCTAGGTATAAGGGCATATATCTCGTTTCTTTTCGGCAGCTGTGAGAACAAAATTCGATACATTCTACCATGATTCTACCGATTCTACACACATATATCAGTACCTCATCGATCCTCCTTCGCCAGCAGAGAGGCACAAAACACAGTTGAAGCCGAGAATTGTAGGCCCGATGCCAAAAAAATGGCCCCGATGCCGATTGTGAAAGTTTGACAAATTGAAATTTCACATCGTCAACCATCTAAAATATATATCGGCATATCCAGAATAAATCACATAACTTCTACAAAACGACAACATTTGAGGGTATGTTTCTGTTCTAAAATGTTCGCTTCGAGCCTTGCAACACACAAAAAATGCTGTAACTCGCCCATTTTCTGTCGCACAACAGAGTTTCACGTATCAAAACATTCGCCAGTTGAACCGGCCGCCATTGCTGGCTACTGCGCAGCTCTAGTACGCACCCCAAATAAGGCAATCCTCGGAAATTGCAGGCATGTCCGCCTCAGCTCGGCGATTTTCGCCAGCCGTGACGTCATTTTAGGCTCATTTGCATCGGAACTGGCGGGAAAATTAGCGGCTCAGGGCGACACCAAAGCGGCGCCGCCGGGGCTGTCGGACAATGCGACTCAGCGGGATTTATTGGGGCAGGACAAAAGGCCGCGGTGGGTGTTAATAGGCGAACTCTCTCCTTCCTATTTAAACCTCCTTGGCTAAATGAAATCCTCGTGAGCATTTCTGCATTATTTCACAGTATTTCCATAGTCACATAGCACCTATTGCCTAAAATGATTTTCGAGCCCTGGTCTTTCAAAACAGAGTTTGTGTCTTTTCCACGCAACAGTACTTCAAACTTGCCGTACCGTTACCGGGGGGTTCTTGAAGTTTGTCTGTTTAGTCACTTGAACATGTCAGTCAACATAAGATCACCCAATGGTAACTTCTGTGTTGATCACCAATGCCAAGAATTTACATTTTCGCGTGCAAAAATTTTGTGTTGGTTGGTAAATTGGTTGTAATTTGTCATTATTTCAAGTATTTATTTGTGGCATAAACTAGCATTGTTGTTATATGATACTTATATACATATATTTGTACCTCAATACACTTGAAAGTTTTGATTTTAAAGGATCTGAAATCCTGTGGTGGAGAAATGAGTGCATGGCAGGTGTGCTACTGTTAAGAGAGACCTCTTGCAGGTCATCATGTATTGCATGCCAGGACTATTGTCTATAGTCTAGACTAGTGACCACCTGTCAACATTGACCAGATTTTATCAGTCCCATGAGTGGTCTTCTTGGGTACATTATTTAGAAGGAAAACTATCTTGACTTTGATCTGATTTGTTGACATGGTTGATTCAGGATGTGAACACAGACTGTTTATAACAGTTTTGTCTGCTCAACTTTTGCCCTTCCGGTGTTGCTGTCTGAACAGCTAAGCTCACATTTCGGCAGGCATGAGGGATCTTGCTTCTTGTCAGTGTTTAAAGGAAATATCTGTTTACAAGGTGAAGCGGTACCTGGGCAAGGTCATTTGTAGGAGGATACTAGGGCTGACCTTTAAGTTATAGCTGCCCATAGGAAAGCTTGTTAAGATACACTGAAACAAGGCTTCATAAAATTACTAACCCAAATTTCGATCTTAAAAAATTCTTCTACACTGGAAAGTCACAAGGGTTTAGTTCATAACCATGCAAAGAAAACAGATGATTGTACTGCTCAAACTCGGAGGAAAGCTGCCAGTTTCAAGGAAACCCTAGCTTTGACCCCAGATTTCTGATGTATCCCTCCGCATGACCCAACAACTCACATCTATCCTTACGCCAACTAAAATAGCAAACTAAACAAATTACAACCAAAATGGGAAAGCTAAGACCCTATACCTGTTCCCTCTAACCAAAAATGTCTCCAGATTGGCCAAAAAGTTTCAAGGAAAAGAAAGGTTTTTAAGATTTTAAGTAGGGACTATAAAGGAATTCAAATGTTTTGCACTCTACTGCGCAAGGTAACTTTGGGGTCACCCCTACACCAAAAAAAATGTGTCTGTTTCAGGGTTAGGCAACAGGGAAAAGGCTAATTGTGTTTCCATGCTTAAGACATTAGCCATGTCCTTCCTGGATCCTTTAACTAAAGTTTAAGACATAGATCTTGAGTCAGCAGAAGTCTGATGAAGTTCCCGTGACCTCCGGTTCGACTGTGTCCATGTAAGGACCTGGAATGCTGACACAGGCCGAGTTTTCAAGACTTGTCAGAATTCCTTACCCAGTTTTTAAGACACAAGCTAAGTCAGGGTGACTCTAGACAGTCTTGTAGCAGTTCTTAGCTATTTCTAGAGGTGAAAGTAGGACATCTCAAACATGATACATCACAAGGAAGACTTGAGGGCGGAAAATTCCTCTCATTTTTGCACTGGTGGCTCGTGCCAAACTATAGAGGGCTGGGGGAAAAACAGGTCTTTGTTTTAAAGCTTTATCTTTGACTTGGAGCATTTGTGTCATCCCTGACTTTGTGTGTGTGTGTGTGTGTGTACATGTGCGTATGTGTGTGTGTGTGTACGTGTGTGTGTATGTACGTGTGTGTGTGCGTGCGTGTGTGTGTGAATCGAGTGATAGGCTTTTCAAATATTGTTATTGTGCTGTCGACACAGAATTTTGTGTGCCTATAATAAAGACAAAAATGAATTCCTTAATAATCAGTAACTGTTAAACCTATTTAGAAAGGACTCATTTGGTACTAACAAAATATTAATTTTATTCATCCAAATACAATACCAAACAGTATTTGGTGCAAATTTGGTATGCTGACACAATGGGGCTAACAGGGAAAAGCAAATCTGAACTCAATACTGTATACGTCTATTTTATCGTACGGTTTTCTTACTGTCAAAACAGTTGCAATAGGGTGAAAACTTCCTTACACGATCTGGGGAAATGGTACAAGATTCTTCCCATTTTTTCAAGCCGAGGTCATATGAACTGAATTACCCCACTGAGAAATCAGAGTAAATATTGAGAGCTCCTCCCAGCCTGGGAGTCTGGCAGGTCACCGAATTAGAAGTCTATTTCTGGTGAGGCTTGTTGACTGACAGAGAGAGGCTGTTGTGGTTCTGAGCTGGTATCCGTCACGCTCACGGCAAATGTCAATATTTTGACCCTAATGGAGCTAATTTGATATTATGGATCTGTATCTGTACTGTACTATATATATAGCAGCTGGTATAACTGCATAACACACTAAGTCTAGCTTCTGTATCTGTATAGCTGGTATAAAAACTATTGACACCCCCCGAGGAGTGTACTTTTGCTAGTGAATTGATTTCCTAGCATCTATGTCACCTACTCTCACCTCTCAAATAAACGTACCGGTAGAGGTGAGAGTACATGTACATGTAGGTTAAAGTTTGCATCAGATCGTTGGTACCTGCAGTACTGTTCAAATCTCCTAGATGGCACTGCTACCATGGGAAGAAGCAAATGAATATGTTGTCATGTTTCTTGTTCACTTGGATGTTATTTATAAATGTTATGTTATTTCTTAAACCAATATCACTCTACAGTTGTCTCACCGCATCTGCATTTCAAGGATTATTCATTTTGTTATTTTGGTCGGTGAATGTCCAATCCCTCAGCTAATGTAGTATCATATCATTGCAGCTTACAGTTGTATTAATAAATATTATGGTGCAAAGTTATAGTATAATCAATCTCTTAACCTCTGAATCGATGAAACGTACAACTTAGCAGATTTAAAACATTGCGTTTCCAGTGCAACTCATATTATTCATAAATCCATACCATTACAGTAATTCCCGAATGCTTATAGAATTACAATGTTGTGTTTACATTTGCATAATTATGCCATTGATTTTAGGACTAATGTTGTTACACTTATTGATATCTTTGCTGCAATGTTGTACGTGAACTGGCTGCAGCCGAGCACGATCAACATGAACCAGTGCACGGAGAGAAGACTGGCAAGGTCTACATGTAAATGTTTGTTTGTTTTTGTTGATCTGCGTACTTAATCGCCTCTTCTTCCATTTCTCCAGCCAAGCACGATGGATTTGGGACACCTAGCATTGAATTTTGGAACTGCAGGGGCATTTTTGTTAATCTCCTTGCTGAAATTTGTCTTTCCTTCCATTTCTGCAGCCAAGCACGATCCCCCAGGGCACCATCAACATGAACCAGTGCACCGAGGGAAAACTGACAAGATCTACATGTAAAACCTAGCATTGAATTTTGGAACTGCAGGGGCATTTTTGTGAATTTGCTGAAATTTGTCTTGCGTTTCTGCAGCCGAGCACGATCCCCCAGGGCACCATCAACATGAACCAGTGCACCGAGGGGAGACTGGCAAGATCTACATGTAAAACCTAGCATTGAATTTTGGAACTGCAGGGGCATTTTTGTGAATTTGCTGAAATTTGTCTTCCGTTTCTGCAGCCGAGCACGATCCCCCAGGGTACCATCAACATGAACCAGTGCACCGAGGTGTTTGACGGCCAGGCGAGGACTGGGAAGGAGAACTGTCTCACCATCGTCACCCCCGACAGCACCGACTACGTCTCAACCGACAACAAGTTCGACATAGACAGGTGCGGACTTTCTTCTGTGTGTTTGTTTGTTTGTTCGTTTGTTTTGCAAGAAAAAGATGGTTTGAAGTCCTGGTGAACAATTGTTATTGATAGTACCTTTACGCTAGAATTAGGTGAACAGCTCCTGGATTTTGGGTGCACAAAGGTGCACATGCACCCAGTAGTTTGAGTCCTGATGTTGCATTGTTGTCTTTCTATTAAGACAATCAGTTTTTGGACACATTCTTAGTTTGGTTGTTTTTTTGTTGATCACTAATACTTTCTCTTGTTTCTTTGTTTATGTCAATACAGTTTATTTTAGTCTGTAAAGGGCAGACCTGTAAAGCAGTGTGTTAAGCTTATAACAGACTCCTACCCTGTACAAATCACTCACTCACTCACTCACTCACTCACTCACTCACTCACTCACTCACTCACTCACTCCTTGGTCCTCCCCGCGGGTTTCGGCCCTCCGTGGGTTTCGGCCCTCCGTGGGTTTTGGCCCTCCGTGGGTTTTGGCCCTCTGTGGGTTTTGGCCCTCCACGGTCATGTGAAGGATTTTCTTGGGCCACCTCTCACTCACTCACTCACTCCTTGGTCCTCCCCGTGGGTTTCGGCCCTCCGTGGGTTTCGGCCCTCCGTGGGTTTCGGCCCTCCGTGGGTTTCAGCCCTCCGTGGGTTTTGGCCCTCCACGGTCATGTGAAGGATTTTCTTGGGCCACCTCTCACTGTCCATTCTTTGTAGGTGTCCATAGTACCAAGTTAGCACCAGCTAACCTTCCTGGGTCACACCTCTAGAGCCACACCCACCTAGGAAGTGGTCAAACTGGTCTCCGCAGCTCCAGACCCAACTTGGAGGCGCCCTAGAGGCCGTCCCAGGAGCAGATGGGAGGACCAAGTGTTCAACGTGCTGGACACTTTAGGAGTCAGCAGAGCCGACTGGAGGGCTCTGGATGAAAACAGAACATCCTGGAGGGAGATGTCTGCAGCCGCCGTGCATCTGCCCTGATGCCTGCGGTTGATTGATTGATTGATTGATACCTAGTCCTTACCCAAATCAAATTGAAGATAAATGAATATATCAGTTACTGTAAATTTTCAACTTCCTGCTGGGTTTCCTCCCCTGCAGGTGGTACGAGGTGCTTGTGATCTACCCACGCAGTAAGAAGATGAAGAACAAGCGGAACTTCACCATCCCAGGCCGCAAGGCGGACAGCCCGGACCTGGACCGGCCACTGGAGGGCGGCACCGCGCTGTCTGGGCAGGAGAAAACCAGCGACGAGGAGGACAAGGAAAACCAGAAAGTAAGCCCAGAAAAAACTCATTTGGCTACAAATTCTCCTGAAAAAAAAAATTGAAAAAAAAAAAATTACTTTTGAGCAATTAGGAAAACCAGAGAATCCAGAAATTAAGAGAAACACATAAAATTGTTAGAAAGAAGGAACACCAGAAAGTAAGATGAAAAAACAACAACTTGCTCCTGAAACTGTTAGAAACATGGTAGCTTTATACATGAAATTGTCAGAAACATTTTTGAAAAGAAATTGCAGTCAAACCTGGTGAGGCAACCACCTGGTATAAGCTAGTTCAGGGTTGCTACTACGCATGTGCAGTGTCAAAGGTAAAGGCCCCCGAGACGTAAACAAAACCCGTCAGGCGTTGTTATGCAAATCGAGACGAGCACTGTTTACAAGCCGGGCGCCATCACCTTTGAAACTGCACATAATATGTAGTAGCAACCGTGAACTAGTTTATAGCAAACGACCGCCAGTGACAAGCCACACTATAACAGTCCTATCCAGTTTTATATAACATATCTATACATGTAGTTAACCCAACCCTGTCCTGAATAACCACCTGTCCTCAGCAACCATTGTTCAAACGTGTTCATGTAAGTCTCTCTGACTACTTGAGTGCTTGCTGTGCCCAGATTAGACTGCAATTTTGTTCTGGCCAAAACTTAAACAGAAATATCAATCTGTTTAAACATTATAGTTTATTTTTTTAGATTGTTGAAATATAGGCACCGTGGTTAATTGTACAATTTAGCCACCACCTTGTAAAATTTCAATTTTTTATTCATTGTCAGTGAAAAACAAATGGCAAACTCTACATGCATGAAAAATACATTATGTGACACTGTTGTATCATTCTTCAAGACATAGTGTATTTATATTTCTTTTCTGATGATATGTTTTTGATCAGAGTTACCCTTTGCTCATGTTTTTTTCTCCGTGTTCATTCACACCTATGTCCTTCACCGTGACATCTGTCCTGTCTGTTTTTATTCTATTTCCCTTCTACTCCCGCCCCCTTTCTTTCTCAGTAAAATGCTCTCTTCTCTTCTCTCTCTTCTATCAGTATAAATAATTAACCAGCTCTCCCCTGCCACAGGTCCACTTATGTAGATTTGAGATTAAGTCTTTTCCACACCTATTGGTTTTACAGGGGCGGTCCCTTCTCTGCTGCTTTAGCCCATGGGCCACACAGGCCACTACTGTCCACTTAGGCCACACCAATTCAATTTCTTGGTTAACGGATTTTCATTTCCCCCCCCAAAAAAAAATTTAGAAACAACAAGATTCATGAAAACAGAAGGCTGGGCCAGCCTTCTATTTTCATGATTTTTTTCTTTTCTAAAATTTTTTTTTTAAAAATAAAAATCTGTTAACCAAGAAATTAAATTGGTGTGGCCTTATAGTGTACATTGTATGTAAGCCCAATCAAAATCCCTTTTGAAGTTCCACCAATTTTTGTAGGGCAAATTCCATAGCTGTGTTCCAGCCCTATCGAAATCCCTCTAGAATTTCAAACTTTTTTTGTGTGTGGGGCAGATTCCATAGCAGCTTCTTCTAATCCCAAAGTTGTTGTTACAAAATTGATGAATTTATGAAATGTGGCCAATTAAAGTGGATCAAAAAGATACATTAGATGGAGGAAAGATGAGTTGTGGCAGACTAACCCTTTCTGTCTGAGTTTCTCTTGCAGTTTCTCGTGTTTGCATTAAAGCAGGCCTAAATACTGCAAGCTTACATTATGTCATTAAACCCCCGTCTCAAATAAGAAATTCAGCTCGGCCGATGTGTTGGCGAGCTTCAAATGTGCATTTTCGGCTGCCGACGTCCTGTCGATTACGCGGGCTTTGTGCGATTTTTAGAAATAAAAGTTGATCCAGATATTGGCCTTTTACCAGGTTAGTCGCTACTGACTTCCTCCATGTCCAAGAGATCCATCTCATGGGGGATTTTTAGTTTTCGAAGGACGTAGTCCGAGATTTTCATTGGAAAATATGGTCGACGCTCTACAAAGTTAGCCGATGCTCGCATGATTGTGGCGCCGGCTTCATGGCATTGTACCTTCTGATTGATAAAGGAATTAAAGGAGCACAAAGCAATTTTAGAATGTTCGAAGATAACATTCAAATTTCTAGTCCTTTCTGTACATAGTTAGTCTGAATAAGACTATCCCATTACATATCGACCTTCATGGAGCAAAGATGCGATGTCGTTGTGTGGTGAGAACTCGTTGAAAATCTGGGCGCTGATTTTTGGTTGGTCCCAATATACAAAGGACTCCTCGTGTGGCTTGTTTCTGTGCTATTTTGAAATGCCCAAACTATGAAATCATTACAGAAATGTGCTTTAAGAAAATATGATAAAGTAATGCTGATATCATACAGATTGCCATCTCCAGAATATTTCCAGTTTTAACATTTTGAAAGTGCTTTGGCTCCTTCATGTAACTTGGAGAAAAAGCTCCTCCAGATTTGGTTGCAATGCCAATGGTTAACTTCACTTCATGGCACTTTGTCCATACTACTACATGTATAAATTAAACTAAAACAAATTGTTAATTGAAATATTTTACTATAAATTTTTTTATAATGTACTTATTTTCCAAAATAAACAAAAGATCTTATTGCCAAGTATAGGTAGTAAAACAAACATTTCAATTTGCCAAACCTTCATATTTCTTGGATAACTTACTAGATTTGAATGTCCATACATTAGTTTGTATCCTATAAAAAACACAGTCAGGACTTAAGCTTTGCTTGCCGCCTTCCTTGCTTTTGCTCCCTCGATTCCAATCAACCCGTTTTATGTCTTCTTTTGATTTGTGTTTCCTGTTTTTCTGATGTTTCGCTGATTGATGAGAAAAATGACTAACGTTGTAGATTGATGTAAACTGATTAATAAAATGATACAGCATGCTGCATGGGAGATCGGCTATTGAGCTAGTTTGTCTTCCCTTGTTTTATCTGGGGGTTTTTTCTTACTGGTAAATGCTGGAAATACAATCAAAATACAGACTTTTGACAAGTTTAATTTGGCCTAGAAAATATGATGTTGACAGTGAATCTTTAAGTAAATTCTTGGATCCCAGATCAAAATCATTTTCTGAAATACAATAATGTCTTTCCCAGGCCAAAACTGGCTGAAAACAAAGAGATGGAAATCCATTCATAACTCTTAGAGTTCACAAAGAAATAAAAATTTATGAACTAACAAACCAAACAACAAACCAATCAAAGAAAAAAATCAGCGCTTTGGTTGTGGTGATAAAAAATAAACGTGTACACCTTCAAAACCTACTTTTTCTTGCGCCCAAACTGCTAGTTCTAAATAACTTTAATAATTTCTAGTAACGATGCAGTAACTCACCTACTGACTAGTGTTAGCTAAAAGGTTACGTCAAAGAAAAGTAAAACCTTCAAAACCGATTACTTATCTTGTGCCAGCAACACCAAGTCCTGACATTTTCCAGTAAGGGAACAGTAACCCTACTACTGACTAGTGCTAGCTTCCTAGCCCATCTCCCTGCAGTGTTGCTAGATCATTGCTAGATCGGCTGCTGCGTAGCTTAGCTTAGCTCCTTGCACGTTTGTCTTGTTTCCTGTCCGCTCTACGAAGGCCAGGCCTCGACAACCGACCAGGGTCACCGTCGTCAGTCTCACTTTTCCGACTGTACAAAAAATTCCGTCGTTTCCATGGATACAGGACGTCCCCGGCCAACCGGAGAAGGAGAAGGATTCCGAGGTGGGGACGTCGCCAAGGGAACCATTGTCCCCGACGACCGTGACTTCTCAACCGCCAACGATACTGCCTCAGAAAGCGGACAAGGACGCGAAGAACATTAACGGGGACCTTAAGGGTCAGCGGAAGGAAACGAACCTGGAAAGGTACAACACAATGTCTTCCAAGCAGCCGGACAGGAAAGGATCTGTCGGGGGTTCCTCCAGGGGGACCTCCAAGTCTCAGAGTCCCGAGGAACAGCAGGGAAAAACCCCTAGCGAGGACTCGAGTGACGAGGCATCGAGGAAAGCGGGGACGATGTACGAAACGTTCAGCAGCACGGACATCAGAGACGAGAGACGCAGACGGAAAACCAGTGACTCTTACGCCAAAATCGCCGACGTGCCAAAGGCCAAGCGCTACGAAGCAACGGACTTCCCCTCCGAGTCCGGAGCAACTTCTCAAGACGCAGAAGAAGAAGACGACGAAGAAGGAACGTCTTCCGAGGAAGAAGACTCCTCAGAGTCCGAACCCGAGGTGGCTCCCCAGGAGCCAGTTTCAGAACCGCCTGCGGTGGAGAAGAAACCCGACAGCGCGGCATCCTCCCCAGACAAGCAGCGACCAAAGAGTCTTGGCGTGGAAGACTTTGAGAAGCTCCTTGGAGAGAAACCCAAGCCCATCTTAAGACTCTATGATCAGCTGGAGGCCCTGGAGCCTGACTGGCCGAGGGAACAGGCAAGGGAGGGAAGGAGCGAGAGAAGAGGGAGGAAAGAAAGCAGAGAGGTACGGTACTTTTTACTTATTGTCTAATTAAGAAGCTGTTATGACCTTGAAGGTAAAAACTCCTTAAAAATTTTTGTATATGTAAAAGAAAGCAGAAAGGTATGGTACCTTTTCCTTGTCGTCTGATGTTAGTAATGAGAAGCTGTTATGACCTTGAAGGTTTCTTAAATCCTTGTTTTAATTTAAACCTTTTCTTCAATGTCTAAATGAGAAGCTATTATGACTTTGAAGGTTAAGACTCCTTGAAATTCTTTGTTTATTTAAAAGAAAGCAGAGAGGTACAGTACCTTTTCATTTATATCTGAATTTTACTAAGAAGCTGTTATATGACCTTGAAGGATTCTTAAAACTAGAATTCTTTGTTTAATTTAAAGAAAGTAGAGAGGTAAGGTACCTTTAACTTATAACTCTAGCTGTTACAAGAATATTCGTCAAACAATGACTTGAAAAGGTAGCGAGATACGTACCTCCAAATAACTCTAGCTGTAATGACCTTGAAAGTTTCTTTTATCTCTTTAAAAGTTTTGTTCATGAAATGATACCTATCATGGTTATCAGCAGTTTTTGTATTCCAGTGCCATTGGTGACATAAGCACTATATAAGCTGAAGAAGCCTTTCATAAACACAAGAAGCTGTGTTGACCTTGAAGGTTTCTTTATCAGCTCTTTGCTACAGAAGGTCGTTTGTGGAAGTTGTGTTGACATGGCCGGAGGGGAAGAGGTTGTGGTTTTCCCCGTGTAAACAGCGTCAGGGGAGAACGGCAAGGTCGACTTACAATGCAAGGTCAAGTTGCTGCACAGACCAAACAAGCATCTGAATTCTGCTTTGGATTTTTAATCAGCTGTAGTTTTTACTTGGAGGGAGTGAAGCAGTGTTTTTTGCATGTCTGTTTGCGTGTCTGTCTGTCTGAGTCGCTGAGATTCTCAGTTGATTATGATACAAAATGCTGCATCTTGGCAAGCATCCTCAGTCCTGCTATTTTTGTTTCTGGGAGTGTGGATCGCAAAGTAGTATGGGTAAGGGGGTGAAGTCTGCCTTCTCTTGCCTTGTCATTCCCTGAGGAATGTAAGATATACATTGTTTGGCATAAACAAACGTTTAGGACTTCCAGCATGGTCATTGCGAATTGGAATTGAAAAAAGGAGAAAGACATTGAAAGTGGCCAAAATACAGATGTCTAGATCCACAGACCCAATACTTATTACCAAAAGCTATAATTGTCTCCAACAGAAAGTACATGTAATACTGACATTGAAAGCTGCTAGGGGGCCTAAAATCTAAGTGTTTCTTCCTTTAGCCAACACCTACAGCATACCACAATTATCACAAAGATTTATCCTCGACTTCTCGACTTATGCTGCCCACAGACAGACAGATAGACAGACAGACAGACGCACGCAGGTACGCACCGAAACATTTGATCTTCTTGGCAAAGGTACAACGTAACCGGCCTTCTGACAGGAAGTCCCCTACAAAAGATGACAGAGGCCCGTCCCAAATCTTTGAAACCCGAGCCCCTTCAAGGCTTCGAGCAAAGAAGCCTTCAGAACTTTGGCATGTCTGAAGGAAGGCTGTTCCCAGAAGACTCCTTAAGCGATGACTTCACAGCCTTGTTTTGTTGACCGAGAGGAGTTGAGTTTCCTTTGTGTAAAGTCCACAGCTGAGGCACACATGGCTCTGGGGGGATAACCTACGCACACAGACAATCACAGGAGCCAACTGGGACCAGATTGGAGCTTTCTTTGTCTGAGATACAGTGTTTGAAGCTCAGTGTTTGAAGCTGTTAGTACGAGTGTTTGAGACTGGTCGTAGTGGTCGGCGAAAAGGAGGATAGCAGTCTGCACTACCAGGTTGTTGAAAATGGTAATGTTTTATATGTTACAAAAGGTTACGAGTAGAGGAACAAGATCTGAGCTTTCTATGTGGTACCAGTATGAGAGTGTTTGCAGTTTGAGTTTGGTATGGCTGACTTTGTCCTAGCAAGGAGCTTAGCAGTCTGAAGGTTGTTTGAAATGGTAATGTTTTATATGTTACAAAAGGTTACGAGTAGAGGAACAAGATCTGAGCTTTCTATGTGGTACCAGTATGAGAGTGTTTGCAGTTTGAGTTTGGTATGGCTGACTTTGTCCTAGCAAGGAGCTTAGCAGTCTGAAGGTTGTTTGAAATGGTAATGTTTTATATGTTACAAAAGGTTACGAGTAGAGGAACAAGATCTGAGCTTTCTATGTGGTACCAGTATGAGAGTGTTTGCAGTTTGAGTTTGGTATGGCTGACTTTGTCCTAGCAAGGAGGTTAGCAGTCGGCAGGTTGTTTGAAAATGGTAACTGTTTTATACGATGTTAGAAAAGGGTATACGAGTAGAGGAACAAGATCTGAGCTTTCTACATGTATGTGGAACCAGCATGAAAGTGTTTGCAGTTTGAGTTTGGTGTGGCTGACTTTGTCCTAGCAAGAAGGGTGTACATGTACATGACAGTGTATAGCAGTCTGTATGTTGCTTGAAATGGTAATATTCTATTAGTTACGATAGCCTAATATTCAGACAAGATCTTAGCTTTCTAGTCTGTGTGGAAGGTTCACACATTTTCTTTTGTCTGTTGCCCGTACCAGTCTCGGTATGCAGCTACATGTATGTTGGCTGTGGCTGATTTTGTCATAGCAAATACCAGTCTGCGGATCATTTTAGATGGTAGTCTATTTTACTTTACGGACAATGTCCTATACTGTGTGGAAGGCTGAGTTGTTTGTACCGGTCTGAGGCAGTGTTTTGAAGCTTGATGTTCGGCACGGTTTATTCTGGCTTCCCCATTCATGGTTGTAGGAACTGGTAAGATATATTTTTAGGTTTCTGATCTTAGCTTGCAACAGGGGAAAAGTGTAGGAGTTCTGTACAGCTGCGTGTGTTTTGAGGCGAAAAATGTAGGGGTAGAGTTTTGCTTGTAATTTGGTTTAGTAGGGTTTGAAGAGGGCCTGCATGCCCCTTTTACGTAGAGTGTAATCGGCCGTTTTAATTTTACGTAGAGCGTTGCCGACCACTCCATAATTTAGCGTAGAGCGTAGGGGGGGCTTTCTGAATTTAGCGCAGAGGGTATGGAGGCTTTCTGAATTTAGCGTACTACGTAGCCGGCCCTCCGAATTTAGCGTAGAGCGTTGTCGGGACCCCCCCATGCAGGCCCTCTTTGAGTATCATAGTCAGATATTTGCTACTTACAATATATGAGTGTAGATGTAGAAGAAGCTGTTGTAGATGAATGTTGAATATAGGATATTTCCAGATTTGTGTGTGTGTTGAATTGATGCATTAAGCTAGACAATGTTGAAATAAGTCTGTATTACTGTTAACTGTAAGTTGTAAAAGTGTCCAGAGTTACTGTAGAATGGAAGATATGCCCTGTAGACAGATATGTTGGGAGATGAAATTTTGACTTATTGCAGTTGTGATATCATTAATCAGATATGGAACTGTGCATTTGTCAAAAGTGACATTCAGTCATTAGATTGTGATGTACACATGTACTAATGTTGAGTACCTTGCTGCCGCATCATTAATCTTGTTAAAAGATAAGATTTTGGTTTATTAAAATTTTGAGTGATTGAGTGAGACAAATTCTTTCATTATGGAAGGGTGTGAAATTAGAATTCAATGTATCTGATTTAGATTTTCATCTTGAGTTCGTCTTCAACCGCTATCTTCATGTTGTAGGATTTGCAGGCTGGCTGTTTATATACTGTTTATAATTATATATACATGTAACATTTTGTATATTCCTAATACATAGGGCCTTTGATACTGTAGATAAGACATGCATGGTAGGTTGTAAGATGCAAAATATTTCTAAAGTTGCCGAGCCATCTTTGCTTCAAGTAGAAATGCTGTACTATAATTCCATAAGGGTAACTTGTGGAGGTAGCCCTGTGTGAAAGTGTAACTGTATTGTATTACATAAGATGTAGATTTGCTGCACTTTGGCAGTTAAGCAGCCATGGTACCTGTACAAGAAAGAACCACAAGCTCACACACTTTTATCACTTCATTTTCTTCCCAGGAGCCCCCATCGATGCGACGGCGCAACGCCGCCATGCAGGCCGCCCAGCGCAGAGCGCGGTCTCTCGGACCGGAAGTGCGATACACCGACAACATCTCAGTAAGTACACGTAAAGCTGATAGAAATATGTTTGAGGTTTATACAGATTTAATGCTTAAAAGTCATTCCCTTGTTCGACATAAAAACAGAAGACTGGGAGAATGATCTGACTATTTTTCACCTGTAACACCCTTGAGCGGTGTGAAGACTAGCCAACTGCTGCCCACCCCAGTGTCAGGGACCCTGGCAGCAGTATAATCAAAATACTGGATACTACTATACAGTGACTGTACACCCTGGCTTAACAGGACATATTTGTGCGTCATAACTCATTGTCCATTTCGTGCCAGGTCGTAAGGATTGGAGGTCAGGGGTCACACAATTCTTTTGCACAGTGTTTTGAATATTTGCATGGATGAAATGGTTTAAACATCTACCAGCAGTGCATTCCAGTTCTCTGCACTTCTGTACGCAAATGTACGTTTCCCAGATTCCAGTTTAACTTTTGGCAGTCGCAAAGAGTGATTCGAACTATGTCGGGCTGTATAAGAGTGAGACTCAGACGCTCTGCTAAAGGAGCTTACTAATAGGTACTCAGGTAGCTGATTATAAACAATGACTTGTGCACAGTTTGCAACAGGTGCATCCTATGACGCGAAGCTAGGTCAATCCAACCAAGAGCGGAGAGGTGTTTGCCGCCGACACGAGACCTATATGACAGTCCAAGTATCAATCTTACTACACGATTTTGGTACTATTGTATCTTATCAGACAGTTTCGAGGTGAAATACAGTCAGATACAGATTTTCCTCCCAACCCACAATTTTTGTTTTATCCCTTCACTTAATTATAATCTTGATGTTTAAGAACCAAGGAACTAAATTGGTACAGCCTAAATTTTAGCGTTAGCAGTGTTTTGTAACCCTGCCTGGTCCAAACAGTATTGTGTGCACATGTTAACCGTGGCAGCAGGCAGGAATGTACTCACACCAGCCTGAGGGGAGGGGATGTGTTTGTCAAGTAGTCCCTTCAAATACTACTAATGTCTATATCTGGCATTGACGTACCCTAATGTGGCGTTGTGTTGGCGTAATGGTTAGGGTGTTTGGCCTGGGTCCCGGGTTCGAATCCCATTGACAATTGCCACTGATGTGTGCCCTTGCGAAAGGCGCTTCACACGACTTTCCTCACTCCACCCAGGTGTAAAATGGATACCTGACTTTGGTTGGGGAGGTACATGTACATGTAAAAGGCAGTGGAAGACTATGGTCTAGCTTTAGCTACCTTTAGTATCTGCACGAATGTCTGTTGGGAGTCAGCTTTCAACTGGTGACGTATGGGGGAGGGGGGCAGCACAGGCAGCAGATACATGTACATTGTATACTCACACCACTATGAAGGGGAAGGGCTGTGTTTGTCATGTAATCAGTTCAAATGGAACCTGTCCTTACCCAGTAATGACCTTACTGATGTCTGTGGGGTGTCAGGTTTCAACTGGTGATGGAGGGATGGGGTAGCACAGGCGGCATTTATATTGTACTGTATGACATTGACATTATGCCTGTGTCACACATAGCTGACCATGGCCTCCCGACCTTCTCCAGACCATGGTTGGGAGTTGGTCAACAAGGTTGCCTAGTACTAGTTTTAGTTTTCTGCACCAGCTGACCATAAGTTTTGAAAAATCAAAGCTGGGAAAGTCAGGGTCTGCTTGCATGCAACCAAAAGAGTGAACCGGAGCTGGGATAGGATGCATGTGGATTCCAGGCTGCTCCCAACCTCCACTTATTACAGCTTGCGAGGTGTCATCTTAAGTTCTAGTTCAGTGTCATTTCTTTTTTCTTACATGACCTTCCTACTGTCACAGTCGGCAGATTATGAAAAATGCAAAACCTTCAGTTGAGTAAATCAAATTAGCTTCACCTTCATGATGGTGGAAAGGGCAGACTCCTCAAGATTTGACAGATATGATATTAGATATTTGATGTTAGAGTCAGAACAAGGGGACCTTCAGATGTTTTATATCCCAGATAGGTCAAGCAGTTGGTGGGCTCCGATTATAAAACAATGCAAGACCTTAGATTTTACCAAATCAAATCAGCTTCACGTCCATGGAAAGAGTGTTCATTTCTGGACAGATCTTAACCCTCAGCATAATGATTTAGCTGTTTGGCACCCCATTCTCTATTGGTTACAACAGAGAGGGTTAGGCCACACCAATTTAATTTATTGGTTAACGGATTTTTATTTTCAATTCTAGCAAAAAAATCATCATGAAAACAGAAGGCTGGGGTGAAAACTTGCACCTGACCCTGTTCACTCCCTGAAACTGTGTGCACCAAAGTAAAAACATTCCTCTGAGATTCTGTTTTCAATGTTGTTTTTCCAATCTAGCATTTTTTTTAAATTTTTTGTTAATTCCGTTAAACAAGAAAGTAAATTGGTGTGGCCTTATAGTGTTAGGTATTTGATGGTAGAGTCTCATTTTATATTTGACTGTTTGGCACCACAGAAGATCTGGCAGTTTTCTCCACCCTTCTCGGTTTTCTGTATTTCTTATACAAACATGTAAGTTAGTGTTTCATTTAATGTTATGCCGATCCATTCTCTTATATCATCCCTCTATCTTTTTCATTGCCCTTATCTCCCGTTCTTCCTCCCAGTTAGATTCAAAATAAGTTGAAATGTTTGATATTTCAAAGAAAGGTCTCTCAGCTGCGTGGTTCTTAATAATGCAGACTGAGGAAAAGGTCATAGCGGACAGGTTCATTCTTCACGTAGGCGGGTTTGTCAGATTGGAATCATGTCACAGGCATCGAAAATGTACCAAACACACTAAAGAGACTAGTTTCTAATTTGTGCTGTATTAGTGACATATGATAAGAAAATATAGCATATTGGCATTAGGAGATCTGAGTAGAATTTAAGGATGCAGTGGAAGCCACTCTTTGCACTCCAGAGTACAGTGACTCATGTGCCATAATCTTTTTGAAGGAAATATTAGACAACTTCTGATGCATTTGTATCCTTTGATAATTTTGACATCTTTGTATGCTAAGAAATGCCCATCCCTTTTGTTACAAACCCACCGGTAATTCCTTGTGTTCTACATTCAGTCAGGGACACTTTGAATAAGATTAATTTTATAATACTTGACTCTATATGTTTCACCCTACTAGCATATGTACATTTATTTTCTTATCTAACCCCCCATCGCTCAATGGTACTGTCCAACCCGAGATGTCAGTGTGGAAGCAGCTGGCCCGTGCCACGTTTCCAGGGGGTAGGTCAGGTCACATTGCAGACACACTTTTGCCCAACATGATCCCTTGTAAAGTGCAGCTGCCCTGAATTCAGGGATTCTATTTTGAGCGGACAGGTTATGATATATGTGGTGGTGAGGTCTGACTTTAGCCGTGGGGAGGGCCTCTCAGTGGTTTCCGTGGTTTGGTGGGGATTTTATAGGGACGGTTTCTGTGGCAATGACAGACTCTGTCAGTCCCAAGAGAGCAGGAGAAGGAGAGGTGAGGTTTGCTGGGCTTGTTTTCCGACAGTTGCACAGATGTCAACGCTGTGTGTGTGTTGACAGTTTGCCTTTGAATCAAATGGCGGTAGATATAGATACGTGCACTGGGACCACGGTTGATAAGATAGCGTGTGTTTAGAATTATATTTGGAACGTCTTAGCAGATAAACGACATGAAGTTATTGATATCGGATTTCCAAATATATAAAGTGGCCGATGTTACTAAATGCTAAGACTGTGATGTCGCATTTTCAAATTGATACACGCGGATTACTAACTACTGTACTACATGTTACAGTAGTACATGTACATGTACATTACATGACTTTGTACAATAGCTGAAATGTATTTTCAAGGTGCTAATTTTTTTGAAAGTACAAAAATGTGAATTTGCTGCTGCATCATTCGTGATAGCATTTTTCTGAGATGTTATTTTACAGATTACAATAATTATTAAAATAATCAATGATAGCCTGAAATCAGAAATAGCCTATTTTGCAATAATCATGGGCGATTTTAGGTGTTTTTAGGTGCAATTTTTTTACAGTTCTGTCATACGGTATCTTGTTTTGTTTTAAATTTGGCTCAGCATGTGGTCTTATCAAAAGTATTAACTTCCTTTTGAGACTCATTTAAGTTACATAATCATGTGTTTCTTCAGTTACTTTGGTGAGATTTATCAAACAGCATGTGTTGTTTTCTTTCCAGCCTTAGTTTTGAATCTGAACAAAATGTTATCTTATGGACAATGAGATAAAAACACAAGTTCTGATGCTTGTTTTGCAAGGGGGAATTTTAGAAATTTGGTTCGCCTTTCCTGTAAGATAAGCAAGCAAGCACTCTTCAAGCAAGATCTCAATACAAAAGTTAACTTTTTATAATAACATGACTGTGCTTCATGGCTTCCTGTATTTATCTATAAAATTATTTTGTTTTGAGACTCATAATTAGTTTTAATGTGCAACTTCTGAATCAGCTGTTGCTATAAATGATTAGTTAGTATTCAAACTAGTGATGTGTAGATAATAGATTGTCATTGTCTATTAAGTTAATGTCTTCCTGTCCATCCCCAACTGTTGACTCTCGAAAAGTATATGTAGCTACTTAAAATACAGTCAGTGTAATGTATTTAGTAACATTTGCCAGTAAAGAAATGAACATAAATGACAGTTATTTAACAGTGTGTTTGTTTTATTCCAGCCTGAGTTGTTAAATCTGAAGAAAGGCTGGCTGAACGTGCAGGGCTCAACAGAAAAGGTCAGTTCTTGTTTCAGTTTCATCTTTGCCAAGACGCCGTACTTGTAAAATGTCAGCTCCTTATTCACACAACATTGACTCTGCTTCTAAAAAGGAATGAAGGTTACCATCAGGCATCATGAATTGCCTTTTGTAGAAGGCTGAGGAATTTATTTCAAGCCCTATCTTATATTTTTAATATATATTTTAGTCGGAAATTTATACAATAAGTATCATGATGGTGGAGAGTGTGTAGGACCACAAGTCAATGAATCAATATAATTCTTCTTTGTTTTTAAATAAAATAATTTAGATTATAATCTTGTTCGAGGCAAACTTTAATGAGCTTTTTTTGGAAGCCAAGTGTGCCTTTGACATTGTGTTCTTATTTCCCAATTGTATGATTCAATTTGTATGATGTTTTTTATATCTCATTATGTATCATTACATATCGTTCCACATTTTGTATTTGGTTGGACAATTCTGCATTGTGGGTGCAGAATTCTGAAGATGGCTTGCAGAATTCTGCAGATGACTTGCAGAATTCTGAAGATGGCTTGCAGAATTCTGTGTTTATTGTGTGTTTGTGCTTTGCCGTATGTTCAGGAGTGGACCAAACACTGGTTCGTGCTGTCTGGACACGGTCTACGCTACTACAAGGATGCCAAGGCAGAGGAGGTTTGGCTTCTCAGTTTCTCTGCACAAACATATATATATATAGTCAGTCAGTCTATAAAGACTATGACATAGTACTGCGTTAACAAAATTTCAACAACTTACAGAAAAAATTAGTAAAAAAAACTATTCAAACGATCGAAACATACATCGCAAAAGTTCGAGAAACAGTTCAATTAGTCAAAGTTCAAAGTTCATTGGCCAGAGTTTGAATGGTTGAGTCGGCTGCATGTCGTTGTCGTCTTCTTTCGTCTTCCCGGATTTCCCAGTTTTTGTGAACAAGCATACAAAGTCATGTACTATTAAACAGTTGTGTAAGATCAACGTAATTCAGATCTGTATGAATTAGATGTTCTTCTGCGATGTTGGTTGAAACAAATAGAGATTTGAAGATTTTAAACATTATTAAGTCATCTCACATATCATCAGACATTCGGCTTTACATATGTAAAATATGTAGAGAGAGATTGTCATCGATTGCTTGACATTTACATGCATCTGACCCCCCCTCCCAACATCTGCAGGCTGGGACGTACGATGGGGCCATTGACCTTGACACGTGTTACGAGGTGTCGGAGAAAACCTCCCAGCGGAACTACGGCTTCCTCGTCAAGGTGAGTCTTCAGCTCCTTAATCTTCTAACCTGGTTCTTGGATTCTTGAGATGTAAAAACTGTATGTCATTGATTATATCATATATATTAACAAACTTGGCCAATTATTTGGAACTTATGACTAAGTTTTTCTTTAGAAACTTGCGGATTTCGCATGGAAAACGTGCCAAACAACTTTCTAACGTATTCCACGTCTAAAATGAGCACTTGCCACATAGCCAGTTTCAAGGTTTATTGTCATCTTTGTACTTAGATTCACATTCAATTTGATATTATCATTAAAAATCTAATCATATTCAAGCCCACATTTTACTCCCAATTAGTAAGATAAAGTATTTTCAGTCACAAAAGGAGTTTAGATTGTTCAGGACTGGGTCAAATTTATTGATTGATTGATTGATTGACAGTCCTCTCCAGACCCACTCATGCCCGCCATGACGTCGGGGAACCGGAGGAACTAGAGCAAATCCATTGATCAATTGAATGATCTGGTTGATTGATTGATTGATTGATGGATTGACACTTCTCTCTTTCCTGTGCCCAAAACCACACTCTAGTGTGTACAGCCATGACATCAGGGATTCTGAAAGAGTGGTTTCGATTGAAAAAAATGATTGATTGATTGATAGATTGATTGATTGATTGGTTGATTGATTCCTCCCCAGACCCACTCAGGTGTGTACAACCTGTCCGCCATGACGTCGGGGATCCGGAGGAACTGGATCGAGGCGATACGGAAGGTCATGCCGGCGAGTCTGCGCCCCCCCTCCCCAGACATCACCAAGGACGCCAAGCCCCCGCCGCGACGCGAGGAACAGGAGGTACGCACCCTTCTGCTGGGGAATAATGGAACAGTCCAGAAGCACTCTCTTAGCGAATAATGGAACAGTCCAGAAGAATGAAAGGAGAATGTTATCAGACTCCATTTTATAGAGAAAAAAAAGCAACTTATTCATATATCCATCAGGTCATCTCGAGTTCCTATTTGCTCTAACTTACTATTATAATTGACATAGAAAAGCATTGCACTGATTTGAATCACAGATGACATGATTTGGGTAATCAGAACTGCAGCTTTGCCTCACCCTTGAACTTTGACCTTTCACCTCTGATATCTGCTCTTTTTTTCCCCACTTCCAGCACAGAACAGTCTTTTTAGGCATTCAGAAATATCTATAATTGCAACTAGATGAACCCCCTACAAATAAATGGTTAGGCCTCCTTGGCAATGATAATCCTTTCAGCATCAGGACCATTTAGACTAACCCATTTGAACATAGGGGTGAAAAAGTATTGAAAATATGTCCTTCTTCTGAGTTTAAGAATTTGCTCAGTCTGTATCATTAATATCTTGACTAACCAGTAACTGTTCAAATATGTTAAAGGAATGCCTCTTGCTTGGCTGTTCACAGAAACAAACATTTCAATTTCAACTAATGGTTTCTATCTTTAACCAATGGCTCACCCTTGCATGGCTTTGCCTTTAGTTGAGATTAGTTGACCAGAAAGAAACAGCTAATAACTTGCTTACAGTTTTTAATCAATTGATGTCTTAAAAAGTATAACACTGAGTCCTGTATGTCAGAAACGCATGTTCGACATGTTGTCTCTGGTGGGTTTCACGACCTGCAGCCAGGCTTAAAACTAGTGGCTTTGACGACTGAAATCTTGCATATCTCTGCCTTTAGACACACTGAAGGAAACACTTGCTTATCTCTTACTAAGAATCATTTTGAGAGATACTACAAATATCTTATTAATGCTAACAAGCATGAAGACATGTCTCTAACATTTTGTTGTGGTTTCAAGAAGCTGATGCTTGTTTGGCTTGGCCCTTACGTGTAGATAGGCAGAAAATGTTTACTACTTGCATTTGTGAACATGAAGCGTTCCTTAAACATCTTAACAAGCATGTAAACATCTTGAGTTCTCTGATGTCTTGCGGTGAGTTTAAGAAACTAACTGTAGCATGGCTTGGCCCTTAGATACCCTATAATGCAAATTTCTTAATCACTTTAATTTATAAACTTTAAGCCAAAAAACGAACTTCTTTATCACTTTTATATGTGGTGTACCACAAACATCTTAACCAGCATGAAGATGCCTTGTCTAACGTCTTGCTGTGGGTTTGAGAAACTGAATCTTGCATGGCTTTGCCCCTAGATAAGCCCCAAAGCAAATGTTTCAAATTTACCTTCTATAACAATTGTTTACACTGAGGTGTTCCATTAACGTCTTTAAGTCATCCTAACAAGCACGAAGACGCCTTGTCTAACGTCTTGCGGTGGGTTTAAGGAACTGACTCTTGCATGGCTTTGCATGTAGATAAGCCCCAAAGCAAATGTTTAAAATCTACCTTCTATAACAATTGCTTACACTGAGGTGTTCCATTAACTCTTTAAGTCATCCTAACAAGCACGAAGACACCTTGTCTAACGTCTTGCGGTGGGTTTAAGGAACTGACTCTTGCATGGCTCCGTCTTCAGATGAGCCCAGAAAGACGCGAGGTGCACAGACGGAGGGCCCTCCTCCCTGACACCGAACAGATGCTATACGGGGATAAGCCTCCAGGGGGCATTGATGCAAAGGTTGGACTGCCGTGCACTCGCTGTCTGTGGTCCTCCTCTCACGCTTCTTTTCTTCCCTCTATTTTCCTCGAACTTACAACACTTCTTCAAGAATAAGAAGACCCTTAGTACACAACCCAGTGTTTTATTCAACCAATGTTTCGTTGACCATCTGTCACCTTCCTCAGGGTAATTCTGACAGGTTCACATTGCACTGCAGTACAGGTGTTGCTGTATCTGTATCTATATACATTTAGCTGGTATAACTGCCCTTCGGCGCAACACACCAGCTCTTATAGATGCTGTCCCAAAAGGAAAGCTGTAAGCAGTGACACCTGTACATACATAGCTGCAGCACAAATTAAACCAGTCAGAATGTGACAGACAGTCACCGAAATGTCGGTTGAATAAATCACTTGGTTGTGTAAAGAGATTCTTTTTATTCAGTGACTTACCGACCTGATGAAACTATTGGCGGAGGTTCTGTTCTCCCAGTTCTTCTGTTACTCGCAAACCACCTCCAGGTAACTGATGGAAGATTTGTGTTTCTCCCTCTGACTCTTCAGTTTTGTTTCAGATGTTCGTGCGGTTTATAATGAACCGGCTGTCCTGTTTTTCTGCTCACAGAGATGCTTGCTTTGTTACGACACTGGTCTCTTTGATTTGGGAAAGGCCCTGGAAATATATATGGCCTTCGTTGGTCACTATTAACCATGGTCAAACCCTAATCAGCCCTACAGCATCGGCTATGGCTAAACAGTCCTATTCATTTCAAGGATGACAGACTCTGCCACACAAGTCAATGATGCGGGTCTGTTGCAGAGTTCTTTTCTGGGGATTCACTGGAAAATTTGATTAGATTTGTTTAGATCTACAAACATTTACAATTTAGCACTTGCAGAAGAATATCACAAAAGTATGGAAGACATTTGAAGAACAAGTGAAAGTTGTCTGTATCTCCAAGACTTTCTAAGTGCTGAAATGTTGAAAGAAAGTACTCACAGTTAAGTATCAGGCCACACCCGTTTCTTGTTTCTTTGGTTTTCAGACAAAATATAGTAGACATGATAAATGTAAGAGGACATGCTCCATAAAACTGTGTGCACCGTGACTAAGCCCTGGTAGTCCTAAGGCTTTATTTTCCTTAATATGTTGTTTTTTCAGGTAATCATATCTTTTAAAGCTGAGAACCAACTGTTACAGATTAAGTTGGTGTGGCCATCTTGACATTTGAAACTACGAGACCTTGATCAGCATCAAAGAGACCAGTGTATTTTTCCTGATTTTTCTTTTTTACACCAATTCTTACCACACACACACGTTGATGTTCCTCGCTTCTATGCTCCTCTGAGTGATGCCTGTGATGAGGATGGCCTGTGATTAGGCTGTGCTGATTATGTAACTATGATTAATGCCACTCAGCACCTCTTATTAGATATGCACGCAGTAATTTTGTAAATATGCTCTGGGCAATGCAACACCATCAATTCCTGACTTTTCTTAGAATTCACCTTTTAAACATGTTTGTTTAGACTGATATTACACATGTCAATGTTTGATACCACCAGTGTCATATGTATTCTGATGCATTGCTTGTGGTAAATTAATCATCCAAAACTGAAACCGAATGTAGAATTAACAGTTACTGTACAAAAGTGAGAGTCTGACTACAATAGTAGTATGTTGTAGTATTGTGTTGGGCAGTATGATACTATATAGGTACAGCTCTGAATCTGAACGGAAGTGGGATTAAAAATCATGCCTTAATATGCCATAATTAATTAAATTATAGACTAATCACAAGTTAGTCATTGATGGGTGCTTCACATTTCTTACCTGGCCCATAATTCTGAAAGATAGACTTACATGTACACTAACTGTTATCATATTAAACTGATGGTTGTTGGAATATGAAAGGCACACCCGGTATAAAGAGCAGGTAAAATGAAATACAAACTTTTATACTGCTTATACTGCATAAGCCTTAAGTTTTATATTTGTGGGTCAAAGGAGTTGTTTTCGTTACCAGAATCCCCTTATTTCGTAGTCCCTTTTATCAATTGAAACTGAATTTAAATTTACATTGATTGAGCTTATGGTTGTTAAAATGTGAGAAATACCTTAGTGCACCAAAATGCAAACAGCCTCAAACTATTTTGTGGGTCAACAGGTTTATGGTTACGTCGAAAATAGTTACTCAAGCGACTGGATAAAATTTTGAAACAGTCAGACGTTTCTGACAGCATCCGCTATCTTTTGTCAGTGACTAAGATCCCCCAAAGAATTTTAAGTCTTAAGTTTGTGTATATTAGGCAGTTTATGGCTGATAGCAGGTTTATGGTTGTTGAAATATGAGTCAGTCATACATAGAGCTGTATACCGGTACACTGTACCGATACAGTACCGGGTACAATCAATTAGGTACAGGTCCAAAATACCTGACCCTGCTGTATTGGTACTGGACCTGACTCAGGGGATGGCCACTTTTACAGATAAAATTACTTTGAAATTACCGTGGCAGTGCTCTAAAGCCACTCTTAAGCACAGAAAACACATTTACATGACTGGAGTCAAATTTTCATCTGTGTTTTCATAAAGATAATACCTAGCACAATCAAATATCATGTTTTTACCAGTTCAAACATGCTTTTGTCCTTATTGAAAATCTAGCATTTTCCGAACAAGTAGTTTAGGTACAGGTTCAGGTCCGGACCTGTACCGTAACCCATGTGCCTGTACCTGTACACATCAAGGTTACAGAGTTCTCCCAGTACAGACCGTTCCTATATTTGTGGGTCAACATGTAGTCTTTCCCTCCCCCAGAAGTCCGGCTGGCAGCACCCGGGGCGGAAGCGTACGCGAGAGGAGAGACCGAAGACCATGGGCATCTCCGTGATCCGCGACCAGTACCGCCAGCGCAACCGGGACAGCGTGCACGAACAGAGATCCTCCGATGACATGCTTCGGAGACCGTCCGCAAGCAAAACGCCGCTGGTGACGGAACCTCGCAGGTCGGTGTTTGAAATGCCCCAAAGAATTTCAACTGATACGTTTTTGTATATTAGGCCACACCAATTTAATTTCTTGGTTAACAGATTTTTTTTTTTAATTTTAGCAATAAAAAAATCATGAAAACAGAAGGCTGGGTTGAAAACATGCACCTGACCCTGTTCACTCCCTGAAATTTTGTGCATCAAAGTACAAACTTTCCTCTGAGATTCTGCTTTCCTGTTGATTATCCAATCTAACATTTTCTTTAAAATTCTGTTAAGTAAGAAATTAGAATGGCGTGGCCTTAGGCAGTTCCCAATGAATACTGGAAACTCTAGCATTTTTCCCTTTTTCAAATACAGATGGCAGCCATTTTCTGTGAGTTAAGCTTTACATCTTACCTAAAATTGCATAATTCTAAACAGGAAAACGAAATAAATATTCAGTAGGAAACCCTATTTTTTTATAATACCGACGGTAAGTATGATGGTCCTAAGATTGCAGTTTGATAGGGGCGGCGGTCAGAGCACCATTGTTCCATTCCTTTGGGAGTTTGCTGGGTTACTTACTGTACCCCAAGATGACGTACACTGGTCTAACTGAACGATTATTTCCCCTCCCCCACCCCAGGGTTGCCACGGGTCCGGTCCCCGCCAGCCTGCCTGCCGAACCGCCTGCGGAGACTGATGGCAGGAAGCAGGAGGCTTCGCAGGAGGCGGTCCAGAGGAAGGAGGAGGAGAAAAAGAGGCTGGCGGAGATTGAGAGACTGAAGGAGGATAAGGAGAGACGACAGGCGCAGACGGACAGCACACTGGTGGACTTACTGGAGACAGAGGTACAGAAAATAACAGGAAAACAAACGAAAAGCTGAGGCCACTGCAGTTTTTTCACCTGTGTGTGTGTCTGTGTGTGTGTGTGTGTATGCATGTGTGTCTGTTTGTGTGTGTGTGTGGGGGGGGGGGGGGCTGTCTGTGTGTATGTGTGTGTGTGTGCATGTGTGTGTGTGTGTGCATGTGTTTGTGTGTGTGTTTGTGTCAAGAAGAAATACTGGAGACAGAGGTACAGAAAAAAATCAGAAAAACAAATGAAGAGCTGAGGCCACGCCAGTTTTTTTACCTGTGTGTGTGTGTTTCTGTGTGCGCGCGTGTGTGTGTGTGTGTGTGTGTGTGTGTGTGTGTGTGTGTGTGTGTGTGTGTGTGTGTGTATGCCTGTGTGTGGGTAGGTGAACACAATAATTCGAGAATGCCTGGGTGGATTGACTTGATATTTGGTATGTATGTGGGTAGGCCTTACTGCGACCTCGATCCCCTACCTGTTTGTCATAGTACTGCAGCAGAACTTATGGTTTTGATATCCTGTGTTCTGGACAAGATTTTTGTCACGATTTTCAGAACTGGAGAAGAGTCACATAATCCGTTCTGTGATCCGCCAAGTCTTTGACTGCTCATTGGTGTAAAGTCGTGCTGTGTACCGGTACTGTATATTCTCTGACAAGTTTAAAACAGTTTATTCATGTTTCTGTCATTATTGATGATTTTCAGAAAAACACATGATGTTAATTTTTCAAAGTGTTCAAGTACAGGTAGAGGTCCGGACCTGTACCTAAACCTTTGTACCTTTACATGATGTTACGTTTAGGGACGCAGCACTAGTGTAAAGGTAGTGGACTTACCCTGTGCTGAATGTCTCGCATCCTCAAGTAGCGTGCGTAGTCAGGTAACCCTTAAGGTAGCGTGCGTAGTCCAGTGGTTAGCGATCTTGCCTCTGGAACTAGAAGCCCCGGGTTCGATCCCGGCTGTGTTGCTCACCCAACATGCACGCTACCGGAAAAGATCACAGTCCTTAGGACGGGACGTTGAGCCGTGGTCCACTGTTCATTGTGCTATTCGAAAAGAGCTAGGGGAATTTCCCCGGTACAATGAACCTGTAAATACTGTACATAGTGTCTGTCTTCTTCTCTGTCACGACCAGTGGAAGATTAGCTCTTCAGTGAGCTAAAACTGGATCAAGATTACTTTCCTCTTTTTCTCAGGTGGAGTCCCTGAAAGCGAAGCTTGAGAAGACCCAGCAGGACCTGGTGAACGTGCACGAGGAGAACGTCGAGCTGAAGATGCAGCTGGCAGCGACGCGGCGAGAACACCTGCAGTCCTACGTTGAGATGGAGAGCGAGCAGTCCACTTACCTGACACAGGTATGGTACTGTTCCCAAAATATGCTGAGAATACACATCAGGATTGTCTACAAGGCTTTGTACTAATAGTGGATCAGAAAGTTTTGAAAATGTAAATAGTCAATATTCAGTGAAAGCCACGTTGTTTGGCAACCACAAAGCATATGAAACATATTAAGTATAATGTTTGAAACACATTTGAAATACATATAAGTGATGAGAGCAGACAGTAGACATACCAGACACATTGTACACGTACAGTTACTGTTAGTAGTGTTCCCAAAATATCCCTGGAATACGCATTGGAATTGTCTGCAGAGCTTTGGCTAATGACTCCAACGATTCTGCTCGTTTTTTCCTGATCATTGAAAATTTCGTGGAATTTCTCGCATAAGTTTAACATTCCACAATTAGTTCAATTAATCAAAAGAGTTTTGAAAATCTGTTTGTCTCGAATAAGAATTACGAAAGCTATCAAACAAAGCGTTTGAGACATTTCGTGTTTTGATGATGTTCGAAACAGGTAGACGTGGGCGATGAAGGCAAACAGTCCACAAACATGGCTCAGGTACAGTACTGTCGCCAAAGTAACCATGGAATGCTCAACTGGGTTGCTGGTAGAACTTGATATTGAATTCAAACAATTTTTAGAATTTTTCGCATGCAGCATGGCAAAATTTTGCAGCATGTTTCCTGGAACTTTGAGAAAATTAGCCAGTAGCTGGAATTTCATTTGTTCAGGTTTTATTTTTTATTGGTTGAATTGGTTGTGCATTTTTTGTTCCGTTTTCATTCTCATTTAATTTGCATCATTTAATGTGCTCTTTTTTAATATCAAAAGCTTTTGTTAAACTAAAGCTTTCGTCAAAAGTTTTCGTAGATTAAAGAGTAAGTGCAAGACAGCCATGTTGATCCCAATGTCTGGCAACCAGATTGAACATACATAGTTTATCTATTTTGGAACATTGTGTATTTTGATGATGTTTGTACCAGGTAAGTCTGCATGCTTGTGCTTCGGTGTTGTGGTTTCTGTGTTTGTGGCATACGTTTGTGTTGAATCTGTTGTGCGGTGTTCGGGTGTAGTGTTGCTTTGTGTAGCCAGAGTGACCCTAGACTAAAGGCAAACAGGAGTCCCTTGTGTGAGAATCATCGTGTGCTGCATGCTTTGCAAATTTGCATGAAATCTTACCTCACCTTTGACCTTACTTCTAAAAGTGTTTTTGCATGAAATCCTTCACAGCGTTTGGTCCTAGCTTACAACTGCTGCTTGATGTGTTTGTGAGCCGTGGCTTTCTATAATAAACGTGTCTCTGCATGCCCCGTGTGTCTTGCCAGTTGCACCGCGTGATGCGTGCAAAACAATTCCCACAAACTTCTTCTGCAATCTTGCTAAACGACTAGAAAAAAAGGAGCATCCCTCCGGGCTTGTTTTTTCGGTTTCCGAGCCTTGCCAGTCGAAACTCGTATAATTCAAGCTGACTCCACTTCTGACACTCGCATTTGTAATCCGGCCTACATCCGCAGCTTGTATACGCGAGCAAAGCAAGGACTGTTCTCGGGGAGCGATCGTTCGTTCATTCTGCCTTACTCTGCATCTAGTAAACCTTCCCGCATGTAGGAGACTCTGCAAGCTGCATTTTGACCTATGACCTGCCTCCAGCATGTAGCAAATCCCCACTGGATACTCCTGCCTGAATATAAAAAAAAGCCTCGCTCCTGTGGTCTCGCCAAAAAAATATGCACAAAGCTTGTGGAAAAGTCTTGGAAAGAGAAAAAGAGAAGATCTTGAATGTATTAATTTCTTTGTTGAAAAGAGATGGAGAGACAGCATACAAGAGGCACTAACGAAATATAGAATGGCAGACTAGACAGGCTCGAGGAGGATGGGGTCTTTCGAGACTGAGAGGAACGGAAGACGCGATGGTCTCGACTGACAGGCCCTAAGGCCTACCTGGGGAAGATGTAAGATGTAGGATGTAAGTTTGAGAGTGAGGAGAGTTCTGCTAGGATGTGCGGAAGAGTCTCAGAGCCTCGTTCCTTGTTCTGTATGGAAGATGAAGATCTCGTGAAGATGCACTGACCCAACGTCTTCTTCTCCATCTTCCTCACAGATCGAGGACATCAACCAGTCCTGGCACTACCTCCGCAACCTCAACACCGAGCTGCATGCCCAGCTGGAGGACCAAAAGTCCCGGGCCGACCTCACTAACATCCAGGTGCAGACCCTGAAGAACCAGCTCACGGACGCCAAGGAGACGTCAAGGAAGCAGGACGCAGAGATCCGCAGCCTCAAGACCAAGCTGGACATCTCGAACTCGGAGATCACCATCGGAGAGTCGGCGCTCAAGAAGGCGCAGGGATATCTGGAGATGGAGCGGGAGCGGAGCCTGGAGCAGGTGGAGGACATGAAGGGGAAGGTGAAGGCACTGGAGGACAAGCTGGTCCAGAGCGATGTGCAGCTGCAGAAGGTGCGCGAGGAGATGGCCGAGAAGATCAGGCAGCTCCAGAACCTGAGCAAGGAGAAGGAGAAGGACTCGGAGAACAGCAGGCTGGTGGAGAGGCTCATGGGCAGGATCGAGGACCTGAAGGGTCGACTAGACGAGTCCGGTAAGGAGCAGCAGCAGAACGAAGAGCGTCTTCAGCGGAGGATGGAACGTCTCCAGAACAAGTACGAGGGTGAGAAGAAGTTCCTGGAGGAGACGATTAAAGACACGGAGGACAAGCTGAAGGAGACGGAGGATAAGCTGAAGGTGCAGATGGAGAGGGTCCAGCGGGACAAGCAGAGGGATGAGGAGGAGATCACGGAGCAGGTCCACAGCCTCGAGCGACGTCTTAAGGACGCCGACGTCATGATCAAGCAGCGGTCGGAACAGCTGCAGATGGAGAGGCAGGGCAAGGGGCCGCTGGTGTCGAAGGTGAACAGCCTGACGTCGCGCGTGGAGGAGCAGGATAAAGAGATCCAGGCACTGCGGTCCAGATTGCAGGAGAAGGGGACGAGCGGGATGCAGACGCAGCTTGAGGAGACGGTCCGTGAGCTGAAGGCATCGCAACAGAGGGTACAGGAACTGGAGAGCGAGCTGACGGAGAGAGCGGAGATCATCCAGCAGCTGGAGAACGGAGGGTCGATGTCTCCAACAGGCACGGACAAGCTGCAGAAGGAGAACTCGGACCTGAAGGAGAAGCAGGACAGCACCTTGAAGAGGATGAAACACCTCCAGGGGCAGCTGAACGACATGCACGACAGGTTCGACGCCCTGGAGCTGCAGAACATGCAGCTTCAAGAGGAGCTACGCACGTCCGAGGAAAGCAACAAGCAGGAGATGGACCTCATGGCCGGAAAGGTCACCGACCTCACTGAGAAGCTCAACGCTGCCGAGAAGAAGCTGAGGGAATCCGGCCACAAGCCGACCAGAAAGCCTGCGGATGCTGCCGTGCCGAAGGACCTGGACGACAAGCTGAAGGACATCGAAGAGAAGCTGTCGGACAGGCAGAAGACGATGGAAGCTCAGGACAGGCAGGCGGGCCAGCTGACGGCTCAGGTGGCGTCGGTGGAGAAGAAGGTACTAGTTGTCGTGGGAACGGATGCTGCAGATGCAGAGGAGGCAGAAGGATGGGGGTCGGGTACGGAGGCTGACACCGCAGACAAGATGCGGGGTGCCAAGAAGAAGCATGGACGTTCCATCGATGCGGACAACCCCAGCTCATCAGACTCGGACGTGGGAGAAGCAGCTTCTTCTAAGGAAGGCAAGCTCCTCGGCCGTATCAAGAATCTTGAGAAGGTGCTGAAAGAGAAGGAGGTGAAGCTGAAGGAGGTGACGGCGAAGCTCGTGGACCAGACGACGAAAGAGATCGGCAGCCGGAAGGACCACCACGCCAAGCTGCTGCAGTCGGAGAGCAAAGCGAAGGAGATCGAAAAGAGCAGCGCAGCAAAGATCCAGGACCTGACCAAGGACCTTGAGAGGGAGAGAAGGAACCAGACGAAGGCGCTTGAGGGAGTGGTGGAGAAGTACAAAGACGTGCAGCAGAGGATTGCGTACAGTTGGTCCATCCTCGACGACGGGCGCGACAAGCTCTTCTCGGCTCTCAAACTAGCCTCGAAAGACGCCGGGGTCAAAAGGCGCCTGTCAGAAGTGGAGTCCAAAATGTGCGAGACACTGGCAAGGCTCAAAGTTGCCGAAAACATGTGCCAAACGCAGAACCAAAAGGTGCTTCAGGGTGGTGCGGGGCCAGTTCCCAAACCCGACGTGCCGTTGAGTCTCTCCCTACCCCAGTGGGTCGCAGGCGTTCTGACTGACTCTGACCAAACTCTCTCCACGCCACAGGAGCAGACCCAGGACCGGGGAGACTCCTCAGCCCTGCAGGCCGCCATCCTTACAGAAATGGCCAGAACCTTGGAGGAGGCGCCGCAAGGAAGGGTGCCAAGTGGGAAGGAGCTCCAGCTTTCTGAGTTCGAAGACCTCTTGGCGAGGATAAGACGCCTTGAGGCAGTTATTAAGAACGAGGAGGTGCCAAGTGATAGTTTCTCCGCCTTGTCAGGAAGAACTGTGTTATCTCAGGTAGACGTACCCACAGTGTTAGACCATGTCCTGCAGGATAGCAGTTCAACCCCTGAAGACCTGCAGAAGTATAATGAAGCCAAGTCCCAGTGTGAGGCCGAAACTGCTGAGCTCCTCACAGAGTTGTCTCGGCAAGACAGGTTTGCAGACTTGGACCTTTTCAGCCTGGTTAAGTCAGTGGCGGCAGGCGCTGTCAGAAAATACTCTCCAGAATCGTTATCAGACAGACCGAACAAGCAACCGATCTCTGAAAAGGAAGTCGCGAAAAGGCTGCAGGCAGCCAAATCCAACGCGCGACTCGGTCAACAGCAGCTTTCTGGACTTCTGGAGACCTACCAGAGCACCAAAGTGTCGGCCATCGCCGCCGCCATGGCCAGGGACGTCCTGCAATGCGCGAACACCGCGGCAGCTAACGCGTCACCGGTGACGGTCTCACTAGCCGCCTCTCAGGACATGGACGCCAAACTCCAGGAGCAGGTCGCGACGTTGGAGACCAAGCGGGCCGCCGCACAGGTGCTTGGACGTGAAACAATGTGGTCGGAAGTGTTCCTGAACATCCAGCAGGGGTGCGACGCCCACCTGAGAAAGCTGCACCTGGAGAATCAGTCCAGTTCGTACAGATTCCGCTCGCACGCCGCCTGGCTGGATGGAAAGTATTCCGTCGTGCAGAAGACTCTACAGGAGGACGTACGGGTGGCTTCCGAGAAACTCAAGCAGGCGTTCGACGCGGCGCTCGACAGGGCGGCATCCGAATCAGCCCCGTCGTCGGGAGGAGAGATGTACAGTCTCCGGTTGGTGTCGCATTTCGCGGACTCGGTGTGCAATTTGGCGATTGTGAAGGCAATGTCAGACCATCTGGGCAGCAACGAATCGGAGGGTGCCAAACCTCGACAAGCCAACGCTAGCCTCAGACCAAGTAAGCTGTCCGGCTACCTGCTGGATAAAGCACACGAAGCAGCTTCGAGTGCCAAGGATGTGCGGGGAAAGAACCCGCCGGGCATGCCAACGACTGAGAAATCGGAACAGCACAGGCATGTTGCCATGGCGATCCAGCGGGCGGTACACCAAGCGGAGAGTGAATACCTTTCGATGTACCTGCGTACTGAACAGGAGCGACAGGCTTCAGCCTTCCAACAGGTGATCTATTAACTACTGATCAATTCTAACTTAGAATTTTGTGTTTTGATAGTTGGTTTGATTCCATTGACATTTCCTTTCTTAAGTTGATTTTGTGAATGTTTATAGCATACTACAAAATTTAGATGTTTTAAAAAGTAACCTTTTCCAAATTTTATCCAGTTGCTTGAATAACAGTACCTTGTGCATCTGTGGAATCTTCCCTTCTTTTTACATTATAGTTTTTTTCAGGGCTGTCTCCAAGTTTACATTTTTTTTCCATCCCGATCATTGTTTGGGAGCCCATTGTGGTTAAATCTGTCATTTTAAGCCAACAGAAATACCTTTTTATCAATTTTATGCCAGGAAGTTCAGATACTTTGGACGGATGGGGTGAAATTTTTTCCCGCCCCAA
This sequence comes from Branchiostoma lanceolatum, assembly GCA_035149815.1. Taxonomy (NCBI): domain Eukaryota; kingdom Metazoa; phylum Chordata; class Leptocardii; order Amphioxiformes; family Branchiostomatidae; genus Branchiostoma; species Branchiostoma lanceolatum. Next base: position 2,173,882 of record CM068873.1, read on the forward strand.
CGAGCAAATTTCCGTCCCAGGATGGAACGACGGGTCCTGGAGACAGGCCTGGTTTGTTAACTACACATAGCACAACAAAACAGCAAATGCTTGAGTAAGTCTTTCCTTGTGTATCTGATTACATGGATGTCTAACCCTCACCAACGATTCGGCAGGTGTTCCAGGACGTCCGCAGCTCTCCGTCGGCCCGAACGTTGGAGAGCCTGGCCATCGAACACTCGCGAAACATCATCGACACGCGGGAGAAGTACGAGAGCCTGCTGCAGAGGGAGCGGCAAGAGAGCACCAATCAGATCGCAGGGATGCAGGAAGAGCTGGAGACCCTCAGACAGGTAGGAACAGAGGGGACAACTTTCGTTTCAGAGGTGGGGTTTCAAGTTAAAGGACTGGAGGACTGTAGATGGGGTGGGAGTAGTGTAGATGGGGTGAGGATAAAGTTAAAGTGGCAGGAGAGCACCAATCAGATCGCAGGGATGCAGGAGGAGATGGAGACCCTGAGACAGGTGGGGATGGGTGGGACCACTTGAGATTTAGGGGTGGGGTTTCAAGTTAAAGGACTGGAGGACTGTAGTTGGGATGGGAATAGTGCAGATGGGATGAGGATAAAGTTAAAGTGGCAGGAGAGCACCAATCAGATCGCAGGGATGCAGGAGGAGATGGAGACCCTGAGACAGGTGGTGATGGACGGGACCACTTGAGATTTAGGGGTGGGGTTTTGAGTTAAAGACTGGAGGACTGTAGATGGGATGGGAGTAGTGCAGATGGGGTGAGGATAAAGTTAAAGTGGCAAGAGAGCACCAATCAGATCGCAGGGATGCAGGAGGAGCTGGGGACCCTGAGACAGGTAGGGATGGACGGGACCACTTGAGATTTAGGGGCGGGGTTTCAAGTTAAAGACTGGAGGACTGTAGATGGGATAGGAGTAGTGTAGATGGGGTGAGGATAAAGTTAAAGTGGCAGGAGAGCACCAATCAGATCGCAGGGATGCAGGAAGAGCTGGAGACCCTCAGACAGGTAGGAACAGAGGGGACCACTTTCGTTTCAGAGGTGGGGTTTCAAGTTAAAGGACTGGAGGACTGTAGATGGGGTGGGAGTAGTGTAGATGGGGTGAGGATAAAGTTAAAGTGGCAGGAGAGCACCAATCAGATCGCAGGGATGCAGGAGGAGATGGAGACCCTGAGACAGGTGGGGATGGGTGGGACCACTTGAGAATTAGGGGTGGGGTTTCAAGTTATAGGACTGGAGGACTGTAGATGGGGTGGGAGTAGTGTAGATGGGGTGAGGATAAAGTTAAAGTGGCAGGAGAGCACCAATCAGATCGCAGGGATGCAGGAGGAGATGGAGACCCTGAGACAGGTGGGGATGGGTGGGACCACTTGAGAATTAGGGGTGGGGTTTCAAGTTATAGGACTGGAGGACTGTAGATGGGGTGGGAGTAGTGTAGATGGGGTGAGGATAAAGTTAAAGTGGCAGGAGAGCACCAATCAGATCGCAGGGATGCAGGAGGAGATGGAGACCCTGAGACAGGTGGGGATGGGTGGGACCACTTGAGAATTAGGGGTGGGGTTTCAAGTTATAGGACTGGAGGACTGTAGTTGGGATGGGAATAGTGCAGATGGGATGAGGATAAAGTTAAAGTGGCAGGAGAGCACCAATCAGATCGCAGGGATGCAGGAAGAGCTGGAGACCCTGAGACAGGTGGGGATGGGTGGGACCACTTTTGTTTCAGAGGTGGGGTTTCAAGTTAAAGACTGGAGGACTGTAGATGGGATGGGGGTTGAGTCAGAGCAGCAGGAGAGCACCAATCAGATGGCTGGGATGCAGGAGGAAGCTGGAAACCCTGAGACAGGTGGGGAGGGGGGACCACTCTTGTTTCACTTGACAGGATGACTAGAGATGGGGTGGGGGTTGTGTAGATGGGGTGTGGGTAAATGTTTCCTTGCGATTGAAGGATCCAAAACTTATGTGCAGTAAGCGTTGAAGGTACGTTTTGTTGACGTTTTGTCCCCCCTCCCCTTCCCTTCCCAGACCCAGATGAAGAAGACCCACTGTGACACCTGCACCAGTCCCATCCAGATCGAGGGCAAGTCTGTCTCCGTCGACCAGGAAGTCAAGATACAAGACATGGCATCCAGGTATGTGTAGACACTTAGGACAAATGATGTTGGATAGGGCAATATGGAGTGATGTATGCCCATGGCCGATAAATTACTTCAAAGTAGTTTATTTGAATGTATTCTACCTATTTGTAGACATACAATGTAAGAATTAAGGAAGTGTCTGAGCTGCAAGATGCCCACAAAAAGGTTTAAGACACACAAAGATATGTATTTCATGCAAGCTCTAACTAACATTGATTAGAAGTCAACTTACAAACATTGCTTTGTGGTAATATCTATATTGTTAAGCTGACCCTGTATGTATTTCTTCACCTCTACAAAAGAAAGAGGTGTCTTAGCTTTGTGGTAATATCTATACTGTTTAGCTGACCCTGTATGTATTTCATCACCTGTCAGACATAAGAAGGAGGTGTCCCAGCTCCGGGAGGGGCATCAGAAGGAGCTGGATCAGCTGAAGACGCAGCTGCAGACGTCTCAGGAGGACCTCCAGCGCAAGAACAGGGAGAGCATCGCCGAGGTGGACCAGCTGACGGAGCTCATCGAGACCCTAAAGCACCAGCACGAGGAGGAGGTGGGGGGGCTACGGGACGCGCTCGCCCGGGAGATCGACTCCGCAAGGGAAGAGGTGAGTAGTCATGGCAACCACAAAAGTCATGTAGTCATGGCAACCACATATGTAGTCATGGCAACCACACATGTAGTCATGGCAACCAAACAGTATGAAGAGGAGGTGGGGTACCTCAGGGACGTGCTGGCCAGGGAGATTGACACCGCAAGGGAAGAGGTGAGTAAATAGATAAAACAGTTGAGATAGGTTTGTCCCCATGTTGCTTGGTTGTTCCAGAAGACAGTAGCATTGTTGGGCGTCAGTACGGTAAAGTGTAATGGCCTAGGGTTAGGGTGTTCATTTCACATGTACATGTCTGTTCCCAGGTGACAAGTTTGTTCCAGAAGACAGTATAGCGTACGTAGGCATCAGCACCGTAAAGGGTTATGGCAAGGAGAAGGAGATTAAGACGGGTTACGGTTAAATGTCTGTTTGTCTGTCCCCAGGTGACGCGTTCGTTCCAGAAGACGGTGGCGTCTGTGGGCTGCAGCACGGAGGAGGAGGCCGAGTTCGTGTCGGGCGACGTTCTCCGGGAGCGCCTGGAGGAGCTGGAGCAGGAGTGGGAGGAGAAACTCGCCGCCGCCAAGCAGGCGCACGAGGACGACCTAGAGCAGGTAACCATGGCAACCAGACATGTCTTGGCAACCAAACATGTAGTCATGGCAACCACACATGTGGTCATAGCAACCAGAACCATCATGTAGTCATGGCAAGCACACATGTACATGTAGTCATGGCAAACGCATTTCTAGTCATGGCAAGCACACAGGTAGTCATGGCAACCATGCATGTAGTCATGGTAACTATACTGTTTGCATCTCTAAGGACCAGCAAGATTAAGTCAGACCAAAATCATAAAGAATGTCAAACACTTTGACGATGATCCTTTATTTCTGTCCTGTACATCCTTGTTATTATCATTAACTTTGTTTGGGTCTTTAGAAATGAAGAGGCATAGAGCAATCCTAAGCCCTTTGACAATAATCCTTTTTTTCTGTCCTGTACATCCTTGGTATTATGATCAAATTTGTTTGGGCGTTTAGAAATGAAGAGACATAGAGCAGCCCTTTGACAATAATCCTTATTGTTGTCTGTCCTGTACCAGGTTCGAAACGACATGCTGACAGCCGTGAGGTTCGCCCAGGAAGCAGCCAAGACTGACCAGGAGTCCGAAGAACTCAGGAAAAGGTTGGTGTAATATCCTAAAGTTTTCAAAATGGAGTATACGATCGGTAGAGACGCATTAGGTATGATCACATGAAGGATCCACAAGGCTACAGCTCTACATGGGCGCTTTCTTTCCTTCTGTTATTCTCCCTCCAAGGTATGAGCCTTTCTTGCAAACAAATTGTGGCATCATGTTTATGTAACGGTTAGGGCGTTTGGTCCAGGACACAGTGAATAACAACTCAAAAAGGTTATGGGACTACTTTTACCTACCTTCTTTTTCCCACGGACTGCCAAACTATGGAACTCTCTCGATTACAACTGTTTCCCTCCCGACTACAACCTGTAAGTCTTCAAGACTTAATTAGATGTTCACTGCTATTTTCCAGCATAACCATCCCCGTATTTCATGAACTTAGCTCAATAACAAAGCCATTAAGAAATGAAGAAGACTTGTAAACAAATCTCCATTTTTCCGCCCCCCAAGAGTGCAGGAACTTGAGGAGATCCATTTCCAACACCCTGTCCCAAACACTGTGTGTAACAACCCACTGCCCTCAAAACGGCTATAGAACTATCTTTACATTCGTTGATGAAGGTTAAACATCCAGGTAAAAGGAATGTAAAGATACGCCAAAAATAATTACTCAAGCAACTGGATAAGATTTTGAAACAGTCTGACGAAAGATAGTGGATGCTATCTGAAACGTCTGTTTCAAAATCTTATCGAGTTGCTTGAATTATTATTTTTGGCGTATCTTTACATTCCTTTCTGTAAAACAAATCTCTATTTTCCCGCCCCCCAGAGTGCAGGAACTTGAGGAGGAGATCCACCAGGTGGAGGCTGAGTATGAGGAGGCTCTCAGGAGGCAGAAGGAGGAGTTTGAGCGAGCCTTACACCGCAGCCAGGCTTCAGGTGTGCCCGGCAAGGAGCACAGCAAGAAGTATGAGGAGGAACTCGACAGCATCAAGGTGGGTTTGGCACACAGAACTAGAGAGAACAGGCAACACTATAGATCCAGAAAAACACTCCAAATCGGGAAAACTTTGATTAGTGTGGCATGGTTCGGGAAGAAAACTTGATATTGTAGAGTGTGATAAGAGCATGGTTACATCGGTAGGTCCCAGGGGACTAGTTCAGTTCTGCAGAATTTTGCATTTGAGAGCAGAATTCTGTGCAAAATTCTGGAATCCGCAGAAGCGTTGTAGAATTCTGCACTCCAACTGGACAGCATCAGGTTGAACTAGGTCTGGAACTCACTGAAAGCTTGACATTGGAATAACTGGCTGTTTTTTTTTGTAAGGCCGTGAGTGATCAGGCCCTGAGCTCACTCGAGGACTCCGACAAGCGGATGCTTGACGACATGAAGCGTGTGCACCAACGTTAATATGATTTTTTATTTATTTGTTTGTTAGGCCGTGAGTGATCAGGCCCTGAGCTCGTTAGAAGACTCGCATCAGCGGATGCTTGACGACATGAAGCGCGCTCACCAACGTTAATATAATTGTTTGTTTGTTTGTTAGGCCGTGAGTGACCAGGCCCTGAGCTCACTCGAGGACTCCCACCAGCGGATGCTTGACGACATGAAGCGTGTGCACCAATGTTTATATAACTGTTTATTTTTTGCTTGTTAGGCTGTGAGTGACCAGGCCCTGAGCTCACTCGAGGACTCCAACCAGCGGATGCCTGACAACATGAAATGTGCACACCAACGTTAATGTAACTGTTTGTTTGTTTGTTTGTTAGGCCGTGAGTGATCAGGCCCTGAGCTCGTTAGAAGACTCCCACCAGCGGATGCTTGACGACATGAAGCGCGCCCACCAACGTGAGCTGGAGAAGGTAGAGGAACAGAAGGAAACACTTCTGGCCGAGGAGACTGCAGCAACCATTGCAGGTCGGTGGATTTTGAGTGTTGCTTTCTCTAAAACTCTATTAACTTCTGTACTGTACTATACACACAATGTACATGTAGTCTCCACCAAAGATTTAGTATAACCTACCAGCAAAAGATGCACACAGTAGCAGCTGGCCCGATCAACCTCTGTTTGTCAGTAAAATCAAAATCGCATGCCTCTAGAGCTCTATATACAATGCCACCTAGGAAGAACTGTTATCAATGTCTACTTCTGCTTTTGTCAAGACACTTCGGAGATTGTTGCGGTAGCAGGTTTTTTTTTTCTTTATTTATGTATCTCCTTTTTCTAAATATAAGAATAGTACTCAGAGCTGAAGAGTGTATGGTAAGGACCCACACTATAGCATCTTTGTTGTTTACACTATGATGTTTATTGTTGTTGTTGTTTACTGCAGCTATTGAGGCCATGAAGAAGGCGCACCGAGACGAGCTGGTGAGGGAAGTGGCGAAGGCTCGCATGGAGGCCGGGCAGACGTCGCAGGACCTGGAGGATATTAGACAGGAACACCAGTACGGGACCCTCGGTTTTATTATAATACCAATAAGTTTATTGCAAGTTCTTGCCCGTAGGCTAATTGTAAGTACATGTAACAGGAAAGGGCGGACAGACAATTGGTAAAGATATAGCATGTGACTTTTCTAGTTCTAATACTAACACTAAATTCTATCTTATTTGGGTTTGACTTCTTTTTTCGAGACAGTGGAAGACGAATGCTCCCACTTTTTCTGTAACGTGTGGGTTTTGTGATGTTAACAGGAGAGTAGTTTTCTTTTGTTCTGTAAACATGGAGAAGTTTGGATGGAATTTGGTGGCCTTTTTAAACAGCGCCTTTCTTTCTTGATTGTAGCTTTCTAAACAGCTATTAATCCTGTGGTTGATATATCCCAGGGCTGGAAATACTGGGTGCATAATTATGCACATTTCTGCACCCAAAATTGGAGCTATGCAGTTTTTTTTACTATGGGCGCACCAGTGCCCCTAGATATTTGTAGGGTCGCCTCTGTTTTATTACCTACCACTCTTGGTTTTCTGGAGACCTATTCACCTTTGGTCCTATTCTTTTAGTAAGTAAAAAGGAAAGGGATCTCGAACCAGTTTAGCTCAAATGAACTCAATGAACAGATGAGCTACTCTTCCACTGGTCGTGACAGAGAAGACAGACGCTATGTACAGTATTTACAGGTTCATTGTACCGGGGAAACTCCCCTAGCTCTTTTCGACAAGCACAATGAACAGTGGACCACAGCTTAACGTCCCGTCCTAAGGACTGCGATCTTTAACGGTAGCGTGCATGTCGGGTGAGTGACACAGCCGGGATCGAACCCGGGGCTTCTAGTTCCAGAGGCAAGATCGCTAACCACTGGACTACGCACGCTACGACAAGTACAAGTGTTAGTGACACCTCAGAATAACGTGACATTTAGTGAAACCAGGTCCTATCAAATGATGGAAACATGCAGAATCAAGATAACTACCAAAAAGCAAGAACATTATTGTGCCTATTTCAATACAAGTAAGCCCAATGTCAGTGTTGGCACTGGAATATCCTGCAGTTTCTTCATAATGTGCCAGGTGTCTCTCCTAGAGTGTCTACTTGCCAGACTTTTGTCATATATCAAGTTTTGTCATGTATCAACTTTTGTGTTGTTTATAGGAAGGAAAGACATGGTGTTTTTTTCCAAACAGTGTGGAGAAATCACAGCTTGATAATGTTTTACAGGTTGGATTATATATACAGGAAGGATCAAGTCTCCTAACCCTGAATCGTGTGGAGAAATCACACCTTGATCATGTTTTCGCTCGTGCTGTGTACAGGAAGGAAATCGAAGCCCTAAACCGTGAAGTGGAGGTTCTGTCCAAGCAGTTCTCGGCCAAGTGTGTGGAGAAGTCGCACCTTGATCAGCAGGTGGAGGCGCAGGCTGCGACCATCAAGGAGGTTCAGGGGAAGCTGCAGGACCTGATGCAGCAGAACCAGGAGCTCAGCGCAAGGTGTGCGCTTGTTTGTTTGTTTGTTTGCTTGTTTAATATTTATTTCACAGTTGATCAAAATGAATGCACCTGAGTAATGACAATGTGGGCAATGCCAATGAAAAGTAAATCAAGCAACAGATAAATTCTCTAAAGAGTCAGACATTTCTGAAAGCATCCACTGTCTTTCTTCAATGACTGTGAATTAAAGATACATGTAATGTCTCAAATGCGTGACTCTGAAGAGAATGCTTGATTTATTTTGTATTGTGTAATGTTCTACCAGTCCTGAATGTCTTACCTTCAACGATGCATTCCCGGGTACAGGTTGACAGAAGAGATGAAGCGAGTGCAGCGCCTGGAAAGCGGTGGAACTCGGGAACTGTCGGGTGGGAAGGACAACCCCAACCTGTATGAACTCCAGGTGTCTTTAAGAGTCAAGCAGTCGGAGCTGCAGTACTTAAGACAGGAGGTCGGGTCCTTAAAGGAAGAGCTCAAGTCTGCTAGGAGGGTAAGGAATGTTTAAGAAGTGATTTCTTAGGATTTAGATGTTTTCCTTAAAAGGTCTCAGTGGCATTGTGTTGGTTTAAAGGGTACTGTTTGGTCCTCAGATCCCAGAGGTCCTGGGTTCAAATGCCCTGACATACCACTGAATCAGATGTTATATATGTCCTTGGAAAGACACTTGGGTACCTAACCTAGATTGGGGAGGCAGTGGAGGAGAGTGTTGGGTTCCATTTTCCAGTACCCTGCCCTAGACACAGTGAATAGCAACCTATGGGCTTAAAAAGGCTTTGGAACTATTTTTATCTTTACCCTAAAGAGTCAAGTGCCAAGTTGGTGTTGGGATTGAAGAAGTCAGATTTCCGTACTTGGAAAGGAGATGGGCTCCTTAAAGGAAGAGCCCATGTCTCCAGGATTGTGGGTTATGTTTTCTTAGTATTGGCACTCTCTTCTTAAAGATATGATAAGACATCAGGAAGCCAGAACTTCAGGAAATCCAAAATTGAAGTCGTTAATGAAGGTAAGACCTGAGTCCGGGTTAGCAATATATACAGGTAACTTAATCTCAACAGCAGTATAACTGGATAAAATTCAGAGACCAAGATTGAAGAATTTGCCTAAACTTCTGGTTTCTAGTGTACTACTGTAGTTAAGTTTGTTACTTTCCACTTGAAAGATGTTTTACAAGCTGTGTATCTGCAGTCTGGGTGATACATGTAAGTAATAAGTACATAAACTAAGATGAGTTTTCAGAAAACCCATCAAAGTTATGTACATTTATGTACAGTTATGAGGTGTGGAATAAAAGTAACAGTGTGCGTTTTTATGATTGTTGTAATGTTGTAAATCCCTTGTACATGTAAATGGAAATTGCAAAGCCCAAGCATAACCATCAATGAAAGTTAGACATCCAAGTAATAAGATACACACTACAGAAAGTTACAATGCATAGTCATTGTGTGGAAAGTGTATCATACTTCGAGTTTTAATTTCACAGTTGACAAAACATGAGATGTAATGTGATGAAAATCCCATTCAAACGGAGTGAATGAACTTGACACAGGAACTTTGTGCAAAAACTTTCTCCCTAAATCTACTTTTGTGGCAAATTGAACGTCATCTAACGGAATTATATGTGCTATGAAATGGATATACAGTCATGTATATTACTACTCACGCACACAGTCTAACTGTGATTTTAACTACTGTTACCGTGCACTTTTATGTCAGAAGTAACCTTCCAACAATACGGAGAGATTGGCACACTCATTTAGATCACTGAATTACAAAACTTCACAGTCATCCAGAACAATGTTTGAAAGAGTGGCTCCCAACTTCTTTTTAACAGCTTATCCATTTCAAACAGCAACTCTTTTTCAGGACAGAAGTTTTCAACATACTTCTAAAAAAACTTCTCTCCTATCACGTACCACTTATCTGTATCAAACAGCAAAACTTTGTCAGTACAGAGGTTTTCAACGTAAAAAACTGCTTATGTAAGAAGTTGTCCTGTAGCAAATTGTGCTATGATATCATATATGGGTGTATTAGATTGGTTAAGGTAGTTGAATGTAAAAAAAACATTTTAACAGAGTATGCCAAAAATAATTACTGAAGCAACTGGATAAGATTTTGAAACAGTCAGACGTTTCAGACAGTATCCACTGTCTTTTGTCAGTGACTAACGATAGGACTGAGAACACCAGGTTTTATACCAAGACTCTGAATAGATATGTTAATGAGGTTAAGACAATTTAGGATGTCTTGAAGTTGTCTTTAAAAAGAAGATTAATTCAAGACAAAGATAGGACTGAGAACACCAGGTATAAAACCTGGTGTTCTCAGTCCTATCGTTAGTGGCACTGACAGTGGATGCTGTCTGAAACGTCTGACTGTTTCAAAATTTTATCCAGTTGCATGAGTTATAATTTTTTTGGCGTATCTTATTACCTGGATGTCTAACCTTCATCAACATTCACAGTATAGGTTCTTGTTATGATATGTCCTTGGTGCTGGAATGTTGGCTGCTGTACATTAACATTACATCTACATGTACCTTTGCACCATCATGAAGCAGTTGGTAGACTTTTTTCGCTGACTCCTTACTTTAACAATCACAATGATTTTAATTGCATAGTCATACCCAAAAGGGCTGAATGCAGATACTTGAAGATGATCATTTGAATTCTTGCATCCGTGTTGTAGGTTGTTGTTATGAGATGACCTCAGTGCTGAAATGTTTGCTGCTGTACATAACATCTATCCATGCTGTTTTATTTAATTGCTAATTCTTTGCAATAATTTCTTACTTCAACAATGATCTTTATTGCATATCCCTTCCCCCCTTCCTTCTTTCCCTCCCTCCTTCCTCTCTAGTTTTTCCCGGCCCTAGTACAGAAACGGTTCGGTAGCCTCTGCAATGACCAACACCTTATGTTATATTCCCAAGACTAGTCTGATAAAATAATAGGTTTCCATGGCAACGAAAACAATGTTTTTCACTTTTATTTCAGGACCAGCTTCACCTGGCCGAGAAGCACCAGCGCCTGCAGCTCCCTCTCTCGTTTCCATGGCGACTAAAACAATGTTTTCACTTTTATTTCAGGACCAGCTTCACCTGGCCGAGAAGCACCAGTGCCTGCAGCTCCCTCTCGTTTCCATGGCGACTAAAGCAATGTTTTCACTTTTATTTCAGGACCAGCTTCACCTTGCTGAGAAGCACCAGCGCCTGGTGCTGGAGTACGAGGGCCTGCGCGTCCGGCACGACCGCCAGGTGGCCTCGCTGCGCAGCCAGCTCGACGAGCGTCGCCACGACGACGAACCGGGCGCCGCCAAGAACCTCCCGGAAGTCGTGCCGGAAGAGGAGCCGGTGTTCGTCGGCGCGGCAACGGCATCGTCCGTCAGGTACAGCCCGTCTGCGGGCGCGTCCTCATCCCGTTACACGTCATCAGCAACAGCGCCATCCGCTTACGGTAACGTCCCACCCCACCTCTAACCATCAGCCAGTCAGGCGGCAGCGCTCGGTGTCGCCTTACGGTGGTCACTCAGCAGGAACCAATCAGGAGAGCTCGTCTGGCCGGTTAAGATTACGTCACGGAAAGGTTCAAGTGCTTCTGTCACCAACGACCAGGGCTGTCTCCAGCTTTAAATTTTGTTCTGTCCCTCTCAATATTTGAGAGCCAAACCTTTGATTTTCGTTGTTGAGTCTGTCATCTTAAGCCTACAAAAATGCATCTCTATCAATATCACGTCATAAACTTCCCATTTTTGGAACAGACGGGGTTAAGTTTTTCCCATCCCAAGAAGCAACTTTACGTCCTGGGACGGAGTTCTGGTTCTGGAGAAAGCCCTGCCAGTGACACTAAAATACACCAGTTCCTGATTACAAGCAACTATAATAAATATTTACTTTGATGAAGATTAGACATCCAGATGATAAGATACGCCCAAAACTGCTACTCAAGCAAAAGTTGCTTGAGTAGCTGTTTTGGGCGTATGATATCCCATGTTTACTTTGACGTTGCAAATTGACTTCGCATCAGGAGTCTAGAACTGGAAGTATGATTTGTAAAATTCAATGTTCACTAACATCAGAAGGGTTTAGATTCTTTACAAACGTCTTTGTTCATCAAACAATACTTATGATGGTTGCTTGTAATCAGGAGATGTTGTATTTTAGTGTCAGTGGTGATATAAGCACTTTAAACTGTTCTCCAAATTGAAAATTCGCTGGAAGTTTTGACTGAATCATTCTTAGCTGTCTGATCCAACCACTCTGGACACGTGACTTGCACATCTACATCAGGGGCGCGCCAGCCCTCTCTCAACCGTGTACCTGTACAGGTACAGGTACACGGGTTAAGGTACAGGTCAGGACCTGAACCTGTACCTTAACTACTTGTTCGGAAAATGCTAGTCACATGTGCATAAAGTCTTGTATTTAGAGCGATTGGGTTAAATAGCTGAGAAGAAGAGAGAGATTCAATTTTAAATCCGGCGAGTCCATTTTTTTGAGCGGGAGAGCAGTTTGACCTTTCCATGCAGTAACCGATCAGATGGCATCTCGTTGGTTCGCCTTACATTGGCCACCCGTGCATGCTCTTTTATTTAACTCTCCATAATGCATGATTCAAGTTTATGTAACGTTATGTTTTGCGTTTGTTTTTTATTTTGCATGCTGTGTTTTTGTTTGGTGTGGTGGTTTGGTTTCCATGGTAATACATGGCCACTTTAATTTGCAAGTTAATCAGGTCTGTTTTTTATTATTGATGAGTTTGTTATGGTTGATTAATCAAAGTTTCACTTTAACGAAAAAAAAATCAACCACCTTCTTTGCAGTTCACTTTTATCAAAGTTTGTGGGTTTTTTTTCTGCTTTTGCACATCTTTTGTTTGCTTTGTGGTGCACCTCCAACCACAGCCCCTCCCATGGCCCTGGCACAGTAAACCCCCCCCCCCCCCCCATGCACTCCCTTCACTCAAGTTCACATCACAAGCCACAGAGAACTGTCATCTTTCAACTCGTGCTCTCTCCCTCCCTCCTCTGTCCTCTGCGTGTATGTAGAGAGAATGTTGTTCTGCATTCAGCATCCAGTCTTGTGTTAAGTGTTGGTGTGTGCCGTGTGTGCTGTGTTGTGCCTGTTGGTTCCTCAGTGCTTCTTCTTCTACGTACCTGGACATTGTATCTGAACTTTTTACTGCATCACTTCTTGTTTTTCACTCCTTGGTTTGAAAAAGAGGGAGATACTTAAAAGGGGCGGTCTGAGTGTGTAAGATAAATCCATTTTCAAGAGATTTGTTTGTTACATTATCATTCAAAAGACATTGAATTTGGGCTTATATTCGTCCATTTATGCGGTCCTTACACAATTTTCCTATTGTCTCCGTTTTCATGTCAATTTTCCAGTTTGACTTTGACTTTGGATCCACAATTGGCTTGCCATTCCAGCTATTCTTCCTGTGGTCCTATAACAACAAACTGTGTTGGCTAGCTAGGTCACAGGTACAAAGACAGACATGTATGCCTGTGCTTAAAAAAATTGTCAGAATTTCTCAATGCTCTCTTCTTGTGACGTCTTCGCTAAACTTCTGCCCCGTCAGCATCTCCAATGTCGAGTGTCGCCACTCCTTTTATTCTATATCATCATTCAAGGTCAAAGTGACATGCATGGTCTAACATATTTGACCTTGAACCTTGACCTTTCACAGACATCCAGAGGTCAAAGAGCACACCGGACTTCCTGACAGTGGCGCTTCCGGAAGCTGGCTCGACGACAGAGAGACATTTCTCTGACGACACGGAGCCGATACGTGTCAAGCTGCGCAGGTCAAAGGTCAGTATGGTAGTCAAGTCAGGACAATGTCAAAGGTCACCTTGGTAGTCAGGTCAAGACAAGGTCAGAGGTCAGCAGCTTTTTGAACCCTCAGCATGAAAAATAATTTAGGTAGAAAAGAGGGATTTAGCAAGATGTAGCAAAATGCCAGATGTTTTAAGGGCAGTTTACAGTATAAGGGGCCAGCACTTTGGAATAGACTCTCTGCTGATCAAAGACGATTTACCGGGTTGACGACTTTCAAAAATGGACTGTAGCTAGATATTTCTACTGTTACTTGACCGAAATTGATGTTTTTTAGCTTTATAAAGTAATATGTGTTATACTATGTTCTTGCTTACGTGTATTGTATATGTACGTGTCCAGGGACACCTGAAAAACAGGCCACAGACCTGAGTGTGATTTTTCCCTGGTAAAATGAATTATAAATTTAAAAAAATGAAGTGTTTGACACACACTGCAGTGTGGAATAGTGACGGATATAATTTACCACACATGCTCTGTGCCCAGAGTTAGTTGACATCCACATTGCATTGCAACATCGTGTTGTTTCTTCCTTCTGCTTTTCTCTTGTGATCTTTTCATTATTATTCTATTTTTCACATTTCATTTTCATTTCAATGTGTACATTAAGGACCACCTGGCCGATGTGACCACTTTCTGGTGGTACCTTAGATAATTTTCCCATCGACACAAGCATGGAGAATGACCTGCCTACAGTGACCACCTGTCCAACTAAGTGGTCTTCTTGGACAGGTTTGACTGTATCAAACCTTCCCAGTCTAAAGTAGAGTGGACTCATTCCTCAGTTAACCAGGTCTATCGCACCACAGTCATCCCTCGAGTCAAGCCTTGACTGCGGTGCAATAGTGGCGTCACGGTGGCGTAGTAGCAGGGTGTTTGGCCCCAGAGGTACCGGGTTCGAATCCGGGGTTCCCTGATTTGTCCCGTTGACGTTGTGCCCTTGGGAAAGGCACTTTACACGGCTTTCCCCACTTTACTCAGGTGACAATGAGTACCTCGGATAGGATGTTAAATGGTCCCGTCTATGAGGAGAGCCATACCTCAAGCACGTTAAAGAACCCCACACACACATATCGAAAAGAGTAGGGGTCCTTCCCGGTGTGTGTGGATCATATAAATCTGTCCGGATATGCGGCGGTGTGTTACGCCTTGATGCGGTTTACCGGGTATGCAATACAAACAAACAATAGATGTCGGTTAGTTGAGGAACGAGTCCACTCCACTTCAAGCCTTCCCAGTCTGTTTGTTGCTGTTATTGACGTTCTGTCTGTGTTGTTGTTCTCTCTGTACCTCCACACGCACACAAGGACGAGGAAACAAAAGTTGGCAGAAAGGTAAACAAACACGCTCCAGAGAACGTCAGGATAACACATCTAGAATATGATACCTCCTGAAACCTGATACCTTTATCTGGCCACACAACCTCAATTTCATGGATTACGTTACATCCAAAGTCTAAGCAGACATTAGAAAACAGTTTGTAACTGCAACAGGGAGCTGGAAAAATGTCACAACTCTGTCCCCTACATCTGCTTGGATATTACGTTACGCCTTTGGCTAGCTGAAACAGAAGTGAGGAAAATGGAAACAGGCAAAATGAATGATTGTACACACTGATGTCATCCATAGAATTGATGTTATGTGGCCACAGTGTGCTCCTCCATGCATGGAGAATATTTGGGTTTTAAGTTAAACTAACCACAACTTACTTTCAGACAATTGTATAAAGCACTAAACGTCAGTGTGCCAAGTAACAAGTTAAGGCCACACCAATTTAATTTCTTCGTAAACAGATTTTTTTTTTTTATATCTTAGCATGAGGACATCATTATAACAAAAGGCTGGGGTGAAAACTTGCACCTGACCCTGAAACTGTGTGCACCAAAGTACAAACTTTCCTGTGAGATACTGTTTTCATGTTGATTTTCCAATCTAGCATTTTTTTTTAGAATTCCGTTAAAGCCACTGTCAGGAAAACAGAATCTCAGAGGAAAGTTTGTACTTTGGTGCACACAATTTCAGGGAGTGAACAGGGTCAGGTGCACGTTTACACCCCAGCCTTATTTTTTTTGGCTAAAATTTTTAAAAAAATCCGTTAACCAAGAAATTAAGATGGTGTGGCCTGAGCCTAGTTGAAGACCTCACCGGTTTGTTTTAATTCTAAGGACTGCCGTGAAGACCTAATGTTTGTGAAAATGTACAACGTTTGGAAAGTGTTCATCTTAGAGTCCGCTCCCTCCTTTACTAATACATTGATGGCCCCTCAAGGGGCAACAAGAAGATTCAGTGCAAGTTTAACTTGGAAGTTTCTGTTTGTTTGTTTTTTATGTAGTTCTTAGTAATGGTTCCTAAATTCTAACATACAACAGGGCTGTAGCCATTGCCTATCATTCCGTCATTTGACAGAATTTTCCTGCATATGACAGAAAAATCTTAAGACCATTCTTTCAACCTTTTTGGGCTAAATCGTTGGGTAATGATAAAGAAATTTCCAAATTGGAATAAAGCACATCAAAACAACAGCCTGCAAATTAAACAGTTATGACAGAAATTTGTACACAATGACAAAAAGAATTTTCAGGATTTGTCCGCCATTGGGAATTAGAATGACGGAAAATAAATTCAATCTGGCTAGAGCTCTGACATACTTTATGCTTTTTCTCTTTATTTCTTTTTTTTTCTCTTCCATTTTCGTACACTTGACTGCTAATATTGATGACTCATCATTTTCCCTGCACAGAGTTTGGAGAGAGGACCAAGGTCGGGGCGTGTCGCCGACCGACTCAGGCTGTTCGAGACTCCCTGAACACAACACCCCTACAGTGAACATGGCATAGTCCAGCTCAGCACCTTTCTTACGTTGGGAGAGTCCACTATCATGAAGAAAGAGGGGGGATTGGACCAGTACCAACACTTCCATACCAAGCACTAAACAAGCAGCAGAAAAAGTGACAGTCCAGAAATGATTTTCTGATAATTCCTTTAAGCAACAAAGTCTGCAGCTGAAGGCTGAATGTAATGTTTGGTCTGCCACAATCAAAACAGTGAGCTGACACCAAGAGACCAGGATTTTGCCAAATATAAAAGATGGGACCACTATGCTGCGTTTTACTCACAACGTTCTGCCATACAGTTGGAGGATAGTGCCCAACTACACAGTGAACATCGAAGTGCAACACAATTGTTGTAACTTAATAGTTCTCCCCACTCCCTAGTTGGACTGCCCCTGGCCATACTTCTAGGTAAGATGAGACCAGGCCAAACCTCACCCCTATTCTGACAGTGGTGCAACCCAGCCTAACACTACTCAGCTGTAGGAATAGTCCAAAGTCCTGACATACCGGGGGAGTTCTGAAGCTGACCCGTGCCAAATGAAAAGGAACCTCTACTTGGTGATATACAGACAGAGCCGTTTCTACACACGGAAACGTTGGGGTGTTCCCCAAGGCAGCATACTTGGTCCTCTACCACTCCTGCGGCCTGCACGCAGCAGTAGTCACGGAAACACAAGCCAAACTGTGGTTAATACGAAGTGTATAAGATACTGTCAGATATAGATAGGACTCTCTTATGTAGTTAAAATGCTGCACATCGTAGGACAGTGACATAATTAGGGTGTGCCACAATACGTGGTGTGCGACTGCACTGAGTGTATATATCGGTAGGTGTAGGGATAGAGTATAGATCTGAGCAAACTGCGATAGACACCGGCAAAGCCTCTTTATTTAGAAATATCTCGATCAAGTCTCGATTGCAGCCAAAATTGCAGAATGTTATCCTTAGTACGTATTATTGCAGGTTCTTATAAAAGCATTTGGGCATTGGTTGATTTTTCCTTGCCTTTGTATATTTGCCAGTAGCGGCCAGTTTTTGTGTTACAAAATGAAGCATGGCGACCATCTCAGCCGGAGTTGACAGGATTTAATGAATTTAAAAGTCTTGTGCCAATAGTTTTTACCCTGTTCGCCAATAAGTGGTATCCAGGCCAAATCGCGTGTACGTACGTACGTATGAGGCTGTGTATCTTGCCATATCGTGCTATTATCTAATCATTGTACCATGAAATACATCGTGTCCAAAATTGTATACACATATCCTGTATATAATATACATATATATTATACATATCTATACATATACTAAGATATAAATAGAAAATTGTTAGGTAGGAATGTGAATGGAATAATGTACGCACCATAACTTGTGTATTATTGTATGCTTATATTATTATCTTTTGTACCGATATGAATGGGAGATTCTTGTATATTACTAATGCAGTGTTACCTTATTGACAGCTATTGTAATGATTATTAACTAACCATTGACACAGGGTGCACCAGGATAGGCAACAGGCTGTGTTATAAAATGAATTTTTCGGGTTTGTTGTGACAATCTTGACTCAGTGGATAGCGCCCTCTAGTGACCATAAATCTAAGTGCAGCAAGAGTGAAAAAGCCAAATTACATGCCACTGTTTGCGATAACCTTTTTTAACCTTCTCCCTGCTGCCTTACCCCGCAGCCCGTACAGATTTGGTGCCACGAGAATACCTCAGCACAGAGAAGGTTAAAGCACGGTATATTCTCATTTTTCAACATGTAAGAATGACGACCTGTTCCGTCGTTGTTTGACCATTTCAAGGACCGGCTCGTGCTAAGGAGTCTGTAACTTCTCAGTTTTCGTTACAAGATTTTAGTAAGGTGTAAGAACTGTCACAAATGTGCAACGTCTGATTGTGTATCAGGAGACAAGCCAAAAGCAGTGCAGACGACGATGGTAGCCATAGAGTTAAGATTGTGCGGCCTTCTATTTGGAGGAAACATGTAACCCGGAAGTCTATTTCTCCTAAAAGTTTCGGCTATGTTTTTTTTCTTCATTTTGGTTCTCACAGCTGAACAGAAAATGAGCCAAGTTGAAGACCAAAAACGATTGTAAACATGCCATAGAAAATTTAGACATGAGAAAACCCATGCCATATCAGTCGACCTCCTTGATATGTTTAAGATATGCCATATCAGCCATGTCACATATCGTGTGTCATATATAACCAATATGACATCAGAGCGTTACTGTCACAAATACGCCATATCAGCCCTACATGCATATCATTTTTTGTAACTCCTCTTCAATACCACTCTTAGGTGACCGTTATGCCACCTATGAACGATCACAAATCATTGACTTTTGAGAGGTAATTGGAAGGTATTGGAGGCCAGTAAAAGATCATTGGAGCATTTGTCGGTCATTTGAAGGTCTTGGAAATATTTCAAAGATCTCGGAGGTCATTGGAATATCTTAAAGGTAATTGGAAGGTCTTGGAGGCCAGTAAAAGATCTTTTGAACGTTTGGCGGTCATTTGAAGGTTTTGGAAATCACAGGAAGATTTTTCCAAGATCTTGGAGGTCATTTGAAGGTCTTTAAAAGTTCTTAAAGATGGTGGTGACACCATTGAGTAACCAGCCGTTGTTCTGCCGTGCACCCTGATGACAGACTAGGATGTTGTAGTGTCGAACCGGACTGCCAACCAACCTGTACAAACTACGTGTCAAATGAGAATTTCCCCCAATAAAATCAGCAATGAATATTCAACACTTCGACTGATTCTTGGAAAAGTTTGCAATTGTGCAAAGTTGTTTTTAATTTGATATTCCTAATAATTTAGTAATTAGTTGTTTTTTTGCTGTTGTTCAATGGGTGTCTGATCTTATATTAACTTGCAACTAACATGTAAGTGCCCGTCCACACTGGTGTGTCGCATGAAACGTCCGGAAGTTTTCTCCGTATTTGTTCCTGTTTTGTAGATAGTAATTTGTGAAAATTGTATCTAGTAATGACTGCAGATCGGTCTTGTTACGATGAAAATGTATTTTTTGAGCTTAAAATGACAGATTCAACAATGAAAATTACAAAATCGGCTCCCTAACAACGAGTGGGACGGAAACAAATTAAAGCTGGAGAAAGCCCTGCCGTACATTGACGCACACGTGGTAAAGTACTGAATGATCGATCGGGCTTGTGAGGAAGCCTTGTGACGGAGTAGCTGGTGGGAGGTGGATGCCTGTGACGTCTTTAAGGGCCACGGAAGGTCGACAAGGTCCTTTAGACTGTCTCACTCAATAATGATGATAGTGTCTCACGCGAGAAGTCCGTTTGGACAGATCACTCCTGTGAAAACTGGCGAATGAGTCGACATGAAGCTAGTAACGTCCGTTAACATCAATACGCCAGGTTACATATATCCGCCACATTGATGAAAAACGGTGTGTTTGGAAGATCTCTAGTGCAGCACACACACAGGTATGCACAGTTTAGATATACAGGTCCTGGAGTGTATTATACTGGGTTGGGTTCGAGATCTGTTTGGACGTATCTTTTCAGGATGGCATAATCATACACCCTGGTGGAATTATGTTAGTAAATATTATTGGTGTTCTATCGAATGAGTGTTAACAAGTTAACAAGAATTTCGCGGTAGGGAGAAAATGGAGTGTTCGCGGTGGTTTTGAGTTCGCGTTTGGAACAAAAGCCAAAGGTAGCGCTACAGTCACACAATGGAACGGCTTTTCGCGGTCTTTTTAGGTTCGCGGTAAAGAGTTTACCACCACGAAAACCCCGAACATGAATCCACCGTGAACATTTCTGCATTTACAGTAAGTCGACATGAATCGCGATTGCTCATACGTGTACATGGCTCTGTGTGCGCCCCGTTGAGAAGGTATTTATTAGTTCAAGCCTAAATGGATTAGGCTTGAGCCTTTCGGGTTAAGGCTCCTGGATCTCCGATCCGTTGCTACATGTGTGGTCTCTATTCTCCTGGAATGCGAAAACGCACCGCAGTACTGTGTAGTGATCTGTCAGACTGTCGGCAAATCCCTGTGAGTTTGGACCTGCAAGGAGTTTGATGTTACTGGCGTCTTTACCCGTCCTGGAAGGTCCACGACTGTTTCACGGGGTAGCCATAACAATTTACCAGCAGCGTTGCCTCTAACAAACTTTTGCGTATATGCAAGTGCGTATCAGTTGCGCACGAACATTTTTTGGTTTATGTAAAGTTTGCAGGGAAGAAGTTGTTTTCTACTTTGACCCACAGTTGTGCAGCCTAGTTATCGAGCCTAAGAAATCACTTATTCATTTGCAAACTTAACCTAAACCAGAAACATGTTAATACACAACTCATGCGGACTTGCAAATACGCACAAGTGTGACAGGGCCCTAGAGCGGGTATATCTCACTGGGCTTCGGCACGTTGGCGGCTTCGCTGCGAACTAAAATTGATTTGTGTCATTCTTGACTATAATTGTGTGACTGTGAATATCATGCAAAACGTACAAGTATGAATAAAAAGACAACAAAATGTCATGAAAAGCGTAAAGAGATTAGTTTTTGTCCATAAGATTCGTTCAGCGCTCTGTCAAATCGCCCGGCCGCAGCTTCAGTGTGATACCCGCTTATGTTTATAATAATAACTTTATTGCACAGCAATCGTACAAGGTGCAAAATATGGCATTCACTGGTACATAGATAACATTCTATTAGGCTAATCAGTCTGTCTTATACAACATGGTGTATGCATAGGTTGTCATATGTCATTATGTACTTAAATTTGCTATTCAAGTCCATTGAGATAAATCCTGGTAAATCCGACGATAGCATAGAGTATAGAGAATTACGTAAATCAAAATATTTGGGACATACAATCAAAAAGTAATAAAGCGCGAAGTAACAACGACGTGTATATACATGTAGACCGGTGCCCGCTGCGAGAACGCGTGTGTTCCATCCGCATCCAGGGAGTGATTAAAACTCACCCGGCGTGAAACCTTCGGGTTGAAACTCTGCTGCGTCGTATCTACTTTGTTGGAACACTTCAACTGAGAAGTGATCGACTAGACTGTTTACTTGGAATGGATTTGACCTCGCTGACGTCGTCCTACGTCATCAAAGATCATAGGGGTCCTACAAACTGTTCAGCGGAATACACGTTATGGTTTATCAGAACAACCCTTATGAACAGATTCACTGATGTGAAAAATAAGGAAGTTGAAACAAAACTAGTAGTGGCAGCTATGTGCAAGTATATAGTCGCAAGGAGCATAAAATAGTTTGTGCTCGATCGAGAGAATTTACGTATACGAGTCTCGGAACTTTCAGGTTGAAACTGGATCTCATGTTCTGCGCGGTCTCGAGTCTCCCGTATAGCCGACTTACCCTTGAAAACTACGGAGTGATGGATTGGGCTGGTAAAGGCGCCTTATGACGTAGAAGCTGATGGTAGTTGGAAGTCACTGACGTCCTAACCTAAGTGTACATGTTGATCTATGTGGATCATTAAGAACGTTAGCGTTTTATCGAAAGAGCATTTACAACTTAGGCTTGCAACCTTGATGTCAAAAGTCCTGAATATCGGTACGGGATCTAGTCTCCGTGTATCCTGACGTACACTTATGGAACTAGGGAGTGATGGATTCGGCCGGTAGGACGCCTTATGATCGATTGAATGGTAGTTTGAAGTCGCTGACGTCTGTGTACGCCATAGAAGGCCATCGAAGTCTGACATAATCTTTCAGGGAATAACCTCAGCGATTTAACAGTACAGTCTGTTGGAAAAGAATCACCCATGTGGACACCGACGAAGTTGTTGATACAAAACCAGTAGTGACTGCTAGCTACTTTCACTAAGTAGATCGGTGTCCGCTGTAGGAGCGTTTGTGGCCAGTCGAGAGGAAATTGACAAATTAGGTTTGAAACTTTCAGCTGGAAACGTTTGGATCTCGATTTGTGTCTGGTCTCTATTCCCTCCCGGTAACGGTGGAAATCGGCGAATGAGTCGACTTAAACCTGAATGTACATGTTGATCGATGCGCGCATTAAGAACGTTAGCGTTCGCGTTGTTTCGAAAGAGCGTTTACAAGTTAGGCTTGGAACCTCTGGGTGAAAAGTCATGAATATCGGTTACTGTGCCGCCTCTAGTCTCCGTGTACCCTGACGTACACTTAAGGAACTAGGGAGGGATGGATTCGGCCGGTAGGACGCCTTATGATCGATTGGATAATAAGTTTGAAGTCGCTGACGTCTGTATACGCCATAGAAGGCCATCGAAGTTTGACACACTCTTTCAGGGAATAACCTCAGCGATTTCACAGTACAGTCTGTTTGAACAGACTCACTCATGTCCAAGTTGTTGATACAAAACTAGTAGTGACAGCTACGTACACTAATTAGGTCGATGTCCGCCTTATGAGCATTTGTGGTCTGTCGAGAGGAAATTGACAAATCAGGTTTGAAGCTTTCAGGTTGAAACTTCCTGATTTCGGAAGCCTTTTACGAGTTCCCAGAATGCGACCACATGTAGTACCGTGTGGTGATCGATTAGACTGTTAGCAAAGCCTTGTAATTACAAGTTTGAACCTGAAGCAAGGTTAATGTTGATGACGTCTTTATACGTCATTGAATGTCAGAGAGGTCCTACAAACCGTTTCATGGGATAACCATAGCGATTCACCAGAACAGTCCGCATGAACAGACTCACTCATGCCAAATTCGGTGTTTCAAGACGGACTTGCTATTCAAAGTTACTCTCCAAGCAGATGTTGGTGGGGAAGACTGTGACCTTTCTATGATATGATATGATATGAAAGTTAGGTCACAATTTTCCCCACCAACCTCTGCTTGGAGAGTGATTCAAAGTGACAGAAATCAAAGTTTACAAATTACAGACTCACTCATATAAACATTGACAAGGGAGTTTATCCGTCCTCTTATGAAAAGTTCTCCCGACTTCCGTGGCAGGTATTTGATCGCCGTGATCGATATGAACTTGTACGTCAGATAAACCTACATGCGGCGCCGATACAAATGTATGCCTGGAGCTCAGTCAGGTCCTGCATGTGCTGGGTGCTACAATGGTTCGGGGTGCTTAAAGTGCAGACAGATAAATCTCAGCTCGCTCTAAGACTAACAAGAGAAAAACGCATAGCGTCAGCTGCGTAGATAGCTGTGTGCCTTAGCAAGCATTTGTGTCGAGCAGAGGGAGTAGTAGCGAGTCATCTGAGGGAGGTCAGGTTAAAGGTCATGGGTGTTCAATTGGAAAGTGGTCCCGACTTCCAGGATAGGCACTTTTGTAGCGCCAAAAAGCCATCGACATCACTCTAATCTACCCACGCCACGGGAACTCTTGTACCTGTACATTAAACAACGCTTCAGACGCCGCCGATACAAATGTATGTCAGGAGGTCAGGTGGGTCCTACATAGGGTCACTGTTGGAAAGGTTCATAGTACTTAAAATGTAGACAGATTCATCGTAGTTCGCTCTAAAGAGAAATTTTCACAGATTTATCAAATGATATTTGACCATAAAAGTTTCCCCAAAGCGCGAAGCTACGCCTAGCGTAGTTAGGTATGTGCCGTAGGGAACGTTTGTGTTCTACTGAGAGAGTATTTGAACGTCATCTATGGCAGTTATGCCCCCCCCCCCCCCTTGTACTAGGGTGGCGCTCTGGCCACATGCTCTGTGACCTAAGATTATACAGTGCTCGACAAATTTCATAGATGAAAAAAAAAATGTATACATATATACCACATCAGGTTACCACTTGCCGATGTAGGTTATTAATGTTGGTAGATTTGAGTTGTTTTAGTACAATACGACCCCGGTATCGGTCCGGATTGTTACAGATCTGAGGTTCCAGATCCCGTTGCTCCTGTCCGGATACGTCAGGATCCGAGGCCATTTCGTGCAGTGATAGGAAAGTGCCCTTGCATTCCCGCAAAGGTCCGTCTATTGCGCATAGAAATGATTGATACAATGTTAGCGAGCCCGCAGGATCCCATTGACCCGTACATCCCATAAGTCTCTTGTTTACGTCTGATAGCGGTAGTTTTAGGACAGGCTCAGTGACTCGTCGCAGAACTATGGTTTAACTGATAGGCGAAGTCTCGGAGGTTACCGATAACGGTCCAGATTTATCAGAGAAAATTTGACAAAGAAGTCAGCGCGACGCTGGTAATGACGGCTATGTGGATGGACCTGTACCGACACCATTCTTTAGAGTAGTCCCCAGCAGACAAGCGTGACAGGTTCAGGTTAAAGGTCAGGAGGTCAATTGCTTCCCGGGGAAGTGTATAGCTAGTGGTCGCCACGCGGTGTCGATTTAAATCCTTACAAAAGCTTCGCACTCAAGTTTGTAGGACAAGACTTTGATGCCGCCACAGTCCCTTTTAACAGATTGGCCGGATGGAATCTGGTCAATAACTTCCATCGGTACAAAGCGAGTAGATGATATTTACATTGTTGGATCTACCATGCGATGTCCTTTCAATTCACAGTAATCGAGTAAACGTCCAGCCAAGGCAAAGGCTCTTACGTGCAAGACTTGACAATGTACAAGCGATCGGATAGGAGATCAGCATGACGCTGGTAGTGACAGCTATGCGGATGGACCTATACCGGAGGACCCGACTCTATCCTTTAGAGTATTTAATACCAGCTGACAACCGAGACAGGTTCAGGTTAAAGTTCCTGGAGTTCGATTTCTTTCCCAAGACGCTTGCACTTAACAGTTGTCGCCACAAGGTGATCGACTTTATAGTTGGAGACACGAAATCTTCATACTCAAGTTTGAAGGATAATACTTTGATGCCACCCTTTCAACAGATTCGCTGGGTGGAATTTGGCGAATAGCTTGCAATGGTACAAAACGGGTCGATGCTAACAAGTTGATGCTCCTGGAGTTAAATTTCTTTCCCGATACGGTTACACTCAACAGTTGTCTCTGGCAATGATCGATTGAACTTCTAGCTGGAGACAAAAACCTCCGTACTCGAGTTTGCATATACTGAGACTTTGATGCTGCGACTTTCCCCTTTTAACAGATTTGCTGGATGGAATCTGATGAATAACTTGCATCGGTACAAAACGAGTCGATGCTATCTGCAAGGTAAAAGGTGCGTGTATCAGTGTTGCACTTGATTGCATTGCTCGTTCTACCACATGATGTCATTCGGAACCGCCGCGATCGATTAAAGGTTTAGTTTAGCTAAGGCAAGGGATGTATAATTGACAATGTACAAGCGGTCTGATAGGAAGTCAGCGTGACACTGGTAGTGGCAGCCTTGCAGGCCGCCGTGTTCCACGGGGACTTGTCACCAGCCTTTAGAGTATTTACCGGCTCACAACCCAGACAGGTAGACTTAAAATGTCCTGGACAGTTATTGGTTTCTCGAGAAGATTACACGTCATAGTTGTCGCCACGTAGTGATCGATTTGGCTTCTAGCTCGAGATATCATACTCAAGTTTGTAGGATAAGACTTTAATGCCGCCTTTTTAACAGATGCACTGGAGGGAATACGGTGAATGGCTTTCATTAGTACAGAGCGAAACGATGAGATATTTTGAAAGCGACGTGCAATAATCACTGTTTAACTCATCTACATTGTTGAATATACCTTGCTATGTCCGTCGGATCCACAGGAATTGATTAAACGCCCAGCCAAGGCAAAGGCTTTTACTTGCAAGCGGTCGGATAGGAATTTAGCATGGCGCTGGTAGTGGCAGCCTTGCAGCCCGGTGTGTTCCAAAGGGACTCCCCCCATCCTTTAGAGTATTTACCGACTCACAACCGTGACAGGTTCACTCGAAGGGCTCTGGAATCTATTTCTTTCCCGTGACGCTTACACTTTACAGTTGTCGCCACGCAGTGATCGATTGAACTTGTAGCAGGAGACGTTAAGCTTCGTTGTCGAGGTTACATGATGAGACTTAAACGCTTCAAAGCCCATTTTAAAAGGTTTCCACGGTGGCAGCAGGGGTTGGATTAGTACAAAGCTAGAGAATGCTATCCGTTAAAAACTGCGTGAAGCACTGCTGCACTCAATCGCACACGCATATCGTTAGCTCCGCTAAGCGATGTCATTCGAAATCGCGATGATCGATCGAACGTTTAGCAAACTGAAGGGAAAAGATTTACATCGAGATGGCAGTGAAATGGGTGCCCTTGATAAATGTTGTAATAAAGAATTCTTAATCTTTTTCCTTTATTCACATTTATTTTGAGTATCAGTCAAAAAGCACAATTGCTTATATGAAGCCTTCTTCTCAACAATATAGATATTAACCAACAGTAACACACAATGTCAACATGAATAAAAAATGTTTAAATTTAAAGAAAAATGAACGTAAACAAGACAAGCTGGTGATCTCTCAATCACAAGAATCTACCTGCACAGTGAATGAAAGTGTGGACTACATCGAACATGTTACTGTTTTGTAAATGTGAAAGTGACATGGACCGTCGTATCAGAAAAGACTGACTTAATGTACTGTCATCAAGTTGCCATCATCATCATCATCATCAAATAATAATGATGTTTTATTGGTCGGGAATTACCCGTGCAATGGCAGCCAGTGCTGAATTGATGCAGGGTTTACAATAACATAATACAGAACAGATTCATATTTGCTCCACATCAAGTTGCTGCAGTTCTACTATATTGGAAAGAGATGATAACAGGGTACTTTACCGGCTTCTATAAAGTCTACAGTGCACACACCAATAAGTTATGACAGATGCGGTTGCGATTCGACCATTTAGCCGAGCTACGGGAGATCCGGAACCTGTCAGTCTGATGGCACCGCAGCAGCCGCTGATGTTCCTTGAGGTCAATGAGGTTCCAAAGGTCAAGACGTCAAATATGGCCCGAAGACGTTGACGGCGGTTTTCTGCTGAGTCAGCGGGGTAATGAGATAAGGAAAGTGAATGGAGACCGATGTGGGAGGTAAGTCGATAACCGGGAAGTCCCGTCAACGGTTCCAGAGCTGTCAGACCGAGATAACAGGGCAGGGTTAAGGACCCCGTGCTAGACGGTGAAGGTCGGCTGGTCTGAAAGACATCCAGAGCATTTTATGAGGCTTGAAACCGGAATTCGAAAAAATCCAATCTCTAGACATTTCTACACATGGTAAGTTTCAATAACACAATACCATGACATATCGATATCAAAGGAGCAAAGACACGATGTCGTTGTGTGGTGAGAACTGATAGAATATCCAAGCCCTAATAGACTGATTCTGACTGTCCATCACAATTAGCGGTTCGACCAATGAGAGAGTGACTGCATTTCCGTCAAACATTTGCATTTTTATGTTTTAATTTTGCATTTCTACGTTTTGACGGAGTTTGGCGGGGCTATGGTATCGGTCTATTTACACTAGGTGCGTGAAACTAAAAGATCACCATGTAGCTTATTTTTTGCGTCGCTTTTGAGCACTTTTGCTAAGAAATCCGCACGCAAATGTGGTAAACAGTGGCATTAAATGTCATAAAGATTATAGCAACTAGAATATTTTCAATCTCATAAAATGCTCTGGATGTCTTCAACATCCTAACAGATGTCAGGATCCGGCTCATCCTCGGTGTTTAACCGTCTAGCATTTCGCTCTCTTTCCTGGTAATGTATTTTTTAACGGTTCGCCTTTTACAGGGAATGAAGGTTTTTGGTATATATACGTGGTTTTTATTTCTTTGCTTGTGGTTTAATGGCTAGAAATGCTTATGGCATAACTCAGGATCCAAGGGAGAGATTTCTATGAACGTCTGTAATGTTTTTTACTGATTTGTTATGATTTGTCATGCAATGTAATGGGCTCCCTTGGAAATCAGTTACATTGTTAACTGAAGGGACCACCCTAAAGATTAATAAATAAATGAATCGTCCTCTAACGGCTTCCATTGGTACTACAGAACGTCCGTGTATTATAACCGCAAGTTTTCTCAGATCGGACGACTTTTCACACTTGACTTCTTCTTATGAGAAGACCGTTGACACAGACCCTATCTGAAGTCTTACCAAGAGCTTTACTATTCGTAAGCCCCCGGAAAGGTCAGGAGGTCATGGCGTATCCATCAAAGATCTTGATTCCGCCGAAAAACACCGCGCGGCCGCAGCTGGTCCGTCCGCCCGATGCGCGAGTCAGTGAGTCGTGAGGGAATAATGAGGAGGTGCGGGGACCTTGTTACTCCCGCCCGGCGTGTTGTGAACATCTACTGACAGCTGCGGCGGTACTGCGCTATAGCCTGACTTAATGGTAGTAGTAGTAAATGGTTTATTGATTAAAAAAAACACATGAGAAAGAACGGCATTGCAGTATAGAGACTGAATCGCGCCGCAGCTTACAATAACGTATACAGTATTAAAAGTCGACACGACCAGAGTACTATGTACAACAAACGTAACAGTTCATACGTCCAAATAATCGTTGACTAAGCTAGATTTCAGTTCGACATTACTACTACTAAAAGCAAGGTTTATCCGGATTGCTATAGCCTCACGAAGCTTTCCACGAAATCGTCTTCCGGGAGGGACGTAAAACGGGGGTCCCGTGCTCGAGGAGGTGCCTCGAACACGTTGAACAGCCTCATTACCCTACACATTGGGTACCTGCCTGTGGCACTGGCTGCAAATACACCTGATATTATTATTATTATTATTATGTCCAGCCGGAATAACAGATCAGAGTTTTTGTCCGCCAAGAAGTTGCGCCAGCGCAGGTTTGGCACTCGTGGTGTATCGTTTAGTACCCCTGGCTTGAGAGTACTGGAGTGAGTTCCTCAGCAGCCTGCCGTGCTGTTCTCCCCGAGTCGGGGGTAGCCAGGAACAGAAACGCGGCGAGTGACTCACTTTGTTAGCAAAGTTCAGGCAGAGTTCGTGTCTGCGGTCAGCCAGCTTCTCGCAGTCCGTCAACAAGTCAGGCCGCTGGAAGTCCGATGTGTTGTAAACATTTGCTGACAGCCGCATTTGTGGCGGCGCGGCACTCATAATAGCCCGAATAACGCTATGGTCACCATTTGAAAATGGGGCCTGGCTGGCTAGTTTAAGTTTTTGCCATTTGGGGCGTGGCCTCTACATGGACATGTATAGGCAGCACGTATTCAGAACGTAATGCGCATATTTTGCCTTTCCACCTCTGCTTGAGGATTCATTTGCGTCCTCTCAAATTGAATCGAATCTTAAAAGAGCCAAAAGCTTGTCCACTGCACTTTCCGCCGAGACTTAGTTACGGTAACGCTTCGGTCTCATTTCCAATCCGGGGCCCGGCCGGGCTGTTTGCTAAAACGATAGATAAAAAAGATACATATGTTTACATTTGCGATCTTTAAAAAAATTAGTATCTTTCTATCAAAAGACAGAGTTTCTTATTGCATCTCGAGAGGGAAGCTGGAGAAGCATCGAGGTAAGTGGGGAACTTTATGTTTGGATTAATTTCTTATTGCTCTTTACGTTTTGTCAACTATTACAATTTAAGTTTGTTATTCTTGGTTCAGTATTTTAGTTTTGGTGTATCCTTAACTCGTTAAAAAGGCACGCATCTTTTGTTTTTCAGACTGGACTAGCTGTCCTTACTTTTTATGTAGTTTATTGTTCATCATGTAAATTTGTGTTTATCTGTATCTGTATATTTTCTTGAATAAAAAAAATAAAAAAAGATACACATCAAGAAAATACACAATATATGTTTGGACGTAATTCCTTTACGCTTTATGTCTTTTATATCATATTACAGTGAGTGTAGGAGCCCCGGTAGAAAAAGGATGGCATCCAGGCTAAGTTTTCGTTCCCACAATCTGGCCGACCGGGCCCCGCTTTGGAAATGGGACCGAAGTGGAGAGTAATTTCATTTCAATCATTCCTCGCGGCGCGGTGTTGCTGGGGGATGAGTGACGGGACGTATTATCTCCGGCTCGGTGATGGAAACGGGCTCCGTTAATGGATCCTGTCAGGAATTAAGAGAAGGATTTCTGGAGAAGGCAGAGTAATCATCATCGTCAGGGGGTCGATAAGGAGCGACGAAGATGAGGCTAAATATAACCTGCAGCACGACTGCACACTTAGCAACGACAAAAACAACTCTTAATGGATTTATTGGAGGTACATGTTTTAACCTTTGGACTGAAGTGGGTCGATTTCTGTCACGCCTACTGAATAAACAATCAGAAAGTGTACTCTTTGAAGCGTCCCCCTTCATACTCGGGGAAACATTGCTTTTACCAAAAACCCGCGAATAGAAACACATCTTGAAAGAGCCAGTAGCTTCCACCTCTGATGTTTTATCCCGCCAGCTTGAACGTATCCAAAAGCGCGCCCTTAGAATGATTCTTGGATCTAGCTACATTTCCTATACTGATGCACTCTCCAGACTCGACATATGTACGTTGGCAGCAAGAAGAGAAACCCTATGTCTCAAATTCGCTAAGTCCCTATTGAATTCAAAAACATTTCGACCCTGGCTACCTCCAAGTCGTGAATCAGTCCACAATAAGGGCTTAAAGGAGAGGTTACAGCTACCATTCCTTTCACAAGATCAGACAGATACAAACGTAGAGCTATTCCATACTTAACCCAACTACTGAACACCAATTTGTAAGGTGTAATCTGTTATATATGCTACTGTTGGTTGTACAATTGGTCTTTTGTATATATTTTCCGATTGTTTGAGTGTGCTCTTTTGTACTTTTAATTTCAAGACTGCGTAATTCAGCCGGTTTACTTGAAAGAAGGTAACATTGGCTGCAACGCTGTTTTAATTTCTGTATGTGTCAATTCCTGAATAAAACAATTATATATGTTCATAATCAGGAAAACATTACTTTTACCAAAAAACGCGAATCGAAACACATCTTCAAAGAGCCAGAAGCTTGTCGACTGCCCTTCATATCGATCATCAGAGCAGTATCTGTCTTTCGGTTTTCTTCGGAGAGTCAGTCCAAATCTTCCAGTAAGATACGCCAAAAATAATTACTCAAGCAACTGGATAAAATTTTGAAACAGTCATACGTTTCAGACAGCATCCGCTGTCTTTCGTCAGTGACTAACGATAGGACTGAGAACACCAGGTTTTATACCAAAACTCTGAATAGGTATGTAAATGAGGTTAAGACAATTTAGGATGTCTTAAAGTAGTCTTTAAAAGAAGATTAAAGAAGAAGATCTTCCAGTAAAAGTTTATTTGTTTATCAGAATTCACCACGCATGAGGATGAGTGAGAGAAGAACAGGTGTCACCTTTTCCGGCTCTCACCACAGAAACCCATACATCAAATGTAGTTGAGCATTATGAACTGTACAATTATAAAATAACATAACCAATAGCCCACTAGATAATAGTAATAAGGCATATTGCGCACAACTACACAAAAACATAATAAAACGCTAAATAAACATATTGCAAAATTTCAGTGCTGCACTAGTGGCACTAGTTTAAAGCCGGCGTCACAATTCATGCGAGCGTCGGCCGACTTTGTAGATCGCCCGAAGCTCGCCGAATTTCAAAACTGCCCAAGCGTTGACCGTATTTTCTAATGAAAATCTCGAACAACGTCCGTCGAACCTAAAAACTAAAAATCTCCATGAGATGGTACTATCTCTTGGACATGGACGAAGTCAGTATCGACTAACCTGGTAAAAGGCCAATATTTGGATCAACTTTTATTTCTGAAAATGCCCGAAGCACGCGTAATCGACGGGACGTCGGCCGAAAATGCGCATTTGAAGCTCGCCAACACGTCGGCCGAGCTGAATTTCTTATTTGTGACGGGGGCTTAACAACACTACCGCGGTCTCAAAGCAAGACACGTAGCATATATATATCTACAGGCAGACGTCCATGTACAGGGAGTGATTTCATTTCAATCATGATACTAACATCCGACTCGTAAGGACACACCTGTGGTTATGCTAGGGTCACATTTTCCTGCCGGGGCCCGGCCGGGCTGTTTGCGGAAACGAAAAATCAAAACGTATATCACTAAATATGTAAAAGCTATGCCCTGAATTTCTTTTTGGTGTGTTTTGTGTTTTTGTTGTCTTTTGTATCATAGTTTTCGATCCCAAAGACTGCCCGGCCGGGCCCCGGATTGGAAATTTGACCCTAGCATTACAGTAGCTACGAAAGCTCTCAGAAGCAGAGCGACTGCCCGTCAGTGTCTGCCTTCTGGGGTTTTGTCAGAGAATAAAGTACATCGTCCTTCATGTTTCACTTAAAGCATTGTCCTTGCTCTAACAGAGTTATCGTAACGATCGCGGAGAAAGCTATTGGAATCGGGAAGACCGTTCTCTAGATGCTGCTTTCCGGTTTTCTTCAGAGAGCCAGTTCAAATCATCCTTCGCGTTTCACTTCAGGGAAATGATTGAAGTGAATCATGAAGAAATACTTTACAGGGGCTTTAGATTCATCTCAATGCCAGTCACAGTCAGTGCGTCACCACACAAATGTGTAAGTCATGAAGGTGTTGCGAGGTCTTTGTGACGATGAAACAGGTTTCAGATGTGAGATTGATCTCAATGCCAGTCACAGTCAGTGCGTCACCACACAAATATGTAAAGCCCCTGTCACACTTGTGCGTATTTTCGAGTGCGCATGAGTTCCGCAGTAATCTTTTTTTGGTTTAAGTATGAATTTTGCAGGGAGGAAGTTGTTTTCTACTTTGACCCACCGTTGAGCAGTCTATTTATCAAAACAAAGAAATTACTACCAAAAACATGTTAATACGCAAGTCATGCGGACTTGTATATACGAACAAGTGTGACAGGGCCCTAAGTCATGAAGGTGTTGCGAGGTCTTTGTGACGATAAAGAAGGTTTTAGATGCGAGATGTGAGATTGATCTCAATGTGAGCCACGACCACGCAAATATGTAAGACATGAAGGTGTTACGAGGCCTTTGTGACGATTATGAAGGTCTCCAAACCTTCCCAACTCCGGCTCATCCCAATGCGGATCGCGCGCGGTGCGTCACCACAAATCCCATCACAGTCTCATCAACGCATCTCCCCTCAAACTAACTTCGTTTCCCCGCCAAGTTCTCGGATCTGCCTAGCCGTGAGACTGGGCCTGTCATCCGACCGGATTTGGAAGAATGAATTGCCTTATTTATAGAGTTTGAAGCGCCATCCATCTATCGTAAGTCCGAGGACAAACGGTCTGCATGGAAATCAGAACAAATTGCTGACTGCATGCCTAAATAGGGTATCTTTACAGACCCTAAAAGACCATGAAATTGACACTTTTCTGTTGTTAGTTAAGTCTTACGTTAAGAATAGTGCTCTATTACGGCACTTAACTGAGGTTTCCTGTAGTCTCACTACGTTATGACCAAGGCTAGTTCTGCAGCCTTGTCTGTATGTAATACATGCTATCGAACCGAACGGTACATCGGATATAACTAATGGGTTGCCGCGTCTGCCCAAAGTGCTGTGTTCCTAATTAGTTGGCAATTTACGTCAGAAGCGCAGGATGCATGGCGATGCAGGGATTCGGTGCTCCCGAGGTCTTCTCTCCGTAAATCCGGCGGGATCCGGCGGCCAGCCTAAGTTATGTCTTCGCCGTGCATACTTATTTAAGAAAATAGCTGGAACCAACTTGTTCTACTTGTTTCATGTTATTATTATCTTTTTAATTGAAATTGCAACGCAGCAGTATATAGGTCACCCAGGCAGCGTGGCTGATGTTGGGTACCATCTAACATACAGCGAGACATTCACATATACAATAACGCCTTAGATAAAGATACTTATAATATGACAAATGCTTTATTAGAAATTGCAACAATAAAATACACAGTGGAACGCCAGGCAGACAAGCTGATGTTGCGGACCACTCAAATATCACTTTGTGCTTAACATTAATAACTTATCAGTTTAGACTATGTATTTGGTTTGCTGTTAGATTTGATCGTGTTCTCTCATTAGGTAGTTAAATTTCTGCAAAGTGTACAATGGAAGACAAGGGCTTCACATGTTCCTGTCTACTTCTTAGGGCCATGTCACACTTGTGCGTATATTGAAGTGCGTATATTGAAGTACGCATGAGTTCCGCAGTAACATTTTTTTGTTGAAGTAAATTTTTCGGGGAGGACGTTGTTTTCTACTTTGACCCACCGTTGAGCAGTCAAGTAATCAAACCAAAGAAATTACTACTTCGGCTGCAAACTTAACCTCAACCAAAAACATGTCAAAACGCAACTCATGCGGGCTTGTATATACGCACAAGTGTGGCAGGGGCTTCATGGTTTCACAAGTTAACATCTACTAACACAACTACTAACACGTCCAAACAGATCTCCAACCCAACGTCACCCAGTCTCATGCAGTCCTGTATATCGTAACTGTACATACCTAGGGGGGGGGGGGGTGCAGTAGAGATCTCTCAAGCCCACTAAGCTTTCCCGGCCCACCCTCCCACTGCACCCGAAAACCGACCCCGCCCCACTCTCCGCTGTAAACCCAAGCTCTACTGGGTAGCTAACACGAGGCGATGTCTATATCTATATCTATACCTATATCTATATTTGTGTACCACGACGTGTTTAAAGCACGTGTGTTTGCACGAAGCAGTCACGAGCAGTTACGTCTGTGACATCAGAGCCAGTTATGTTGTTTGTCTGAGCAGATGTCAAGGCACTGGTAGCTAGTATACACATTGGAAGCCAATGAGCTCACATTAAGATGCCCGATCGCATTTGCGAGAGAGAGAGACTGAGAGACTGAGAGAGAGAGACTGAGAGAGAGAGACTGAGAGAGAGAGACTGAGAGAGAGAGACTGAGAGAGACAGAGAGGGAGAGAAAGAGAGAGGGAGAGAAAGAGAGAGACTGAGAGAGAGAGAGAGAGAGAGGGGGAGAGAGAGAGAGAGAGAGAGAGAGAGAGAGAGGGAGAGAGAGAGATGGTTTATTCAATATTTAAAAAAAAAACTCGCAGTACAGGTGCTGAATTGCGGCTTTTGTCCTACATATTTCATCAGAACGTTACAAATTTCCAATCACCACGCCCTTTCTACAGTATAAGAGACATGGTCAGGAGTACGTGCCACGTGTATGCCGTGTTGACTGGCCCTGAGGCTTCCTAGTGCAGTAATAAACTAACGCGGCGCGATGTCTACATCTATATTTGTGTTCCACGACTTTCTAAAACCGCGCGTGTTTTCGCGACGCTGTCAGGCGAAGGTACGCCTGTTAGGGCCGATTATTTTACGTTGCTGTTGTCTGCACAGTAGACGGGAGGCATGGAAGATATTTGTAGGGACAACACAGTCGACTTGTTATTCACAGTCGACACCCAGGATGCTAAAAGTGAGACTGATAATAACATCACCATGACGTCTCCGCTGGGCTTGAACGCCAGAAAAGCACACGTGTTCGTAGACGCTGCTGTATCCATTGTCATCTAGGACTTAAAGGAAACCCAAGCAATCTTAGGGTCCGAAGAATTGGATTTTGAAAGTCAGTTTATTTAGTCATTTCTATACATGATTGGTTCAAACAACACAATCACAATGTAGAGTGACGTCCATGATTAAAAAAGACGACATTGTTGTGATGTGAGAACTCACAGAAAATGCGCAACTCATGCACACTTGAATGTACGCACAAGTGTGACAGGGCCCTAATGTACAGGACGCATGAATATGACTGCTCTCATCTGAAGGATGGGGATACTAGAAAGACATTACAAAGACGAAGTATAGCATCTACTCACACGGTGCATCTTGTAGACACACTTACGCTACACAACGTAATACTTGAATGAAGACCTTCCTGGTGGCTTCATGCAACTGCGTGCCTGAATGTTACTGCTCTCATCTGTAGGATTAGGAATTACTGAGGATAGTAAAAACAAAAGAAAGACTAAGTATGGCATCTACTCACACGGTGCATCTTGTAGACACACTTACGCTACACAACGTAATACTTGAATGAAGACCTTTCTTTTGGATTCATACAAAAAACAGACTGACTGTGGCTGATAGTGTACGAAAACGTAAATATACAAAATATATCAGTTATACTCAAGTCAAGTCAAGCTTATACTCAAGTCAAGTCAATATTGAGCTGTGTTACAGTAGTAGTTCGGCTTCTTTCATGAAAAGAAAAACATAGAGCCGTTAATTTGTTTTCCCGCGAGTAACTTATCAATAGAGTGAGAACATTTTTACCAATGCACATAGCAGGTGTCCAGCGTACTTTCCCCACGAAAGACCGCACTGACAGGCTCTCTTTAGCCCCCCTCTCACTGGACCCGCGGCACGCTGGCGGCGTCGCTGCGGCCTAAACTGGATTTGTGTTACCCTTGACTTTATAATGGGAATATCATTCAAAACGTACAAGTATGATCAAAAAGACAACAAAACACACAAAGCTTCACAAGATTCGTTTTTTGTCGATGAAATTCGTTGACTGCTTTGTCAATTCTGCAATTTTGCTGGTACAATGCCGCGACGTGAGATGCATAACCATAAGGACTTTTCCGCCACTTTTGAGCTCCGCCATTATGCGCAATTTTCATTCGCGTGCAGGCCCGAAGGTCATATTCGGCAATATCGCAGGGTGCTTTGACCAAAAAAGGCACAGCAGTTAAAATGAGTTTTTTTTTCTAGGCCGTAACTATGATTCAGACCTTTTAGACTGACTGAAATTGATGTATATACATATAGATATATAATTCAACCGCACACTTTTCAGTAAACTACATAATAACTTTCCCTAAAATAAAGTACTGTAAATGCAGAAATGTTGGCGGGGATTTTATTACGCGGTAGGGAAGGAAATAGAGTGTCCGCGACACCGGCGGTTTTGAGTTCGCGTTTGAAACAATAGTAGCGCTACAGTCTATAAATGAAACCGCTTTTTGCGTTGGTTTTATTAAGTTCGTAGTAACGAGTTCACCGCGAAAAACGCGAACATAAAAACACCGCGAACATTTCTGCGTTTACAGTAATACGTACACATAATTCCCATGAAATTCAAACAAACTACCTAATATCGTAGTCTTTAGCGGTGCATATCCTAACTGACTTTCCGACCAAATTCGAACTGCGCAATTATGTACAACCTTCATTCCGGTACAGAACTAACCGCCGTATTTGGTAAGGGCGTTTTGACCGAAAAAGACACAGCAGTTAAAAGGACTGCCTTTCTAGACCGCGTTAAACTTTGTTATTCAACCGCAAACTGACTCAGTGAAGTAACGCACACGTGCAAAGAATCCAGATGACTTTCGACGAAACTACTATTTGATCTCGTAATTTTTAGAGTTACACAATATTCGGACGGACTTTTCCGCCTCTTTCGAGCCATTACTCTGTACATTCCCATTCCCATGCAGCGCAGAAGCCTGAGAAGGCCATAATCGGCATTTTCACCGGGTGCTTTGACCGAAAAAGGCACAGCAGCTAATAAACTCCCTTTCTACACCATGAACTACCTCCGCCTTAAGTGGCCTGGTAAAGTTCCATGAAATAGCATACACGTGCCAAGAATCCATAAAACTTACAAAACACCAATTTGTAAGGTGTAATCTGTTACATATGCTACTGTTGGTACATTTTGTCTTTTGTATATATTTTCCGATTGCTTGAGTGTGCTCTTTTGTACTTTTGATTTTAATTCAGCCGGTTAACGTTAAAGAAGGTAACATTGGCTGCAATGCTGTTTTGATTTCTGTATGTGTCAATTCCTGAACAAACCATTTATATATCCATATAATCAAAGTCAACCTGGCCTAATATAGATATATGGGTACGCGGAATTGTACGTCTCCCTCGGGATCCTATTACCGGTGTGAGGCCGGAAATCGAGCCGACCTCGGCCGCCTTAAGTCAAGGGTCGATGCTAATTACAAAGCAGTGTTAAATAAAGTGTCCCACACATCTTGATAAGATGCGTAGGGGAGGCGTCCATCTCCATTCTTAGCCCTTGGGCCACACAAGTGCAAGTCACTACAGCAGGGGGCTGGTCCGCTGGTAGTGGTGACTGTGTTTAACTTCCATATTCTTTCCCAAATGCTGAGTGCTAAGTGCAGAGAAAGCAGTATGTACCATTTTTAAAGTCTCTGGTATGTATATAGAACATTTTGGATTTTAGAATTTTGGGATTTTATTAGAATTGCAACAGCGCAATACACGTAGGACACAGGCTGAGTGAGCTATTACTGATGTCGTGACCCACCCACATATTATAGCCGTTTTTTTACACTTGGCTAGAGTGGGGAAAGTCATGTTAAGTGCCTTTTTCCCAAGGGCACAAGATCGGTGGCGTCAGGGGATTCGAACGCGGGACCCTTGGGTTCTGGACCGAAAACCCTGCCGTTACGCCACACTGACCCCTACATAGAACATTACCCGTGCATGAGGAGAAACGTGACTCCGCGCGAGGCAATCTTTGTATGCTTGTCGAAAGTCCTTGTGCGTATATACAAGCCCGCATGAGTTGCGTATTTACATGTTTTTGGTCAAGATTGAGTTGTCAGCCCAAGAAGTCATTTCCTTGGTTCCATAACTAGGCTGCACGACGGTGGGTCAACGCAGAAAACAACGTCATCCCCGCAAACTTTCCTTAAACCTATAGCTAAGAAATATTAATGCGCAAGTCATGCGCACTTGAATATACGCACAAGTGTGACAGAGCCCTAACGCCATGGACAACCGTTCTGGGTAGACAAAAGTCCTTCTTTTCCGTGAAAATACTGTCCCAATCTGTGGCCTTTTTGGGATAGACAGCACAGGTAGAGTCTAAGCTCTTTCATTTCGGTCACAATTTGTTTAGTTCAGCAGTTAAGTTGGCGTAAGGACACTTGTGAGTTGTTGGGTCCTTACGGTCCTGAGCGGATGTATACAGGAGAAAAATGGGGTCAAAGGTTGGGTTTCTGCACTACTTCGTTTTTCTGGGAGTTCGAGCTGGTCAATGAATAGCCTTTTTTCTTTCGAGTTTTATAATGAATGAAAGACCTTTATTGTGCGTTCATGCCCCGAGGGGCTAGGTACAGGTCGTCTAACTTAACACATGGAACATACAAGGACATAAATACAACAATACAAGCCGTAAACATATAGAGTAAACAAAAAGTGTTATTAAACTAAGCTAGTCCAGTAGTGTCGACTTCTTCTCGCTTCTTTGTACATGTGTAAATGTATGAACAGACAATATTTATAATACAAGGATTATCCAGGCGTAATGAAAATATGAATTTGTCTGTTGCATTAAGATGTTCGAAATATGGGAATTTTTCTTTAATAAGGTTGAAAAGTACACTTCTTTCGCTATCGTATAATTTACAATCTAGGACGAAATGTTGCTCATCTTCTACTCGATTCAAATTACAATGTTGACAAAGTCTATGTTGTAGAGTCCTTGTCAACTTTGTAATTTAATAATAAAACATATCCTTTTTACTTTTAGATGCAGCGGAATTTCAAGATTGAAATTTGGGTT
The DNA here is from genome assembly GCA_035149815.1 of Branchiostoma lanceolatum. Lineage (NCBI taxonomy): Eukaryota > Metazoa > Chordata > Leptocardii > Amphioxiformes > Branchiostomatidae > Branchiostoma > Branchiostoma lanceolatum. Next base: position 2,213,776 of record CM068873.1, read on the forward strand.
AGTATTTTTTTTGAAGCCTTGTTTTAGTGTATTTTAACATGCTTCCCTATATATACGGAAAGCTGTCACTGTAGCATCTGCCCTTCTCACAAACCGTACCAATAAACTCGTGTGATGCAAAATGAATCTAGCAACTGGATAACATCTCTATCGAGTCAGACTTTTCAAGTGGAATCCACTATCTTAGGTAAAACTATGTTAGCTATGACAGAGCATTAGAACAGCTGTCACTCACTCCCCTGTACCTGAGACGCCGTAATCTGTGCATGAAATTTGCTGTCGATCTCTAAATCCCCCACCTTCTCTAGTTGGCTCCCTCCGAAACGGGGAAGCGTTCACAGTAGAGATCTAAGGTCAAAGGACAAATTCACACAGTTCAGCTGCAGAACTTCCAGATTCAAGAACACCACATTAACTTTTAGCGTAGAGTTATTGAATGATTTGTAGTTCTTGACTCAAGTGTATAGTTTTTGAATGTAGTGTTGAATTATGGTAAAACTTGTATGAGCAATTGAATGAATCTTAGAATTTAGGAAATGTTTTGTCCCATACCCCAATTCAGCCGGGAAAGGCTGCAATGGTATGTGTTTGTTAGCGAATAAACCAGTCATTATCATTATCTTTCATCTGAGGCTGACAAGCCCGAGAATAACCAGGTAGAAACGGCGCCAAACGTGTGGGATACAATATAAAACTAGCAACTCTTATCCGTCTACCGATGGGAGGAGGTAACGTCACAGCAACTGTTCAAACTAACGGCACCAGGGGGAAGATGAATAACATACATACGTACATTCTAAAAGCCTAGGGCAGCCCTTTATCTCATGACCAATTGTCACCAGGAGGGCGCAAGGCACAAAAGAAACATAATGTACTACTCATATATTTCCGTTTTAGAGATATAAAAATCGTGCTTTTTACATCTTATCTCTATAAGAAAACAGTCCCGAAGTGCATACTATAATCATACAAATAATTGTGCAATACAAAATAAATCAAGAAAGCTGGATAAAAGTCAGAGTCAGACTTTTCAGGTACAGTGCCTCTCATTTTGCCACCTAGGGTTAATGGACTACTCATTATTGCATAAAACACACTGACAAATGGCAAATAAGCGGATTCTACTGTAACATCCACTATCTTTCATCAGTGAGTGAAAAGCCTGAGAATGTACAATTAAGATACATATATGCTCAGTCACTAATCAAAGATCTTGTCTGAAACCCACGGCTCCAAACAGAATCTAGCCATCTGCTTGATTTATATTGTGATTTAGGATTCAAGATTATATCCGTGACAGTTTGCTTTTGTTTGATGTTATTTTAGCTGCTGAACATATAAATAGAATTCAGATGCATACATAAAAATACAATCATGTCAGTGAAAAGTCAGCCGGGTTCATAAAAATGAGGCTTTTGGGGTAAGATAGAATGTATTGAGTTAAAACTGATCATAAACTTCCACCAAAGATGCAAACCCAAACTATCACGTATTACGTGACGAGCAGGTCCAGGGAGCTCATGGGGGTGTTTCATGGGACTGCTTGTCGGACTTTTCACGTGGGCGTAGACGCAGTGAAATAAACTAGTTTAACCTCGAAAAGACAATAAAGGCAGTTAGGGCCCTGTCACACTTGTGCGCATATTCAAGTGCGCGTGAGTTCCGCAGTAACATTTTTGGTTTTAAGTAAATTTTGCGCGGAGGAAGTTGTTTTCTACTTTGATCCACCGTTGAGCAGTCTGGTTATCAAACCAAAGAAATTACTTCTTCGGCTGCAAACTTAACCTAAACCAAAAACATGTTAATACATAACTCATGCGGGTTTGTGAATACGCACAAGTGTGACAGGGGCTTTACACTTTCCTGCTCATCGTATGCTTGTGTTAACCCGATGTACGTTCTCGTTTGAAGCGGTGCAGATGGAAATGACAACCCTTTTAAAACTCCCAGTAGATAAGAAAGAGCTGTCTTCTTCTGATGTGTCGTTACGTGAACGACTGATGCTAGAATTTGATCTTTGAAGTTCTGGTCCACCGCTTTTGTTTATGCAGTAAATGATCCCATCGTACCGTTGTGTAACCAATTCCGTCAGGGCGGTGACCTCGTTGCGACCTATAATTTGACAGAACGCTAAAAGAAATTCATAATTAAAAAAAACGAATCATTTTACGCTTTTGTTGTCTTTCAGTCACGCTTTGATATTTTGCATGATATTCTAATTGTGAAATCAATGGTTACACAAATACAATTTGGGTCGCAGCGAGAGCCAGCGCGCCGTTTAGTGGAATGTTATCCAGTAGTCCGCTGATTGCTAAACCCAGATCTGGTTTAATTACGTGTGAAAGCAGGGCCATTTTCGCGTGAAAGGTTACTATACATAGCAGTAATAGCCGTCCGTGGGTGAGAGGTCATCATGGACAAGCGGCAGAGTTCATTGACCCCGAGGGACTGCTGGAATTAATAGGGACGACTATCTAGGTTGTGTCAAAAGAATAATAGATGATGGTAACATTTAGTGTAGATTCATGCTCTCTCTCGATCTCTCTCTCTCCCTCTCTCTCTCTCTCTCCCTCTCTCTCCCCCCTTCTCTCTCTCTCTCCCTCTCCCTCTCCCTCTCTCTCTCTCTCTCTCCCTCTATCCATCCATCTCTCTCTCTATCTCTTTCTCTCTCCCTCCATCCATCTCTCTCTCCATCTCTCTATCTCTCTATCTCTCTATCTCTCTATCTCTCTATCTCTCTCTCCCTCTCTCTCCCCCTCTCTCTCTATCTCCCTCTCTCTATCTCTCTATCTCTGTCTCTATATATATGGTAATGTTTAATATACATGTTGAGATGGATTTCTTTGAAACGCATACCGTACGAAAAATAATTTGTTTTCAGAACTAGAACTACTGACTGACTGATTGACGTTGCGCAAAGAACCCCCGACTCAAGAGCTCTCAATCGTCTTGCGTTTGTACAAAGCGCAGCAAATGAACTCATGAACCCCCGGGGCTATCTCACTAAGTTTGAAGTAGTGCGGCCGGAACAGGCCGATCCTTATTGAACCGAGCCTGCGCCAAGAAAGATCCGTCTTCTTAAGATAAGGCTCTTCTTGGCTGATTGAGTCTTTGAAGTCTCACTAATACCGCATCAGCAACCCATGACTATCTCGTATACAGAAATCCTGACTAAGCCTTGAGCGCACTCAGAAAGAGATACGCTGGTGTGATATGTCAGTACCTGTTGAAATGTGAGCCCGCTAACGTCTTTCCCGTGAAATCGCACCGTGAACCCGAGTAACCTCGCGGTATCTGGGTCGCAGGGAGGAAACTCACAGAAACCTTTCAGGTTAATGACATGCTCAAAGCGACACTCTCAGTGTTTGAAAGAATCTCTGAAGGAAGAAAGCGGCTTTCGGAAGCTCGGATGTGTCTTCTCCGTCCCCGACATGCAGCAGAAATGAGTGGAGTATAGTCCTTCTAATGCTAGGGTCACATTTTCAAGCCCGTGCCCGGCCGGGCTGTTTGCAAAAACGAAAAATAAAAAAAATGCATATCAAGAAAATACACAATTCATAGTCAGTAGTAGTTTTTAAAAATTGTTGTGTCTTTTGTTGTCTTTTATATCATATGTTTCGTTCCCGCAAGCTACCCGACCGGGCCCCGCTTTGGAAATGTGACCTGAGCATAAAGCTTCGGAAAAAGGGGCCCCGCCGAGTACTTTACGGGCTGTTCACTTTCGAGCGTGACCCCTACGTAACTCCGTGAGACACCCTGTAGCTGTCGGGCCATTTTGCGGGCCCGGTCGGGCCCCGAGGTGACTTTAACCTGGACTTAACATCAACCCGGATCCGGTAACAAATAGACGCCGTGAGCTAATCGTGCGGACACCGAGAGATACCCTTTCGGTTCCTGGCAGTCCACCGGGACAAATTTGTGGCTTCGGGGCCCGGCTGGGACTACACTCCTTACTGGCACCGGTGCATATGTGGCAGCAGCATAACACCGTTACCGGCACCGCTTCGCCACCGTTTTGCCATAAAAGGAGAGGAACATTAACGTGATTTTATGGCCCATGTGCCAGAAATAAAGACATAACTTACTGCAGTGGATGTGAGTAAAATTGCTGCTGAAAGCCGCACGTTTACGCGGCGGTTTAGACACGGATCCCTGCAGCTCATTTATAACCTCTTTAAGAGCTGCCCATATCTTAAGGAAACTTAACGACCACCTGCCTTTCCGGTCTTTATGTTGTAGCGACTTCAGGAGTGCTTTTAAAGTTCAGAGGTATATCGAAGAAAGAAACAAACAAGCTTTACATAAACACGGTATGGGTGCTGCGACGAGACAAAACAAGGTGATATCATCAATGAATATTAAATCTTGATCATACAAATGATACTGAATATATTTATTGATATTGGTGTCACCCGTGACTTCATAATTAGAATTTCACGCAAAATGTACACGTTTGACTGAAAAGGCAACAAAACAAACGCACAGAGCAAGATTCGCTTTTTTATCTATGAAACCGTTGAGCGCTCTGTCCGCAGTAACATTTTTTGGGTTAAAGTAAATTTTGCGGGGAGGAAGTTGTTTTCTACTTTGACCCACCGTTGAGCATTACTTCTTCGGCTGCAAACTTAACCAAAACCAAAACATGTTGATACGCAGCTCATGCGGGTATGTATATACGCACAAGTGTGACAGGGGCTTTAAATTGCTGGTGCGTACCTGCGACGTTGATGTGTAAGTGCCGAAAGGCGGTTTTACCATTAGACCACAACAGATGATGATAAGGCTAAATGCCAAGCCTGCCTGCCTTTTATCAGCCCTTATATATCAAATGAAAGGATCAGGCTGAGTTCGCGCCGTGCATCTAATCTCAGGTAACTCATCCAATCTCCCAGAGCGTATCCTGCCTCCGGGTCCACTTTTGGAGCAATAAACCCGTATCTCCGTACGAACGTCACTCACAGCACGGCGCTGCGGCCGCAGAGGGACCAAAGATTTGACATATAACTGTGACGAGTGACAAAGAACGGGTTCTGTGCTTTGTTGTCTTTTAAATCCTTATTTTACATCTTGCATGATATTGGAATTATGAAATCAAGGGTTACACGTATCCAATTTTGGTCTAAGCGAGATCGCAGTATAATCGCCATTTTTGGAAAGGGAGGCCTAAAGCCCCCCCTCTCACTGGACCCGCAGCACGCTGGCGGTGTCGCTGCGTCCTAAACTGGATTCTTGTCACCCTTGACTTTATAATGGGAATATCATTCAAAACGTACAAGTATGACCAAAAAGACAACAAAACACACAAAGCTTAAAAAGAGGTAATTCGTCGAGTGCTTTGTCAGTTCGATCGGCCGCAGCGACGCCGCCAGCGTGCCGCTGGTCCAGTGAGAGGCTTAAGCGACCAAAGATTTGAGAGAACGCTCAACGTATGTCGTTGATAAAGAACAGTTTTTTTTTAACGGTTTCTGTTTTTGGTTGTCTTTTGAATCGTAATTATACATCCTGCATCATTACGAAATTGATGGTCACCACAACTGCAATGTTGTCGGTCGCGCAGCCATTGCCGCCCGGAGGAAAGTGGGCTGAGACACGGAACGTCCCGCAGCCGTGCTCGGCATGTTAACTACCGGTACATCGCTTCCCATCCGCGTGGGTCCATCAGAAGGGTTCTGAGGCAGCTCATTGGTTAACAGCTCGGCACCAGGCGTGGTCTCGTGGGAGCCGGCTGTAAGTAACAGGCCGGCGAGTTTTGTAGACGTTCGTTAGAAGGCGTCACACAGAAGGAAAATAGCTCGCTCCTCGAGTCTTTCTTCGTGCTCTAGATGATATTAGTGGCGGCAATGCTGCCGGTGTCTTCTCAAACTAGGACCGGCCGATGTTCGCAAGTCACCACCCGATGAAAATTACGCTCGACTCTTAGGACATTGTGAAATTGGGCGGCCTTCTGGTTATTTTAGCCGAAGGTTGTTTACATCGTAACACCGCTTTACCGACATTGTCTCACTGCCAGTAGCCGCTGTTGGGTAGTAGCAGTTGTAGTCCATTGTGTTCTGCTGCTGCAGTGGTCTGGACAGCTAGCTGCAATCAGTCTTTCTCCAGATCTCACCGCTGCTGGGCACAGGCAGGAAAGTCTCCGGCACCTGTTCTGAAAGCAGAGATGGAGGACAACGACAGCTCTCCCGACAACTTCACCTGGGTGAACGACACCGCGCCGCTGCCGGACGTGGACGGGGGGTTCACGGAGTCGTTCCGCGTGGCCCTGTCCGTCGTGCTCGGCACGGTGTTCGCCGTGGGGGTGACCGGCAACCTGGTGACGATCCTGTGGATAGCGCTCCGCGGGCAGCCCAGCAACACCATGCGGACGTACGTGCTGAGCCTCTCCGCCGCCGACCTCGCCTACCTCCTCGGCGGGCCCTTCTACCTCAGCTCCTTTATGCTGCAGCCCAAGTGGGTGAGTAACGTCTCTTTCCCTTCAACAGAAAACCACTCTTTGTTCTCTAAGGGGACATTTACGTCTTTAACTACCCAACGCTCATCATCAGTCGACGTGCTTTTTACGCACCGTCGGGGTTCTACCGCCCCTTAAGGGTGGCAAACCCTTTCGTTGGCTAATCCAAGACGGGGATGCGCCAGGTCTCCCGTCCGGGTGAATGGTGTAAATCACCCTATGGCTGATACGAGATGGAGGTTCGCCAGGCCCCCATCCGGGTGATTTCTACCCTACGCCAGGAGTGAGAATTGGCCTTTGTCATGCCATCTGATAGGCGCTTGCTGCTAGCTTGCCTTTCTTCTCAAACATACAACACATTCAGAAGCACAAAACCTACAGAAAACAAATGATTAGGCCCGTATTTGAACCGAGAACCGGTATTCCTAAAACTATTCACGGCCCCTGCTACCCAACTCTTATTTGATTCAGGAGGTTGTAAGATGTTTAGATCATAGTATAGATCACAGTGTAAGCATCTTGGATGCTTTTGTTTGTTTGTTTGTACATTGTATGTGCCTTTATTAAGCAAGTGCATGATAAGGTCTTACAGTTTGTTTGATATGTGGCATTGTGTGGCGTGTACGTAATTTCAACAGGCCCTGGGTTCGATCCCCTCACATGCCCCAATATTGTGCTCTTGTGAAAGTCCCTTGACACGACTTTGCTCACTTGACGGCCGAGTGACGTCCATCGGGCCTCTCGGCTATTCTGTCTCAAGTGTGTCCTATTCATCCTTCTCAATCCGTCCAAAGCATCTGGTCCAGACCAAAGACCACATTGGTTCCTCAAAATGACAGCCACCGAAATAGCACCTGTGCTAACCAATATTTTCCAACACTCGCTAGACACAGGAGAAATTCCCAAAGACTGGAGGGATGCAAATATATGTACCATTTTTAAAAAGGCAGATAGAGCGGTCCCCGGCAACTACCGACCTGTTTCACTGACCTGTATATCCTGCAAACTACTTGAACACATTATCCATAGCCATGTCATGAAGCACTTAGAAAGTTACAACATATTGACTGACTACCAACATGGATTCAATATTATTGCTGGCGACTCACACAGGTTTGGTGGGCCAATGTGCCAAGAGCTGCACGTTTGGCACCAAGAACAGTAATTTTTTCCCGATTGATTGAAAGGCTGACTGATGTTTTCTATGTTGTCAAATTGACGAATGGTTCGGCTGCTGATAGTTTGTTTGATTGATTGATTGTATATCATTATATTTAAAGAGAGTTCGGCTTCTGGTTAATTGTAAGCCCAGACATACTGACTCTGCTGGTAGTTCGGATGATTGATTGACTGATTTTTATACATCATTTTATCAAGGTCATAAACGTCAGTGCAGGCAAGAGGGAAATGGACTGATTGATGTTTTTTATTTTGCCATATTAACGTAGAGTTTGGTTACCGTCTGACTGTGAGCGGGTCTCTACTGGTAGTTTGTTGATTGATTGGTATATTTCCTAGGAGTTATGGAGAGTTTGGCAGATTGTTGGTCTGTGGTGTTGTGTGGCGTAATGGATAGAACATCCGACTGTCAAACAAGGGGACCCCAGTTCGCACCCGAGCTGCCCCTAGACATGTCTGAACATGCGCCCCGACGTTGTGCCCCTGGGAAAGGCACTTAACATAAATTCCCTCACTTCACTCAGGTGTAAATGAGTACCTAGCTCTTCTAGGGTTAGGGACGTCCCTCGGATAGGACGTTAAATGGAGGTCCCGTGTTTGGGGAGAGCCACACCCCGCGCACGTTAAAGAACCCACCACATCTTTCGAAAAAGAGTAGGGGCATGCCCCGGTGTGCGATGGTCCAAAAACCTTACAACCTGGATTGACCCGATACATGTCAATAATTGCCGGTTTGTCGGCAGATGGATATAGGTGGTCAGGAAGAAGAAGAACATCCTGACGTTGATTGGTACATTTCTATATTCCCAGATTTACGGAGTGTTCGGCTGCCGGCAGATTGCAGGTCTGGACATCCTGACGCTGTTGGTACTTTGGTCTATTGATTGATTGATTGATTGATTGATCGATTAATCATATATTCCCAGATCTACGGAGAGTTCGGCTGCCGGCTTACCTTGAGTTTGGACATCCTGACTCTGCTGGTAGTTTGGTTCATCGATTGATTGATTGATTGATTGATTGATTGTATTCCAAGATCTACGGATATTTCGGCTGCCGACTGGTCGCAATTCAGAACATCCTGACTCGATTGATTGATTGATTAAACGATTTATTAATTGATCGATTGATTATCCTTTACCAGATCTACGGAGAGTTCGGGTGCCGACTGATCTTGAGTTTGGACATCCTGACTCTGCTGGTAGTTTGCTCGATAGATTGATTAATTAATTGATTGATTGATTGATTGATCGATTGGTTGATTGATTGATTGATTATCCACTCCCAGATCTACGGAGAGTTCGGCTGCCGGCTGATCGTGAGTCTGGACGTCCTGACCCTGCTGGCCAGCATCCTGACGCTGACTGTGACCAGTGTGGACCGGTTCCTGGCCGTGGTCTACCCCATCAAGACTCTGGGCTGTCGGTCCGTCAACAGCGCCAGGTGGGATCTGTTTGATTGTTTGCTTGTTTGTTTTGAATAACCGGTGTGCGTCGGTGTGGCGCAACGGTTAGAGCGATGGAGTCAGAACCAATAGGTCCCGGGTTTGATACCCAGTATGGCCCGACGTTGTGCCCTTGTAAAAGGCACTTTACAAGATATTCCTACCATGACGGTGGAGTGACGCCCACCGAGCTTCTTCGGGTAATCTGTCGAAAAGTGTGCCACAAAACACACTATACGGAATTAGTTGCCGATGTGCCAACATCTAGCACATTTTGCCACCAAGAACCGTTATGCTTTGAATAACCGGTGACCCCCCCACAGGCGAAGTACACAAGTTTGGTACAATACGTACAAGCTGCGCAGTCCTTTCATTTGATAGTGACTTTGACATGTACGTAGTTTCGACCGTTCTGATACCACACAGAACAATGGTTGAATGAAACCCGTTGTCAACAGGAATTATTCATTAGGTAGATTACAGTAGAGGTCCCCAAGAGGAAGATGGGAAGACCAGATCTTCGATAGACTCCAAGGGCTGGGGGGCACCAGAAACGATTGGAGGGTCTAAGCCGAGAATAGTTCAGCCTGCCGAGCCCTATGCGTGTTGGTAGTCGCCATGCATCAGGCACTGATTGATTGATAGCAGTAGTAAGAAAATACCCATGGGTCCCCTTCGCTCCAGACACTAAGTCTTCTCTAGACAGCAAGCCGTCTCGTGGTTTGTACGAGAAGCTAAGTACCACCAGCAGGCGTTCCGCACGTGCATTGGAGAGGTCGGAAACGTGCAGCAAGTGTTGACTTACTATAACCGGCATCGACAGCTTGCCATGGGCGACTTCTTCTCAAGTGGGTTTGGAAATCTGTGTTGAGAAAACCAACGGGAAAACTAAACTCAGCCTACGACTTTACGATTCTTACACCTGTACACCGTGGGCGACTCCTTCTTAAGTGGGTTTTGGAAATCGGTGTTGAGAAAACCAACGGGAAAACAAGACTCAGCCTACGACCTTGCGTGTCTTACACCGTGGGCGACTTCTTCTCAAGTGGGTTTGGAAATCGGTGTTGAGAAAACCAACGGGAAAACAAGACTCAGCCTACGACCTTGCGTGTCTTACACCGTGGGCGACTTCTTCTCAAGTGGGTTTGGAAATCGGTGTTGTGACCGCCCACGGGAAAGCCAAATTCAGCCCACGACTTTGTGATTCTCACACCATATTGATAGCCACTAGCTCCGACAGAGACTGATGTACGCTTCTGTTCTTATTTTTTCATTAGTGATGTTATCTCTTTAATGGAAACCAGATACAAAAATCAATGTTAACTTCTTGCCTTATCGCTATTTTGAAGTCGTTAATAGCATTGAAAAAACACCTTCAACCCAGGATACATCTTATCAACTCATCTATCCCTTAGTCTATCTATTTCACCGTTAGGGCTGTCTACACTCTGGGGGCTGTCTCGGCTGTCTTTACATGTTTTTCATAGTGTTTCGCTTGGTGTAATGTCGGCCCATTATCTAATAATCAAGGGTTAATGACCGCTTATGTCTTGGTGTATATGGTGTCATAACGCCTGGTCATTTGCTATAACCACCTCATAAAACCGGTTTTATTCGGTGGTTATAGCACATGACCAGGCGTTATGACACCATATACACCTCGGGGCTGGTCATTTACCCTAGGCTTAATCATCCTCCCATCTTTTCCGTTGCCTACCCCTCTTTCTCCCTTCCTGGACGGTTGCTTGTATTATAGTTTTGGCTAGTCCCGATTACCGTAACACGAGGCCGTACCACTTCAGTTTTCTTTTCTTTTCTTTGGTTAGGAGGTCTTCGCACGGATCGATGTTTTATTTGAGTCTATTCCATACTTAGAGGCATCATATATATATGGCCTCCGTCGGTCAGTATTGACCATGGTAAAATCCTAATTCACAACAGCCCTACAGCATCATTATTCATCATAAAAGGATCCTCTAGATAATGTTGTTCCGGCTTCTCCATTATATCGATATTTGCGTAGTGAGATGACACGTTTGCGGACTGTGCTTAAGATACACGGTTGGATCACGAACTGTTTGTTGAGCCGGAAATGTCGTGACGTGTCGGCACTACCCGGCCAGATGTGGTGTGTTTGTGTTCACACTTGCCTAATCTCAACGGTATTCAGATATTATATAGGTCTCATGATGTACGATGTGTGTAAAGAAGTTAATTACAATCGTGCTTCAGAGGGGAAAGTAATTTTCTAATGTTAATGTTACAATTGCAATTTCCATCGAAACAAAATCTACCAATCCGACCATGGACAGTCTCCATATTCGTAATCACGATGAAGGAGTAGATACCTCTAAAAATTAACACATTTAGCCATTTTGTCCTCGATTAAAGTATAACTTGAAGCCCTGCTTTTTATCGATGGAATTTTGCTTGCGACGAAGATATCAAAAGAATTTTCTATGTTTTCCGCGTTATTTTCCATCTTCATTTTTCGTACACGAACTACCAGCGTATTTTGGAGGATCCATTTGTGAGAGAATGGACGAAGTCATACATACATGTTCATCTATTGACGTATTTCTGTGAATATTGCAGAAGATCGAGTGACCTGTGGTCTAACTCAAACCGGATACCGCACAGTCAGGCGAATCTGCCAGGACAATCTGTTCAGCCTTATTGAAAGCTTTCAATCTCCGCTTCCCTCTCATCTGGTTGTTCTCCGGTCAATGGTGCACACCCGCCTGTTCGCATGTTGTGAATGTGAAGATGATGCAAGGTACCCTGCAGGCGTCTGCAGCAATACGAGCAATGCGGAGCAGCTGGCCGGTATTATAGAGGGCTTCCGGGTCAATGAGCAAGGTTAGGTTTTACTTCTGGGTCATCCGGCACTCCGTGACCCTGTTGACCTTTCCGGGAATAGCGCAGATTGGCTCGTCTCTGCCCGCCCAATCAGAAGTCCTTATGGCAGACCCGGAGACGAGATGAAACACCTATTGTATTTTATAGTTTTTTTCCGACAACGTCTTCGAATACGTCGTTCTGTCGGAAAGAATACTGCATTTCCCAAGCAAAGACGTCGTTGATAAGTTTTTGATCGTGGCCATGGTTTTGAAGACAATCTAGAATTTACTTTCCAATTAAATCGATTTGTACGTCTCACCCACTCATTCATTCTCTTACTCACTCACTCACTCTCTTACCACTCACCCACCCACTCACTCACTCACTCACTCACTCACTCACTCACTCACTCAATCACTCACTCAGTAACTCACTCACTCACTCACTCACTCATTCACTCATTCACTCTCTCCATCTATCTCTTTCTCTTCGGTCTGCCTTTCTCTGTCTGTTACTCTCACTTCCCCCACCTATGCCGTCATGTCCATTCAGACATTAGCCTCCCCGTATCTACTTGAACATCACCTCACATAAGCGACGCCCGAGGAACGTACGTAATTGCTGCGGCGGGTAATCCATTTCCGTTAGAGGTGACAAGGTCAAGGCAGGAGCCGAGAAGACGTTATTCTGGTCATCAGCGTCTTCAGGCGGCAGATCTCCGGCTTCCCGCCGCACCACTAGGACCTGGGGAGACTAAAGGAGCATTCCACTCCAGAAGCGGGAATTATTATAATTGATAGATTACATTTTTCGGGATACAAGCGCACCCGACTTCTGACTGAATTACCTCAGCTGTCTTTTCGACAATAATCCTTTTCTAAATCCATGTACCCCCATATGTAGTAACGTGCTTAGTCCAGTGGTTAGCGATCTTGCCTCTGGAACTAGAAGCCCCGGGCTCGACCCCGGCTGTGTCGCTCACCCGACATGCGCGCTACTGGAAAGGGTCGCAGTCCTTAGGACGGGACGTTAAGCCGCGGTCCACTGTTCATTGTGCTTGTGGAAAAGAGCCAGGGGAATTTCCTCGGTACAGTGAACCTGTAAATACTGTACATAGCATCTGTCTTCTCTGTCACGAACAACATGAACAACATGTCGTGCAGACCAGCAGCTTTGATGAGCTCTGGGATTTCCTTGTTTGGTGCGTCGTTAGAGCCGCTCAGCTTTGAGTGGCCCGGGTCAATTTTAACAGCCGCGGCACAGGCAGCTCCAGTGAAGTGGACACGGATGAAGTGCCCGGTTTGATGCGGGGACTTGGCATGTCGACTGGCGACGGTCTGTAGTGTATACAGTGCATACAGATACAGTATACAGAACAAAATGCACGGTTGTGCCTTACTCAAGTGAAATGCTTATCTGTTAGCTGAGATGAACGAGACAATCCGTGGATTCATTGATTAATATAGATTCTAGACTCATCTTGGCACAAATATCATTGTAAAGATTCATCCATATGGTGAGGTAGCCAGACCGGTTAAATGCAAAAAATGCTAATTGGTATCTAAATAGGTGTCCCTCGCACGTCTTGAAGACATTACGAAGCTAATGAGATGATCTTTAAGTAAACCTGGCAAACATGCCAAGCGGACCCGTTAGCTGTAAATCGAAACGCAATTATCGTTAAGCTGTTGGGTGGAGAATGATGATATATGACTAGAAACCCGGAAGACTGTGTCTAGAGATCTACAACATGCACTCATCACGTTGAAATCAACATGTTGTCTTTACGTAAAACAAGACAAACATCAATCCCAAGTGGAAAAGTCACCGTGAGCGAATCAAGAGAAAATGTGGCATTTTGAAACTTGTGGTTGTTGATATTCTTTTTCGTCTTACAAAAACTAAACACATGTCGGTTTTAACTACATTGCCTGCCTAGGCCAGGGACTGGCCCCTTACTTCTCTATATTCTGCCAGACGAGTATTTCTTGCAATTCCTTTAAATTTGTAACAGCGTGGTCTTAACGTTATCTGGCAAGCTGACCTAGCGATTCGTCAAATGTTCAAATGGAGTCTATATTCAAGCAGCCCAGACCAACATGAAGCAAGCTTCTTTCATGTGCGCTTTACGTAAGCTCAGACTACGCCAGTCCTATTATGTCTTTCAAACATGTAGACCATCAATCATAGCTCGTTCACTCATATTTGATTCATCTTACTCATTATACCGGGTTTTCGCTGAGACAGAATTATTTTCTGTCGAAGGGCAAAAATAACCGTCAGCTACGCCGGTGCTAATTAGGGCCTTCAAACATGCAGACAAACATCAATCGGAAAATAGCTCGTTTACACGACCTTCGATTTCATGGACAGAAATTGCTGACGCATCATTTTACTTACTTTGTTGCTAAAATGCAGTTTCTTTCCTCTCATCTGTGGATTGGCTGCAGCACGCTGCCGTGTGTCGCCGCGAGTGAAACAAGCGGGACAATTTCAAGTTAAATGTGGTCTTTTGAAACTTGTTCTTATTCTTTTACTTCGTACAAAAACAATACACATGTCGGTTTTACACCACACTGCCTGCTGACGTGCCTAGGCCAGGGACTAGCTCCTCTATTCTGCCAGTTTTCTTGTAGAACGGCATCATTCATCCAATTAATCTGTAGAATCCCTGAACAGTGTTCTCTTCTAGATCTGTGAACGGGTCACAATACGATTCCGCATGTCGCAATTAATCAAGTGCCAAAGCCACAATGAGCGAAACAAGAGGGAAAAAACCCAACAACGTATGGCCTTGTGAAATCGGTCGCTGTTCCCGATCATAGTACAAGCGTCTTGTCGGTTTTACGTCTTTGCCTATCTGTCTAATCCTTGAGGCAAGAACGGTATCAGTCATCTGAATCCCTGAACGTCGTTAAGTTGTTCTTTTACGCCCACCTCTTCTGTATCGTGATTCTCCGGAGCATGTCTTCTGTAGAGCTGAGGTGACGGGGCCTCGCTGTGCATAGTTTTACTATTCCCCATACGCATTTCTTTCCCAGAAAATGAATTAGCCGTTTTCATTTGGGTCAGACTCTTTATTAGGGTCAGGTCCGCTGTGTTCATCTCTGCCACAAATACATGGCACCAGGGTATGGTTTTACATAATAGTACACTTTACTGTTCAGTCTTACGCACTTAGATCTTACCCCTACTTTATTGTTAGTACACATAATGGCACTCTTTACTGGCAAGTCTCTACGGTCAGCGGAATCTTACGCACTTAGATCTTACTCCTACTTTAGTTACATAATGGTACACTTTACTGTGTGGCGTCGTGTGGCGCAAGTGCAGAGCGCACGGCTGTCAAACAAAGGGACCCGGGATCGAATCCCAGGGTTGTGCCTAGAGATATGTCCGAACTTGCGCCCAGATGTTGTGCCCTTGGGAAAGGCACTTTACACGCATTCCCCCCTCAGTTAGAGGGACAAGTCTCCAACGACAGCTGTCTTCAACTGGCGGACGAGAGCAGCGCCAGGCGGGCTGGCGTTATCAAGGCGGACCTCGAGTGTAAGAGTCATCCGGCAGCTCGCTGCAAGCATCCCAACCAGAACCAGCACGTCTCCCTCGAATTGGTGCCGCTGGAGATGGCGGATGCCCAAGTGTGTGGGTCTCAGATTCGCAACCTGTCATCCACCTTAAACAAATTCATGCGAAGGCTACCGTGTCAATTGACACGGTCACCATACTCGATCTGTATTTGTATCTGTACTATGTATCTGTACTACATGTATGTATCTGAATACGAATAAAGATAATACGAGTGGTTGCCATCACTCACTTCACTGGCAAGTCTCTGCGGTCAGCGTAAGAGTCGTCAGCGGACTCTTACGCACTTAGATCTTACTCCTACTTTAGTTACATAATGGTACACTTTACTAGCAAGTCTCTGCGGTCAGCGGACTCTTACGCACTTAGATCGTACTCCTTCTTAAGTTACATAATGGTACACTTTACTGGTAAGTCTCTGCGGTCAGCGGACTCTTACGCACTTAGATCTTACTCCTACTTTAGTTACATAATGGTACACTTTACTGGCAAGTCTCTGCGGTCAGCGGACTCTTACGCACTTAGATCTTACTCCTACTTTAGTTACATAATGGTACACTTTACTAGCAAGTCTCTGCGGTCAGCGTAAGAGTCGTCAGCGGACTCTTACGCAATTAGATCTTACTCCTACTTTAGTTACATAATGGTACACTTTACTAGCAAGTCTCTGCGGTCAGCGTAAGAGTCGTCAGCGGACTCTTACGCACTTAGATCTTACTCCTACTTTAGTTACATAATGGTACACTTTACTAGCAAGTCTCTGCGGTCAGCGGACTCTTACGCACTTAGATCTTACTCCTACTTTAGTTACATAATGGTACACTTTACTAGCAAGTCTCTGCGGTCAGCGGACTCTTACGCAATTAGATCTTACTCCTACTTTAGTTACATAATGGTACACTTTACTAGCAAGTCTCTGCGGTCAGCGTAAGAGTCGTCAGCGGACTCTTACGCACTTAGATCTTACTCCTACTTTAGTTACATAATGGTACACTTTACTAGCAAGTCTCTGCGGTCAGCGGACTCTTACGATTTCTCCCCCTGCCCAGACTGTCGGTGGTGTGCGTGTGGCTGGTCAGTCTTGTCTCTCCCTCTATAATTATTGATCATTAATTGGTTGGTTGATTGATTGATTGATTGATTTCTCCCCCTGCCCAGACTGTCGGTGGTGTGCGTGTGGCTGGTCAGTCTTGTCTCTCCCTCTATAATTATTGATCATTAATTGGTTGGTTGATTGATTGATTGATTGATTGATTTCTCCCCCTGCCCAGACTGTCGGTGGTGTGCGTGTGGATGGTCAGTCTGGTCCTGTCTCTGCCCATCGCAGTCTTCGCGCGGATGGATACAGTGGAGTTCCCCGGTGGTGCGTCCATCGACACCTGCATCATCGACTGGCCGTCTGAGAGCAGCAAGAGGTGAGGGAGGGACTGTACTGAGGAAACAGCACTAGCTGTAGTGTCCGCTTTCTTGTTGGGAAAATAGAGATTTCATAGGCATAGTTTGATGATTGTGAGGAGACATGAGGTTATCCCATTACACGATTCTGAAATACGTAATCTGCGTATTCAGTCAGTCATTCATCCATTCATTCATTCATCCATTCGTTCGTTCGTTCGTTCATTAATTCTTGCATTCATTATTGCCACCAATTCATTCATTCATTCGTCCATCTGTTCGTTCTTTCGCTCATTCATGAATTCATCCATCGCTCATTCATTAATTCATCCATTCACTCAATCTTTAAAACAATTCACTTTCATCATTATCCATCCATCCATCCATTCATTCATTCATTCATTCGTTCGTCGATTGATTCATTGATTCGTTTATTCACTGACTCTTTCACTCATTCATTCGTATCCTTTATTCCTTCATTTGTTCATTCTTTTGTTCGTCCGTACCTGCTCTAGAGCCTACATGACGGCTATCTTCGTGACGGCGTTCCCCATCCCGCTGCTGGTGGTGAGCGTGTGTTACGGCCGCATGGTGACCAAGCTGTGTACTGCAGTCGCGCCCACTTCCAACAGCTCCAAGAGCAACAAGGACAAACGGAGGGTGGCCAAAATGGTGAGGCGTCATCTTTGTTATGTAGCAATGCATTTTCTTATTTTCGGTGTGCTATTGGTTTTACAATATTATTTATTTAACATCCAGCCGTTAGAATGAAATACACACACACAAACACACACACACACACACACACTCGCAGTGACGGTGATGTTCTATGTTATGGTTCTGTCCCAAGTTCTCACAGTGACGGTTATGTACTATGTTACGGTTCTGTACAGGTTCTCGCAGTGACGGTGGTGTTCTATGTTACGGTTCTGTACTGTACACTCAGGTTCTCGCAGTGACGGTGATGTTCTATGTTATGGTTCTGTCCCAAGTTCTCGCAGTGACGGTGATGTTCTATGTTACGGTTCTGTACACTCAGGTTCTCGCAGTGACGGTGATGTTCTATGTTATGGTTCTGTCCAAGTTCTCGCAGTGACGGTGATGTTCCATGTTATGGTTCTGTCCAAGTTCTCACAGTGACGGTTCTGTACTGTACATGTTCTCACAGTGACGGTGATGTTCTATGTTACGGTACTTTACTGTACAGGTTCTCGCAGTGACGGTGATGTTCTACATCTGCTGGTTACCGTTCGGGGTTCTCCAGCTGCTGTACTATCTATCCGCCCTGCCGACTAATAGGACCATCCTGTACGTACAGATCTGTCTGGTCGGTCTGACGTACCTCAATAGCTCCGCGCATCCCGTCATCTACCTGTGCGTCAGGTGAGCCTTTTGGTATTCACCTGAACGTTAGGTTAGTAATTTGTTATCGACCTGTTCGTCGTTGTTCCTATTGTAAGCATGCATATCCCCGTGATGATAGTCTATAGTCCGATGTTAACTTGTTTACATTGAAGATTACTTCCGGACATTTCGAGGGACGTCCAGCACTCTTCTTCAGCGTCACTAGAATGAACATGTCAAAGTCACTAACTCGTAAGGATCGTAAATGTCAACCATATGTTGTTTGTTTAATCCAGTTGAAGAGGTGGAATAGTCTTTGAACTAGACCTATTGTTTTTTCCTGCCAGTGAACGGAAGAAGAAGAAGTCCCGTACGGCGGTGACCCGGCTGCGGGGCCGGCGGCGGGCGGAGGTGTCCCCCGCCTCTCCCGACGGAGAGATGCACCCCGTCGCTACCGTCTCCTACGCCTTCTGAGGACCTCCGTCACACCTGTCCTGCGGGCTCCCGGCCTCTCCCGACGGAGAGATGCACCCCGTCTCCTACGCCTTCTGAGGGTCTCCGTCACACCTGTCCTGCAGGCTCCCGACCTCTCCCGACGGAGAGATGCACCCCGTCGCCACCGTCTCCTATGCCTTTTGAGGGCCTCCGAGACATTCGTCCTGCGACACAAGATGAGAACATTCTAGTGACAGTCGCGGATGTGTCGTACAAAATCCAGTCTAATGTCCGTTAAAGATTATCGCAGACTTGGCGACGATAGGTCCTGCCACAAAACTCATTCCGCCAATAATGTCACCTCAGCAATGTCCATAGCTCGCCATCAAGACAAAAAGTCAATCAAGCTCGTAACACAAGGAAACTCTGAAGGTCCGTGACTCTCAAACATTGAAGAACTATCCTACTTACTAAAGTAGAGACTCGGAACGAACTACGTTAGGAAGTTGACGCCTTCCTTTATGTTCATTGTTATCGTTCTTTTGAACACAAATATATTGTCAGGAAGATGCCTGGCATGGAGAAATGAATGTCAGATGCACTCCAGTTGAGGAGGACGGAACAGTTAGTTACTAGCTAAAGACTTCAGACGGTGGATCATAGACTGCGATACTGGACAGTATGAATCTAACATGTATGTGGAGACTTGAACTTTCGGTTAAGAACACCTCTGTCTAGTGGTCTTTTCTGACTAGTTGTCTAGTCAGAAAACTTCACGGTTTGCGATGTAGAAAGTAGTGATTTATGAACGCCAAGCATCTTAAAACTAAATATGTACTTGAAGTTTTAGATTCCTAAAATAACTCTAAAACCAAATATCTTTTCTAGATGCATAACTTACGGCAGAAAAAAATGGAATACTAGAAGCTTTGAATCCCTAATAAAATCCCAAACCTTTAAATCTTTCTAAAATGTGTAATTTACGGCAGGAAAATGGAATACGGGAGCCGGCTCATTGAAATGACATTTTATATTTATCCAGTATCACATTGTAATATGCGGTTTTCATCATAGCGCACTTGAAAATAAACACCTACTTATGCTAGGGTCATTTTTTCTAACCGGGTCCCGGCCGGGCTGTTTGCGGAAACAAAAAATCAAAGTGTGTGTCAATAGATTTGCACAAGCTATGCTCTTAAATAATTTTGGGTACGTTTTGTGTTTTTGTTGTCTTTATATCATACTTTTCGTTCCCAAAGACGAACGGGACCGGGCCCCGGATTGGAAATGTGACCCTAGCATTACTTGTAATTTTTAAGGTCTCTTTAACCATTGGTCATGAGTAACCTGCGCCAATGGTTCTCCGATTGTGGACACATAATATGAAAAATACATTTTCAGAAGTAAAGTTAAAAGGCATGTTGAAGACTTGTTAATGGCACGTTCTAAGAACGATTTGGGTTGGAGGACATTCTGGATTATGATAAACAGCAATAAATGGGACATGGGGCAACTGTACATTGTTGAGATGTGAATAAATATGTATATGATTGGTCTTTTATCGAAATATGAATAAAGTCATGTTGTAAATAGAAGATGTGTAAAAACCTAAATGATATTCACGGTAACGTTACGTCTTCGACTGCCAGGTGGTATGTAAGTCGTGTTTTTTTTTGCTATCAATAAACCAGTCTACTACAGTAACTACTACTAGTAGTTTGGTGCCACGACTCAATCTTAAAATACTTTTAAAAACAATTGCAGACATAGCTATACTTTCTCTGCATACTAATGTAAGAAATCTATTATGTGTAAAATAGTATACATCGATGTAAATATGCTATGTAAAAATTTGCTATAAGTATATATGCACACAATACATAATTGTATCTTTTGATTCCAATAAGACTACTAGTCGACACATTTGTACTACTTACCTGTACTACTTACCTGTACTACTTACCTGTGCTGCTTACCTGTACTACTTACCTGTACTACTTACCTGTACTGCTTACCTGTACTACTTACCTGTACTACTTACCCGTACTACTTACCTGTTACAGATGTCAGAGTTGGAAGACAGGAACTCTTGGGGGACTCACCTGGGATAATGATAATGATATAATGAGGATTACAATGATAATGATGATGGTGGCAATAATGTGATGATGATGATGATGATGATCATGATGGCAATGATCTGACTATTACGATGATGATGTAAATGATGATGATGATGATACCAACGATGTGATGATGCTGATGATATGATGATGATAATGTGATGATGATGATGATGATGTAGATGACAATGATGATGATGGCGATGATGTGATTATGACGTTGATTATAATTATGATGATGATGTGTCCCATAGCGGTGTTGTGAACACTAGCGACCTGTACCAAGCGTCTCACCAAACTGAGAGCATTTCATAGTCTCTCTGTGTATTTAGCACCAGATGTATCAATAAAGCAGTCTATTTTGAACCGCAGCTTGTGAGTCCTCATTTCTTTCATTGCCTAAGTGTGGCACCGTGTGGCGCAATCGGTAGGGTGTTTTGCCCAGAACCGAGAGGTCCCGGGTTCGAAACCACTGCTATGCCCCGATGTTGTGCCCTTGGAAAAGGCACTTTAAACGACTTTCCTCACTCCACCCAGGTGTGAATGGGTACCTGACTTCGGTTGGGGAAGGTCGCATTGAGGTCACCTGCTGGCGCCGACTGGCAGCCGCCCAGACTCTTGCGACAGTTCCATAACGTGCAAGTGTGGAGCAAATATGTATCTGTTGTGTATTATGTGATTATAAACCCTGCAACAATTCGGCAATGGCTGCCAAAAATTGTAGCAAAGATGAACAATAACACTCTCAGCCCCAACACTTTCTATCACTATGAATAAAATTACAATCTTATTTAGATTGACAGCATCCAAATTTGACAAAGATGAAATCGCATGCTATTAAAGAAGTACTCTCCGAGCAGTGCTGGTCACGGAAGATTGATAAGACCTTCTTATCACATGCGCCATTTTATCCGAACTCCCCAACAACGGGGCATATCGTAAGAAAGTCAAAATCTTCCTCAACAAGCTCTACGTGGAAAATATTAAGAATTTCGATCTGAATGACGTAAGGATGTTAAATATCTCCCCATGAAGATAATGGTGTGTAAGATCCGTAACCATCACACACGCCGTTCCTACATCCTGGCGCCAGACATGCCGGGCCTTCTGTTGCGGTAATGAACCTGGAGGGTGTTTTAAGGAAGCCATAAGCCCGAGTAAAAACCATAAGGCGATGTGAGTGCTGTTGCACGGCCGTCTGCCAAGAAGACGAGAGCCGAAGGAGTTGCCCAATTTCCCGCAGACACTCGGCGCGGATCTCGCAAAGGCAAGTTTTGAGAGTTATTAAGGTATGCTGTAACATTTACCAGATGAAGTATTATCGACTCAGTGGAGGCTACAATAGGCAAGTAAGTCCTCAGATTGATCAAATACCGTAGCCGATTGCTGTAACATCGGCATTAAGTAATATCAACGGCGGTGCAGGCGGTGCAAAACTTGAACGACCATGGCGTCAAAGATCCACGAACTGTTCTGTTCTTCAACACACTGTTTTTTATCTAGTGTAGTTCAGGTTAGCTTATCGCCAATATTGTAATTTTTGTATCAATTCGACTTTTCTGTTAACAGCTATCATGTAGAGAATATGACTAGATTTCAGCCGAGTAGCTATCCATGGCTCTGAGTATGCATAAGCAGTTTTACAATGATTTAGTGAACCTCAGCGTATTTTGTGATTTTTGCATCAATCCGACCTTTCTGTTACCAGCTATCTTGTCCAGAATATGACTAGATTCCAGCAAATTAAGTAGCTATCACAACGACCATGGCTCCGAGTATGCATGGACTGTTTTAGGGTTGATTACACACACATAGAGCAGTACATTTGTCTCCTATATAGTCTTTTTTGCTAGTTCAGCGTAGCTTATCGTCCGTTATGTAACCTCTGGCTCAATCAGACTTTCCTGTTCATGGCCATCATCTCGACAATGTGACTAGAGTCCAGCCAAGCAGCTATCACAACGACCATGGCTCCGAGTATGCAGGAACTGTGTCGTCGTTGATTACACACACACATAGCCGTCCATTTAGTGTAGTTCAGCTAAGCCTATCGTCCGTTATGCAACGTCTGGCTCAATCAGACTTTCCTGTTCATGGCCATCATGTCGAGAATATGACCAGATTCCGGCCAAGCAGCTATCTCAACGACCATGGCTCTGAGTATGCATGAACTGTGTCGTCGTTGATTACACACACGCATAGCCGCCCATTTAGTGTTGTTCAGCTTAGCCTATCGTCCGTTATGCAACGTCTGGCTCAATCAGACTTTCCTGTTCATGGCCATCATGTCGAGAATATTACTAGATTCCAGCCAAGCAGCTATCACAACGACCATGGCTCTGAGTATGCATGAACTGTGTTGTCGTTGATTACACACACACATAGCCATCCATTTAGTGTAGTTCAGCTTAGCCTATCGTCCGTTATGCAACGTCTGGCTCAATCAGACTTTCCTGTTCATGGCCATCATGTCGAGAATATTACTAGATTCCAGCCAAGCAGCTATCACAACAACCATGGCTCTGAGTATGCATGAACTGTGTTGTCGTTGATTACACACACGCATAGCCGCCCATTTAGTGTTGTTCAGCTTAGCCTATCGTCCGTTATGCAACGTCTGGCTCAATCAGACTTTCCTGTTCATGGCCATCATCTCGACAATGTGGCTAGAGCCAAACCAAGCAGCTATCAAACTATGCAATAAGCAAAACCACATTTAACAACCGTGACTTGAAATCCCAGACCGCTTTGCTCCTGGTCGTGGGCTTCAACGTCCATTCCACACAGACAAATAAATCAGCTGTTATGTAATAACTTCATCAGACGTTCCTTTGACGAATAAAAAGACTCTTTTCATACAACCAAGAGATTTATTCCACCGACGTTTCGGTGACCATCTGTCACCTTCTTCAAGGCAATTCTGACTGGTTCACATAGCAATGCAGCACAGGTGTTGCTACTTATACATAATGAGATGCATTCCCAACATTGGAGAAGGTAACAGCTTTTTATTCAGTGACCTACCAACCTGATGAAACTATTCACGGTTCCTTTGACGACTTTGACGGTTACCACGCAGGGAATATTAACAGATTCCCAAAGCAACCAATAAGGAAACGGCTACTGTTTAATTATAAACCCACCAAACACACCATTAGGCATCAAAGCTATTGCAGTGGCATACCTAGTAAGTCGGCACAATGCTTAACACGCCATGTGTATAAAGCTGGTAAGTATCAGCTACCAGTGGAACCAATGGGTTAGCGACACAACAGGTCGGGCGTGTCCTCACGTATTGTGATAAGTCTGGTGGGTTCTTTCTTCAGACACGGAATGAATGCGAATCCCCTCCTGAGGAACGAAAGTCTTACTATTCGTGTTTAGATAGAAATTTGCACCGCTGACAGCTTCGGTCGTATGTTTCTTAGTTTGTTGATGAAGGTTAGACATCCAGGTAATAAGATACGCCCAAAATAGTTACTCATTTACAAGCAACTGGATAACATTTTGAAACAGTCAGACGTTTCAGACAGCATCCGCTATCTTTCGTCAGGGACTAAGGACAGATCTGGTAGAATTAGGTTTTTATACCAAACCTCTGAATAGATATGTTAATGAATTAAAGACAATTTCAGATGGTTCAATAGAAAGTAAGTTAAGACAAGGTTGTATGCTAATGAATCAATTAGCTCCTTTGTTTTAGGAGCTAATGTTGCTTGTCGGGGGGGGGGGGGGGCGTTATCCCAAGTGCCTGAAAGTTGGATGCGGAGACCTCCTTTCCTGTTGAGGGCGGGATTGTACATCCTCTCATATATTGCTTCTCTAACTCCCCGTTCGAACAAACGGCGTTCGCAGTCTAGGATATCTGTAGATTTCTTTGTTTGTTTGTTTCGCACAAATGGTTTCAAACGCAAACCATTTCATGGTAAAGGAGCTAGATTAATGAGGACTAAACTCCATGATACATCATTAACGACCCCCTTACTGTACTACTAAGTTTTACGCCATTGCGTTCTCCTTTGCAAAATTGACGACTACAAGGTACTGCAACTGCTCCTTACGACATCTTTACGACCATGACTTTAAACACAAAATCCCGGAAACTCTTTGCGTGCTTTTAAAGACGCAAGTTTAAGTTCAATGCCCTCTTTACGACTGGAACTTTAAGCGAGAATTCCAAGAAACTTTCTCCATAGATTGCGTCTTAAACTCAGTAATGCAGAAAGCCGCGGAAGAGGTTAAAAGGGGTCAAGGTTATATGTAGTAAAACTTTTACCATTTTAAAGGAAACGGCAATAAACAACTATAAGCGCTGACGATTCAGTCATATGCAGTATCTGCGCTGTTAGGATTGATTATAATTCCACCGTTCGAGCCTTACCGCACGCGTGTTGAGGGGAGATATCGGTGACAAGTGCAAGGTATAAATTGGAGTTTCCCGTTTGTGCCTATCAGTGAGGGACCGTTAAAGAGAAAAAAACCTCTGTTAAATGGTCCGTGCGTCATTTATTTAATGCCCCCCGGGCGTAGCGAATGACTTCCAGTAGTACAGCTTGCATTGATACACGCCGTAAATATTACATACAGCACAGTTGACTGGCAAAGTCTCATGCAAATAGTTGAATAGTACGCCAAAAATAGTTACCCAAGTAACTGGATAAAATTTTGAGTCAGTCGTTTCAGACAGCATTCGCTACCAGATCTTTCTTTAGTCACTGACGAAAGACAGCGGATGCTGTCTGAAACGTCTGACTGTTCTCAAATTTTATCAAGTTGCTTGAGTAATTATTTTTGGCGCTTCTTATTACCTGGATGTCTAACCTTCATCAACGTAAAGTGAATAGTATGCTAGAATCGGCCAGCCAATAGGGTCCAATAGGCGAACCAAGGACATAAAATGCCACAGGAAATAGGACAGAGGCCACTAGACTGGACCGTGTGTACAACTTTAAGGATCGCAGAACAAAATGTAGTGCGGCCCAAACTCTTGAAGACTGAGTAGAAAGTCCCATGTGAGAGGTATCCATGTGTAAACTGTGCTTTGTGGTGTAGAAATATGTCGGCCTTTAGACTGTGGCCTATGATGGTGAACCTTTTCCGCTTTGTGTATAAATGCGCCATCTTGTGAACCGTCTCACGGGGTCAGGCGCCTGCAGTTCAATGACCTCTCGCAGAGCGCTGTTTCAAAGTGGGCATTAGGAGCCGATACGCCGACAGGATTTTTTTGAATTTTTGTAGGTTGTATTCTAAACTCAAACATATTCCTTTTTCGTATTTCTCAAGTGCACCGCACTATACTTTTCACCGCGTCGAAGCTAGTCACCTTGAGGCCCTTAACTATAGGAATCCCGATAGGCCGAAAACTGTGTTCTGCTACCTTAACTGTCGTGACCTCTGATACGTCCTGTCACATGTTCGATGACCGGCCGCTCCTGTCAGGGCCGTCACGGACGAGTCGGAACACAATAAAAGGATTAATGTCCCCACTTCGTACCTATCATATAGCGATTAGTGGACTTCAAAAGAGATAGCGACTCCGCACAGGCTCCGTGGTCGGCCTATTGGACTCTAGCATAATATTCACTCTATTAGACCAATTTCTACAATTCTACAGCGATCTGCTGAGCCTGGTGGAGGCTACATCTTGATCTTCCGCGACTTTATTTCTTATGAGTATTAAAACTCAATTCAGTAAGCTTAAGGAGAGCAAAACTTAAAACTGTTCAGCCTACTATACAATGCTAAACAAGACCACAGCACGTCCAGGTCAAAAGATACAAAAATTGAAGTTCTGCTGCAGTACCGAGGTCACATACCAGGGGGCCCAAAATCAATCTTGAATTTCGGCTTTACAACACCCGCCCACATACCAAATATCATCATAATACATCAAGAGGCTCTTGAGTTATGCTGACTAGAGTTGTCCGGAAACACAAACAGACAGACAAACAGACAGACAGACAGACAGACACACCCAAAACAATATCTCCATTTTTCATGGAGATGATAATTCTCACTTGTTTTACAGAATTCTGTCATAGTTCAGGGCTCTCCCGCCATTTGCAACTCGTGCCGTGCTGACGGCTTCTCGACTGACTGACTGAGTTTGGTGGCGTAAGTCAGTTACGTTATGTACATGTCCCCATCAGTCCTGATAAGTAAGAATAAGGCTTTTCGAGGATGGATATTCTCCCTTTTTAGAATGAACCCCTCTAGAGAGTTCCCCTTCCATACTTGCAAACCCAACAACAGTACGTTGCCGCCCCATTGCTAAAAGGAGCCGTCACCACTTATTTTATGATCAGCGGGCCGATTTGGAATGCACATCCGTGCATGGCGAATTACCTTTTACTTACGATACACTACATAACTTTACATGCAGACCTGCTGGCGAAATCGCCCGTTATACAACATACAAATCGAAGTGTTCGTGATGGGAACATTACAGAAGAATATCATCTGAAGAAAATTACTTTTTTATGATCCAAGAGCGGTTTGATGCTCGCGAAAGACCGTGCAGTTTTGACGAATCATACTGTGTTTTATCATCTCTCAGCGATTCACCACTATACAACAATATGTACAAACTAGCTGAATCATTCATTCTATCAACAGCGCCTCGGAGTTATAGGTATGTGCCATTTATTTACATGTAGAGAGCGAAAGTGGTCTCATTGGAACTACCACAATGTGATTTACATTAGAGTATTAATACGATCCTCAAGAGTTAGTGACTCTGGCATGTTCAACCAGTTTTTCCAGTTCGATGTACTAGTATGGATTTGTTCTGCCAGTTCATTCTAGTGGCGCTGAATAAGAGTGACGGATGGCACTCGAAATGTCCTGAAGTAATTTCCTAATTTTATCCAGTTGTTGAGTTTGAATTGTCTTTATACATTGTTTACCTGGATGTCTAACCTTTATAATCGCCCGTTATATAACATGCAAATTGAAGCTTTCGTGATGACAACTTTACTCAGGTGAATATTACATGAAGGGTTTTGACGAATCATATTGTGTTCCATCATCTTCCAACGATTCACAATTAGACAGCAATATACGAGTTTACATACACAAACAAGCTGAATCAGCTATTGCATTATCTTCAAGCAGGAGTTCTAGGTACATATATGTGCCAGTTATTTAGACATAGAAATTGAAATTGGTCTCGTGACAGTTTGGCTCCCTGAAGAGCTTATCGTCCACTGTTCAAACTGTGACAAACCAATGAAAGACATATCATCTTGAATCTTGAATCTTGGTCGTGACAGAGAAGACAGCCGTTATGAACAGTATCTACAGGTTCATTGAACTTTATCTGAAATAACGTGAAACGTTCTACGAGCCTGTGAAGGTTGCCGCAGTACAGCCCATGTAACACGTTTTATCATAATCAAAACTGTTCTTTAGCTGGTTTTTCCTCCGTTTCAAGACGCAGCGACCGTCTCCGCGACTTATGGCGCGGCACAAAACGTATTGATTCCTAAACCCCAAATCCAATGTGAGCGGGCCGAAACGCGCCGATATGTATCACTAGTCCAGATCGCTGTAATAGATGAGGCAATTAGGTTCCCGAGATTTGATCTGTTCTCAGTCTTCAACAGACTTCGTAAGATCGAAAATCGCTTGCCCACTTCGCCACTTAACTCGAAAGACCCCCAATGCACTAGAAGGCGATCGCGCTGCGCTCTCGCTGCGACTTAAATTGGATTTGTGAAACTCTCGATTTCACAATGGGAATATCATGCATGATGTAAAAGTATGCCCGTGAAGAGAACAAAACACATAAAGCGTAAAATATTTGCTTTTTACTTATGAAATTCGTTGAGCACGTTAGGTCGCAGAGAACGCGACGAGAGCGCCGTCATCTTATCTCACGTATGTCGTATCTCCTTCATGTAACGAAACACCCTGTCAATTAGGATTCGAAAACGATCAATTCTGTGATTATACAGCGTATACAACATGTGCTAGCTTATACGATTGATACTAGGTTATATAATTGGCACTAGTTTATGTAACTTGCATCGCATTCTAAAAAAAGGTTAATCAATGTAATAAAGTTAGTTTGATAATTGTAAACCATATTGTGAATCAAAAGAATTCAATTTGATGATAAAACAACCATCTAAAGAAAAGTTCAGAACCAGACCCAACCTGGAAACACCCCAGAGGACATCCCAGATGAAGACCAAGTCTTCCTCACACTCAGAGAGCTAGAGGTCATTAGAGCCAACTGGAAGTCATGTGCCGGAAATAGAATATCCCGGAGAGAGACGTCTACTATCTACATCTACATAGGGGTTGCTCCAAAATAACCCCTTCAGGGGCAAAGTAGGGGGGAGTTGAGGTCCCGGGCTAAGGCGGACAGGCCTCCAGCCTGACACGGAACGACTCAACGGTGTGAGCCGTCGCAACCGTGCCAGGCAGGGTATTCCACTGAGGGATGGTTCGGGGAAAGAAAGAGTGTTTATATGTGTCGGTTCTTGCGTGGATGGTGTAAAACTTGAGGTCGTGGCTCCCCTGGGTGCGCCCCTGGGCTGGTGGTCTGTTGAGTGATTCGGATTGATCAAACAAAAGAAATACATTAATGAATCGTTTATTACGTACCCAACAAAATTGGACAATGGTAGTCAACAGACTGAATTGAGGTCAGACTTAACAAAACGTTAAAATCATTCTAATTAGTAGATGTTTTGAAATTTCAAAAATCAACGGAAGTTAAAAGAGCGGCGCGGTGTGGTGCTCAAAGCAATAACAAGGAATCAACGTTGCTGCAATCGAAACAAAACGTATACATACATATAGAATGCTATGTAGAATACATACATACATATAGAATGCTATGTAGAATACATACATACATATAGAATGCTATGTAGAATACATAGTTTACATACACATAAAATGCTATGTAGAATACATACATACATATAGAATGCTATGTAGAATACATACATACATATAGAATGCCATGTAGAATACATACATACATATAGAATACTATGTAGAATACATACATATATACAGAATGCTATGTAGAATACATACATACAGACATATAGAATTTATTTATTCATTTATTTATTTGGCTAGAATGCTATGTAGAATACATACATGCATAAATAATGCTATGTAGAATACATTCATATAGAATGCTATGTAGAATACATACATTCATATAAAATGCTATGTAGAATACATACATATATACAGAATGCTATGTAGAATACATACATACATACATATAGAATGCTATGTAGAATACATACATACGTACAGAATACTATGTAGAATACATACATACATACATATAGAATGCTATGTAGAATACATACATACATATAGAATGCTATGTAGAATACATTCATACATATAGAATGCTATGTAGAATACATACATACATATAGAATGCTATGTAGAATACATACATACATACCAATAGAATGCTATGTAGAATATATACATATATATAGAATGCTCTAAATATTCAGAGAGAGAGGAAACTTCTTGACTCCTTTGACTCTCTCATCCAATGTAAAACTTTCCATTCTAGTTTTTTTTTATCAAACTGTCCAAAGCGTTTGTCCAGACTTGCTGAGCAGCCAGGGGAAACTCAGTACCGCTTCCAGAACACCCGTCAGGCGAGACGAATGGCCGCATTCTGCTGCGTTTTTCAGCGATTCGCCGCGTAATTGTGAATAAAGTGCAGCCGAGACTATCAATCATTTTAAGGAGCCCTCATGCCAGAAGAAAGAAAACATATGGCGACCTCCAAAGCAATAAGGGAAAATAAACGACCAATTCTTAGTTATCGCCATTAATCAGACGAAGTGAAGGATGCTCCGCGGTATTAGATAGGACGGGTAACCTTACGCGAACCGAGCCAGCTACACAGGAGAATACGCACGGTAAAATGGTCAGGCCAGGCGGGGAAAACTTCACGGATGGCATTCACGTCTGCATTGATTTTAGCCTGGTTCATTTACACCCCATTTAAATGATTTTATTCAGTAAGGATATCGCTCGATTCACGGCAGCATAGGCCACATAAAGCAATGACTTGTTAATCTCAGCACAACTAGTTTAAAGCCAGAGCTTCATAGATGAAGAAGAAACGGAAAGAGCTTACTCCTGGAAGCACCAGTTTCTTCTCAATAAAATCTTTCCGAGAGAAAACGCAGCCTGACCTTTGCAAGAAAAACAACGGTCACTAAAAAGGCATCATTTGCCAGCAAATGTACAATGTGTACCTTAAAATAGACTAACCTGACAAATTAGTGCTCTGTTTGTTCATACTTCAACACATCCAAACATACGTACATAAGGTGACCATCCTCTCCAGCTCTGTCCTACCACTTGCTACATAATGTTATCAAACACAGCAGTGTGTTTGCAACACTTCCAGTAACCATGGTGACAGCAGCCTGGTCCAGGTCATTCAGAAGGTGAAGAACAGAAAACAATATGTTCCTCCAGTGAAGGTTAACATGATGAGAAGAGGCTAGGCGCCATAGATCAGACTTTGTGAATGGCATTCACGCCTCCATTGAATTCATTTACTCCTCGACGCGCCAGTTTCTCCAAGATAAAATCTGGCCTTTCCGCGAATAGATACTGCACGACGATTACTTTGTGAGATGAGTAAAAGAGGGCATCTACATCAGGGCACACCAACCTTCTCTTGACCGGGCCGGGGGGCGGTACCGACTTCCAACAACCTTTGACCCATTATGACGTCACACGTGCATAAAGTCTCGCGTACAACTGGGTCCAGTAAGTACAATTATCGGCATTGAAATTGAAGAAAGAAATTCATGCGAAAGCGCGTAGTGGTTTAAGACAAAGGTACGAATAAAAATATGTCCTCGTGTTTTCGAGTCTTATATCTGCAGTTTGAAAAACGGTCGCCAGATGGATGTTCTGCTTGCTGCAATGCCAAATAGTCCAGATATATCAATGTGGTCTTACATCAGAAAAAAAAAGTAACAGACAAACAAACAAACAAACAATCATCACACATTTCACCAAAAAAATAAACCCCGATGAGTGCACGCCCTTCCTTTCGCCTTGGGTGGTAGCTACGTAGATGTCAACACTGTTTCTCCTTTTTATTCATTTACATGTATCTATCTATGAATATTTAGGATAATCCTTTCAGTTAACTTAGCAACTGATTCCCAAAATGAGTCCTTACAAACCATAACAATCAGGATAGAGAAGAACACATGTATTCTCATAATCTTAACAAATCATTCTTTCACAAAAATGTCATATAAAGCAGTCATCATCGAACATATGAGTAATAATTCTTTGTTGTTTAACCAGCTTGAAGAAGTCCATGTGATCTAACTTCTATGGTTAACGTTTAAAATCAACGCCTTTTTACTTCTTTGTTTTTGCAGACGTATCACTTTTTTGCTAAATTTCTAGTTCTGTTTTCCTGCATTTACACATCTACATGTAACTTCTTTTTATCCTCAGCTGGCAGGTTAGTTAGATCTTTCAAGTCATCGGTAGATTTGATTGTCGTAATAACCTTTCCGTTTGTACGGCTCGCTTCATCAAACGTTGCTTCCGCGTCATGAGATTTTCATTTCATCTTCAAACGATTGAGGGAAGCTGCAGCAAATCAAATCAGAGACGGTTTTCGCTTTAAATCAGTTAAGCGACACTAATGCAGGTTTATGAAAACAGCTTTGAAGTCTTGTCTGTTCGGGAAGCTACAAAATAACCTCCGGCTTCAAAGCAATCACCTAGGTAACACGGCTGGTAGAGGAAGGCACGCCAATTT
The DNA here is from genome assembly GCA_035149815.1 of Branchiostoma lanceolatum. NCBI lineage: Eukaryota > Metazoa > Chordata > Leptocardii > Amphioxiformes > Branchiostomatidae > Branchiostoma > Branchiostoma lanceolatum. Next base: position 2,246,367 of record CM068873.1, read on the forward strand.
TCTTCCTTGTTGAGCACTGATACAGTCTATACATACATGCAGGCAGATTGGTAACATTGCCATCGTTTAAGTTTGAAAAATGCTGCCGTTACTACGAGTCTTACACAACTTCTACTACCTGCAATTTAGTTGTTACAGTTAGAATGGCTCTTCTACAAAATATATTCTCTGGGTTATTTTAAATGATGATTTTCGCTGACTCTATGCGTATGGCGAACATTCCGGTTGATTCTTGATGTATGTAGGTCTTCAATCGCAAAAGAAAGGTCGAAAGTTTAAGATGAGAAGAGGAGAGATGGGATGAAATTATGAAATTTGGAGGCAGTTCAATCGATTTCAAGACATGGTAAGATGCTTGTTGACCACGGGCTTGAAGAGGTCGAGTTTATTTGCCCACCGGGAAAGCACTGATGTGGAAGCTAGTTGCACAGAGATACAGTTCCAGGGAAATACTGTCAGCGTAGAGCCTCCACCTTAGGTTGTGGGTGTGGCGAAGGAATGTGTGATTCAGGTGTCAAATCTTTTCCTGGCTATGTAAGTCCGGAGAGGCTGTGCAAGTGAGTGAATCTCAACGGAAATTTACCTGATTATCGCGCGTTTTCATTTCTATAACAGGTAAAATAACTTTTTAGCATCAGCATCAACTTCCCAGGGCATGACGCCACCTCTCAGTCTTCGTTTAGAGCTGAACCTTTGGAGCTTACCTGATGAAGAAATCCCTCGTACATTCATTGGTAAATGTTGAGGCAACGCATCAAGGCTTCTTCCCAAATTGCCTTCCGAAATTGGCATTGATCCTCCAAGTCATCAGTCCTGTAAACGGCTCGAGTCCTGTTTGTTTTGGAGAACCGATAAACCGCCTTTTTGCGTAACAAGCCAGTTTTATACAGTAGGTACAAACTGAGTAAGGTTTGATCTGGTTAAGTTGTTGACAGTTGACATGTTGGCAATCTACCTAATGCACATATGAATCAAAATACACGTGAGTTAATTTAAGACTGAACATCTATTGACTCCCAGTAAGACACACTTCACCAAGTATGTACGATGACTCATCCTGGAGGCAATTTCGGAGCTGTCTGTCTGTCTGTCTGTCTGTCTGAAATCGTCCTGCAAGCCGGCTAAAAATACACCTCGGAAGCAATATAAAGTAAGGCAGGCGTGAAAGTGGTATGGAGTAGATGGCGTCAATGGAGCTCTCGTTGGATGTAGTTCTCTCCGAAGTGGGATTTCTACAGAGGCAAGACCGTTAAGCGAGCATACATTTGACAGATCTTCGATAGTCGTTCAGAGAGCGCTCAATGATCCCAAACGTCTTTCAATGGTCTCAAAGGCCTTCAAATTATCTCCGAGGTCTTCCAACGATACTCAAGGTCTTTTAGTGATCTTCTAGGGGTTTCCGATGATTTTTAAGGTCTTCCAAAGGTGCCCGATGTCTACGAGGTCTTACAATGATGTAATCTGTATCTCTGTTATATTTTGTCTGACCCTTACCTCTTCCTTCATGACATCAATGAAAAGCGGACTGCGTGCCGATTTGATCTTCTTATGGACAAAAAAAGTTGAAAAAAATATATCTCAAATAACTTCCAAAGATCTCACAGGTTTGAAAATGACCCTCAAGGTCGTTCAGTGATCTCTCCAAGGTCTTTCAATGATCCCCAATGCCTCCCAATGATCTCCAAGACCTCCCCATTGATCTCCAAGGCCTTTCAATGATCCCCAACGTCTTCCAATTATTTCTCCTACGCCTCCCAATGATCTCCAAGGCCTCTCAGTGATCTCCATGATGGGAAGTACTATGGTAGGTAGGTAGGTCGTATAAAACAAAGGCTCTTAATATGCAACCTCAATTACATATTTATCTGGCCGACTATAGAACCCACTCAGACCAGGATGATAGCTGCTGAAAGGTACTGAACAGTCGGCCGGTAAATGTCTCAATTTACTGTCAGGTGAACCGAAGAAGGAATTGGAAACTTTATTTATTGCATGTTTCAACCTGAGCCTACGGTGCAAAGCCCTGCAGAGGAGGCATACATGAGCATCATCATCTGTCGACGTCCATGTAATACTGAGGACCTCACCAGAATCATCCCACCTCTTCGTTTGAACAAACGTATGCATTAATGTTGTTATCGGGAAGGACACCTTGACTACCCGAACCATCCCCTGGCTCAAAACAAATGTGGCTTCTTCTGACATTTCTGCTAACGACAATAAGGAAGAATGGAAACCTTGCTAACAGTAGGGTAAAAATGAATTATACCTATAGTTGCTACGAGCGTTTCTCCCAAACAAGCTTTTATGATGGCCGTATATCCATCAGCTGATGCAGTTATATTTGAAAGAGAAGGAAGCAAAGCGATCCCCGCCTATGTAGCTTTATTTTTGAATAAATAACAGATTACAGTCAAACCTAGTTTAGTGCCCACCTCTGCATGAGGAACAGCTGGCTTTTGTGGCCACTTTTTCGGATGTTCCATTTTTTCCATTCACCCATTAATCACGAATCCTGTCTACTTGGAAACTGAAGAGGTTTTTATATACACGTTTCGCTTATATAAATCAAATAACGCAGGATGCTACGTCCCAAATGACAGACAAAGAGACAGACAGAGAGAGGGAGAGAGGGAAAGACAGAGAGAGACAGACAGAGAGAGTGGGAGAGAGCCATTCCGACATGACAAGATGTACTAGTTTTTAAATTATGTTGATATGTACCCAAATAGCATCATTTTTTTAAGTTATATTTTAGCAACGTTTTCATCTATATCGTGTCACTCTTATCCATGGGATTTTCGCTAAAACGATTCAGCTTTTTTTCAAATCTGTTATCTTTCAAAAGTTGAATTGCTCTGTACTATATCTTTCACGCAGTACAAGTCGCAGTTAAGATGCCTGAGTCGATAGCTTCTTTGTCTTCTCTACCTATGGTGTTTGATGTTTTCTGAATAGATTAAAACCCCAGCTTAACGCGCGACAGACGGCCAGATAAAACACGGCGCACTCCTCCGGAACATAATTACCGTAATCACACCCGACAGTCCCTAGGAGATTGAATCAAAGCATCATCAATAAATCAGATACCGTCTTTCGACATGACAGCGCCCGACACAGACGGAAGTCACCGCTTCGCCTCCCCGCTTCCCGTGTTGACTGCCCGTAGCCACAACAGACCTAATGTGCACTGATGGGCTTTATTGGCCGCCCACTTAGGCTATGTTCATTTGATTATCTGGATGACATCCTCTGGGATCCCCAAAACTGATGCGAGCATGGAAATGAATTGGCAGAAAAACTACAAAAAACTCTTCCACACTTAAAGAGATTGAGAAGCCCGTTGGGGTGTTGAATAATATCATTGTCACACCACGACTCAGCCACGATCACTTAGGCCGTGTTGATTTGATTATCTGGATGACATCCTCTGGGATCCACAAAACTGATGCGAGCGTGCGAATGAAAAAAGTTTTGCAAAAGAGATAAAAAGTTGCCGACATTATGAAATCTACGTGGTCAGGAATGGTATACCAGATTATGATTCTTCTTTGACTTAAGCATTCTATATTAGTATCCTTTTTCCGAAATATTTTTGTGCAACTTACGGCATATTTTTGCTCATTTTGTAGCTGTTCTGCAGCATTTACAGTATGGTAGCAAACATTTTTTCTGGAAAATTAACGAAAATTGATGTGCACGCGGATGTCAACCATATAATCCAACCAACATGGCCTTACTGACCGTTCCCAGGCGATACATATGTGTGCTGTGTGCCGCCTAGCCACCGATAAGGCTTATAAAGGCTCATGGATAGCAGAATTCGTCACAATTATATATATCAGTAGCCCGCAGCAAGTTCTATGCGCTATAAATAGTACAATTTGGTACAAATACTAGCCTCCACCAGGCCTTTTTAAGGGGGTTATGGATAATAACATTCGTCTCAAATAGTAGCCTCTAACAGGCCTTCTTATGGGGTTATGGATAATGAAATTTGTTTCGAATAGTAGCCTCTACCATGTTTTCGTAAGGGAGTTATTGATATTGAAATATGTCTCAAATAGTAGCCTCTACCAGGCCTTCTTAAGGGGGTTATGGATGATAAAATTTGCCTCAAATATATATACATACATACATACACACGCATATATACATTGCATACATATTAGATACATTATATCATTGCACGGCACTACACACACTCACGGAAGAAAAACATAATGTTTTAGGTTTTACTTACCTTTCTTCTTCAATCGATGAAAACACATCAATATTTCCACAACTAGAGTTTGGGATAACTTAGAAAATGACTTTATTGCACAAAACGTGTTGAAAAATGCATTTCAAACACAAAATCAAATTCTAGAAACCCTTTCGAATTAAAGTATCATGTTCGAATTGAGTTCAACGGCCTCACAGGCGTCCACCCCGCTGCTCCTCTTGGTAAAAACGTTAGGCCTGGTCATGTGAAGGTAACCATTCTGCATTTGCTCACAAATGTTACTTGTTATTTGTTACTTTATTTTCTTACTCCGATGCACACAAATGCTCACAAATCCCCGAAATGTGAGACGTACAATGCGTGCTCTAGACGAATCACACGCGGCAAGCACGCGGTATGTATGTGCTGTCAGACACGTTAATACAGCACATAGGGATAGTGTATGATTATGGTCATCCATGCTCAATTAGTGCCACAAAAGTGTGCATTTCCATCCACTTATGATTCGTCGAAAAGCTGTAAGATCACGAAGCAGAAAAATTGCCCACGAACTACTCTCTCCCGACTATGAGAAGCACTTTCATCAACGCAGTTGACTTGGAAAAGCCAAATTGTAATAACGAAGTCCCATTTTTAGAAACCATCGAGAGTGAAATTGGTACCGAGGACTACTTTAGAGTTACCTTAACGACGAGAGAGTTGGCTTAGGAGCTGGGTATTTGTGTTAACTCAATCGCACTTCTGGAAGACAAGTACAACTTAAAGGATTCTAGAGAGGCTTAAGGGTTCTCCAGTTCTTTCTCAAGGCAACATGTAATTGCAGTACGCGTATCTGCGACGTTATTTTGTGAGAGGCTCTTAAGAAGTTTGGATAGGTTTTGGAGTACTCTCCGGATATAGTCTACCCTTTATTTATCTCTGGAGAAATTACGGTGGCTGCACAGACACGTACATGTGCGTACGTGTGGGCTCGGGGTTGATATCGGGGCACATAAACGTGGAAATTCGTGAAGAACAAGTGATGCAATAAATAAAGTGGAAAATCTACATTTTGTGGCCATAAATCGGCCATATAGATACCGGACAATGTCCTCTTTAAACAATCATGTAAGCGCCACGTGCATGAATGTTGCTGCAGTTGTCAGTCCGTACGGGGAGATAGCTTTTATCTGACAGGATTAGTTATGGCAGAGGAACCTTGATATTAAGTGGATGTACTCCCTTTGTGTGACACAGGGCTTTGACAAGCTCTTTCTGTCACAGATGAGTGGGTTACTGTAGTTCTTGTTTCCTTCAGTGTAATTTCATGTTCACTGTTTTCACTGTCACCTCTATACTGTGAACTTATCATCACTGTGAAAAACCTGTTGTGATTTTTGATGATTCCTTCACACATCCGTTCTGTGAAGTTAAAATTGAGTGAAAATGTCAATTTTCCTTGTACCGTGAAATTTTGCTACCGTAACGATAAAGTGAATTACAGTATACTCCATTCAGCAACAAGGCTGCGATATAAATGGACCACTAATGGAGCCTTTCATTCATAAATGTGGTTATAAAGTGTCGCATCGGTTACCATCATTGGCAAAGAAAGCAAAAATAATTGTAGCAACGGTGCGATTTGTATGTCAGCAATCTTCAGTTGATATTCGCTGTTTCACTCCGACTTTTTACTACTTTTTGCCACTCTCTACTGGCTCAGTAAGCCGTCATCTTGAGTCTTGTTTAACGTTGACATTAAGTATAAAATCCTACCTATGTTCATTATACTGCCTCATAGCTTGTCCACACGGCATAAGTGAGTTTGAGCTATCTGTCTATCACTGTATGCTCTAATAATCAGTTTTTCTCCCTGCGTGGGTGTATAACAGTTTGACTAAGGTGATAGATATTGACTGAATAGCTCCTAATGACAGGATGCAAACGCACACATCATGCACGATGTTATAATAATGGCCGACCAAGATGTCATGCCTGTGGAATAGCATCAAGTCACGAAATCATTTGTATATTGGCGAATTGTGCCCCTTTTTCGTTCCTTTACTTATCTGAGACATACTGATCTTTATACATCTTCGAGGCCTACATAGAAATTGCTGCATGATTTGATGTTCTATACCCTGTGAGAGAGAGCGTGCGTGTGCGTGTCTGTGTATATATATATATATATATATATATCTGGCATGTACATGATGAACCAATAACTACAAATGTATGTCACACGATCTAATTATAAACGGAGTAATATAGTCAAAGACTCACACACACAAACACGCACACACACACACGTGTGTGTGCGTATGCGTGTGTGAATGTGAGTGTGAGTTTGTCTGTCTGTGTGTGAGTCTTTGACTATATTACTCCGTTTATAATTAGATCGTGTGACATACATTTTTAGTTATTGGTTCAGCATGAACATGCCAGGGTTACCCAACTAGCCGGATGCTATTACTAAAGCCCCTCTCTCACTGGACCCGCGGCACGCTGGCGGCGTCGCTGTGTCCTAAACTGGATTTGTTTTACCCTTGACTTTATAATGAGAATATCATTCAAAACGTACAAGTCAATGGAGAGGTGCGGTATGCTCTTACAAAAAAAACGACAATATGGAGATTAGGCAAAAGGACTAATAAATCTTCTCATTAGACAACGTTTAGGAAACTAAGAAATTGTCACCCAAAACTCCTTAAAGCTGAGTACAAAGCTTTCTTGGGTACCCTTGGTCCCAACGTCCACAGCAACCCGAAAAAAGTCTGGTCCTTCTTTAAATCTAAAACTCTTACAAACTTCCCTTCTTACTTCGTTACGAGTGTTGATGTGTGAAGGTCTGCCCAGCGTGACTGATTATGATGGAGAGGTTTTTAATGACCTGATGGACACGCAGGCAGGTTGCCCATACATACCATCACAGAGCAGACGTGCAGAAGCGACCTTTTTAAGGAATTATTACAATGATTCTTGAATCGGGCATAAAAGACATCCGCCGGGCTTTCATCTCTACAAAAGAGGAGGGAGAGGAGGGAAGGCGCGTCGCACTCATCAGTCACGCAAACTTGAAAGAAGCTCCGTTTCTGAAGATGGGAATCTGCCTGTGACTTGTGGATCGTTTGATGAGATAGCCCTACTTTCTAAAGCAGCTGCTAGCTAATTATATGATTTAAGCCGGCAAAAATTTGACCTCCAGCCCGATTTCAAATGTGCTTATTCTGCTCGTTGTAACCCAAGGGTAACAATGTATTCAGCGAGGAATAGATGAATGGATTTTCATTTTTTTAATTTTTACTCTCACTATGTTTCACGTTCACTTTTTCACTTTCTAATCTTCACTTTCCACTCTTCACTTTCGCTCAAGAGCAGGGAGAGAAACCAACCGCTATACGGGCACGTGCTTAGTGCTAGTAGCGTGCGTAGTCCAGTGGTTAGCGATCTTGCTGGAACTAGAAGCCCCGGGCTCGATCCCGGCTGTGTCACCCACCCGACATGCACGCTACCGGAAAGGGTCCCAGTCCTTAGGACAGGACGTTAAGCCGTGGCCCACTGTTCATTATGCTTGTCGAAAAGAGCTAGGGGAATTTCCCCGGTACAATGAACCTGTAAATACTGTACATAGCGTCTGTCTTCCTGTCACGACCAGTGGAAGATTAGCTCATCTGTTCATTGAGTTCATTTGAGCTTAACTGGTTCGAGATCACTTTCCTTTCCTTATACTTAAATGAGACTTAAATTGCATGAAATCGTTGACACGGTTAAGTGTAAATGGTTCAAATTGTTTATTTGACCCTCCAGAGGCCAGAAAAAAACAATACCAATGCTGTAGAGAGCTGACATACGTGACTGCGCACAGGTCGTTTTAGAACCACAAAGCCTAAAACTGTACATTAGAACACTACTCCTGTATAGCATCAATCAGCTGAGGCGTATCGCTTAAATCAATGGCTATAATAATCTTATGGTCCTGCTATGTAATGTTAAGCAACCACTCTTAATAGTACGCCAAAAATAGTGACTCAAACAACTGGATACAATTTTGAAACAGTCAGACGTTTCAGACAGCATCCGCTGTCTTTCGTCAGTGACTAACGATAGGACTGGATAACCAGATTTTATATCAGATCTCTGAATAGATTTGTTAATGAGGTCAAGAAAATTCAGGATGTCTTGACGTAGTCTTCAAAAGCAGATCAATCTAAGACAAGTTTTATGCTAATAGTTCAATTAGCTACTGCTGTTTTAGTACAGTAACTAACAGTTAGGTTTCCCAGTCCTATCCTTAGTCACTGACGAAAGACAGCGGATGCTGTCTGAAAAGTTTGTTTCCAAATTATATCTAGTTGCTTGAGTAACTATTTTTGGCGTATCTTACTATCTGGATGTCTAACCTTCATCAACGAACTCTTAATAGTCTTTCTTCAAATCATTCTGACATTTTAGGGATATTTTGTCCTCAACAGAAGCTCCTTTTTTGGTACGATGTATGTAGGACACATTTTAGACCACGTAAATAGTAACAAGACGGCCAGAAGGCGTCGTTAGGCTATCGGTCACAAACTCAAACGTACCCACGTACTGTAATGACGTTACGAAGTGTACGAGAATCACATCTAACGTTACGATAAACTCCATCCATTCAGACGTCACTATCCGCGGAACAGACCAACTCAAGGATTCGAGATTCTTAAAATGCCATCAACAAATGTGCCGCTTTATAGGCAAACAAAGCAGACTTGTGAAGTGTTGTTGCTTTACTAAAATTAATGCTAACATTTTCAAACTGCTCAAAATGACGAGACATTAGTAAGTAAAATTGTCCTGTAGACATAGGAAAATAGATGCCAGACACCTCCTATGTTCTACCAACCTGATCAAATTATTTTCGGATGTTTGAAGATTAGCCTTGTTTTGATCCTATAAGAGATCATTTCTGATGTTGTTCTGGACGTGTATGAGGTTGCTCATCTCTCTCAACTTTGATTCAAAATAAACTTCTACCAACACAGATGCACTTTCAAGTGAAACTTCTTAAAAAGCTGTGTATTAAGAAACATCTTCTAGCCCAACAACTGTTTGAAGTTTTGTTTTGATTCTATAAGAGATCATTCCTGATCTTGTTCTGGACGTGTATGAGGTTGCTCATCTCTCTCAACTTTGATTCAAAATAACTTCTACCAACACAGATGAACTTTCAAGTGAAACTTCTTAAAAAGCTGGGTATTCAGAAACATAACGATCTTCTAGCCCAACAACTGTTTGAAGTTCTGTTTTGATTCTATAAGAGATCATTCCTGATGTTGTTCTTGACGTGTCTGAGGTTGCTAACCTCTCTCAACTTTGATTAGAAATAACTTCTACCAACACGGATGCACTTTCAAGTGAAGCCTCTTTAAAGCTGAACGTCAATGATCTTTCAGAAACATAACGTTAATGATCTTCTAGCCCTACAACTGTTTGAAGATTACTTTTGGTTTAATTTGATTTGATTTTATAAAAGATCATTCCTGATTTTGTTCTGGACGTGTCTGAGGTTGCTCATCTCTATGGAGGTGGTGGGGACGCGTTTGAAGTTGTTCATCTCCGCCGGGGTGGACGGCGCGTGCTGCTGCAGATGCTGCGGTTGGTGCCGCTGCAGGTCGGCCTTCACCTCCGCGCTGGGCCGCGGCTGCTGCCTGGTCAGCTGCCTGCAACATACACGCGGGAAAGGACCTTAACATCGAGATTGATTCTTACCTAAACCTTCATGTACCTGAACCTGCAACGAATCCACTCCTCCCTGAAGGTGCATCACCCGGCGGTACTGCTCATTCACTTCAAACAAACAAATATACCACTCTAACCTGAAGCAGGAGCGCGTCCTGGTACCGGACTACAGCCTCTAGCGATAGAACCAAACACTCGCTCCCAACAAGAAGCCAACCAACTAAAGAAAGAAAGAAAGAAACAGACAAACACATACAAACAACCCGTCCAAAACCTGAAACAGGAGCACATTCTGGAGCAAAACTGCAGCATCTCGCGGCGGAAGCGCTCACTGTCTCTCTCAACAAACAAACACACAAACGCACATACAAACAACCCGCCCCCACCTGAAGCATGAGCACATCCTGGAGCACGACTGCATCATCTCTCGGCGGAAGCGCTCGCTCAGCATGACGTAGAGGAGCGGGTTGGCGCAGGAGTTGAGGTAGGACAGCCCCACGAACGTCAGGTGCACGTAGTACATGGCGGCGGTCGGGCGGAACACGTGGTGGTAGTACAACACCTGGGGAGAGATGGGGGAATATTGATCACCATAGAGCTATCGTGGAATGGAGCTCGTTGCCACAAGTAAGAGCATCCGTGGATAACTTTAGGCGACGCTATAAACAATAAAGCTCCCCTGTCACTGAACCCGCGGCATGCTGGCGGCGTCGCTGCTTCCAAACTGGATTTGTTGACTTTGTAATGGGAATATCATTCAAAAATTATGACCAAAAAGAAAATAGAACACACAAAGATTATTTTTTTGTCGATGAAATTCGCAGAGTGCTTTGTCAATTCGATCGGCCGCAGTGACGTCACCAGCGTGCCGCGAGGCCAGGGATGGGGGGGGGGGGTTAATGTGCAAAAGTTCGGTGTGGCATGCAGGTCGTTCTGTATAAAATAACTGCAGACCTAACCTGTAGGCTTCCGTACGGTAGCACTAACCTGTAGGATTCCGTACGGCTGTATTAACCTGTAGGGTTCCGTACGGTAGCACTACCCTGTAGGGTTCCGTACGGCAGCACTAATTAACCTGTAGGATTCCGTACTGCAGCACTAACCTGTAGGATTCCGTACGGCAGCCAGCAGACGAAGAAGACCGCCACTATGATGAGCACAGAGCGGGACACGTGCTGCCTCTTCCTGCTGAGCCTCCGCGGCTGCAGGCGCCTACCCGCCCCGTCCCCTCCGGAGGCGTGCCGAGACACCACGCTCTGCCGGACCGCCCCGTCCCCCACCGAGGCGTGGCGAGACACCACGCTCTGCTTGGCGGCCCCGTCCCCTAACGACGCGTGGCGCGACACCACGCTCTGCTTGGCGGCCCCGTCCCCCACCGACGCGTGGCGCGACACAACGCTCTGCCGGGCCGCCCCGTCCCCAGTCGACGCGTGCCGAGACACCACGCTCTGCCTGGGTAGCTGTCGGCTCGCCACGGACTCGCTCACCGAGTACTTGACGCTAACCGTGCGGTGGGACCGGATGTAGCTGGTCTCCACCCCCCTCTGTGACACCTGTAGAAACCAAACATGTACATCGGTACTTTGGAACCTTACTTTTTGTGTAGAGATTTTGGGCCGAGACTTCGTACGTCCACAATGTCTGAAAAGTGAATCAGCTGTACATTTTGTAAAGACTGCGTAATCAAGCCTAGCCCTAGAACTTCGATGTGCCTTCCTTATTCTGAGGAATGATCACTTTCCTCTTCTTTCTTCCTTTCTCTATTCATTCATTCATTCATTCCTTCTTTCTTTAATCTTCCCATTCGTTCACTCATTGGTTCATTCAGATTCTTATTAGAAGTTGATGCTGTAGGATGGATTCCACTCTTTGCTTGGATTCATTTGGACCATGTAATCTGTGTCTTTGTTTTGTCCGATCCTACGTTTACCTCCTTCCCAAAATAGTCACTGACGAAAGATAGCGGATGCTGTCTGAAACGTCGGACTGTTTCAAATTGTATCCACTTGCGCTTGCTTGAGTAACTGTTTTTTGTGTATCTTATTACCTGGATGCCTAACCTTTATCAACGAAAAAAAAAAGCTATCTGCCACCCAAAAATCAAGACCACAGCACGTCCAGGTCAAAAGATACAAAAATTGAAGGTCTGCTGCAGTACCAAGGTCACATACAAGAGGGCCCAAAATCGACCTTGAATTTCGGCTTCACAACACCTGCCCACATACCAAATATCATGGTAATCCATCAAGAGGCTCTTGAGTTATGCTGACTGGAATGGTGCGGAAACACAAACAAACAGACAGACAAACAGACAGACAGACACACCCAAAACTATATCTCCATTTTTCATGGAGACAAAAAGAAGTCAATGTACCTCCGCGACGCTGACGAAGCTCCTGAGCGTGCTGCGGCGCTGGTTGGCGGTCCTGCCCTGCTCCTCCAGCGTGACGGGCTGCATGGTGGACCACAGCTGGTACACCATGGTGCCGTACAGCGCCGAGATCACGATGAACGGCAGCGGGAACCCCAGCACGAACACAAGCGTGATGTAAACAAGCTTCCCCACCTGTACCAACACATGAACACAAGCGTGATGTTAACAAGCTTCCCCACCTGTACCAACACATAAACACAAGCGTGATGTAAACAAGCTTCCCCACCTGTACCAACACATAAACACAAGCGCGATGTTAACAAGCTTCCCCACCTGTAGCGACACATAAACACAAGCGTGATGTTAACAAGCTTCCCCACCTGTACCAACACATAAACACAAGCGTGATGTAAACAAGCTTCCCCACCTGTACCAACACATAAACACAAGCGTGATGTTAACAAGCTTCCCCACCTGTACCAACACATAGGCACAAGCGTGATGTAAACAAGCTTCCCCACCTGTACCAACACATAAACACAAGCGTGATGTAAACAAGCTTCCCCACCTGTAGCGACACATGAACACAAGCGTGATGTAAACAAGTTTCCCCACCTGTAGCGACACATAAACACAAGCGTGATGTAAACAAGCTTCCCCACCTGTAGCGACACATAAACACAAGCGTGATGTAAACAAGCTTCCCCACCTGTACCAACACATAAACACAAGCGTGATGTAAACAAGTTTCCCCACCTGTAGCGACACATAAACACAAACGTGATGTTAACAAGCTTCCCCACCTGTACCAACACATAAACACAAACGTGATGTAAACAAGCTTCCCCACCTTAAAGGAACACATTAACACACTGTCATGGATTGAGATATTCACGTGTTTCCGTACAGGTGGATCAGAACCCACAGTTATACACGAGCGTGATGTTTTTGCACCTGCTCTAACACTCAGATAGAGACAAGCTAGTAGAATATTAAACTCGGGCGACACAGAAAGAACACTAAAGATAAAAGCAACAACCATGCCTACTACTAAAGCCTTACTCAGGATTGAATGACCACTTTGGATCGCACACACGTGGCTTCGGCAGTTGGTCAATGATGCCCACCTCGCTAGGCCAGCTGAGTAGACAGACCTGCGCCACTTCTACCCCTGTTCGGCATGCCGCCACTCCCTCCGTTATACTGACCTCTGACCTATAACTAAAGGTCATGAACCCCAAACGCTAACTTCTGACCCTATGTCATGAACCTTAACCCTACCCGTAACCTACCCCGCTCGACCAGCTGAGCAGACACACCTCCACCAGCTCTCCCCCTGTTCGTGCCGACACTCCCTCCCTTATACTGACCCATGACCTCTGGCAAGCCATGAACCTAAACCGTTGACCTCTGACCCTATGTCATGAACCTTAACCCTAGCTGTGACCTACCTCGCTTGGCCAGCTGAGCAGACACACCTCCACCAGCTCTCCCTCTGTTCGTGCCGACACTCCCTCCCTTATACTGACCCATGACCTTGACAAGCCATGAACCCGAACCGCTGACCTCTGACCCTATGTCATGAACCTTAACCCTAACCGTGACCTACCTCACTTGGCCAGCTAAGCAGACACACCTCCACCAGCTCTCCCCCTGTTTGTGCCGACACTCCCTCCCTTATACTGACCCATGACCTCTGACAAACCATGAACCCAAACCGTTGACCTCTGACCCTATGTCATGAACCTTAACCTTACCCGTAACCTACCTCGCTTGGCCAGCTGAGCAGACACACCTCCACCAGCTCTCCCCCCTGCTCAGACTCGTGCAGACTCATGCAGACGCTCCAGGGCAGGGTGATGAGCAGGGCGGCGATCCACACGGCGCACGTGATCCAGCGGGATTTACTGGTGATCTGGATCCCCTCTGAGATGGCCTGCGTGGGGTACATCACGGCGTAGAACCGGTCGGCGCTCATCGCCGTCAGGGTGAAGATACTGGCCAGCATGGTCAGCGTGTCTAAGCCCACAATCAGCCGGCACCCTACGTCACCAAACACCTGTACACAAACAGATAAACAACAAACACAATAAACCTGTAGGCAACGTCACCGTAAACCTGCAGTAAAAAGAAAAGAAACAAACAACACAATAGACTACAGAATGGTCAGCATGTCCGATTAATTAAAGATCATCGATCAATTGTCTCGAAAATGCTAGTACAATGTATGTTATCATAAGATACATTCTTCTGTTCTTAAGTCTCATACTGCAATGTGACGAGGGGGAAACGACATGCAAGTTTGCTCGGCTCGCTCTTGTCTGATATCTTTCGGTCTTTCAATACCGCCGTAGATGCTATGTTTGGATTATCATCTAATGGGAGAGAGGAAACATCTTCACTGCATTCTTGGCGACAAGTCGAGAACACTCTCTCACTCACTCATGAACCATGACCTCAGGGGTCATGCCAGCCAGCAGCAATGATGAACACTACGGAGACTAAAAAGTTTTATTCGATCTCCTGATTCTCAAGCGTTGCCATCTAAGCATTGCCGTTACATCCGCTATGGAATCAGGTCATCGGTGAGCTTACGAGCCTGTTTACGTTAACTTTACGTTTCTCTCTTCCGAGCTTACGTTTCTCCCTGAGCAATCAGGTCGGAAAGCATTCATGTTTATTCCCTCCCTATTCACGCAGAGATGTCATTCACAGGCGTGCGCAATTTCAGCCCAATCTCCCGGCCTTGTCCGCGCGTGTTTTTTTCTCGCAAAACGTCATGAGCGTAATCCCCTGTTTACGCTCAAAACGTGCCCAAGAATATCAAGTCCGGAGGCTGAACCGGTTGCTTCGCTACGAAAACAAGTCTCGAAGTGGAGTCCGTGCCTTATGATGAGCTATCGGTGGTCCCCTTGAAACAAAATACTGTATGAAATGGTAGAAACGACATTTATCATACTTCTGTGGCGGTGGTTGGCATTGTGCTAAAAAGTACCCAAAATGTTCATCAAACAGTAAGACTCACGAATTAACTGAAAGCCGTTCCTGATTACTTCCTTTATCGGCGCGGTATATGAAAGGCTTCTGTAAGATGATTGACAGCTAGTTTGTGCGATTCGCGTTCCTCTGTGAGTAATCTAATCAACAGGGAAATCCCACAAATCGTTTCTGCTGCACCTTCTGTAAGACGGACGCGACAGTGACGCACTTGATCTTGTCAACCATTTATTTTGCTGCATGTGATTCTGTTCCGTGGCATCGTCAGAATAATGAAGAACGCCGACAAGCAAAAGCCGAAATTAACGAATGCTTGAGTTGATGAAAGCCAAGTAGTGCACGTCGGTAGAAGGTAATGTGTATACGGCAGTTAGCCTGCTGTTTAAAGGCATTCAGAGCATTTTATGCGGCTTGAAAACTGGAAATATTCTAGTTGCTGCAATCTTTATGAAATTGACATTTAATGCCACTGTTAACCACATTTACGTGCGGATTTCTTATCAAAAGCGCTAAAAAGCGGCACAAAAATAAGCTACATAGTGACATTTTAGTTTCACGCGCCTAGTGTAAATAGACCGATACCATAGCCCCGCCCACCTCCGTCATAACGTAGAAATGCAAAATTAAAGCAGAAAAATGCAAATATTTGACAGAGTATTAGGGCTTGGATTTTCTATCAGTTCTCACCACACAACGACATCGTATCTTTTCTCCTTTAACGTCGATATGTAATGGTATAGTGTTATCGAAACTTACTATGTGTAAGAATGACTAAAAATCGACGTTTTTTATTCAAATTTCAAGCCTTATAAAAAAATGCTCTGGGTGCCTTTAAACATATTAGAACTGACGAATCTCTTTTGTTCCCTTTGTTCAACGTTGCATCGGAGTAACAGCCGTTGAATAAGATATGTCTAGATGACAACTGGACACAATTAGATGAACCTATATACGAGGTATTAAGCTTAAATACGCGAACACGACCTTAAACGCTAACGTTCTGTCGACATGCTACCAAGCAGCAATGTGAATATGGCTAAGGACTCTTGCCTTTCCGGTGGGATCTGTTGAGTGAATGAAGACTGAGATGATGAATAAATGGATGGATCGAATTAATGAATGCCAAGCAGCAGTTGGAATGTTTTAATTTAATTCAATTTGATTTAACGGTCCTTGCCGGTAAAGGTGCCGGATGTTTGCACATCGGCAAGCAAATCCGTAGTGTGTTTTTGGCACACACTTGACAGATTAGCCGAAGAGGCTCGGTGGGCGTCACTTCACCGTCATGGTAGGAATATCGTGTGATGTGCCTTTCGCAAGGGCACAACGTCGGGGCATGGTGAGTATCGAACCCGGGACCTATTGGTTCTGAGTCCAACGGTCTAACCGTTGCGCCACACCGACGCAACAGTTGGAATGTTGGGACTTCTACTTTTCCAACTGCGATTCAAACCATAATTATATGGATAAAGATAAATAAGATGATTCGTTAACAGGCAACACCTTCAAAATGAAACCATGTTTAGCTTTTCCTAATATTCATTCGTTGTGTCATTGCATATTTACTGATGACCCGGCCTTGTAGAGAAACCAGGTTTCTGTTGCCGGCTCCATACAGATTTTAATCTGTGAAGTCGAATGAATAACTGTTCAATGGTATCATTTATCGCACTCAACTTAAGTACCGTGCCTCTGAACTCACGTTGTCGCCGAAAACACAGTCAGATCGTATATTGTTACTTTCTGCAAAATGAAACCTTTCGAACTGTTCAACAGTGTCATAAATCTCCCTGGACGTCTGATCATATATTCCTATTAACATTCCACTTCGTTTCTTTTTCTTGAATGGCTGTGTGGCACTCTACCAATTATCGCAGCACAGTATGACAACACCCCGCGGTAACATCGTGTTTCACACAAACATCCCCTGAGTCGATGTTCGGAACGAGCGATCCGTCACCTTGGAGCCGGTGAAAACCTTTTGAGAAATGTTGCCGAACTCTGGTATCTTGTTAAAGGAAATCGGATTTTGAAAGTCTTTTCAATACATGATTAGTTCAAACAACACTATCATAATGTATTGCGACGTCCATCATGCACAAATACGCTGTCGTTGTGATGTGAGAACTCACTGAAAATCGTCACCAGGGTTTTGTACGCTCGCGAAACTAGGGAAACCATCGCACGACACGTTTTTGCGCGGTTTTCAAATGCTCAAAGCATGACGTTACTACGGAAATATGCTGAATAGTGTGAATAAATGTCACTACCATAAAGATTTCAGTATTTCTTATTTCCATATTTTGGGCCCTAATATTGCTTTGGGTTGCCTTTAACGTTCACCGCGGACTCTTAGTGGCAAATGTGCTAGATGTTGGCACATCGGAAACCAAATCCGTTTTGCCTTTCCCAAGGGCACAACGTCGGGGCATGGTGAGTATAGAACTCGGGAATCATTATCTCCATGAAAAATGGAGATATTGTTTTGGGTGTGTCTGTGTGTCTGTTGTCTGTTTGTCTGTTTGTGTTTCCGGACTACTGTAGTCAGCATAACTCAAGAACCTCTTGATATCCATCCATACGATGATATTTGGTATGTGAGCAGGTGTTGTGAAGCCGAAATTCAAGGTCGATTTTGGGCCCCCCTGGTATGTGACCTTGGTGGTTCTGAGTTCAACGCTCTAACCGTTACGCCACGCGGACTGACGGTTATATAAGGTGCGTGCGTGGGCGCTCCGCTGGGACCACCTGTCGCTGCAAGCTGGCTACACTTATGTGTTATATCAGGACGCACGGTCTATCACAGGTACGGTCTATCACAGGTACAGAGACATTCGGCTAAAGTATAAAGAAGCTTTTGATCACAATTCATTCATTACGTCAAAAGACATGAAATTATAAAACGTATTATAGCAGTCAGAAAAAATAAGATATCTTTATATGTTAAGAAATGGGAGTTATTTGGTTTAATTTGAATATTATTTATGCTTTCCTGCGAGTTATTCTCAATGCTACATTATGTTTATTTTTCTTGTTTACCAGTTCGATATACATGTTTTGTATTCAGTTTCTTTCCCGCTTACATGTTATGTTTATGTATTTATGTGACAGGATCCGTGGCATTTATGTATTTATGTTCCTTATATGTTTTTTTGTTCTCCTCATATTGTTTTTGTTCATGTGAAAATGCATTAAAAAATTAAATAAAATGAAATAGAATTAGAAACAGAAGCTTTTGATACCCATGGAATTACTGGCTTCCGATAAAGAGAGCCTCACGTACTTTATTTATTTTATTTATTTCTTTATTTCAGCTTTATTAAACTTTAGCTTTACTTTATCAAATTCTGCAGTAAGATAAAAAAATTAAATAAAAAAAGAAGCTTTTGATGCCCATGAAATTACTGGCTTCCGATAAAAAGAGCTCCACGCGTTTTATCAAATTCTGCAGTAAATGTGCTGGTGATGTTCGGTGTACGGGTCGGACTGTTTTAGTTGCTGGAACGGTAATTACCGATAAATGGGTTCCTATCCGAATGTGCATCATTACTGCCACGTAGGTCCATCATTACTGTGATGTAGGATCATGTAAGGCAGTACAAATTTGAAGGTGTGGACACGACTGAGTGCAGCGAGGTTGATACTATGTGGTTATTGCTGCGCCTGCCGCACTTTTACCGTATAATTACACTAAACACACAGCGCAGTGGCCTGGTGCAGATAACAGGGCCAGGGGTGCGTCTTCCTGCTACCTGTTAAAGTCCGGAACAGTCATGATCGTACATTCACCTTATATAACTCTCAGTCCGCGGGGAAAGTTAATACAGAGTACGGCGTAGTCATGATCGTACGTTCACCTTATATAACGTTAACTCTCAGTCCGTACAGGGGAAAGTCAGTGCAGAGTACGGCGTTGTCCAGTGGTTAGCGGCCCCGCCTCTGCATGGCAATAGCTACAGAAGCCGCGAGTTCGATCCCGGCTGTGTCGCTCACACGACATGCACGCTACTGGAAAGGGTCGCAGTCCTTAGGAAGGGACGTTAAGCCGTGGTCCACTATCCATGGTGCTTGTCAAAAAGAGCTACGATACGATGAACCTGTAAATACTGTATGATACTGTATGATAGTGTCTGCCTTCTCTGTCACGACCAGTGAAAAAATTGCTACAAACACAATACATACATGTATATAGAGTCACCTGGACACTCTATATGACTGGACAAAAGCAAGAGCCTCGGAAAAAGAACCAGACTTTTTTTCAACAGGAATAAAAAAAATAAAAAAAGCCATCTACATCAGGGCTTTGTAACTATCTCCCATACAGAGACGGGAGGCGCCATAGACTTTCTGCAACTTTTGAACCACTGATTACCGAGTCACGTGTTCCGTTTCATTTAATTTAATTTAATTTTCATTTAATTTTTATTTATTTTTATCTATTTACCCAGGGCCAAACTTCTGTGAATTGAGGCTTCATCCGCATTTGACATGCACTACAGTCACAGGGTTTGCAGTCTATTGAAGGGAAGTCTTCTTTTTCTACATTCCCTTTCTGTAGTACCACACAAACTGTGTATCGTGCCGGACAAAGTGGAGAGAGTTGAAGAGGGACTGATTGCAGCTGCAAGGTGTCCAGACTACTACAGCAGCAGAACACAGTGGACTACTACACCTTGAGAACATTGAAGAACAAGTCCGTAAAAGAGTTACGATGCGATTCAGGTTAGAGTGGGTCCAAAGGCCTGCTCCATCGCTTTTAGCACAGGGCATACTGTAAATGCATTTAAGTTCGCGTGGTTTTTATTTCGCGCTAAGGCGAAAATGGAGTGTTTGCGGTGGTTGTAAGTTTGCGGCAGCGCTATAGTCACATACTGCTGCAGTATAGGACAAAAATGTTCGTGGGGGTTTAAGTTCTCGTTGAAACGTCGCCGCAAAAACCGCGAACATAAAACCACCGCGAACATTTCAGCATTTACAGTATGATGATGCGCATTAATTTAATCGACGATGAGTTTCCCTGAAAACAGGGCAGCCATCTGTTGATTACGTTCCCATCGCTTTTACATCTCATTTCTTCATCTTCCTCATCTTTACCAGCACTTTAAAGGATTGGGCGGTAATCTAGCCGTAATCTGCACCTTTATTAGAGAGTCTCAACGTACTGTGATGGCGCGGAGAGAGGTATTTTCTTGCCTGGAGTAGACAGAACTGCGGGCTCACGTCTCCGCCGAGACTGCCGGATGATTGATAACCGTTTTCAGGCCGAACCTACCAGTTCTGATGGAGCGGCTCATTTGGCTCCTGACATTCGGCTCCTCAACCCGAACTGGAGATCGACCTCCGCGCGCACCAGGCTGTCCCGAACCGACCTCTCGGTAAACCTGGAGCCCTCCGGGGTGAGTGGGGGGGGGGGGGGTCATCTATCGGCCTGGTCCGGCGCAATGGTCAAACATGAAGCGCAAACGATGAAGCACACACGCTTGATTATTTTTGAAATTACTGTATGTTACTGTCATTTAAGTTGAAAAACAGGCATTTGGGTCTGGTATGAAGATAATTATTCCTATGCCATAGTTCGCTTTGTTCTATTGCCAACAGTCAATCATTGTAATATCACGACATCAATTTGGCCTTCGGGCTACGACTGTAGTGATAAGATTTTGTGTTTCTCAATAAAAAAAAATTACTGAGATAGCTAAAGTGAATCTCATGATTGACATAGTAAGATGCTAAGTATGCAAAACAGGAGCTAATTACTAAACAGGAGTTAATCATCCTATGTATGTATGTTGTAATCCTATGTTATTTGTGTATTCATTGTATTCTCTCCTGGAGTTTTAGGTAGACAGCTAAAGTGGAGAGCGGTACTCCAATAAACCCCAATGGTCATTAAAAGTGTCCTGTTACGTCAGATATGTGAAGGTAGAGACTGCGATCTGGTAGAATCACTGCTTCTATCGATAGAGGCCCCGATCGGAGTCTGCACAGTTTTCCGAAGTATGTATATGGACACGGCAAGGTGACAGCTACTCAAGCAAATATGTAGATCTGAAAACGGTTAGATGTTTCATGTAGCATCCACAACCTTTCGTCAGTGACTGGAGTAAGATGTTGAAACTCGCTTTAAAGCCACGGGCAGCCAGAACGTCGATTTGTGCCACTTTTTATCAATGAATATTGACTTGAAACTCAGGATTTATAACTGGGAGACCTTCATTACGTATTCCTGACATGTTGATCACAATCGCTGTCGACATAGACTCCCATCACGATCTCTGGAGGCAGAACTGGCAAATTGCCGGATGGCAATCTGACAACAATACATCAAACAGGATAAAACTCTATCATGCATGGGGATCGGTAGTAAACCGGATGCTTCAATCGAAGAGTTCCAGACAAGATCCAAGCACGTGCGCTGGTCATGGCACATCGCCGAGATTATAATCATTTAGATGATCGCCGAGATTATAATCATTTAGATGATCGCAGACGATGATAGGCGGATTTAGTCGTATTTTGTACCTGCAATTGCAATGATATCACGGCCTTTGTATCAATATTTAACAACCGATCTCTATACGTATCTATGTATGTCCTTCAAGGATTGTACTCTTACCGATACTGATACCGTTACATCTTTATGTATTTATGAATCAATCCATTGATCCTCTTCCTACGTATCACTGTATGCCAACCAATGACATTGCATCTCTCGATGCATGTATATACACATCTATCAATGTAGTTAAGGATAAATGTCATACATTAACCATTGACTGCTTTCTTTCTTGTTGTTGAGACTTGAAATGTGAGCAGGAAAACGCTTATCTCATATCCATTAGTTATGGTTAAATGTATATACATTAACCATTGACTACTTTTTTCTTTCTTGTTGTTGAGACAGTTCGTTGCGACTTGAAATGCGAACAGGAGAACGCTTATCTCATATCTTACCGCCGTTATTGTGCTTTCCGTTATGAATAGTTATATACAGGATTCCACTTGATATGCGGAGATATGAGTATGTATGATACGTTCAAGGTCAATGTATTATGTATGATGAAGTCAAGGTTATAGTACAGAGCAGTGTCTTACACTGAGATGGGCCACCCTGGCTTAATAAAACAGAAACAGATGAATAGTCAAGGCGAACCAAATAATCAAGACACTCAACCAACATTGCATTTCCGGGAGAATGGAAAGGGATGTTAATCTAAAGGCCCCAACGGCGGAAAAGATTGGTTCTTAATATTTCTGATGAATGAAAAAAAAAGGAATCTAAAAATATTGCTTATGGATGACAGCAAATGGAAGACTACAGAGCCATTTACCTGAATTTGTTTGTGATCAAGGTGACCTACCTTTTTTTCTTTCTTTATTATTCAAAATAGATGGAGTGAGTGTACCGATGGGCGAGACACAAAACTAGTTTATAGTTTACGTGGAAACAAAACAATAGTACCTTCCTTTCGCCAAATGACTTTTACTTTCAATTAAAGTTTTAGTCGATTATGCAAACAATGGCTTAAACCTCAAACTCCCGACCTTTTTTTACGACTAAAATGACTGAACGGGGTCAAAAATGTCCCCAAAATGGTTTGCTCAGTGAAATTTCCCTTTTCACTTTCTTCGCTGATTGTTACCCGTACATTTCTTCATCAATGTAAGAGGAATGTTTTAGTATGTTTGGGTATTGATAATTCCCGTTCATTATCAAAAATGACCCCGTTCGGGTTTTTGAGGGTTAATTTGCATACATCTTATCAGTTGACGATCTTGTCTACACACTTGATAACTCAAGAGGCCGCCAGGAAGCCCACGATCGAACTTGACCTTCGTCTCTCCCACACCTACCCACCTGCCAAAAATCATCAGCTTTTTGAGTCATGTTGTTTAGGTCCACGGCCACTTCACCATAGCAAACTGAAAACATAACCTTCTTGGCGAAGGTGATGAAGTTAGTAAGTAAATAAATAGTGCCTCCTTGAGTTTGACTCAAAGACTTTGATCGTCTCCCATCCCCGTGTATCAGGTGCAGCTATCGACTCACATGTTGCTATTTCGAGGCTTTATTGGGAAGCGACAGGCTATTTACTCCCCCAATCCCTCCGCGCCCGTCAGAGGCAAACAGAAAAGGGCAGAGCTCCACTCAGCAAACACACTTCGCAGTTCTCAGGTTACATAAAAAGCACGATGATGACAAAGGCTCAGGTTTTAGTCCTCCATACTACTGCACTAATGGAAGATGAAAGTGAGCTTTCGTCACGGCAAACTGAGAAGGTTGGTCCGTGCGATTCAGTGACTCATTCAGTGAAAACAAACCTGTAGAACAATGTCAATATTCCAGAATGCCGAGGATCGGAACCGGCAATGATAGGGTGTGACGTAAGGTCATGGTTAAAGATTACCTTCAGGGGCAAAATCCAACATCTTAAAGCATTAAACAAATCCCGTACTGATAGATGTCTCTAAGGTCTTCTGAAGCTGAGAACATTTCTACCTAATACTAAGTAGTAATATCAATTTAATCACTATACAAATTGTAACAATCACTTGTAGATGATTCTTTCTCTGATGAAATTATTTTCGGAAATTCTTTCTCTTTTTTCTTTCACGCATGATAGATATGCACTGACCTGTACCAGACAACAAACACAATAGCAACAACTTTGGAGTTTTCTTAGGAGTTTAGTAGAAATGGTTGAACGAAATGCGGCCTGCAGGCCGATTTGAGCCTCTCACGAATGAACAGATCTAGAGGTTCAAATAAAATTCCGTGGTCGGTAAGACCCCCATTCCACTAGGATGGCGCTCTCGCCGCGCTCCCACGGCGACCTCAATTTGGCCAGATCGCCGTGAGAGCGCCGAGAGCGCCGTGAGAGCGCCGAGAGCGCGGCGAGAGCGCATTTGGAGCGCGGTGAGAGCGCCATGCGCGCCATGCGCGCCGTCACCTCAGCGATGGTTTTGAACATGTTCAAAACAGTCGCCGTGAGCGCGCCGAGCATGGCGATGGGATCAAAGGGCCGCAGCGAGGGATCAAAGGGCCGCAGTGCTCAATGATCGCAGCGAACACTCTACGATGTTTAAATGATTGAATGGTCTTAACTGTAGTTCAAACAAATTTCAGTCTTGAAGCGGTGTATCTTGAATTTATGGGAAATTTGTGGTCAAATCGAAATTTTCCTCATGGGTAATACAAATTGACGAATAACTACAAGTACTTGCTTCCATTCAAATTAAATTCCCTCCAAGTTTTATTGTCTGTGGTTCAGAAAGTGTTTCACAATTCTGTGATTTATGTTTCTATTATAACGTAGCATGATAAAAGATACTTATAGCAAACAGGTTACATGACAGACAAAAAAAAACATATTTGAACAAATATATAACTTAAGACATACACTAAGCGACCGTGCAGCGATCAAAATTGAATCTGTTTTCCCCTTGATTTTATCATTCAAATATGATGCAAGAGGTAAAGGTATGACTGAGAAGACAACAAAGCACACAACACGAAAAGAAAATTCGTTCTTTATCTCTAGAATTCGTTGAGTGATCTGTGAAATCTTTGGTCGCTCATAAAAAGTTGCTGACATTTGACATTTTGGTCGCGCTGAGGTCGCCGTAGAGATTCCACTTGAGCACGTTTTCCAGGAAATCAGCGCCTCTCACAGCGCTCTGGTCGCCGTAAGGGCGCGGCGAGAGCGCCGTCCAAGTGGAATGGGGGTATAAGTGATGAAAAATTAGATAGGCATGCAAATGTCACATTACATTACAGGAACAAATCAAATCGACATTAAGAAAGATAGTGTCTCACAGACATGTAGTGTCTGTTTTATATATGGCCTCCGTCGGTCTGTTTAGATAAACGGTAACCCTTACAAAATGATAAAAAATCTTTAGTCGTTGAAGTAACGAGTCAGTGTATATGTACATGTCCTTCATTGTTCCTATGTTCTCACGATTTATGCTAAGACAGTTATCGCTCGTTCTCATTAAAATGTACACATGTTGTAACTTCCGTAACGGTTTGAAGTAAGACGTTTTTGACATTAAGATATGCCACATATAAGATGCCAAACTGTCTTTTTTTAAATAAAATAAAAAGTTTTAAGTCGTCATAAAAACGACAGTTTGGCACCTTATACATTGCAAGTCCTAATGTCAGGAACGTCTTACGGTAACCGAAGTTACAAAAATGTGGTTATTCAAATGAGAACGAGCGTTATGTGAAGAATACGCTGGTTAGTTGGGAGAGACTTTAGTTGATGTAACCTGTTGCCCGAGATACTCATCGATATGGGCTGCACCATGAAGAGTTGTTACAAAAGAAAGGACTTTTCAGTTGACTTGTATAGATGCAGTCCCCTCTGCCATCTAGACGGCGATCGCTGAACGACGGTACAGCGACCAAAATTGGGTTTGTGTAATCGCTGCAAGTAGCGACCGTACATCGACCAAAATTGGGTTTGTATGACTCTTGATTTCATTGTTGGAGTATGACATTCGCTGTGTGATCTGTCAAATCTCTGGTCGCTAGGCGGTCTTAGCGAGGTCTTAGCGCGGTCTTCGCGCTGTCTTAGCGCTCTCCTGGAGAGCGACTGTAAAAGACTAGATATGACATATAACTACTCATCTATCTGCTACAAGAGAAAGAATCTTACCTGTTGAATAAGTACGATAAGAGACAAAACAAGACACCAATACACCCCCATCTGAGCTGTACTGCGATTGTTTTATAAGAGAAAGGACATTACCTGTTGAATGTGATCAGATCGACCGTACCGTGACCAAAATTGAATTTGTGTGACTTTATTGCTTGAATACAAAATATGTTAACTGTATGTCGGATCCTAGGTCTCTCATCGGTTGCAGTGCGCCCCTACCTGTTGAATGTGACAGCTTCAGGTGTCAAACCTTCGCACCCAAGAGTGACCCGCTGTGCTTGGCTTAACATGGTCTCTACCAGACTAACCGCGCCGGCTACAGGGCCATGGAGGATAACATTCGCAGCCGTAGACCCTCTCTCCGAAGCCGACTCCCTTCATACAATTGACTCTATAGCTATTTGGCCTATTTCTACTATTTTTCAAGCGACCCACGGAGGCTGGTAGAGCCTAGGCTAAACACACGAGCCGTAGCGAAGCCACATTGCACTAACACTAGCTACTGGTAAAGCATCACGATTCAATATAATTGACAAAAGAATAAGAGACAAGGTTATCCATGACTACTCATCCGTATGGGATGTACCGTGGACATTTGTCATTGTAGAATCATCATCAATGTAAAATTGACATTTGTCATTATAATGACAATTATAGAATATACCTATTGGAAAGGGATGATATGAGACAAGATGGTGACGTCAGTGTGGCGTAACGGTTAGAGCGTTACGTTGGGCTCAGAACCAATACGTTCCGGGTCCGATATTCGCCATGCCCCGACGCTGTGCCCTTGGGAAAAGCACTTAACACGATATTCCTACCATGACGGTGGAGTAACGCCCACCGAGCGTCTTCGACTATTCTGTCAGAGTGTGTCAAAAAATCACACACGGATTTGACGCTGCTAGGTGCTAAGATCTGCACGGTTGCCAACAAGAGCCTATCTTTTAAACAAGATACTAGCCATGTTTACTCGTCTAACTGGGCTGTAGCGTGGACATGAGCTATTTGAGTAAGAATGTAACCTATTAAATTGGTCATATAAGAGGCAGGATTTACTGCATTTAATTGTGTATGTTATGTAAAGAACATGTTATTCAGCCCTCGTGCTGCGAAATGCTCTTGAATAAAACCCATTATTATTATTAGATAAGACACTACTACACATCCATCTGGCATGTACCGTGAGGATATGATTATATGTGACAAAATACTAGTAAGTCATAATTACCTGCCTATATATAATTGGTCTCTACGGTGGACATTAGCAAAATTAGAGTAATGAATTCATATAACCTGTTAAATCGATAAGATAAGAGACAAGACACTACTACATACACATCCATCCGGCCTGTACCGAGAGGATATGATAATATGAGGCAAAATACTAGTAAGCCACTCGTCTAACTGGGCTGTATACCGTGGACATCAGCTGTTGGAGTAAGAATATAACCTGTTGAATCGGTAAGGTAAGAGACGAGCTGAGCCAGTATACTAATACTACACACCCATCTGGCATGTACCGGGAGGATATGATAATATGAGACAAAATACTAGTAAGCCATGTCTACTCGTCTAACTGGGCTGTACCGTGGACATTAACTGTTGGAGTAAAAATATAACCTGTTGAATCGATGAGGTAAGAGACAAGACACGACAAGACACATCAAGTCAGGATTCAAAATAATCATAGAAAATCAGGGCTACTCACCCATCTGGCCTGTGCCGTGAGGATATGATAATATAGGATATGCCACGGGTACTCACCCATCTGGCCTGTGCCGTGAGGATATGATAATATAGGATATGCCACGGCTACTCACCCATCTGGCCTGTACCGTGATGATATTATGATATAGGATAAGCCACGGGTACTCACCCATCTGGCCTGTACCGTGAGGATATCATAATATAGGATAAGCCACGGCTACTCACCCATCTCGGTTGCACCAGGAAGGAGGCCAGGAAGAACGGCCCGCCGAGCAGGTAGACGGTGTCCGCCGTGGCCAGGCTGAGCACGTAGACGCACATGCTGCTCCGCACGCCCCGCCGCCCCACGCACAGCAGCACGGTGACGTTCCCGACCAGACCCACCAGGTACACCGCCGAGAACACCACCGGCAGGATGAACGGGAGGGAAGGGCTCACCAGCGGGGCGCCGTGGATGGGGAGGGGGGTCTGGGCAGCCGTGCTGTTCAGCACCGTCGCGTTACCGACAGACATCGTCATGCCTGGTCCTGTTCAGGACACGCCTATCCGTCTGGACACTCAGGTGTTGGCTGTTTTTCTACTATTTCTTTTCTGGGTATACCTGACTGTACAAGTGTTCACGTCAGGCGCTGGACCTTTCCAACGACTCTCTAGGCAGAACGATTCTTAGCTACTGACTCGGTTCTAGGTATGGCATTCCTGGCTGCCCAAATACTCAAGCCAGGTGCTGTAGTGTTCTCTTCTTTCTCCTGTGGAACCTCGATAGGCCTTTTCCTTCTCCAGTGGACTGCCTCGCTTGGACGATCCTTAGTTGCTGACTCTGTTCTAACTATGGTATGCTTGGCTGCCTAAATGCTCAAGCCAGGTGCTGTAGTGGTCTCTCCCTTCTCCCGTGGTGCCTTGATCTCCCCTCGCCAGTCCCGTATCCCGTCAGCCAGAGGGGCAGCCTGACTTGATAGGTTGTACGATACTTAGTTGCCGATTCTGTTCCGGCCTTGTCTACCTGCCCAGATACTCAGGCCATGTGCCGGGTCCTTGCTCCTCCTGTTATGGCTCGCACGGAGCTACTGCTTATGTTATGTCTGGCTGCCTAGATGCTCATGCCAAGTACTGTCCTTATTATGATTTGCTAGTCAGTACAGTCAGTAGCTGATGTTTCTCTGTTCGATATGCCAGGTGATTGACCCTTCCTCCTCTTGATACGACTTGCCAGGCAGCAGAGTTTGTGCCTACCGTTTCTGTTCTCGATACGCTCGCGCTCTGGTTGCGGCCGGCCCTCTGATCCGGTGACGAGTATGCCTGCTGGCAGGTCAGCGGTAACTACCCCCCAGGAGACAGCAGCCGGTTGTTGATTGTCGGAGTCAGGCAGGATGATTTGTCCCAGAGGTAACGTCTAACCGTCTGCTCAATGACTGGAAAAAAATAAGAGGATATGAAGATGTAAAATCCTACGTGCAGCATTTTAACGCTTAACGTCGTCATATTGCACTCAAGACGGACGTACCTTTTTCGCCGGTAGCTCTCAGGGTCCTTCTTCAAAGACATCTGGAAGATATATTTAAGTCTGACTGATGTGAATGGCCTGACAAGACGGCTAGCCTGGGCTGAGCTGCGTACCGTTAGCAAGGAGCGCTCGTGGCTCTTAATTCTCCTAAGTTGGACTGAGCCAATCACAGGCGCCCTTATATAACTGTGAGTCAGTGAGACGAGAGTGATGATAGGCAGTCAACAAGGCGCTCTGCCAGATCAGACAGTCGTACTATCGGAACATCAATCGGAACATCCCACTGTGTTTATTCTGTGCTTACGAAAGAAATATGCACAGGCAACATTCGCGTATAGTACAGTATAGCACAGCACAGCGTCGCGTATATTTGTGAAAGAAAGAGCAATCAAAGTGCGGGCATTTCTGTGTTATGTTTGCAGGATGTCATAACGAGACAACGCTATCTTTATATACACAGAACCTGCTACATTAACGTTATTGACATCATAACGAAATAGATATGCTTTAAAGATCTAATTTCAGATACAGCATCCCAAACATCTTCCAGTGCCATCAAACAGTCATCAAATCTCCGGGCTTTTCAAACCTGGCGCCATAGCGGAGCAATAACACTTCCCTGTGATAACAATCTGTGCGATCGTTCTCTGTAGTACATACATGTATGAGTGTATCGGTTCGTTACGCTTGGAACACAACTGCAAGTGGAATGGTCTAAATTCATCAGAAGCACAGCCAATGGGTACCCATCTGAGTAATGAGGCTGGTGTAGTGCCCTTTAACGTGCTCGAGGCACCTCCTCGATCACAGGACCCCCATTTTACGTCCCTTCCGAAAGACGAATGTCACTCCTATGAGGATGATCTTCCCCGGATTCGAACCGGGGTCCCCCAGTTATACTTTGGTCCCATTTCCATTCCGGGGACCGGTCGGGCAGGTTGTAGGGACGAAAAATATCATAAAAGACAGAAAACGTAAAATAATTACTGCTAACCATATGTTGCGACTTTTCTTGATATGCATTTTTTTTTATTTTTCGTTTTCGCAAACAGCCCGGCCGGGCCCCGGATTGGAAATGCATTATGCTTCGGTCCCATTTCCAATCCGGGGCCCGGCCGGGTTGTTTCCAAAAATTCAAAAAAAAATTTAAAATGCATATCAAGAAAATACACAATAAATGGTTAGGAATAATTTGTGTAGGTTTTGTGTCTTAAGTTGTTTTTTATATCACACTTTTCGTTCCAACAGGCTGCCCGACCGGGCCCCGGATTGGAAATGTGACCAAAGCATAACCGGGAGCTCAGCTGTGAAACTGCTATCAGCTGAGCTCCAGGGACAATTCTACAGCGGTGATTCTGCTGTGATCCTCTGCTATCTAAACTGCTACAAACCTATGTACCCCTCTCCCCCCACCACCACCACCACCACACACACGCACACTTATCCTCTTATTGCATGTGTCCAAATGTAGACATACAATCGTCAGGAAAAGGGCAGTAAGCTAGCAGGCTCGTAATTGATACTAGCAAATCAATGACCGCCTCCACACACACACATACACGTATTTATCTTATGTATTGTCAAATGCTACAATACATTACACCGACTCTCGAGGCAGCGTAGCTGTTATTGGAGAGTCGACAATTATGGACAGACACAAAGGCAATGAAAATCTTTGGTACGTCCGCCAAGATATAGTATATAGCCTGTGCACATTGTGGACATATAATCGTTAGGAAAAGTGCAATATGCAGAATCGTCATTGATTCTGCAGAAACGTACGAGTGTTTAACCTTATCCCAGCAATACTGCAAATCAGTGACCACCTCCACACACACGTATCCTTGGTACGTCTTCCAAGTTCTATAAAACCTGTGCAAATTGTGGACATAGAATCGTTAGGAAAAGTGCAATAAGCAGACTTGTCATTGATTATTCAGCAACGTATAAGTGTTAAGCCTTATCTCACCAATACTGACATTTATCTACTGCTGCTGAGAGTACTGAAAACGCAAAGCAATAACTACCTTACGATACACTTCTGGCCGGCCGGGGCTGATACGGTAAGGGTAGATAAGATAGCCAGCGCAAATGAGTGTGTATTTCATTACCTTTTAGAGAAAGTCTTGACATTCGTGCAGAACCACTATGAAAAGATTGTTCTAACATCTCATCATGAAAGAGTTACTCGCTTCGCGATCTTTCTACGATAATCACAAGTCTTAGAGCTCTCATAACCTTATCCCATCAGTACTGAAATTCACCTACTAGAACTATACGATTAAGAGCACAGGAGACGCCGGCCAATAACAAACTTGACTTAATGCTAAGTTATGGTCAAGAGCTGATGTGGTAATTGTAGATAAGCCAATGCGAATAAGTGTGCATTTCATTACGTATGTATGTACAGATAAGTCTTAACATTCGTGCAAAACTAATGCGAAAATATCTTCCTAACACCCCATTGATGCGGTGTCTACACGACAATCAGTGGAGTTCTCTAACCTTATCTCATCAATGATGGGATTTATCTACTAGCAGTATCACTGTGATGTTAAGATCTCATGAGGCGATCTTAACTAAGGCAACTTGACTTCATGCTTCTCGTAAAGAGCTGACGTGGTAATGGCCGATAAGACTGCCAGTAAAATAAAAGAGAAAGAGAAAGTTCGGACATCAAAAAAAAAAACACTAAAGAGGATTTTTCCTAACAGCTCATGATCAGTGCAGTGTAAATCGCGGGTCAGTCTGTCTACAAAAATCATCAGAGTTCCCTAACCTCATTCCACCAATATACTGGGACTCTTCTTCTCGAAATGCCAACGTTCATAGCACAGGATGCGCCGGCCAATAACAACTTGACTTTATGCTTCTGGTCAAAAGTCAATGTGGTGATTGTCGGTAACATTTCCAGCGCATCAGAGTGTACATTTTATTTCGACTGTCGAGACAGGGATGACATTTTCATAAAACCACTCTGAAAAGATCTTCCTAAATCATCATTGAAGTGTTTTTCTCACGCGAGTTTTCCACGACAGTTCATCTACCTAAACACCTTTATCTATTCATAGAGGATTGTGCAAAAGGAAAAAAACAGTCTCCCCTCAAAACATTATCAAAACGATATCATCAAAGATAAAACAATCATCCCTCTACGACACTCAGCAGAAGTCTTTAACCTCAACTCACCAATACTGGAATCTACTCAGAACTGGTGACAATAAGACCAAGGGGACCGCCTGCTAGCAACAACTTGACTTTTTGCTTGTAGCCATGGGCTAATTCGGTAAGAGAAGATTAGATTTCGAGTGTAAAATTGTGAATATATTTCCCCGCGGCTGTGACGGGATGGTTCTGATTTGTTGATAACGAAATAAGCTCTCTACGTTCTAAGGGAGGGTAAATCGG
This sequence comes from Branchiostoma lanceolatum, assembly GCA_035149815.1. Lineage (NCBI taxonomy): Eukaryota > Metazoa > Chordata > Leptocardii > Amphioxiformes > Branchiostomatidae > Branchiostoma > Branchiostoma lanceolatum. The sequence continues at coordinate 2,278,946 of CM068873.1, forward strand.
GAGGTCTTCCCCCCACATATCGATGTCCAACTCCAACGCACCCCGACAAAATAACAGGGTACAAAATAGGTATAAAAGAGGCTAGACTAGACTAGACTATACAAACGTAATTGTCTATAACTAGTTACTAGTGAAGGGTTTGACTTCTCTTTTGTAAGCAATGGAAGACGTAATGTCCCACCTTTTCTATAATTTGGGGGTTTTTGGTAGTTAAAAGAATAATGGTATTTTCTTTGTCTGTAAGCTTAGAGAAATTCGGATAGATTTTAGTGGTCTGAATAGACAACTCATTTCGTGCAATATCATGAAATGAACAGTTTGAAATAAAGTGAATATCGTCTTCCACGTCATTTGTACTGCAATACTTACAAATATTTCGTATATAGGTAATTTTCTATACCGACCTCTCACTGCACGAAATGGCCTCGAATCCCGGCGTATACGTACAGGGATTCCTCCGGAAATATTCCATATCCCGGTGCGGATTTAGCGTATCCGTTAGTTATGCAGTGTCTTTGTATGTGGACATTACAGGATTTCCCCAACAACCCACTTAACGAATTTCGTAGCCAAAAGGAAATATTTGTTACGCTTTGTGTGTTTTTAAGCTTTGTGTGTTTTGTGGTAAAGATTCAATCTTATTCTTCATTTAGTATCAGTAGAAGTTGACACTTTACGATGACAGTAATGCCCCCCCCCCCCCCACACACACAATCACGTCGTGGTAGCACATGGACATTAGAGGATTTCCTCCAACAGCCCACATAAAGAGGGCTCCAAATGAACCTTTCATTATTCATCAAGCCTTCGTCAGCTGTTTCATTACTTTTCATGTTTGTCTTCTCCATTGAAGCCTTAAAGGTTATTTTTAACCGCCCACACGAAGATGACTTGATTCTGCTGCTGATGTGTGCTCTGGGGAAAGAGCTAAAGGATAACATGGATAAGTAGATAGTAGACTTTACCAGCCTCTGCTGGTAGAGCCCACAAACCCTCGGAGGCTGGTAGAGCCTACGAGCCCAAGCCGCACGCCCAAGCCGTGATCAGCAGCAGACGATGTTTCCACTGTTAACTTAAGGTTTTAACGTTAATTTAAGAAGATTTTTTAGACGTTTTTAGTGGGTTTATAAGGTCCAAAACATCACTGAGAATAGTTAGTCTGCCGAGAGTAACTGAAAAAGCTACTGTCTGCTGGTCGTGCCCTAATTGATTTATGGCCTGAATGATCTCAACTCCAAAGCTACTGCCTTTGTTCAGGAAATGAGCGGATTAATTTTATTGCCTTTTTTCTCGCCGACATAAGACAGACTAACTGCGGATGGGAATGTTATCCTCCATGGCCAAAGTCCCCCGGCAAATGTTCTTTCTACAGCCGACGCGGTTAGTCTGGTAGAGACTAAGTAGATAGATTGAGGCCCCATTGTCAACTGACCGCTGAGTGACCAGATGTCATTGTCATTGAAAGCTCGAAAAGACTGATGAGATAGTATTGGAATACATCAAGAGATCAATCATCATCATCGTCATCTTGTCGTGAAAGTGTCACGGATGGACAATACCCTCCTCCTCCAGTCCTCCCTGTCCTCCATTGCTCTAGGCAGTTCTTCTGGTGTGCATCCTGCATCCTCACACAGCTGCTGTATGTAGGTCGTGTGAGGTCTGCCTACACTTGCATGTCCATGTCCATAAAGAGATCAATACATTGATTGATACAAGTAACAAGAGATTGCAACACATCAAGCGACCATTGATAGACCTCTCCGCCATCATTCAGCTTTCACTTTGGCCTTTTCCTTTAGTAGACAGCGATCGCTGAACCACCATTGAGCCACCTTCAATCCTATCTGTGTGGTCCTTGATTTCGCAACAGAAAAAATTGGTTGCCAACATGAGAGCCTGCAAGCTTTCGGCGCCATTGCACATTTGTATTATGATTTTATCATTAGTTCCATTGATATCTTGATACATTGTATGTGCTAAATAAAAAAGATACAAAAGTATAATAGAAAACACAAATGTTGAAAAAGGTAATTCTTAGTGTATTAAACCCATTATAATGCAATCTTCGGTTGATCGTGGTTGCAGTCTCTACTGGGAAGGGAGTTCTAAAGACAGCTGGGAAATTTGTCCATTTCTTGAACGATGCTGCTTTTGCTGAATCCACACTTAGCGAAGAAGCCTTCCGCCACAGCTGTCTCTTTTCCCTTGATGTCCGCCCTCGCCATCCTGGTTCGCTACAGGAGCTCAAACATCCAAACGAGAGTCTACTATTCTTAGTCTGATCTGAGATGAAAAGGACAGGTTTGTTTGCCCTCCATGGCAACGAGTGCGCCAACAAACACGACAGCTCGGAGGGAAGGGAGGAAATCGTGTTTGGCCGTGATGGCTTTATTTGATTACAAGGCATCAGCCTGATCGAGTTAACGACATCTAATATTAGAATTGCTGAAGTGCTAAATTACTGTATTTGACTCACGACTGAATGGAGCACAGGAAGCGTGGTGGGCCACGGATGTTTCGGAAAGGTTCACTGGTAACATAAGTTTTGGAAAATGACAGAAAAAGAACGTATAATTATCATTCAAGTCAATCTCAGAAATAATTGTGAGTGTTGGAAACTTGCTGTTCTAGAGTCTGATCGTGTCCAGAGTTTCCAAAACTTGCACCGATGTACTTTTTCCTAAATATCCGCAGCTCAGAAAGCCCCCTGCTGTTTCCTTCAGCCACAAGTTAAACTCAAACGTTCAGTACTCTACTTGATGTGATTGTACTTCACTTATTTCAAACCATTCTAATATTAGATGCCGTTAGCTCAGCCGGATCACACATAAAACAATTACCGCCATACACGATTTCCGTCCCTCCTTCCAAGCTGTTGTGTTGGATGACGCACGTGTTACCATGGAGATCAAACAAACCTGTCCTTTTCATCCGGAACATTGTGCATTTGCCTGATTTGAGCTTCAGGCAAAAGGAATAGACGGCATGTTAGAGAAAATGTCTGGCCATTATCAGCTTCAAGAGCTCCCTCTCTTTAGACAGGTATCGACACAACGGGTAGTTAAGACAACACCTCGGGAAAGAAAAGAGAATGAGGGAAAGAGATGGAGAAATAGAGATGGAGAGGAGAAAAAGGGAAACAAAGACAAAAGAGGGAGGGAGAGAAAGACGGAAAGAGAAAGAGAAAGAAAGAAAGAGAAGGAGAAAGAGAGGGAAAGAGAGAATGAAATCTGACCAGCGATGACCGACCAGGAATTATGACTGGTAAACCTTTAGTGAGACTAAATTTTGTGGACGCTTCGCTTTCACAGCAGGTTGCTGTCTGTAAGATGAAGAAGGTTGAGTTGAGTTTACTATGATGGGTTTTCAGGGCAATTTTAAACGTCAGAAAAGAGATGATTGTTTGTCTGAAGACTGTTCCATATTGTGACATATTTGTATTTAACGGAGAACTGTACTAACAGTACGATGTCTTATATCCCCATTCCACTGTGGCGGAAGCCTCGCTGCAACCTTAAAGCTGACAGATTGCTCAATGACTTCTGAATTTCATAGATAAACCTTTTTAACGCCTTGTGTGATTTTGCGCTTTGTGTGCTTCGTTGTCTTTCTATAATTGCATGATGTTCCAATTATGAAATGAAAGTGATACGAAAATAAATCCAAATTAGTTCGCGGCGAAGTCGCAACGCGGTCTCCGTCTAGTGGAATGACGTCTTGAGAAAGTCTAGCCAATGAAGACTCTTCCCCTTTAGGTTTAAGGAAATGAATTCGTGCTGCCTTATATCAGTAAGGGTTGCGGGTTCCTGTGTCGTACCCGTGACTTCGTCATGTATGGCGTGTGGCAGACAGTTCGTCAGGACCGGAAACCTGCCATTTCATCGTTAGTTGCCGACTAGAGGCTCGAGGTACCGTTCAACGGGAGTTTAAGTTTTCCCGAAACGGGATTGATTTACTGCATGGATAGACTGAGGGTATCTGGAGACGTGAAATCGACCGCTGGTCATAATTCAAGTCGACTTCGATGTGGAGGAATCATTGCTTTATTGCCAGCAGCGTGCACACCACGATGTCACGGGCGCCCCCCCCGTCTCTGACGCCTTTACAAACGGCGGAACCAATCGTTTTCACGGGTCTTACCTGCCAACTGTATCATCGATGAGCGTCACATGACTTACCGTACATCACCTCGAAAACCTGCTCTAGTCTTTCTTTTTTTTTACAAAAAAACGAATATTTTTAAGCTTTGTGTGTTTTGTTGTCGTTTTGCTCATACTTGTACGTTTTGAATGATATTCCCGTTATAAAGTCAAGGATAACACAAATCCAGTTTAGGATGCAGCGACGCCGCCAGCGTGCCGCGGGCCCAGTGAGAGGGGGGCTTAAAGGAGTCCTTAACTCCAGAAGGCGGTGTTATTTTCCACTAGATTATGCATCAATTAGTAAATAATCAGCCGACTTTTTACAGAATTCCGCTTGCGGTGAATTACACAAGGTGTGTTTTTTAAAACAATATGATACTCACTAAACCCGTGCAGACCCTACCAGTGTATTCCCTATGCGTAAACATGCATCTTTAAACGTGGTTATTTTCGGCGTAAATGAGGGTGGTTAAGCACAATAAGAAGGCCAATTGTTAATAAGATATAAAAGAACACATAGCAAGACGAGATTTTATTAACCACCCTAACATTTTTTTTGTAATCTAACTTTTGTCAGGCATTGTGAGGCACATTGTATCAACACATAGGCTGAGGGTCACCTGGGGAATTTGGTAGAATACTGAATGCTTTCTGATGCGCACGGGACTAGTGGGTACTTAATCGTATACTGTAAAAAAATATTCGTTTTAACTTCCTAAAATTACCGTCCATTGGAAAATAACTCCCCCCTCTGGGGTTTAGGACTCCTTTAAAAGACAACATAACCTCGGAGCTGACCTGCGGGAGGTGGCGGTGCCAGTTGAACTGAGCAGTGATGGATGTTCCAACAGCAAAGCGACAGAAATGACAAGTTCACTCCGGGGTACACAAGACTGACTTTGGCATAGCACAGCGGACTGAGTGATGCTAGGGTCACATTACAAGTCCGGGGCCCGGCAGGACAGTCTTTGGGAACGAAAAGTATGATATAAAAGACAACAAAAACACAAAACGTACCCAAAATTATTTTAAGAGCATAGCTTGTGCAAATTTATTGACATACACTTTGATTTTTCGTTTCCGCAAACAGCCCGGCCGGGTCCCGGTTAGGAAATGTGACCCTAGCATGAGTCAGCGCGCCCGATGCTGAACCAGGCGGGGCAGAGTTCATAATGCTCCGCCTGCACGCTAACTACTATAATGCTACGGTCACATTCCCAAACCGGGGCCCGGCCGGGGTGTTTGCGGGAACGGAAAATGAATATGTATGTAAAGAAATATGCAAAAATTATGCTCATGATTGATATTTTTTATGTTAGTTTGTTGTCTTTTATGTCATACTTTTCGTTCTCGCAAACTGCCCGGCCGGGCCCCGGTTTGGAAATGTGACCGTCGTGTAATGGACAGAATGACCGTTGAACAACCATGCCTCTGGTTAGACGTTCAAATCAAGAATAAGTGGTGTCGAAATCAGTCCACCACTGACTGGCATGCCGTGCACATGGGTGCTGGGGCTGGGCTTAGACACAGTAGAGTACCAAGTAGTTACTCTTTAGTACACTTTAGAATGCATAAGCAATAGATACAAGTTTTAGTTTTTCACATAAAAATTGACTAAGTCTGCTTTCTCTAAACAGGCAGAATATAAAGTAAAGCCCAGCCTGGTAGGGAAACAGCCTTGTAGAGAAACATAGTCTGATGGTGACTGTAGCAGTAATTCTGGTCTTGCAGATTGATGACAGCAGTTCTTATATGAGAACAAGACACCGACTAGCTTTTATCAATGATATTGACATTTCTAGAGTCAAATATAGATTGGAATCATTCAAATCCCCTGACGACACCGATGTGCTGCCCTCGGGGAAGGCACTTCACACGACTTTCCTCAACTTCCCTCACTCTACCCAGGTGTAACGGGGGGCGGCCGAACATCGCACGCGCCCTAACATCGCATGGATTTTTTACTGATCTTATTTTGCATAAGTACGCCGTGTTTGTGTCCAATGACTAAGCTGATAAGGAAGGTAAATAACCCAAGTTCATGCACATAATTGTCATTTACATTCAGAACATATGTGTACATATTCATTTCTTGTTTTGTCGAAAAGTAGTATTTTGACAATATTGATGGTAGCGCTAATTAGAGGGTCACTGCGTAGCTAGACTGCCCGGCACCTAAATATACGACCTGTGCCAAGCAGATACATAAGTCACACAGCTATCATACACATAAGAAAAATAACTTCATAAAACGCTAAAAATTTGGGTCTTTAAGTGTTTGTTGAGAAGAAACCCGACCAAAGAAAAACAACGTCAACATTGCTGTCGTCTGACGACGTTGTTTTCCCGCCATTTTTTGGGGCCGCGATGGTGGCGGAACGATTCAACGCACAGTTTTGTTACGCTCTAACATGTGATTGGTACCGTCTATGAAAAGGAAACTGAATACAGAGATAGCGAATATATTTCCCAATAAGTAGACGGAGTATTGTTGAGGTAAGCGGTGTCGTTTTTTCGTAATGATTTCGTAAGTCGGGCCGCATTCAATACGTACGTCGGGCCGCGTAGTAGCCTATTTCCCGTGGAAACATGAGCTGGGATGCGCTAGATATAGCCCTTCTCACATGACGTGAGAAGTGCACACAGTCAAAATTTTCCGGTCAAAAGAAAGCTAGAATATAGCAGACTTCAAGCCTTATTTACATTTCCCTAACTTCATCACCAACTTCCGAAGAGAGCAAAATTACCAAAGCGTACTAAGTTAGGCACACTATCTGGCGTAGCACTAAATCAGAAGGTACATTCGTGAAAACGTCTCACAGCGTCTTCCGCATGTAACGCGGAGCATGAAGGGCCCATGAACAGTATAAATACATTTCTTGTCCAAGTATGGTCTTTAGATGAATGTGTTCAAAATTCATTCATTAAAACATGACCATTCTCTGGCAACCAGCAATGGAGCGCCGTGAGTTCCAGCGCGTAAAAAAACGTCCGATGGTTGGGCACCCCCCGTTAGAGTTGGGTATATTTGTTCTCCGTACATGGCACTGTTAAAATAAGTTAGAGATCACTTGAGTGCAGTACCATTTCGTCCTTGTCTAACAGCAAAATAGAACTGTAACCACGAGATAAGCAACCCTGGAGTTCGACATCATGGCCGTCACTCGCCGACTTGCAGGCTGATGGAAAGCGTTTTCCTTCTCCGGAAAGGACATCAAGCCGTGCTCGAGTACAGCCAACTTTTCAACACGCTTAGAAACCATCATACTTACCACAAACAGCAGGTAACGCTGCATGGAGACATTACGGTCATCAGTTCCAGATGCTTCATGAAGCGGTGAATTTTACATGTCGAGCACTGTCATTTCCTGTGTACATTGAATCCGTACATATGTCACTGCGTCTGCCATTATTACAGTCATGGCGAGAACAGCTACATTCCATGAGCTGGAAGTGCAGAGATATATGTCACTGCTTTACGTTACCTCCTTGGCAGGCCATCTTATGTAAACATCTGATGTTTATATTTTTTTTGGGAGCGCTGATTTTCAACATCGGCCAGGTTCTCAAATGCCGAGAGAGTGTTTCCGCACCTATATAACCTAGCCCGAGTTACCCCCCCCCCCCATGAACGCCGGCTCTCTTAGAGGGCCTACAAGGGAGTTAATGGAAGTCTGTCGTATGTTTCCTCTCGCCCATGGTTTGTGTTAGTTTCATTCCTCGGCACAAAAATAATCATGTACAAGCTCTTTCCGACGCTGAGTTGACTGAAGGTAAGTACAATTGCTGTGGTGGACGGGGGTGGTTTGTAAGAGCACCAGGGTATGGCGAGGCTGTAGGTTCTAGTTACCTCCTCCGAGAAGGTTTTGTTTTCGTCAGCGTTCGTGTGTGTGTGTGTTTGTGTGTCCGTCTGTAAACAGTATAACTCGAGAAGGTCTGAATTGATTGTTTTTATTCTTGGTATGTGGGACCTCTTGAGACCTCGAAATGATTGGATTTTGGGCCCCCTAGTGACTTGCTATGGTACTGCAGCGGAACTTCTAGGTCTAGATCTGCTGCACTCCATTATAAGACTCTCATACACGTGACATGTGTAACGGAGAAAGAGAGGAATATCTATAGATATCAATTATGCAATATTACAACTCATATTGTTTGCACAATAGATTGAAAACATTTATGATATATGCCACTCGAAAAGGTTAACATCACTCGGCGAAGGTATTGGGTCGTGGTACTCTAGTTGGAAATGCTCTACACGACACAATATGAACATGTAACATGATACGATATCATATCATATCATATAATCCTTACTAGGTATTTTCTGCTGACAGTACATTGAATACATTTATAACGTTCGTGGAGCACTAATACGTGGTATCAAAATACCATTAGAATGCAATTCTCCTTGGCCTCAGTCGGTCAATACTGACCATGGTAAAAATCCTAATACCATTACAAAATGTTAACAATTATACCACACATATGATATCGAGTGAGTTTTTAGATATTTCACCATTATGACAACAACGCGGTTTCAAAATGAATATATCTCCGCCAGCACGTTAGTCTGGCGATTATACCATCCAGAACGTATCCATATCTAGTTGTAGTCCACTGTGTTCTGCTGCTGCAGTAGTCTGGACGTCCTACAGCTGCAATCAGTCCTGATCATCCTTCATATCTACAGTAATATAAAGTGAAAGAAAGAATAATCTCACCTCTTGTTGGTTGAAGAGGCTATGACTCAGTTTAAAGTCTGACTGCTCACGAATGCTGAAACCATTGCTGTAAGTGGACATTTATCCGCTCTGGCCGCCAGCATGCCAGCGGAGTGCATTACACCACGTCCTTCAGCACGGCTTTCCAGTCGCCCCGGACCGGGTGTCGTTTTCTCACTGTATTCTTACCAAACATGTCAGACGACTCCTGACGTACGGCCGGCGGCCGGCCACACGTGGTGCGCACATGCCGGCGGAGTCCTGGCCCGCGAGGTCTCGACTCGGCTACGGTTACATTTCCACCGGTGCCCGTAGGAGGTGTAGCTATAGCCCCGGCCGGGCGCCGAAGACACAACTTTATTCCGGTGGACTGCCGGATACCGGAAGGGCACCTCTCGGTGTTCTTACGATTAGCTTACGGCGCCTGATTGCAACCGAGTCCCGGGTTATGCTAGCGTCAGATTTTGCTAACCGGGGCCCGGCAGGGCTGTTTGCGGAAGCGAAAAATCAAAGTGTATGCTCATAAATTTGCACAAGCTATGCTCTTGAATAATTTCGGGTACGTTATGTGCTTTTCTTGTCTTATACATCATACTTTACGTTCACAAAGACTGCCCGGCCGGGCCCCGGATCGGAAATGGGACCCAGCATAAATTGTGACCGTAGCATTCTACAAGGCGAAGACAACTATGCAGCCGATTAGAAACCAAAGATCATTGGCCATAAAGATCATCATCAATGATACTCATCGAGAGATGAAAACGAAAATCACCGAAAGACTTCGGATATCAATGAGCGCTCATGGACTGTTGAAAGATCCGTCCGCTATTTCGGACTCTCATGGTGCGGTCTCTCAATCTCAATTGTCTAAGATCTGTGGAACGTTTAGTTCTTCATCACCACCTCCGGGCCTGCTTGTAATTAGCTTTCCAGAAAAATGTACAACAGGAATGGTCATAAAAATATTCACAGACACATAAAATGATGTTGTAAAATATATCTGTTACAAATATGTGGAAGAGCGTTGGCTGGTCCATTTGGAGAAAAATACAAAGAGATCACTGTCACTTTTTCTACACCAGTCCAACACACCTAATATACTGTAAATACAGAAATATTCACTGTGGTTTTATGTTCACGGTATTCGTGGCGACCGTTTGACCGCGAACTTAATTCAATTAAAGCCACCGCGAACATTTGTGTCCAATACTTTAGCAGTATGCGACTATAGCGCTGCCGCAAACTTAAAACCACCGCGAACGCTCCATTTTCGCCTTAGAGCGAATTACAGTATTAGCCGCCGGTCTCTTCCAAAGTTGTTGAAGGCTGATGAGACGGTTACGAAACGAGTGGTTGATCACGACGCCGGACCCGTGGGTGGAGTCCTCCGCGTCACGGCCTGGAAAACGTGCCGACCGAAAGGTCAATTGGAGAAAGCCACATCTACTCGTCTGAGCTGTTTCACTAATGAGGCCTAATGAAACGGACGAGAGATGCGCCCTCGCGAGTCTGCCTCTGTTGTAATGGCCCTGTCACACTTGAGCGTATATTCAAGTGCGCGTGAGTTGCGCATTGACATTATTTGGTTTAAGTAAGGTTTGTGGGGAAAAAGTTGTTTTCTACTTTGACCCACCGTTGTGCAGCCTAGTGATCGAACCTAAGAAATCACTTATTCGGCTGCAAACTTAACCTAAACCCAAAACATGTTAATACGCAATTCATGCGGACTTGTTTATACGCACAAGTGTGACAGGGGCTTTAGGTTAAGTATGCGGCCGAAAATGTAATTTCTTTGGTACTATACCTAGACTACACAAAGGTGGGTCAAAGTAGAAAACAACTTATATCCCCCTTCACACTTGTGCGTATATACGCTCGTACATGTCCACATGAGTTGTTATCTACATGTTTGGGGTTAAGTTTTAAGCCGAAGAAGTAATTTATTTGGTACGATACCTAGGCCACACAAAGGTACCCACGTAGAAAACAACTTCTTATCCGCAAACATCACTTGAAACAGGAAAATGTCAGTAAGCAAATCATGCGCTCATGAATATACGCACAAGTGTGATGGGGCCTTAAGAAAGGAAAGTGATCACGATCTCTTTTTAATTGCAGCCTTAAGTATTCAGGTACGGCGATATCAGTCTCAACGCAGAATATTTCATCGGCCTGTACAGAGGGGGGGATGAGTGTGAAGTTCTTCCTCCTGGGCAGGGTTTAGATAAAACAGTTTGAGGTAGGCAAAGGTAGTCCCATAGCCGTTTTGATGCTGTAGGGGCAGTGAGTTGTTATCTACTGTGTCTTGGGCACGGCATCGCTGCTTTCTCAAGGGCACAACATCGGAGGCATGCCAAAGAATTCTAACCCATGACCCCCGGGTCCTAACGCTAACAGTTGTGCGAACACGACGCCACAGAGCGAGGAGAGAGGATAGGGAACAGTTGGACCAGTTCCAGGTTATTTCCTTAACAGGGATTAAAGTGTGCTGGTTGTGAATCCCAGAGCTTCATGTAAGTGACTGTATACGAGTATCACTTAAGCCCGGTAGTCATGTTAGTAACGAGCCTTACATAACGTACTCTGGCCCAATCCACCCCTTAACTTGTCCATTTAGCAGCAGTTTTCTGGAGTACCCGGAGTTCGGTGCACTCTTACATACTCTCCACGCACAGGCTGGCTGGAGAGATCGCCCCACTTTGTGACCCCCCTGTAAAAGTGGCAGTAGATAGAAGGTACTGATCTGCCGATGCCGAGTCTTCTCACCCTACATGGAATACTGGCCAAGATAGACCGCCGGGTTGCATGCTTTGCCACTTGTGTATTTTGTTTTTGTCGTCCGCTATGTATGCTAATTATTGCGACTATATGATGATGATGTTCGTCCATCGTTGTCGATGAAGACTTCGACTTCACTTCAGTCGTCTTTGTGGGTGCGGGAGTGGCTGAACAGGCTAATTGCGACTATATATCACCTTAGTTAGTCTGGTAGCAATGCTAGTATCGAGCCTGACATAAAATATCTGGCCCACTCCACCCCTTATCTCGGCCATTTAGTGGCAGTTTTCTGGAGTACCCGGGGTTCGGTGCACTCTCACCTACTCTAGCCACGCACAGGCTGACTGGAGAGATCTTTTTTTAACCTTTTTCTGACTGCCCCACTTTCTGACCCTATGAAAGTGGCAGTGATTAGAGGTTAACGAGCTCTCCAAGCAGAGTTGTAAGAGTTGTCCGACACGCGCCTTACCTGGAGAGTGGGTGAGTGGATCCCAAATGGAATACTCGCCCATGTAATATATCCATCGGTCATCGATATCCATTTGAAGCAAAGCCACTAGGTACCCATCTAAAAAGGGAAAGGGATCTCGAACCAGTTTAGCTCAAATGAACTCAATGAACAGATGAGCTAATCTTCCACTGGTCATGACAGAGAAGACAGACGCTATGTACAGTATTTACAGGTTCATTGTACCGGGGAAATTCCCCTAGCTCTTTTTGACATCATTACGGAAATATTTCAAATTTATTGCAGCACACAAAATAGTGGACTCGCCAAGTTTTATAAAGCTTCATATTTAATCAAAGAAGGATACAAGGTAAAGGTAGTCCCATAGCTTTTTTGAGGCTGTAGGGGCAGTGAGTTGTTATCAATGGTGTATAGGGCACGGTATTGGAAGGTGGAGCCCATTCCTCTCCTTCCACTGCCTTTTACCTCCCCAACCGAAGTTAGGTACCCTTTTTTACACCTGGGCGGAGTGAGGACGGTTGTGTGCCTTTCTGAAGAGGGACAACATCGGTGACAAGTTAGGACCTGTAGATTCTGGACCTAACTGTAACGCCCACACGACGCCACGTATGATACATGTATGATCCAAGATGTATCACTGCGATTTAAAAACAGTAAAACACGGAAAAAGTTAAAATTCATCGAGTAATCTGTCAGATTTTTGGTCATTCAGTGGTCGCAACCTCAGGTGTAAAGAATGTGTTACTAGGTTGCACCCCTAACCAACTTTGCCATAAACTGGTATCCAGTCTACCGTGGTTTGGCCAAGCTTTCTTCGGGGCAGACGGAGCTCTCTGCCGCCTGGGTAATCTTTCTCACCCGGTGGTTGTTTTACGGTTGGAGTTAAATCAACTCCTGCCGCAAGCAAACTCCTACCGGGTGCAAAAGATACCTAGGCGACAGAGAGCTACGTCTGCCCCGAAGAGAGCGTAGGGCCCTGTCACACTTGTGCGTATATCCAAGTGCGCGTGGGTTCCGCAGTAACATTGTTTGGGTTTAAGTAAATTTTTCGGGGGGGAATTCGTTTTCTACTTTGACCCACCGTTGAGCAGTCTCGTTATTAAACCAAAGAAATGACTAATTCGGCTGCAAACTTAACCTAAACCAAAAACATGTTGATACGCAACCTACTAGTATGCGGGCTTGTATATACGCACAAGTGTGAAAGGGGCTTAAGCTAAACCACGGTAGACTGGATGCCAGGCTAGCCTTGCCCTAGTTTCACACTCCCGGAGGACGGCACCTTTAGTCGTGATTAGCACAGTTTGTTGACGGCTTTCAGGCACGGGGGATGACGTCAAACATCCGGGACGTGCCGAGTAGAAAGGCACAGTTTCAGGGGACGCGATTCATGTGCACCGCGGGGAAATAATCGTCGCTAATTAGACGTAATGACGCGATTTGAATATGCGTCAGCACGGCTCCGCTGGTTTTTGTGGCACCTCGTCTTTTATCGCGTGTTTGGAATTTTTACAAAGGACTCGCCGGGATTTTCATTCTCAAAGGACTTCGCAGATAATGAAATGCTAAAACCCCCCTCTCACTGGACTGCGGCACTTGGTGGCATCGCTGCGCCCTAAATTGGATTTGTATTACCCTTGACTTCGTAATGGGAATATCATGCAAAACGTACAAGTATGTCTAAAAAGACAACAAAACACACCAAGCGGGAAAAGATTCGTCCTATGTCGATGAAATTCGCTGAGTGCTTTCTCAATTCGTTCGGCCGCAGCGACGCCGCCAGCGTGCCGCGGGTCGAGTAGTGAGAGGGAGGCTTTACGCATGGCGCCTGGGCTTGTCGGTGTGCTCACACCTCACATCCCGGCGGACAGACGGAGATCTGTCCCGCCAACTCCGTTTGATCACAGCGGACCCTTGAAGTCAGCAGAGCGCATCTCTAAGCCTAAAGACATCAAATAACCGCAATGTTCAAAGAAGCCCTTTCTCTAATAGACTTTACACAAGCTGAGAGATTAGCATTAGATGGGTGGAATCTGATTTGAAAGAATGACTGAATCGTGCAAAGGGATTTATCGAAGTCTATTGAGTTTTTTTAACTTGATTTGGAACCATGACTTTTATACTCATTTACAGATTACACTACTAGGTGCATAAATGTGAAAATTATGTGAATTTTCGGCAAAATTTGAAGAAAATGTGACAAAATGTGATATAATGTTAAAAATTTTGAGGTCCAACAGCATTACATTTTTTCACATAAATTGACAGATAATTACATAGAATAACATCCAGGTCACATTTCTGAAGAGCGACACTGAAATGTGAAAAAATGTTATTATTTTGCGTCACATTATTTCACATTCACCCTAAAAGATCTAGAAAAATCACATTTTCAAATGTAAAAATATGTTATCTAAATGTGAAGTTGGCTGTTCACCCATTATGTGAAGTTATGTGACTACCAGGGCATTTTTCCGCCGCCTATGTTTATGTGATTTTATGTGAAACGTGCTCTCGGTGAAAATGTGAAATAATGTTATATCAAATCACATTTTATAAAATGTGACTTCATGTGGAAGTTATGTGAAATGCGGTCTGCTGCAAAATGTTAAAAGATGTGAAAACAGCTAGCAAGCCGATAAATGTGAAATTTATGTGATGTTCAAAAAAAGCGAAATGTGAAAAAATGTGATATGCGAATCACATTAATTTCACATTTTTTAAATGTGAAATTAATGTGAATTGCCTTACACAAGATTTGAAGACATTTAAATTGACAGAATATGTAAAAGGTAAGTGTAGTTATTTTTTCCCGACGTTTATATATGACGTCTATACTGTATTTGACTACACATTCCCGATACCACAAGCTCCCCCCCCCCCACGTTTACACATGTAGCCTTTCTTTCAAAGTATGGTAATTAACCATCATTAAACGGTGACATTCGTAAGCGAGCTATAAGGTAGCTTTTTTTCTCCACGTCACTTTTCTTCGTCGATCAAGCTAAACATTTAAGAGATATGCTCGCAAAAGATGCGTTGCAAACGATATAACGCTTTGCGCTGTGACTTGACTAAAATTTAGCATTCAGACAACAATTGACAGAAGGTGTGCCACTGTTCAGTTGTTGATTATATATATTAACTACTTGACAAGTGAAAGCACCTAATGTCACGCCCCATTCACACTTTGACAGCAACGCCCAGCCCCTCGCCTTCATGTCCCACCATAGATTTTAAGAGAGTCAAGAAGAGCCTGATCTTTTTTAAACTCCTCGGCCAAATTTGAAAAGACAGTCTATGTAAAAGATTCAATATAAGCATTATGGCCGACATCAAGTAGATGACTAAGATGTTTCAAACTCTCAGTTTTTTGGAGAACCTAATTAATGAGTAACCAAGTCAATCTTTGCATCTTAAATCTTATTAAAATACGTTCGGTTTCTGAAGCAAACATGAATACGATCTACAAATGCAAGAAACGCACAGCGTATGTTCCCATTTTGCGAGTTCACAATAGATACTGTTTATTAGACACTGACATTCAAAGCTCCTGCCATCAAAATAGAGAAATTGTTTATTTGTTTGAAAGGCTAACGCCTGTTTTGCAAATCCTTGCCGCGCTCCTTGTACATATGCAGCTCTATTGTAACGCGCTCATTCAAAGCCGACTCTTTGATATTCATATAAAACTCCTTTTTTGCGAAGGTGTGAAATGGTAGAATTTCACACATGTTGGACCTTTCACAGATGAAACTCCCATGTGCCAAAGCAGGGATAAAGTGAGACTGTCTCAATAAAGACACGTACAGAATTTACGTAGCTTTTTTTTGTTTCAATATGGTCTATGCACGTATCTATATATTTGCTTAAAATCCCCATATCGCCCTTCCCTGGTATTTGGACTGTCTTCATAACTACCGATTTCCCCTGAATTAGCTACAAATTAGTCGCCGCCAGTTTTAATGCTATCAAGGACATTATATGATGCTACTAAAACCTTGATCAAAAAACTACAAAAAGAAAAGCTATAAATTTCACACACGTCATGAAAAACTATTACGTAGTCTTTTTAATGAAAAACCATTGGTTCCGTGTTGTTTTCTTCACCAGAGAACCTACGATACCCCTAAAATGCATGTTGTAATATGACAAGATATATAGCATCCTAGTGATTCATTTTGAGTAACGGGCGTTTTGTGGAGCATTCGAGAAGAAAACTTCTAGATAGAAAGTTACACATCGCCCGCGGTTTAAAGAGTTTGAATGCAATCACGGACACACTATTGTAAATCGTCTCGTATTGAAAAGTTGATGGATCCGTGTTGTTTTCTATCTGGTGTTTAGAAAACACGGTGGTCAGTTATAAAGATACATAGAGCTCTAGTATAAGATCATAGACTACGGGCAACTTGTACAGCGTTTGGAAAATGGCATCCGGGCAAACATATATACAGCGCGGCTTTCGTGCACGTCAAATAAAACGTGTGTTGGGCAGTCTTGGATTAGAAAATTAATAGTTCCGTGTTGTTTTCTAGATCTACGAACCTTCGACTCCCTCAAAAATGCATGTTGTTATGCGATGCGTTGTTATCCTAGTAATTTATTATGAGTAACGGGCGTTTTGCAGAAGATTTGAAAAAAAAGAAGATTTCTAAATAGAAAGTTACACAGTACGGTTTAAAGAGTTTGAATGCGCTCACGGACACACTATTGTAAATCGTCTCGTATTGAAAAGTTGATGGTTCCGTGTAATTTTCTGGTGTTAAGAGCTCTGTATGAAGTTAAAAAGACTTGTTGTAACGTCACAAGATGCATAGCATTCTAATATAAGATCAAAGGCTACGGGCCACTTGTACAGCGTTTGGAAAATTGCATCCGGGGAGAAATATACACAGCGAGGATTTCGTACAACTCAAATAAAACGTGTTGGGTAGTCTTGGATTAGAAAATTAGTAGTTTCGTCTTGTTTTCTAGACCGTCGAACCTTTGACGCCCCTAAAATGCATGTTATTATACGACAAGATATACAGCATGCTAGTTATTCAATTTGAGTAGCGGGTATTTTGTGGTGGATTCGAGAGAAAAACTTATAAATAGAAAGTTACACAGCGCGGTTTAAAGAATTTGAATGCGCTCACGGACACGTACGCTATTGTAAATCGCCTCGTATCTATAAGTTGATGGTTCCGTGTTGTTTTCTGGTGTTAAGAACACTGTAGGAAGTTAAAAAGACTTGTTGTAACGTCACAAAAAAACCTTGAATTCTAGTTTAATATCAAAGGCTACGGTCCACTTGTACAGCATTTGGAAAATTGGATCCGGGCAGAAATATACACAGCGAGGATTTTGTACACGTCAAATAAAACGTGTGTAGGGTAGTCTTGGATTAGAAAATTAGTAGTTTCGTCTTGTTTTCTAGACCGTCGAACCTTAGACGCCCCTAAAATGCATGTTATTATACGACAAGATATACAGCATCCTAGTAATACAATTTGAGTAAGGGGCATTTTGTGGGGGATTCGAGAGAAAAACTTCTAAATAGAAAGTTACACAGCGCGCGCGGTTTAAAGAGTTTGAATGCGCTCGATGACACGTACGCTATTGTAAATCGCCTCGTAGCGAAAAGTTGATGGTTCCGTGTTGTTTTCTGGTGTTAAGAACACCGTAGGAAGTTAAAAAGACTTGTTGTATCGTCACAAGATACCTAGAATTCTAGTTTAAGATCAAAGGCTACGGGCCACTTGTACAGCATTTGGAAAATTGGATCCGGGCAGAAATATACACAGCGAGGATTTTGTACACGTCAAATAAAACGTGTGTAGGGTAGTCTTGGATTAGAAAATTAGTAGTTTCGTCTTGTTTTCTAGACCGTCGAACCTTAGACGCCCCTAAAATGCATGTTATTATACGACAAGATATACAGCATCCTAGTAATACAATTTGAGTAAGGGGCATTTTGTGGGGGATTCGAGAGAAAAACTTATAAATAGAAAGTTACACAGCGCGCGCGGTTTAAAGAATTTGAATGCGCTCACGGACACGTACGCTATTGTAAATCGCCTCGTAGCGAAAAGTTGATGGTTCCGTGTTGTTTTCTGGTGTTAAGAACACTGTAGGAAGTTAAAAAGACTTGTTGTGTCGTCACAAGATACCTAGAATTCTAGTTTAAGATCAAAGGCTACGGGCCACTTGTACAGCATTTGGAAAATTGGATCCGGGCAGAAATATACACAGCGAGGATTTTGTACACGTCAAATAAAACGTGTGTAGGGTAGTCTTGGATTAGAAAATTAGTAGTTTCGTCTTGTTTTCTAGACCGTCGAACCTTAGACGCCCCTAAAATGCATGTTATTATACGACAAGATATACAGCATCCTAGTAATACAATTTGAGTAAGGGGCATTTTGTGGGGGATTCGAGAGAAAAACTTCTAAATAGAAAGTTACACAGCGCGCGCGGTTTAAAGAGTTTGAATGCGCTCGATGACACGTACGCTATTGTAAATCGCCTCGTAGCGAAAAGTTGATGGTTCCGTGTTGTTTTCTGGTGTTAAGAACACTGTAGGAAGTTTAAAAGACTTGTTGTATCGTCACAAGATACCTAGAATTCTAGTTTAAGATCAAAGGCTACGGGCCACTTGTACAGCATTTGGAAAATTGGATCCGGGCAGAAATATACACAGCGAGGATTTCGTACACCTCAAATAAAACGTGTGTTGGGTAGTCTTGGATTAGAAAATCAGTAGTTTCGTCTTGTTTTCTAGACCGTCGAACCTTTCACCCCCCTAAAATGCATGTTATTATGCGACAACATATACAGCATCCTAGTTATTCAATTTTAGTAACGAGTGATTTGTGGTTGATTCGAGAGAAAAACTTATAAATAGAAAGTTACACAGCGCGCGCGGTTTAAAGAATTTGAATGCGCTCACGGACACGTACGCTATTGTAAATCGCCTCGTAGCGAAAAGTTGATGGTTCCGTGTTGTTTTCTGGTGTTAAGAACACTGTAGGAAGTTAAAAAGACTTGTTGAAACGTCACAAGATACCTAGAATTCTAGTTTAAGATCAAAGGCTACGGGCCACTTGTACAGCATTTGGAAAATTGGATCCGGGCAGAAATATACACAGCGAGGATTTTGTTCACGTCAAATAAAACGTGTGTAGGGTAGTCTTGGATTAGAAAATTAGTAGTTTCGTCTTGTATTCTTGACCGTCGAACCTTAGACACCCCTAAAATGCATGTTGTTATACGACAACATATACAGCATCCTAGTAATTCAATTTGAGTAACGGGTATTTTGTGGTGGATTCGAGAGAAAAACTTATAAATAGAAAGTTACACAGCGCGCGCGGTTTAAAGAATTTGAATGCGCTCACGGACACGTACGCTATTGTAAATCATCTCGTATCGAAAAGTCGATGGTTCCGTGTTGTTTTCTGGTGTTAAGAACACTGTAGGAAGTTAAAAAGACTTGTTGTATCGTCACAAGATACCTAGAATTCTAGTTTAAGATCAAAGGCTACGGGCCACTTGTACAGCATTTGGAAAATTGGATCCGGGCAGAAATATACACAGCGAGGATTTTGTACACGTCAAATAAAACGTGTGTAGGGTAGTCTTGGATTAGAAAATTAGTAGTTTCGTCTTGTTTTCTAGACCGTCGAACCTTAGACGCCCCTAAAATGCATGTTATTATACGACAAGATATACAGCATCCTAGTAATACAATTTGAGTAAGGGGCATTTTGTGGGGGATTCGAGAGAAAAACTTCTAAATAGAAAGTTACACAGCGCGCGCGGTTTAAAGAGTTTGAATGCGCTCGATGACACGTACGCTATTGTAAATCGCCTCGTAGCGAAAAGTTGATGGTTCCGTGTTGTTTTCTGGTGTTAAGAACACTGTAGGAAGTTAAAAAGACTTGTTGTATCGTCACAAGATACCTAGAATTCTAGTTTAAGATCAAAGGCTACGGGCCACTTGTACAGCATTTGGAAAATTGGATCCGGGCAGAAATATACACAGCGAGGATTTCGTACACCTCAAATAAAACGTGTGTTGGGTAGTCTTGGATTAGAAAATCAGTAGTTTCGTCTTGTTTTCTAGACCGTCGAACCTTTCACCCCCCTAAAATGCATGTTATTATGCGACAACATATACAGCATCCTAGTTATTCAATTTTAGTAACGGGTGTTTTGTGGTTGATTCGAGAGAAAAACTTATAAATAGAAAGTTACACAGCGCGCGCGGTTTAAAGAATTTGAATGCGCTCACGGACACGTACGCTATTGTAAATCGCCTCGTAGCGAAAAGTTGATGGTTCCGTGTTGTTTTCTGGTGTTAAGAACACTGTAGGAAGTTAAAAAGACTTGTTGAAACGTCACAAGATACCTAGAATTCTAGTTTAAGATCAAAGGCTACGGGCCACTTGTACAGCATTTGGAAAATTGGATCCGGGCAGAAATATACACAGCGAGGATTTTGTTCACGTCAAATAAAACGTGTGTAGGGTAGTCTTGGATTAGAAAATTAGTAGTTTCGTCTTGTATTCTTGACCGTCGAACCTTAGACACCCCTAAAATGCATGTTGTTATACGACAACATATACAGCATCCTAGTAATTCAATTTGAGTAACGGGTATTTTGTGGTGGATTCGAGAGAAAAACTTATAAATAGAAAGTTACACAGCGCGCGCGGTTTAAAGAATTTGAATGCGCTCACGGACACGTACGCTATTGTAAATCATCTCGTATCGAAAAGTCGATGGTTCCGTGTTGTTTTCTGGTGTTAAGAACACTGTAGGAAGTTAAAAAGACTTGTTGTATCGTCACAAGATACCTAGAATTCTAGTTTAAGATCAAAGGCTACGGGCCACTTGTACAGCATTTGGAAAATTGGATCCGGGCAGAAATATACACAGCGAGGATTTTGTACACGTCAAATAAAACGTGTGTAGGGTAGTCTTGGATTAGAAAATTAGTAGTTTCGTCTTGTTTTCTAGACCGTCGAACCTTAGACGCCCCTAAAATGCATGTTATTATACGACAAGATATACAGCATCCTAGTAATACAATTTGAGTAAGGGGCATTTTGTGGGGGATTCGAGAGAAAAACTTCTAAATAGAAAGTTACACAGCGCGCGCGGTTTAAAGAGTTTGAATGCGCTCGATGACACGTACGCTATTGTAAATCGCCTCGTAGCGAAAAGTTGATGGTTCCGTGTTGTTTTCTGGTGTTAAGAACACTGTATGAAGTTAAAAAGAATTGTTGTATCGTCACAAGATACCTAGAATTCTAGTTTAAGATCAAAGGCTACGGGCCACTTGTACAGCATTTGGAAAATTGGATCCGGGCAGAAATATACACAGTGAGGATTTTGTACACGTCAAATAAAACGTGTGTAGGGTAGTCTTGGATTAGAAAATCAGTAGTTTCGTCTTGTTTTCTAGACCGTCGAACCTTAGACACCCCTAAAATGCATGTTATTATACGACAAGATATACAGCATCCTAGTAATTCAATTTGAGTAACGGGTGTTTTGTGGAGGATTCGAGAGAAAACTTTTAAATAGAAAGTTACACAGCGCGCGCGGTTTAAAGAGTTTGAATGCGCTCACGGACACGTACGCTATTGTAAATCGCCTCGTAGCGAAAAGTTGATGGTTCCGTGTTGTTTTCTGGTGTTAAGAACACTGTAGGAAGTTAAAAATACTTGTTGAAACGTCACAAGATACCTAGAATTCTAGTTTAAGATCAAAGGCTACGGGCCACTTGTACAGCATTTGGAAAATTGGATCCGGGCAGAAATATACACAGCGAGGATTTTGTTCACGTCAAATAAAACGTGTGTAGGGTAGTCTTGGATTAGAAAATTAGTAGTTTCGTCTTGTATTCTAGACCGTCGAACCTTAGACACCCCTAAAATGCATGTTGTTATACGACAACATATACAGCATCCTAGTAATTCAATTTGAGTAACGGGTATTTTGTGGTGGATTCGAGAGAAAAACTTATAAATAGAAAGTTACACAGCGCGGTTTAAAGAATTTGAATGCGCTCACGGACACGTACGCTATTGTAAATCATCTCGTATCGAAAAGTCGATGGTTCCGTGTTGTTTTCTGGTGTTAAGAACACTGTAGGAAGTTAAAAAGACTTGTTGTAACGTCGCAAGATACCTAGAATTCTAGTTTAAGATCAAAGGCTACGGGCCACTTGTACAGCATTTGGAGAATTGGAACCGGGCAGAAATATACACAGCGAGGATTTCGTACACGTCAAATAAAACGTGTGTAGGGTAGTCTTGGATTAGAAAATTAGTAGTTTCGTCTTGTTTTCTAGACCGTCGAACCTTTGACACCCCTAAAATGCATGTTGTTATACGACAATATATACAGCATCCTAGTAATTCAATTTGAGTAACGGATGTTTTGTGGTGGATTCTAGAGAAAAACTTATAAATAGAAAGTTACACAGCGCGCGCGGTTTAAAGAGTTTGATGCGCTCACGGACACGTACGCTATTGTAAATCGTCTCGCATCGATAAGTTAATGGTTCCGTGTTGTTTTCTGGTGTTAAGAACACTGTAGGAAGATGAAAAGACTTGTTGTAACGTTGCAAGATACCTAGAATTCTAGTTTAAGATCAAAGGCTACGGGCCACTTGTACAGCATTTGGAAAATTGGATCCGGGCAGAAATATACACAGCGAGGATTTCGTACACGTCAAATAAAACGTGTGTTGGGTAGTCTTGGATTAGAAAATTGGTAGTTTCGTCTTGTTTTCTAGACCGTCGAACCTTTGACACCCCTGAAATGCATGTTGTAATACGTCAAGATATACAGCATCCTAGTAATACAATTTGAGTAACGGGTGTTTTGTGGAGGATTCGAGAGAAAAACTTCTAAATAGAAAGTTACACAGCGCGGTTTAAAGAATTTGAATGCGCTCACGGACACACAATGTAAATCGTCTCGTATTTATAAGTTGATGGTTTCGTTTTGTTTTTTGGTGTCAGGAACACTGAAGGAAGAGAGAAAGATATGTTGTGAAGTCACAAGATATCTGGGATTCTAGTATGAGGTCATAGGCTGCTGTTGACTTGTAGAGCGTTAGACCATTTTCATTCGGGAAGATATATACACAGCGCGGATTTCGCACACGTCATGAAAAAACATCTGTTTGGCAGTCTTGGATTAGAAAATTAATAGTTCCGTGTTTTTTTTTTAAACCTGAGAATCTTCGCCCCCTGAAAATGCATGTTATAATATGACAAGATATACAGCATCCTAGTAATACATTTTGAGTAATTGGTGTTTTGTGGAGGGTTTGAAAAATACTTCAAAATAGAAAGTACAAATACACGCCCTGATAGACCTTTACTAAACCGTCTCGTTTTGGAAAGTTGGTTGTTCTTTTTTTTTTTTTAAGTTAAGGACACTGTAAGAAGTTGGATAGAGGTGTTTAACATCAGAACATATGTGAGATTCTCGTATGATTCCTTGGGCTCGTTGCATTTTAGATCTCAAGTCAAGGGACCATTAATCCGGAATCCGGTCTACCGTGTATTGACCGTGATCTCTTCGGGACAGAAGGGTTTACCGCCCCCGGGGTAATATTTGGCACCCGATAGTAGTTTTACGTGGTAGGTGTTCATTTTTTCCCCGCTTATCGTTGCGACCGATTACATTTCTACCACGTAATACACTGTTGCCAAAGATAACCTGTGCCGTAACGGCAGAAAGCTCAGTCTTCCCGAAAGAAAGCTTGGCCGAACATAGCCCGGCCTATAGCTATAATGACAACCCTCCAGACTGGCTGCCGGGTTAGGAACTTCGAAGTCATACAGCAGCGGAACTATTGACAGCATCCACCCGTGAGCTCACTTAACACATACTTGATAATGATATTATAATGTAAATATTACCAGAGATTACTTCTGATAGCATTTACAAGATCGAACGTCGGTAGATGCTGGAGACGAAAGGGGTGCTGCATTAGCTCCTGATGCTCGCGAATGATTGATTGATTGATTTATTGCATTAATATCTATTTCTTATTGATAGATATATAGATGATTACTACATCAACACAGTATTTACTGTTAACCTTGGAGAACTTGTGGAATATAAAAGCTGTTGCCTGTTGGGCATTTTTTTCACATAAAATCACATAATCAGCTAGGACACCGGCAAATGTGAAATTATTTGAAACATTATCACATAAAATTACATTCCCAGGATTCTGTGAAAAAATGTGATTTGAATTTCACATAATTTCACATTTGACTCTTTGCAGTTTGTGGAAGAAAACCTTTTCACATTTCTTCACATTTTTTCACATTTCAGATTCACATTTTTTTGGGTCATGTTTTAGTGTTGTGCGATTTCACATAATGGATTCACATTTCTTAACGGGTCACATTGTTTCACATAAGATAACATTTCGCGATTCACATTTTGAAAAAAAATCACATTTTGGGTTTCACATATTTATGGTCGGATTCACATTATGTCACATTTTCTTGGAATTTTGCAGCAAATTCACATAATTTTCACATTAATGCACCTAGTAGTGTTAGTAGATCAAACATGAGTTACTGTATGTTTGAAATATTACTTTATAGGAAAAAACTGAATGCCACAGTTTCCATCTGATTTCATTATAGATAGATGTCAATTTTAACATCTTCAAGAAAACTGTGTCTAGTTTCCTCGTTTGATGCCGTTTGATTTTGAAACGATAGATTATTTGCTAATATATACTATATCACCTTCCCAGTGATCTTCGGAAGCGAAGAAACAGCCATCATCATACTATAGAAGGCAGAATGTATTTTAGATCAATATCCTTTCTAGTGATGTTCTTCACCCAAATACGAAAAAAACGTATATAACCAATAGCACACGGAGAGATATGGGCATGACACGTTAATTGTTTTGTTTTCTTTTCAACTGGATTTACATGTCACCTTTGTTTTTATTAGTTTATTTCTGTTGCAATTGTTTGTATTTTATGAGCAGAAGATATTCACATAAGCAAGTTATGCTTCCCCGTCCAATGCTCGTTAAGTGTATGTGCATAAGATAAAAATGAAATGACACATGATTCCCGGAAAACGTAGTGAACTCATGAAAGATTCCTGGCAACTTCCAGGAAGTCCTTATCTCTTCGGGACATCGGGCTGCACGGACAAACCGAGCGGCTCAGGAGAATATCCAATACACATGGGATAAAGGCATGCTTTAAACCAACAAGAACCCTGCTCAGCGTCCTAGTCTCTCCCAAGGCCTAGACTCATAAGGAAAAGAAGTGTGGAGTGGTATATCATATACAGTGCCAAGGGCAAAACATCAAAAGGCCTTGCAAGGACATCTACATTGGGGAAACCGAAATATCAGTAGAGACCAGCTTCAACGAGCACAAACACCCTAGCTCCACCACCTCTGAATTTTTACAGCACATTTATATAGAATCACCTGGAAATTCAGTCTCACTGGACAAAGTCAAAATCAAAATCAAGCAAGTCATTGACATCAGGGCCTTACAACCATCCCTCAATAGAGACGGGGCGCCACAGACTTTCTGCAGCTTATGATCCACTGCTCACCGATTCAGGTGTCTCATCTGGATAACGTGACGTCATCTCAGCGGTGGATTGTTCCTTCCTTGACAAAGACTGGCGTTGTACATTCGAAATTTTTGTGTGTCGGCAATTACAGCTAAAACTTGTTTCAGTATTATTATCATTATCGTTATTATGAATCTTGAACAGATAACCCATATCCGCTAGGCTGTATAGGTCATTGACCTCTCTACTGGTTTTCTAGGTCACAGATACAGGATACAGAGATGGCGAGTAGGTGTGAACTATATACTACTGTACTCCTGCTATATACCTACTAATCACCAAGACGTACTCATTACTGATAATGGATCTCTGAAATGTAAGGCCTCAAAATCCCTGAGATAACTTACCTGGACCATATTACAAATGAAGGGGTTATTAATTACATGCATTAACACTGTCACTATAAAAGACCCCTACCCTAAAAGTAGTGAAGGGAAGGGCATTGCAGTGGAGCGGACATGTAATAAGGTCAATTGGACTGACCAAAGTAATCCTTCAAGGAAATGTGAACGGAACAATAAAATGGGGAGGAAAAAGAAAGAAATGGGCTGACAACATCACAGAATTGACTGGAAAGCCCTTTCTAACAGTCCTCCCGATGGCATATGACCTAGTGGGATGGAAGAGGCTGATAAAACACGTCACTACTAGGGGTGGGTAAAACCGGTATTTCTTAATGGACCGGTCCAAAAAAAACGGTCCGTAAAAAAATCAGTGGACCGGCCTATGGACCGACTAGAAAATTCATAGTACCAGGCTACCAGCAGGCGGTCACATAACTGGTCTCACTACTAAGAAAATACAAAACAGCAGATTTAATGAGTCGTTGTCGAAGACGTTAGCTGTGAATCATATCTAGAAACACTCAAAGGATGAGTAAACATACTCTCCAAGCAGAGCTAGGGTTTCGGCTGGTTTTTAACGTGTTTTTAGGCGTTTTTGTCATGCCTTCTACTTTGTCATCGTTTTTGTTGTGTCGCGACACAACAAAAACGATGACAAAGTAGAAGGCATGACAAAAACGCCTAAAAACACGTTAAAAACCAGCCGAAACCCTAGCTCTGCTTGGAGAGTAGAGTAAACAGACGGCGAGGAGAGTGTAGTTATAATTTTCAGACAAAGTGCAAACCTAAGAAATTATATCGTTCCAGACATGACGTTTGGAGAGTTTTACGTGTGTCTCGCTCTCCAAAATATGATGTACTGCGAGACTACAATAATCAGGTACAGGTACAGGTCCGGACCTGGACCTGACCCTCTGGACCTGGACCTGGACCTGGACCTGGACCGGACCTGAATTTTATGTACCGGTACCCACCCCTAGTCACTACGCAATTCCCACACATCCTAGATTTGTGTTACCCTTGACTCTATAATGGGGATATCATTCAAAACGTACAAGTATGAAAAACAACAAAACACACAAATCTAATAAAGATATTCTTTTTTTGTCGATGAAATTTGTTAAGTGCTTTGTCACTTCGATCGGCCGCAGCGACGCCGCCAGCGTGCCGCGGGTCCAGTGAGGGGAGGGCTTAAGGGACCGAGGTGCAAGGTGCGAGGAAAAGTAACCATAGCGTATCTGATACCAATGAGTTTTCTAAGCCACATGCCGAAAACGTACCTTTAATTGGAAATTTCCCCGCTATGCAGAAACGCCTCCCAGCGATATCAGAAATCATTACAACAACCATTATTACACGGAACAGCATGATGGTCTCGTTTTTGTTACTCTCAGTGTCTAAAAAAATCGGTCTCAATGATTTGGCCCCATAACTCTTGTGTTTAGGTCGATGATAAAGTGCCTTTCATATTTCCCACCTGATATAAAAATTATTTAAGATGAAAGCTTGTGTATAATCAATATTAGGTAGGAAAGTTTCAATACCCGAGTAATAGATCCAACGTGGACGTTTTTTGTTGTTGTCCTGAGTGCTGCGGTCAGGCGCTAGCGGGCGAAGAGAGCCTACTGCGGATATATAGTGGCTAATTGCAGTTATACATGCCATAGATATAGCATCATCAGTCAGGTTTTGAGCATTATTTTCTTTGCCTGAAGAGTGAAACGTGCTTGCAATAGAGCGTAAAACATATCCAAGAAACAAACTTTTTGTTACTGACTACGTTGACTGTCACGCCAGGATTGGACTTCAGAGCCTCACGAGAAGCTGCCGAATCCAGAGTATTACCATCATCTGAAAAGATGGAAGGATACCTAGTACGTTGCCAAGAACTGTTCGTACTTTCGCATTATACCCATCGGTACAGCAAAATTGTTGTATGATACATTATCTATTATCAAGTTAAGTACTATGTTGGTATGATAAGGGTTTTAATGACCTTTTCTACGTCTGCGGCAAATGAAAACATGAAACATGATGGAAATACTCAAGAGGAACTTTATTCTGTAGCATGCTGTCGACAGTTTTTCCACTGAGAACTCACATATCCTTCCGCTGATTTGCTCAGAACAGTTGTAGAGGTTTATCGGGTATTGTCTTAGCGGTGGCTAAAGACCTAACAGGAAGGCCCTCGCTCGTCAATCACAATCACAAACGACATCTACGTTACGCTTTGTTCCCTTTAACTCACTACTGTATGGAACTGGTGACGACTTCGTACTCATCTAGCGTATACTGAAGCGCCACCATGCGACACCTGTCTGCGCTACAGCTGCGGAGTGAGTTCAGCGGGAGTTTTAAAAACTGCTTACAAATTCCTTACGGCAGCTTCCTGTTTAGATAAGAGAAAACATACGCTGATACAATTCATATTGATCCGAATAACATCTATTGACTCTTGATTGGAATATCATCCATCGCAAACAACAAATTCTTTGGATTTAGTTTACCACGCGACCAATAGAATGCGATATCTTTGCGTAGCACTATAATCTGTAGTACATTGAGTTAACCGATATAGTCAGCATCATGTGAGGATGCATGATCTTCGAAATACTCGTGTAGGTCTGTGTAGTCATTTTTGTCCATAAGAACGCCTCTGTTTTTCCCCGTTTTTCGCTTCGTCTCCACCAGCTTGACCATGTCCGTGCCGCCCTCCCACGGCGCCGTGACGGAGTGGCCGTGCTTCTCGGCGTAGGTCGCGCCTTCCCCCGAGAGAGGAGCCTGGCAGAAGCCGACTGGGCTGGTTCCCCCCGCCACACAGGACAGCGATATCTCGCACGGACAGCGCCAGTACTTCCGCTTACCTAGGGGGAAACAATGTGAATGTTATCATCTTAGCGTCTTCGTAAGTTATCCGGATGCCAAAGACAGACACAGACATTTTCAATCTACTGATGACATGCCCCGACACTGTATCCACGCACTTGGGCCAATGAATATGTAGTCATTTACAAAAGAGAGAATGTATTGTAACAAACAGAAACATTTAACGTATATTATATCAGTATGCCATTTACGGTGTGAGTGGGTCAAATCTTATGGCCGCACATGGACCAGATTTAGCCCCGCCAATTGTAAACGCCTCGCAATTCAGTACTGCACTCAGAACTGTTTGTATTGCATACCCAGTAACACACCAGGTTTGTACTTAAGAATACAAACTGCATATCCGGACAGATTTATATGATCAGCTATGATTCCCGGTGGGAAGGACCCTTTCTCTTTTCGATAAGCGTGGTGGGTTCCTTTACGTGCTGGAGGTGTGGGTCTTCACAAACGCGGAACCTCCATTTAATCCCATATCCGAGGGACGTCCCTTACCGAAGCTAGGTGCTCATTTTCACCTGAGCGAAGTGAGGAAAGTCGTGTAAAATGCTTTTCTCATGGGCCCGGGCCCAACGTCAACGGGACAAATAAAGGGAATCCAAGGGATTCTAACCCAGGACCTCTGGGTTCAGGGCCAAACACCATACCACTGCGCCGGCTGCGAAGAGAGAGTAGTCGGCGCACCCAATACTAATAAAAAGTCCGATATGTCCAACCTTGGTCAAACCGCTGGCAATTTTGAACTTGAATTGTCTTGGGGAATTTTGCATTTTTATCTAGATTCAAAGTCGAGTACTAGCCAGAGGTTGAAAAAGCAGAATGTTAATAAAAAGAGTATTCTAGTGTGTGCAGATTGATAGAAGATTAAGCCTAGTACTAATGGATATTTCAAATAGCCACGGTTTTCCCGAATGCAAGTTTGCATGTGCTCTTGAGTTGTTTTGTGTTGCACATTCTTAAAGGTTTTAAAACAAATCTTTAAATTTGTGTTCCTGAAAAAAGAAAACAAATGACAATTTATGCAATAAATGTTGGTGTCAGATAAGTCCGATTGCCTTCTGACGAACACTGTGAGCAACTAATCTAACACAGGAGCACTTTGTGCGTTTGTTCACATATATGGACATGTTTGACGACCCATCTCTTATGCAAGATCAATGACAGGAAACCGAGCGTCGCGAAGGGGCGCATTGTCATCTGTTGTATAACGGGTGCGTCGGTCTGTGCGTCGTCGCTCCCTACCTACCAGCAATGTCTGTTGTATAACGGGTGCGTCGGTCTGTGCAACTTCCTGTCCCTACCCGCCACCCATGTGATGTACAAGTGCGATTATCCGGTCATGACGTCTTCTGTTGAACCATGGTGATCTTTGAGTAAGCCTGACATTTCTAGACACACGTCACCGTTACCCTTAACGATCAAAAAGGTAAATGCCATGGAAGACATGCCTAATGAGATTCTACAATGAATTGCGTTCTCGATCTCCCTTAGAAACAAGGGACACAACTCAAATTTCAGGAGTATTAATTAATGAATAATCATACATTTTTACCATTGCCAAGAAGCGAGAAGAAGCCGAACCTATATACTACGATACTCGTACCAACATGTGTATGTTTTGTCTTCGTTGTGACCTGTTCTAAGCTTGGTCGGACCAAAATGTACAATACATGGCTTTACTCAATCATTCATTATTATTTTGTACCGTACCAGCCGGCAGCTTGCTAATAGTCAAGTGTATTGCACAACAATGTCATCAGGTACAATGCATGGCAAATAAAATGGAATGGCTTCTCTCTTTCTTAATCGTTTGTCTCCCCTTTAGACAAAACTGAGGTCTGAAATAATTGTGCCCGGATGACTATAAGATTAGCCTACCGGGCAGTAGGTCATCATACCTGTTTTATAACACACACGCACGCATGGCGTAAATACACGGCTAAGCCATCAGCTGTCAGCAAAAAACCTTTTATAATAAACCCTCAAAGAAAACATAGAAGGCCTTCTTTTATGTCATAAGCCTGACGTTCCTACCATCTGTCCGGTCCTAATCCTGACCACCTGATGCTTTACGCCCGTCTCTCCGCTTAACATGACAGAATCGCTGGCAAATCTTCCCAAGCACGGCATTAATGACGAGAAAACGAATCTCACAATCTTGCGTAAAACGCCTCCGATCTCTTATGTAAAGAACTTTTGCGTGCCCTATGTCTGCATTACTCGGGTAGCGAGCGGACGATGGGATGAAAAATGAAAGACGGGGTACTAAAGAAACGTGACCTTCGGCTTTGTGGATCTCGTTTCGCCTGTCTAACGTTCACAATGATCATCCTCTTTCCACCTGATGCTATGACCGATGAGCAACTCAATTGACAAATCGCTAAACGAATCCCACAGATAAAATCATTTTTCAAAACGTTTTAGGGTGTTTTGTTGTCATTTAATTTGATTCATACTTTTACTATTTCATCATATTTCAATAATCAAATCAGGGAGAAAAATTGAATTTTGGTCGCTGTATGGTCCCTCATTGTCACAGGCACACATTTTACTGGACGGCGATCGTGCTGCGACCTCGCTGCGACCTAAATTGGATTTTTGTAACTGTAACCCTTGGCTTCAAATTTGGAATATCGTGCAAACTATTAAAGTATGACTGAAAAGACAACAAAGCACAAAGATTGTTTTTTTTAACGAAATTCGTTGAGCGATCTTTTAGATTTTACGTCGCAGCGGTTTAGTGGAATGGGGGTATCAGCTTTTGAGACCCGCGCCAACTTTGATGTCACATAATTCCTGAACGGCTTATGCTAGAGCCGCCAAACTTGGTGGCATGTCCTAAAATTTGGTTGGCAACATTCTTAAATTAATTATTCATGATTTTTGATTTTTTTTGTGTTGCCATGGCAACGGTTTTTGACAGGCATATCTTTCAAAATTCGCTAATTTCGGTTTTAACAGTGAAGTTTTCAGGTATTCTTGCTAAACCACACATATTTCATTACATTAACTACATCTTATGGAATTTCATGTATCTAACATGGTTTAATATTAATTTATTGAGCTAATTTGATGACGTCATAGGTCAAAATACAAGATGGCGGACCATATCATTAGCTTAGGTATAAACAGTCACTTTTCCATCGAAATCGTCACTACCTGGTATTAATTACACAAAAACATTCAATTAAGCATTTCTACACTCTTTTCATTATGTTTCATTGTGACTTGGGGTTATTTGCTGAAAAAATTGTATTTTTGAAAATTCAAGATGGCGGACCCGTAATGGCGGATAGCTAAAAGATATATGACGTCATTTTGACGCCATTGCTGTTGCTGCTGACAGGAAAAGTCTTAGCAGACATTAATTATCTGTTATTCACCATTTCCGTTAAGAATTCGTTGCATGCCTTTGAGTTTTACGGGAATAACCTATTTTTAAGGTTCCGGCCAATAAAGTCACGTGAATGACGTCACAACTAAGTTGTTGTATTTCACATAAATTACTTATACACCATCCTCTTCAAGTTTGGTGGTCATACAATCAGTAATTTCGGAGTTACAGGGATCTGAAGAGGACCCCCCTCCCCCCGGTCCCAGGACGACCAAAAAAGCCCGGTCTGAATAGGGTTAAGCGCGTGGTGTCCATGCGGTCCTTACCGTTGAACGGGTACGGGATGTGGTTAGTGCTTACCGTTGAACGGGTACGGGATGTGGTTAGTGCTTACCGTTGAACGGGTACGGGATGTGGTTAGTGCTTACCGTTGAACGGGTACGGGATGTGGTTAGTGCTTACCGTTGAACGGGGACGGGATGTGGTTAGTGCTTACCGTTGAACGGGTACGGGATGTGGTTGGTGGCGATGTGACATCTCTCCCCTCTCCTGCCCAGAGGCTTGCACGCCTGGAACGGAACAACCGGCTCATTACTATCATCATTAAACATTCGTAATTTCAAGACATTGCAGCTAAGCCTGGCCAGGATTCAATTTCACTTGGTAATTTACTTGCTCAAGAATACATCCCCTTTCTCACTGACAGCTTTATCCACGCAATATCTTCATTCATTAATCCATTAATTTTTTCATTCATTCATTCATTCATTCACTCAATCATCTATTCACTCAATCATTGACTCACACACACACTCACTCATCTATTCGCTCAATCATTGACACACACACACACTCACTCATCTATTCGCTTAATCAATGACTTACTCACTCACTCCCTCATTTATTCACTCAATCATTGACACACACACACAATCACTCCCTCATTTATTCGCTCAATCATTGATTGACTGACTGACTGACTGACTGACTCACTCGTTCAGTCATTCGTTTTGTAACTCATTTCTCAACAAGCTCAATATCTGACCTGTCCGTTACGCCATATTTCCGCCCATAACCGAACCCCGTGTGTCTGTAGAAGTAATTTCAACCCTCAAGCAGAAAAGAGTAACATCAGAACTTTTTAAACATTATTATGAAGAATTCTTGTATTCCTATTGCTAAGTACTGTGTATGTTTATTTTTTGTTCAAAATGTCAAACGAAATTTTGCAATCCTTAGAAACCTGCTAAAGAAAATAAAAGAAATAGATAAACAATTGCAATATTTAAAACCATCACTGTAATTTCAATCAACACTACAATTACTTTGAATTTTCAATGTTTTTACATGAATTCTGTATGTTATTAACGCTTTTAAATTATCATGAAGACTTAATATCATTTAAGAAGCCTGATTGTACTGCTTATGTTGCCGTAAAGCCGTAAGCAAGCCGGTTTATCCCGGCGTGTATTTGCGATGTTAGGCCACAGTAAGTAAATTTTATGGATGACATCAGCGCGTGCATTGACTTTCGCCTGATTTTGAAATTAAAAGAACAAACCAGAATTTTGAACGGTCAAAATACCGAAAATGGGGCAATATGTCTCAAACATCTGTCACTTCCATTGCAAAAGAAAGTGGCGACTGACTGATCCTGTCAGCAGAAGAAATAATTGTATTGATCATCCTGTCAGCAGTGCAATTTCTCTACTGCTGACAGGATCATCCTATCAGCAGTGCAAATTTTCTAATGCTGACATCCTGTCAGCAGTGCAAATCATCCTGTCAGCAGTGCAAATCATCCTGTCAGCAGTGCAAATCATCTTGTCAGCAGTGCGAATTATCCTGTCAGCAGTGCAAATTTTCTACTGCTGACAGCATGTTAGCAGTGCACATTTTTCTACTGCTCAACGCGTAATTCGATGCGAAATTCCGGAATGAAGTGCACTACTAACAAATCCGATAACAGGGGTAGATGAAGTAACTTATATCATGCGGTTTGAATAAACCATTGTCTAGCTGTCTGTCTGTTGAAAACAGAATAAGAAGACGAGGCATTTTTGAGGCACGCCGATTCAGTCAGACAGTAAGGACAGCAACGGAGCAACGGAGAGAACTTCAATTGAGGGTCAGCATCATGTAGTCACAGTCAGTTGATGTCTGTCTCGGGAGACTCCCGTGCCCAGCGTACGGGAAACCTTTCTCTGCGTTATTGATGTGCTATACAAACCGAGATCCAAATTTATAATTATTTTAATGTTGACATCAGTGATATCTTATGTTTTATTGAATACAGGAGAAAAGACTTGTAGGTTGTAATACCATGCTTTATCGCTTCAATTCTTACATGCTTTATGGTATTTAAGTTTGCAAATGTGGATATCTTGTAAATTTTTTGCCTGCCTTGTTTTTTTCACCCGCGCGCACTAAATTTCGAGTCTGCAGAGGACGTCATCCATAAAATTTACTTGCCGTGGCCTTAAGGCCCTGTCACACTTGTGCGTATATACAAGCCTGCATGAGTTGTGCATTAACATGTTTTTGGTGTAGATTAGGTTTCCAGCCCAAGAAGTCATTTCCTTGGTTCCATAACTAGGCTGCACAACGGTGGGTCAACGCAGAAAACAACTATTCCCCGCAAACTTTAGTTAAATCTAAGAAATGTTAATGCGCAACTCGTGCGCACTTTAATATAAGCACACGTGTGACAGGGCCCTTAGCTTTAATAAATACCTCACGCAAATAAAACGATTAACTGCATCAAAACGTTCATTAGATGTATTTGAGAACCTTGCTTGGACTGCTTATACTCGGTACGGTTTATCCCGGAACATGCTGACGATATTAGATACCCCCGCACAATTAAGAAATCTAACTACATCAAAACGTTCCGAATTAGATATGAGAACCTTGCTTGGACAGCCTTTTCTGCCCCCGTACTCCGTACGCACTAAAGCCCCCTCCCCCTCTCACTGGACCCGCGGCACGCTGACGGCGTCACTGCGTCCTAACCTGGATTTGTGTTGCCTTGACAAGACAACAAAACACGCAAAGCTTGAAAAGGGAGAGGGGAGCTTAAGCGCGCCGGTTTATCTCGGGATGTGCTGACCATGTTAGCTATCCCCGCACATTTAAGAAAATCTACTACATCAAAACGTCCATTAGATGTATTTCAGAACCCTGCTTGGACGGCTTATCCTGTTCTGTCGCTGTACCAAGCACGCACTAAGCAGGAAGGTTTATCCCGGGGTTTGCTGACGATGTTAGCTTACCCACGCAAATAAGAAGTTTAACTGCATCAAAACGTCCAAAAGATGTATTTGAAAACCCTCCTTTGGACGGCTTATTCTGTTCTGTCGCTGTACCCAGTACACACTCAGCACTCTGGTTTATCCCGAGATGTGCTGACGACGTTAGCCTATGCTAGGGTCACATTTCCAATCCTGGGCCCGGCCAGGCAGTCTTTGGGAACGAAAAGTATGATATAAAAAACAACAAAAACACCAAACGTACCCAAAACTATTTAAGAGCATAGCTTGTGCAAATTTCTTGACAAACACTTTGATTTTTCGTTTCCGCAAACAGCCCGGCCGGGCCCCGGTTAGGAAATGTGACCCTAGCAGGCTAAGTCGGTTCTTTTGTGTACTTGGTGACATCTTCCTGTCTGTCCCCGCGTGACACGTGACTGGTCTGCACCAGTTCGCGGTACAAGGCTTCAGATGAAGTCATGACAACCTTTCCATGACGTCACTACAGATTCACGAACTGATACTGACAAGGTCACGCCTGGCAAGGTCAGAAATTGGCATTTTCAACTCTATCGGCGTAAATGATTTGGTTGCTGTAGGAGTTGTCCTTTGTAGATTTTTTGATGAAATGATATCATCACCAAGCAAATGAAAGTTATGAAGAATTTCTCGCAGAGTTTATCTGTAACGGTTGTAACTTTGGTAAAAAAACGCAGTTTGAAATGTCGTAAACATGCTCCGTGTTAACAGGTTAATGTTCAGATGATGTTTTTTTTGGCGATTACAAAAAGTTGCTTTATATGAAGCAATGTAACAAGGGATTCTTTATATGGGATTTGCTTCTTCTTCATCTCTCACTGCTTTTGCGTAACGTATTTTAACGGATTTTACCATGGTCAATACTGACCGACGGAGGCCATATATTTTGAACTTTATTGGCATTGAAAGTATATCAGCACAATGCACTGTGGAGCATCAGGCAACGAATTTAATGCATTAATGGTGCCCCAAACATCACAAAACATACAATTCAAATACTAAAACACTAAACACGAATCAAAACGCACCTTGAGGTTGAGGTACGGGTTCCAGCGGGCACAGCAGCCTCCTACCCCCGCCACTACACAGTCAAGGTCCGTCTCACAACTCTGCAGCCGCAACGGGGAAACAGTGTCAATCAACCAACAAAACAATCAATAAATCATTTAACCGACCCGACCAACCCAACCAACCAAACAAACCAACAAATAAACAACCAACCACCACAATTAATTTATACAATCAATCACCAAATTGATCAATACATCAATGCACCAATCAATTTATAAAGCCATCCATCCATCCATTCATCTTATTTTATTCATCCATTCATCCATCCAATCCATCAATCCATCCATCCATCCATCCATCTATCCAATCCATCTATCCATCCATCCATCCATCCATCCATTCATCCATCAGCCAAAATTTTTTTGTTGATGGCAGACATTGAAGCCGAGGGCTGAATGAACTTATCTATTGTTCAGTTAACAGTCGTAGAAGCGATGTCATGGGATTGTTCATCATTCTAGTTTTTTAGCAGATCGGTAGGGTTATTTTTCTACGTTATTCAACATTAAAAGTTTATATAATCTTCGGCTGTGGCCGTTTTTCAAGAGTTAAAGGGAGGAGGTCAGGGGTCTTTTGACATAACATAGGAAAATATGACAAAGAAATTGTTTATAACGATAACGTTACACTCAATATTCATTAATCATATTCGGTGTATGAAAATAAAGAGTTTCGGAGTTGTGGTCCGTGTCTTTGTCCTCCGGTAGTGGCCAGTAATGCAACAGTTCTTTCGGGTGTTTCCATGCTGTTTGCAGCGTTGTCACAGACACAAGGAAAGACTGACGTTGTTTGTGAATATCGAACGGGCTTCTGGGAACACTCAGAAATGTAAAACTGTCAGAAATGCCGTTCATGTTGATGGAATAACCAATTAAGCCCTCAGGATTATCATAAAGTGGGCATTCCATTCCTCGATCACTGCTTCGTCCGACCGATCTGTTTCTCACATGAACGTCCCTGTAGATAAAAAGCTAGATATTTTCAATCACGTTCAATCATACCCCCAGTCGACTAGAACGGCCTTCTTGCCAACTTTTTTATAATCTGGTGGGCTTAATTGGTCATTCCATCAATATGAGCGTCAATTTTAACAGTTTTACATTTCTGAATGTTCTCTCTGCGACCTAACGTTTAACAGAGTGCTCAACGAATTTCATAGATGAAGAATCATCTTTTAACGCTTTGTGCGTTTTGTTGACTTTTTAATCATTCTTTTACCTTTTGCATGGTATTCCGATTATGAAGTCAAGGGTTATAAAAATCTGATTTAGGTCGCAGCGAAAGCGCAGCGCGATCGCCGTCCAGTGGAACGCACACCATCACCTGTCCCTCCGCCCAGCCTCCAGCCGTGGGCACGTCAGCTGTAACCATCCGCTCAGTGCCTCGCCACATCCTTCAAAACCAGATAAGCTGATTTCTGTCGGCACTGTTGATCTGTCAAAGTCATGATCAATGCAATCACGGGGCGGATCTGGTAAAAACTGCTGAACTTGACTTTGGATGTTTAAAAAAACTTTATGGTTGCATCAGAGTAGATTCCGAATCAAATACGTTTTGATATTTTCCGATACGATAGCTGATAATGTTAGCTTGCCCTGCACATTTAAGAAAGTTAACACATCAAAACGTTCATTAGATTTATATGAGAACCCTGTTTTTGATGGCTTATCCTGCCCTGCCGCTGTAATCCGTACGCACTAAAGCCCCCCTCTCACTGGACCCGCGGCACGCTGGCGTCGTCGCTGCGTCCTAAACTGGATGTGTGTTACCCTTGACTTTATAATGTGGATATCATTCAAAACGTACAGGTATGACCAAAAAGACAGCAAAACACACAAAGCTTAAAAATATGCGTTTCTGTCGATGAAATTCGTTAAGTGCTTTGTCAATTCGATCGGCCGCAGCGACGCCGCCAGCGTGCTGCGGGTCCAGTGAGAGGGGGGCTTTAGCAATGGTCAGCATTCATTGGGCTGATGAGGACGGGCGGTATGGCGAATAAAGTGGACTCACATCGATAACAAAAGTCAATCTGACCGGAGCGAACCGATTCTGTTCTGAGGCTCAAGTATAATATCCGTGGATAAACGGCAAGGGCGCTGAGCATGTTGGATGATTCCTGGTCTTCTTTCAATTGAGGTAGCCACCTCCAACACGCGGACGATTTTGCTGCCTATACTGGGAGATCTACTGCAGTTTAGTTGGCTAGCCACAGGCTAGTTGGGTAGCTGTGTGTTCTGAACAGCCAAACCAATAAATAAATAAACATCTCCTGCAGGTCGAGTATGAACGGAGCTGCAGCGGTCTATGTGAGCTTTTATGCTAGAAAACGGCATTAAAAAAGACTTAACAAATCATTAAAACTCATAGAAATGACTAAGCAAATACCCATAAACTTCAAATTTCACATCCAAGCTTAGGATAAAATAAACAAAAAAGATCGATTCTGAAGTATCATCTTCATGGTTCAATCATTTTACTATCTGGTCATACTAACTGAATTGATTTGATTGCCCTAACACTTGTTGTAACATAATGCCATAATAGCTTACGTATTTGTCGCGGAAACGTATTTAAAAAAAAAAAGAATCCAGATTGCCTTTTAGTTATTTCTTTGACTAAACTAACTTAGCGTCTTTTCGCTTCTTTGCATTAAACATATGCCAGCAGATAAGCTTTCCAAATAGCAGTTATCCAAGCAACTGGATAAAATTTCATAGTCTGGATCAAATTTTCCAAAATACTATCCACTTGCTTGAGCAACTGCAATTTTTGTATCTTATTTACCTCGATGTCTAACCTTCATCGACGTAGCTCTTCCGAATGAATACCTTTAAGTACCAGAGTTATCAACCAAGGATTGATGTGTTCAAAAATTCGTATTTCCCGAGAACCATTAATGATAGTAGAATGGAACTCGTTGTCATCAGATGCTGTAGGAACACCTTCACTAGATAGCTTCAAAGAACGATTGCAATCAGATGTGCAAAAGTTCGGTGTGACAGGCCGTTTAGTGTAATGTAACCAGCTGCTGCCGCGCCGCGTGCCTGCGAAGCTGGTGTGTTACACCGAGGGGCGGTTATACCGGCTATACAGATACAGATACAAAACAACAGACAGGTGTTACTTACCCTGGTCAGTACCAAGGCCTCCACAGGTAGTAGAGAGGCTGTCAGGACCGTCACAAGGAACACCTCTGTACCGACCATCCTGCTCTCTGTATAAACCGCGCTGCTGACGGGAACACTCCGCACCCTTTATATATCTTTATCAGAGTAATCCTCCCGTACTTTATTTTCATTTAGATGAACCTGTGATTATTCTCTGCAACACGCCCTGAAAAATCACCATATCCCCGGCTCCTTTCCGCACATGATAGGACAAGGCCTCAGGAATATGAAAGCGTGACGTCACGTTCTTGATAACTTATTTCACACCATTAAGCAGACGATTTCTTGGAGGACGATCTTATCAAGTTTATTAAAAGGTGTTGCTGTGCCGGGTGCTTGGTGGGCGGGAGAGAGCGTAACTGTGCAAATCACTGAAGTGCATATTTGTGGAAGAAGGAAAACACTAAACTGGATTGATATCATAGTGAATACTTTTAGGAATAAAAAACGGTATCTGATGATCCGAATAACAACCTCCTTCTATTTCTTCATTCATTCATAAATCCTTTAAGGGCAGTCCCTTCAGTAGTCCCTGAGTAACTGATTTCCAAGGGAGCCATGTACTATGTCCTTACGCATACCTTTATTGGGGAAAATATAGAAAAATATTCTATGAGGATTTCACAAAGTACTTAATGTCGATCTCCACTAGCTCTGACATCATCCAGGGTACGGTACTGATAAACACAGTAAATATCGCCTCGGTGAAATCCTAGCAGTAGATTATAACCAGGCGCACAGATGGAGTTTACGACCCGTGTTCATCAAGAGTATTATCGAGCTCGGTGCGTTCAGGTGAGGTAAAGCACGGGTCTTACCTACTTTAAAGTTTGCGCAGGGTTTGGCGGTGACTCAGCGTTGTTGATACCCTAATTCCACTAGAACGGCGCTCTTGTCACGCGCTACGCGCTCTCTGCGACTTCGAATTTCATAGATAAAAACGAATCTTTTTTACGCTTTGTTTGTTTTGTTGTGTTTTCAGCCATGTCTTTGAATTCTACATGTCCAATTATGAAATCAAGGATTCGAGGAATTTCGATTTAGGTCGCAGCGAGAGCGCGGCGAGAGCGCCGTCAAGTTGGAATGTGGGCCTGTGTGGTGAAGCTGACGTGTCACCAAACTGTCCCTACACCCACCCGCACTTGTGTCTCCTGGAGTATTATCTAAATTTCGTAACCTACGGGTAACATCATCAGTGTTTGATACAGATCTGATCCCGGTCTGCCGACCATGTTCGGGAAGTCTATTGAGTGACGGTATTTATACATGTAGATCTATTGAACATGTTAGATATGCACTTGAGTCACTTTGCTTTTTTTTTGCAACGGCTATTTTATACAATCTTTCAAACGTGTAATTTTCTTAACCTTTTCTTTTAGATGTAATACTTCTTGTCTCTTTTTGTAGAAACAGATCTGATGGAAAATAAACTAGCGATGGGCGTTGATTCCTTATACATATCAGTTATGTACTTGAGTCACGTTGCATTGTTTTTGCAACCGCCATTCTATAGATTTTTTAAACCCTTACTTTTAAATAATACTTCTTGTCTCTTCTTTTCTATATCTTTTTGTAGAAACAGATCTGAAGTAAAATAAACTAGCGATGGGCGTTCGTGCCTCTTCTTTTCCCCAGCCAAAGTTACGGAGCAGAGGCGAAGTTCATTAAGGCGTTATCTGGGAGATGATCAGCCGCTCCTGTGGGGCCATGGGACTTCCGACAGGAAATGAAGACTTCACGTCTCAGTCGGCAGGCCTGACGATCATCCAGCACGTCGTGACGTCACGGGAGGGCCTTAAGACGTCGGCAAAGGATCAAGATGCCCCTCGGAGGAACCGTGAAGAATCAAGGCACTTAAAACATGTGTTAATACATCAGTTGCGATGGTAAACACAACCATCAGTAGCTAATCCAGATCTTAACTCATTAGCGTCACAAGGAACGTGAAGTAAACGTTAAGATGTAATGGAAAACCCTTTAAATTCGTCTGCACATGTTTTAAGAAGAAAGAAGACGCATGTAAAATGTGAAAGAGATACAACATACCATAGTTTCACTACACTAA
This sequence comes from Branchiostoma lanceolatum, assembly GCA_035149815.1. Lineage (NCBI taxonomy): Eukaryota > Metazoa > Chordata > Leptocardii > Amphioxiformes > Branchiostomatidae > Branchiostoma > Branchiostoma lanceolatum. The sequence goes on from CM068873.1 coordinate 2,320,847, forward strand.
TATTAGACTGACTTACTGTAGTAGGAGTAATACTCTCTTGTATCTAACTTAATACATATAGCCCCAATGGGGCATGAATATGCAATAAACTTCATTGTCATATAAAGACCAACATGCAACTTCAAAGGTTTCATCTGAGAACCCCCCAAGACGAACCATACTGCACCTTGCAAAGATAGCACAAGAACGAATGTACTACATGTAGTAAATACTGTTTAATCAATCAATTTATTTCAGTGCTGATGCTCACAATATCGAAAACTGGCTAACTCATGGCGTTACACAGCGTCGGGGCTATCATGAATGCGATTATGCTTCAGGTGGCTGCAGTAGTGTATACATATCTATGCCTTCCTTGACAGTCGGCATTTCACTGTTCAGTGTTTCTCCTCCATAACCTAGCTATGCATTTTAGAGTACGGAAGTTGATCAATGCCAAAGTAAAGACATTGATGGAGCTCTTTTTGAATGAGTTTCTCTCTGCAGCTTACAGCATTGCTCTGTGATCATTTGACATTTGTGAGACTAAAAGCTTAGAACCCGGGGGAGACGAGATTTCCTGTAACATTCTGCCGGCTGTGATCTTCCTGACAGACTGCCACACACGTGGTCCCCTGGCAATTACAAGTTCTGATGCCAACCGAAGCTATCAGCTGCATCCGCGAAGATTATCTTAGAATCTTCCTATGACGTGTTGACTGACAGCGTTGATTAAATTTTTTCAATACATACATTGATCTCGTCGCTCCGTTGTAACTAGCTTGCGTCGTTTTACTTCTAATTTTCCCTTAAACGTGTGATTTTGCGTTTTGTGTTGGGCTACTGAACTCGTGGATAAATGTTAAATTGTACATGTATATTCTGGCGTAAATGCGCTGATTTGTCTGTTCCTTCACGCATTTTATTTCATTATGTTTAGCCATACTTGGTATGGCTCAACATATTGTTTTTACTGAGTCTCATGTTTCTTCTCCTTCTTCTCCTGTCAAATCTTCAAATCGATTCATCTCTGTCATTTTTTGACCAAATGACCTGAAATTTGGTACAAAGGTAGTTTAGGCAAATACCCATACACGATTTTTAAATTTTTCCGATATTGACCTTGAAAATGATTTTATTGAGGTTTTTCTGACCAAAAACGTACATTTTGGCCTCCTGTGCTCTGGAAATACATCCAAATGACCTGGAATTTGCTATGGGAGTACATTGAACAAATATTCAGAGAACCCCATTCGCACTTTTGGCAAACATTACTTCAAAATACGATTTTGCAGGGTATTTTGAGGAGAACATTGGGTATTTTCCTCATATGACCTATAGGTCATTGACCCCAATTGCACCTGGACTGGCTGTGAGCCTTGCGACCACCCGATTGGCCAATTGAGTTAATTAAGTTGTCTTGCATTTCTGGAGCAGGTGTGCTACATTTGTAGTATTCATACCAAATGTGGTATGGGAATGCGCAGGACATGTGCTTACTATCTCTCCTTTGTTCACTATTTTTGAACAAAGATACACATATCCAGTCAATTCCACGTCACCGAGAGGGTGTTTGTTGCCTTTTGTTGTAACATTTTCGAAACCTTTGCAACAACCTAACTGATATGAGTGAATGTTTAGAACAATTTCGAACCTTTGTTTGACTTTCGAAATATTTTCTACTGCGTTCCAGCATGTTAGAAACATTTAAATCGGCGGGTACAATATTGATATAAGTTTCGAAACTATCACAACATATAGATTCATCTTTTATTCGTACAGTTTCGAACATTGGTTAAATGAGCCATACGAAAGCAGTTTACACGTCCCTGCTAAGTAGCTGATAGCACCTAATGATGGACCAATAAAGACGCCCCACCGCGAGAAGCCTGGCAGGCGATCGTAGGTGTTTTGTTTACTTTCGCGGTATCAAAAATTTCCACGTGAAGAACGCGGTTGGGTACTCCCAAAATCCTACTACGCTGGACAGAAAAGTTTCCATTAAATTTGTTAGAAATCTTGAATAGATCTAGTTTTCTATTGTTAAAAATCCGTTTCAAGGAAACACGACACACACCACGCTACCGGCACGGTACGGGGGTGTCGCCAGCCGAACAAATCCCCCGCCGCTCACGTTAACCCGCACCCGTTGTTTACGTTTGGAAGAGGTGAGCTGAGAAACACAACGCTCGTTCAAACCTTACTACCGTTGACTGTCACGCCCTTCGAAGCTGTAAACTACAGTCCGAAGATTTCTGTGTGTCCTTCAACAACTACAGATAATCGAAGACTCGTCACTGCATGGCTAGCACAACAAAACAACGAGCGCGCTCAGCTTCTGTACTTATCGCCTCGGCAAAGTTTGGCGACAAGCTGGAAGTTTGCTTACGAGGAGGAAAGACCGGACATAAACATTTTACGTGATTATCGGGAAAACACCATGTTCCGTTGAACTGGGTGGTTAAAACTGCAGTTTAGGAAATTTTATAACAGAAATAAAGTTAAATCAATGATATTGTGAATGTTTATTTCAGCATTAGTTATTCCAGATATTTTCAAACTCCAAATTCTTCAACACAACACGGGAGATCGTTTCTCCTCAGACTGGCGCGCAACTCCTGACAAAATTGATTGATGATCTCTCTCTGCCGCCGACTTCATACATGATCAAAGACATCAAAGGCGGGCGGAGGGCGGTGCGCAGGGAAACTTGAATATATAATGTGGCGAAGTTGTTGCACAAGGAATTCTCACGCTGAAGTAATGCTTACAAAATAGACCTCTATTAAGCGGGCCACATTCAGCAATGGTAGACGGATTCGGGGCATGCCGCGCAAAACACACGGTCTCACTGGGGACAGGCGTTTTGGTCCCGCACGTTGTCGCCGCTACGCGATCGAAAGCACGCCGCTGTCTGTCTCGGACCAACACGCGTCTCCCGTGATGTGTAGCGTCCACCAGGCTTTCCTGCGTACGGGCGTATGGATCGTAGAATTCGGCAAAAAAGGAATGATTAGGCCAGTAGAGTCAGTCCCCGGTAAGGTCAATGATTCGCCCGTTTGCGCTTGTAACGTTAAATGAACTTACCCTCTGGTGGCCAAACTTCACTGACAAACATTCTCCCTATTTTTATCATGAGCTTGCGTAGTTAGTCTGGTACTATTATGTGCCGGGAATGTTTATCTATCGCACGCCTTGGAAGGAAGTTCAACCATGATAAATGGTCGGCCTTTGTGAAAATTTGGAATCCCATGCTGTTGATTTTCGTGATTGAATCAGTAAGAAAATATATTTTCATGTCGTTCATGTTTTTGGGACGGACGCCGGGACGGGGTGAATTTTTTCTATCATAACATTTTCGTCCCGTCAGTAATGCAAATCGAATCGTGTTACACACGAGGCAAAACACTAAAAACGTGGGTCTTGTGGAGTGTTTTGGAGCGGGAAAATGCCGGATATTAGCGGTGCCGAACAGTGTACATCGTCGCGCGCGGGTGACGCTCCGTCAAAACAAATCCGCTGGTGGTCTAGCGCGGCCACCGAAAATAGACGGAAACACACAGGAGGACTTATCACCTTCGTTTACGGGGCAATTGTGAAAATCTTTTGTTACAAATTGTTCGAACATTGAAACATTTGGATAGATGGTTTGAAACTGTTCTAAATAAAGAGATTTTTGTGCAGTTACGTTCGAAATGTTTCCAACATATGTTAAATAAGTTCAAACATGTTATAAGTTTCAATTCTTATTGTTTGAACAGTTTAGAACTATTGTGACTTAGACATTCTTTTAATCAAAATAGTTCAAACATATTACAAATATTATATTAAAACCCTCTCGGTGACTTGGAACTGACTTGTAAAACCAAAATGATGCAAAATTTCACATGTGTCTGCCTTGGTCATGTACACAGGCCCTCATTTAAATGTTTGGCATACAGCCTTTCAAAACAATTTTTGAAATAAACAATTTTTTCGTTTCGTTTTTTTCAACCCAAATGTATACTATTGAATCATGCATTCAAACAAAGGGGTGTCACATTTCTATATTTCACCCATACTATCGCTGCAATATGTTGTTTTTGGTAATTTCCTTCTTCTCCTGTCAAATCCTCATATATATCATTATGTATACTATGGAAAACTTTATTCTTTCCTGGGGTTAATTTTATTTAAATTCAATTTTGAACTGGGTTGATTATGCGCGAGAGTGTAATTTTGAGCGGATATTTGTCGACTGGTCTAGTTTACATAGAGATGGCACGGAATATCCCATTCTTGCAAGGGGAGGATTCTTTAATTATTTATTGCAATTTTGAGCTGGAGTGATTATGAAAAAGTCCATTTGTTAGCAGTAGTGTATTTGTTTATGTGGATATGGTTTTGGACTGGTCCATATTGTGTTGAGGTGCTACTGGAAGACTCCATTCCTGTATGGAGAGACTAATTGTTTTTAAACTCAATTTTGGACTGGGGTGATCCATTTTTTTAGTGGAAGTATTTTAGAATGGTCCATTGTTATTTTGGACAGTCCATTTTTTGCATGGCGAGGAGTATGGCTAAACATGCTGTATTTGCTCGCAAATGTTGCCTTTCTAGTTTCATTTCATTTCATAATGATGTGTTAAGATCATTGCTAGAGACGTCAACTGGTGCTAAAAGTGTGGAGTCCCCGAATCATTTTGAACTGGAAAATGTATAAAAGTGCATGTATGGTAGAAAACCGATTGATGATGCAAGGAGTACACATTACACATTCAGAGAAGATTGTAACAATTCTAAACGTTTAAGGAAGGCTACAAGAAACAAATTTGGCCTGGTAAGAATTTAAAAAAAACGAAAACAAAACCATCACAGGTGACGTGGTACCTAACACAAATGCAGTTGTTAGTTTTATTGAATGAAGACCTTTATTGCACAGTTCTGCCACACTTGGCTAAGTACAGATCAATACAAAACAAAATAACAAGTACAGTTAACGGATACAAAAGAATATGACTATCATTAGATAAATTCTACTTCTCGCTTTTCGGTTATAGTATATATAAAAGAGCAGACGTGTTTTTCAATGGGAGGTTTGTCTAGTCGCATTAGGAATATGAATTTTTGTACAGTACTTAAATGTGTGAAGTAGGGAAATAGGTTATTATCAAATCATTATTTATTATCAAACCTATCTCGAGTCTGTCACGACATATTTTCCTTCCTCCCAGCTTCGAACTCCACCCAGAAGTTCATCCGTCATGTTCCTTTCCACGCGTGGAAATCCGCACTTGTCTGATCTATAACTCATACGGCAGAGCAAATTAATTTGCTTGGCGTGGGTGGTAGTTTGAGTCAGACTCTGGCGAGATGGATCAAACTCACGGTCCAATTTAAGGGGACGCACAACGCTGCATTCAAATCAGCCAGCAGTAAGCTGAAGAGTTAACTTAAGATATATTTAAGAAAGTTTTCTTCTGCTCCAGGAATATAGCTGAATGGTCTGCTCAAACTAATGACAAATTGTGAAAAAGCAATATTTTGGATGTCGACATATGCAGCGATTTCAATTAACATTGCCTGCGAAGCTGGCGTGTTACGCCGAATGGCGGTTATACCAGCTATATAGATACAGATACAGATTGACGGTACCCTTAATGTATTTGAAGCAAGTCCATTGGTCAGTACAATAGATAACAGGGTATCCTTTCATGCACACGATTTATGTTTTAGTTTAATTTGAAAATGAATCTTAGCTTGAAAGCTGACCTGTGTTGGTAGAAATCATGCTGAAGCAAGGTTGAACTGTTAGACTTTCTCCAGCAATGTTTGTCATTCTTTGACAACGACTGAATTTGAACAGTCACAAATTTGTGTCAGGTCAATTTTCGTGTAGAAAATTCCACTTCAACCTTGTTTCAACCTTGTTTAAATGGTTGTAAATGTTCATCTTAACCGGTGCAATAGCCTAGTGGGTAGAGTGTTCGCCTTGCATACGGTAGGTCGTGAGTTCGATCCCCGGCCAAGTCATACAAAAGACCAATGGTACGTACTGCTTTGTCTGCTCAGCACTCAGCATTTGGGAAAGAGTATGGCAGTTAAACACACACCATTACCAGTTGACTAACCCCCTGCTGTAGTGATTGCACAACATTGATGTGGACCAAGGGTTACTAAAACGGAAATGGGCGCCGCCCTAGCTATGCACCATCTGGTGCGAGAAGGAACTTTAACTACCTTGCAATGTCAATGTTAAAATGTTCTACCGTACATGATAGACGATGCTCCACTAGCGGTCAGTCTCCACTACGGGATTTTCTTCAACCAGAGATTTATGATATGTTAGGAATCCAAGAACTGCCAAGAGCAATGGAGGACAGGGAGGACTGGAGGAGGAGGGTGATGTTCATCCGTGATACTCTCACGACAATATGTTAGGAATCCTTACTATACATCTAAAATGTAACATGATGATGATGAACTTATGCATCTGGGAACAGGCAGATATTGATAATCCCGCAAGTATTGAGGTGCTATCAAGTGCTATCGCCTCATCTCTGGTGTGATTTAACATACGTTCCCATCAATATTCAAAGTTGTATAAACCTGTTGCCTTGTCTCTCTTTGATCTGATCACACCTATTAGCCTGTTACATCTGTTTTAACCTTTTGTAAACTCGTGACGTCGTCACCGTGATCCGTATCCCGTTGTTGACGCACTCCTTTGCCTCATTAGTTGTCTTTTGTTGTATGCATAAGCATGCCAACAAAAACTTCGTACCGAGGAGATGTAACCTTTAACCGATTACATCTGCTTTAACCTTTTGTAAACTCACTTTCCTCTCCGCGTGGCTCGACCGTCTCTGTAAGATTGGCAGGTGCGCCATGCTAAGACGTGAGTCATGTTGTCTATAGCTCGTAAACAGAGAAGTAGGGACGACAGACCTTTGCCGGGTAGAAAAGGGTAAACCCATTTCCGCACACCACGGAAAACTCCCAGCAGATGAGCCCATTGATAACCATTGAACTGGAAATCCCTCCGCCATTTAAACGGATTAACATCTGATTACCTCCACTGTGTGGGTCTTTGGCCCCTCGACCACGTGGATGTTGTGATGGACAGAAGTAAAGAGGATGCCGTCATCCCAGGCTATGTTTCCAGGACCCGCCGTTTGTTGCTTGGGGATAGCTTCAAAACAAACCGTCACCATGATGGAAGTTAACGTATAAAAAGAGCTGTCCAGTTGGGGAAAAGCCAACATTTGATGAGACACTGAGAAATACAATGGCGTCGGTTCGAGTCTTCCTTCTGATGACAGCGTGCGTGATCTTGATCAACGAGCAGACTTCCCAAGCCATGGTGGTGACGGGGGTGAGTTACGTTTGCTATATCGCTAATTACAGATCCCGGTACCAATAACTGTACCTAATGTTTTAAGTTGGGTGGACAGATGCACCAAGTAAAAATCTGTTGCCGTTTAAATTATTGTTAAGAGTCGATATGTACCGGATTCTTACCTTCTACAGCTGAGTTGACCTGCAGTGGTGAGGTGTGGGTTAATTACTCTTAGCCATTTGTGGACTCTGGTGAAGCAAAAAAAAACTGGTGCAAAGATTAAACCATGTCCTTGTTGTTGGTTCTTGCTTTCTATTCTTCGTGGAAATATCCAGTTTTTGTTAGACGGACCATGACTCCCAACATCCTTAAAACTAGCACGTTCTGATCCATAAGAAAATTCAGGTATTGACCGATTAAAGTACACTTGCTACACCTTCATCAGAAGTAACATTTGCTGCTGCCTTTCTTTCTAAACTAGAATACCGTGAATGCGGATTGCTGTTTGCCAGAAGTTGCCAGGCACGATTCTTAACTTTGGTGGATACATAATGCTGTTTGTTAGAATGACCATTAAAATGTGACCAAAGTTACGGCTGATGATGAGCATTAACCAGTCGAATATTTTTTACCACGAGAACATTCGAGCTGTTTAGTTACACGGACATCTGCCCAGATGTTTAAAAACTGTTACAAGCTGGAAAATCTACTGCACAGCTATACTGCTAACGGTCATCTGTATCATTGTGTACTGTATAGTCGATATAACCGACTTTAAGCGTAATACGCCAGCTTCACCGGCACGCATCACTTGGTTAGGTATATGGCACCAAACTACATGTACGTGGTGCAGCAGTTGGCAAGGATGTCCAACTTATAAGTACTGTTTTCAAATATCTCCCGATGCAGGGGAGTACAGCAGTGTTTTGGGAAAGGGGGTCTTGTGGCTCCAGACAGGCCCAAGTGTTGTGCCGTTGCAGAAATAAATGTATGACTTGTCCAATGAGTTATAATGAAAACGTAGTATGATTTTATGTATCTGAATATTCAGCTAGTTTTTACCTAACCCTTGGGTAACACATCAGTTTCACAGCCAGGCGGCCGCTTATATAACAAACAGAATGACTGGCCACACCCAGATTATGCTACATTCACTAACTCAAGTCTAGTAAAGATGGGGCTTCTTTTTACGCTATGTCTAGGGAAAGGAGAATCTAATTTCTGAAAATTTCAATTCTGGGTTGAAAATTGATAAACGTAATTTTTGTTGTTGTAAATGTCTTTTCTGTCGTTATAGGTGGCGTTTGTTACTTTCATCATTACGCCATTCAACTTGTAAAATTTTGCTTCAATGTGGATTGTAAGGCATAGCAAAACGTCTCCTGAACACTCTGCCTATCTACACTTATAGGATGTCCCTGTAGCTCAATTGGTGGCGGCTTCGCAGTTGAGCCTCCTGTTTCCAATCAGTTGGATCCGGGAGACTCCGGATCGAATCCCGGGAAGGGTACCTTGTCGGAGCTGCACCGTCTTTCGGAAGAGACGTAAAATGGGGGTCAGGTGTTCGAGGAGGTGCCTTCGAGTGCGTTACAACAGCCTCATTACTCACTGGCTGAAATAATACAACCTGGTGAATATACTTATACCCTCCCGTGCCTAGTGGCACTAAAGGCAGCAAGCTTGTTTGGGGTCAGGGCTTCACCCTTTCCTGACTAATGCTCGTGCGCCTCCAAAAACTACATCCTGTTCATCAAAGCAATGGTCGCCCACGGGATGTTTCGGTGGTCCATTGTTGGTATCACTGAGGGTGCTACATAAAGCCATTGCCACACATTCAGGACCTTCTAACGGATTTGAAGGTTGGGAGTAGATTAAAATCTATCCTTCCTAGCTCCAGTTCTCCTCAGATCTAAGCTATTTGAATTTGACTTCCCCTACTTTGATTTCGCCAAATGTATTATAGTTGGCCGCAACAAACGACGTTCAAAGACCGTAAGGCAACACAAAAATAAAATGGGAGTCAGTCAAGGGAGGGGTTCCGCCTCAGGAGCGATAACAACCTGCCCTGATGATGCACCCTCCCCGACTACTTCCCAACCACAGTTGGCCTTACAAACTGTGGTAGGGACCGGGCTTAACTCCCAACCGTGATCGGCTATGTGTGATGGGGGAATATTTACTTACAACCATGCATGGTCTGGAGAAAGTTGTAAAAATCGAGTATTTGTGACGGGGGCTTAACTCCCAACCATGGTCTGGAGAAGGTTGGGAGGCAATGGTGGGCTATTTTTGACAGGGGCTTAACTCCCAACCATGGTCTTGGAAAGGTTAGGAGGCAATGATCGGCATTGTGTGACAGGGGTTTTACATTAATAAGCATTCAAAATACAAAATATATGATGATGATGATGAATGGTTTCTTCAATATTTACAGAAAAAAACAATCAACAGCCTCGCAGGCAACCTGAATTGTGCTGGAGGTTACGGTTCTTAAATCACAATCATTGTTGTATGATTCATTTTACATACTCGTTTACAAATTGAATCGTTCTCTTTAAAAGCATCATTATATACATCATTTATTTTAGACGGTAGTAAAATACATCTCCAGATACATGACGACTATCTGATACATATATGTATAATATTAATGTTTATTAATCCCAGTCAGGCTCAAACGGTACAGATTGGCAGGGTTCAACTTTTTAGTGTCCCTGAATTGCTCTGCCCTTGACATATTGTGTATCAAACCATACCATTACATATTTACATTGATGTAACGGTGGCGAGACTACATCCTAATGGCCATTCTCTCTGTCTGTGCCCGTAGGTGTGTGCCGGTGATTCGGAGTGTATCGAGTCCCGTGGAGCCGGCTTCTGCTGCGCGCCGTTCAACCCGAACTCCGCCATGAGGGTCTGCAAGCCGCCGGGGCAAGCAGGGGAGCTCTGTCACGTGGCCTCCAACATCATGCCTTACCCGTGGAACGGCGGGCGCAGGTTCTGGCGCTGCGCCTGCGCAGAAGGGACGATCTGCGTCCCCAACCATCCCGGGGCAAAACTCGGCACATGCGCATAGCTCGGTGCCGCCCTTCCGCCATGACGACAGATCCTGAAGCAGCGATCTTGACGACTGATAACCGGTCTCCGCAAACGAACCGACTCAACACGTGAACATTTAAAACTAAAGAAATGAAGGACTCAAACGTTACAGACAGTCATAGCTTTTTTTTCAGTCTGCACTAGTACTGCTGTCAGGCAAAAAATTTTATCCCGTATCCAATGATACAATGTTGATGGATAGTTGGGAAGAAGTAGCAAATAATATGGAGAAATATAGATGGATATATATTTACATGTATATTTATATACCGACGTGAAAGTGCCTCTTTCAAAAGAAAGGTTTTAAAGGTAGACTTGAGAAGGTCTTTTTGATTAGAATTAACGATTATCCTCCAAGCCTGCAACAGATACAACGTCAGTACAAGTTGGCCTTACAATGGCAGGAGCCATTTATGGCAAAGATTGCAGTGAAATACAGTGACACAAGATGAAGTGGTCAATAAAACTCGATGACAATCAACATTCGCTTGTTTTCTTATACATTTAGAACGATACGTATATATTTATCCGTATGTTTTCAGATTCATAGATAAATGAATGAAACGGTAAAGATGGCAATGTGGCAAAACAGTGATATTTACATCGTCCTTAAAGTAACCATGAAGGGACTAAGGGAAATCATGAAAGGGAGATGCGTAAAAACAGCATCATGATGACCGTGAGGCAGCGCCCTCTGGCGGAAACGGTGCCCACGACCTTGACAGTGCGTTGTGATTTGCAAATGTTCATACGTATGAGTAGTTTATTTGAAAGTTTCAGCACAGGTAAGACAAAAGCAAACCAGGGTTTAAAAAAAGATGTACTTTCCGTCGCAGAGATTGCAATTCTCGTTTCGGACTATTCAGCCATAGCTGACCCTGATGTCAATAAGGGGTTTACCATGGTCAGTACTGACCGACGGAGTCCAAATATATATATCGCAAGAAAGACTTTATATTTCTTGAAATAGTTGAAAAAACAACAGCATTTCTCCATTTTGGTGGTTTTTTTGAGGCCCACGCCAAAGTTCATGTTGCATCACTAATGAACGGCTTACGATATTTTACAAAATCTGCTAATTATAGTTCAAACAATGACGTTTCAAGGCTTTGTTGGTACGCCAAATGTATTTTCTTACATTGTTATGATCTTATGTAATCCAATGGAACTTTTAAGATTCAACATTAATATTTTATGCTGATTTGATGACGTCATCCGTCAAAATACAAGATGGCGGATAGAATCCCATAGAATTACGTCATCATGACGTCATATTATGTCATTATGACATGAAATTTGTCATGGTTATACTAATTTACATGTGCATCATCCTCTGAAAATTTGGTGGTCATACAATAAGTAGTTCAGGAGTTACAGATGGCAGGTCTCAAAAACAGCACATTATTTTTGCTGGGGTCAAAAATGACCCCAGCGGACTCATCACAGACTTTCCTATATAACGTCAACAGTATTGTGCCCATCTCCCTAGAAAATTAGGAGAGGTTAGAATAGATGTCTAATGACAAAGTCACGGAAGGAATTTTTTTCAGATCAAACATGTTCAAAAAGCACGTCAAAATCTACGACTGGGGTCAAAAATGATCCCACTCGGGTGTTTGAGGGTTAAGATCGCACCCATTACTGGTACAGTGGCGCCCCCCTATACGCGTGGCAGCGCCCCCTATCGCCCCCTATACGCCTGTCAAATACAGGCGCTAGGGTGCAGTAGTGTAGGTGGGATTTTGTGCAATCTAACTTAAGTTAGTGAAAGTTAAATGAATTCATGCAGAAACACAGAGAGAAAAGCAGAAATACGACACTTCGCTCACTTGAGGCGAATCGACATGTTGACTTAGATAAAGCGTATAATAATGAATAAATAAAGAACGGTAGTAACATAATCCTAACTGACATTTACCTTAAAGTTTCCGGCTGAAAGGTTTTTTCTACCGGGGTTAGCGAGTAAATCCCACTATGTTGTCCTAACTCACGACCACATTGATGTACTTATATGTATATTCGTCTAAGATTTAAGTTTGTAAGAACGTACTTGGACTGAAATGTCAGAATCGGTGTTATGCAAGTCACACTCATATACACGCCATTATGTTATACAAGTTGCAATCTTATACAGGTCGCAATCTTATACAAGTTTAGTCGACCGTCTGTACAAAAAGATAACAAGAATCTACATCTAAACCGGTAAAAAATCTCCTAAAAATTGATGTAGAGATATAAAATTGATATGGACAGAACGTTTTAAGTATTAATTTCTTACATGATAACCACTTTAGATTGATTGGTCGATGTCTACAGAGTTTTCGCCAGACGTTGATATGTATTTTGCCTAACAACATCTTAAGTTTGATGTATCAGTTTATAACTAAAACGATCGAGGCATTTACTACCAGACCTACTGAAAGTAGCAGTTTGTAGTGCAAAATGTAGTTCCTATGATTAAAGGCATTTTAGGGTAGTGTGTTCTGTTGGCGGAGGGCAAAATATCATACTAGGTGATGAATCTTAGTTAGTGGCCTTTCTTCAGGCCATATCATGACAATGACAATGACGATGATGATGATGATGATGATGATGATGGTGATGATGATGATGATGATGATGATGATGATGATGATGATGATGATGATGATGATGATGATGATGATGATGATGATGATGATGATGATGATGATGATGATGATGATGATGATGTCATCTGCCTCTGAGTCTGGTTGACCGTTGAGGAACCACAGATACTCTGCCAACCACCTTCAAACAACCTTCTCTGTTTTCTGCCATCCGGAGGGTCTGACTCGGACCGAGTCCTGCCCATTCCATGTGGAATCGTGCGTAGTCCGATTCCGGCTGTGTCGCTCACCCGACATGCAAGCTACCGGAAAGGGTCACAGTCCTAAGGACGGGACGTTAAGCCGTGGTCCACTGTTCATTGTGCTTGTCGAAAAGAGCTAGGGGAATTTCCCCGATACAATGAACCTGTAAATACTGTACATAGCGTCTGTCTTCTCTGTCACGATCAGTGACCTAAACTGGGTCGAGATCGCCTTCCTTTTTTTTTCTCTGATGTTACCCTCCCAATCTCTGTCAGACTTCCCCATACTAACAAAGCGCCTTGCAATATCATCTTTGCCATACCGATAAATCTTGTGACATGGCCATACTGTCTTAGTTTGAGATTTCAGTGTTTAGAAGATCTTCATACGGCCAAATGTCTTGAGTCATTCGTTCACATGCACATCCCCGGTAATCACAGGTGATCTCATGCTTACCATGTGACCAAATATAGATTGCGGGGTAATCTGCTTCTCGTAATAAACCGAGCACGCTGTGCATAATACCGGGAGATGGTTACCCAAGTCCGCAGGAACATGTCGGCAGGTACGTGGCCTGTGCCAGGGCCATGCTGCACACCTGCGTCTCGGGGTTTGTGCAGGATAAAGCAGGTATTAACTTCTATCCACACGGCGCATCACAAGGCATGCTGGCAACCTGCGTCCCGGGGTTTGTGCAGGATAAAACAGGTATTAACTTCTATCCACACGGCGCATCACAAGGCATGCTGGCAACCTGCGTCTCGGAGTTTGTGAAGGATAAAACAGGTATTAACTTCTATCCACACAGAGCATCACAATGTATTAAATCTGACGTTTTCTTAAGACCCCGACGTCTCACGTTTCCTTAACCTGGTGGGCGGAGGATGTAAGTTGAAGGACACAGATTGAATGTAACGGAAGACACTGACTATATAGGTTATACAGGCCACATGGCCGAATATCTAGTGGGTAGAGTGTTCGCCTTGCAAACGGTGGGTGGTGAGTTCGATCCCGGGCCGAGTCATACCAAAGTCTTTAAAAATGGTTCATTCTGATCTCTCTGGTTAGCGTTTGGGAAAGAGTACGGTAGTTAAACACACATCACTACCAATGCACTAGCCCCCTGCTGAAGTGATTGCAGAAAATTGTGTGGCCCAAGGGCTACTGAAACAGGGACGGGCGCCGCCCTATGCACCGTCTGGTGCGGGGAGGACTTTAACTTTAAACCATGGCCGAATCAAGTCACTTGGGCTAATTATATATAAATAGAGCATGAAAAGTGAATTTCAGTGGGAAACAATGGAGATACCGGTATGGCAATGGGTCTAATCAGGTCTCGACGTGACAAGATGGGTTGACTTGAGCAATCTGGTAATCCTAAACACCAAGTAATGCTTCGGTCCCATTTTCCATCCGGGGCCCGGCCGGGTTGTTTCCAAAAACGATAAATATAAAATGCATATCAAGAAAATACACAATAAATGGTTAGGAATAATTTTTGTAGGTTTTGTGTCTTAAGTTGTCTTTTATATCACACTTTTCGTTCCAACAGGCTGCCCGACCGGGCCCCGGATTGGAAATGTGACCAAAGCATAATGCTGATGTTACAATTCCCCAACCGGGGCCCGGCCGGGCAGTTTGCGGGAACGAAAAGAATGATGTACAAAAGTTTTAGAATTGATTTTGAGCACCATTTGTGTATGCTCTTGATATGAATTCTTTAATTTTCTATCACGAAAACAGCCCGGCCGGAAATATGACCTTATATTACACCGGGCACAACTAGTGAGTTTTTTTCTTTATACTAAGTACTACGTGTGTGATACTTGCGATGTGAATCAATAAGCTTACTTTACATGAAATCCGGACAAGAAAGATGCAAGTCACTTTCAATATCTATACATCTTTTATTCCCGAGATTGATAAGCTGACAATGTCGGCCTCTGGTAGGACGTCTGCAGTGAGAATGTTCCGTCCCACCGGCCTGAGTCGGCAGCGCTGAGACCGCGCCCGCACGGTAGTCTTCGTGTACCGGAGACTAGACTCTACATTCGCTTCTGTTGTTGTACTGACAGCCCCAAAGTAAACATTCTACTTCGGAAAATAATTTCAACAGGTTGGTAGAACATAGGATATTGTAGTTTTCTTTTTACAAAACTAGCGTCTTCTTACCTGCTGATGTTCTCGCCGCAAAAAGCGCCACCTACATCGGCTACTTATAGCGGTGAGAAGCAGTACTCAAGTCAGAAGATCTGAACAAGGTGTCTGACAGACACCGAACCGTCAGCAGGTAGGAAGTCACTAGTTGTATAAAAAGAAAACTCCAATATCCTAAAAATTCTACTGTCCGTGAACAAAATTGAACTGTAGGCAAACATCCTTGCGAGTCGTCCTACTTTTGGAATGAACCGTCTTAAGTTTTAGCCCCAATCTTAAGTGTACTATTGGCTCCTTGTTTTCCTTCACTGTAATTAGTACATCAGGTCAGCTATCAAGGTCTTCAACTGCTCGGAATTGATATTAAGAGCGCGTCCATACATTGTTCTTCGGCCATGTTAGACTGCAGTACACCGGTGTGCGAGTGCTTCCACCGTCGCTGCCATGACGTCACTCACAGGCGCCAATCAGAGACCCGGGGGAGGACTGGACACACGCCATGTCTGAGGAGGGGGGGTGAGAAACCGGCATGTCGTGAGGAGTCTCTCCACTAGGCGGCAGTCGCTGAGCGATCTTTGAGCGACAAAAGGTGCATTTGTGTGACCGATGCTCTTATAATTTGAGTAAGATTAACGATGTTAGAGTGTGATTAAAAAAAGAAAAGACAAGACACAAAACGTGATAGACATTCTGTATCTACGAAATTTGATAAGCGATCTGCCAAACGGTCTCCCATCGGTCTCTCAGGGGGCGCTCAGCGGTTACAGCCTCTAGTAGAAAGTACGTATACTTATACACGTGTTAGTTTTCTATGTCATGTTTAATATCGATGATGTACATATTTGGGTAGAGATTGCAATCCGGTAGAATCGCTGATTCTGTCGACAGAGATCCCGATCCGACACGAGTCTGTAAATCGATCTTCTCCCGAAAAAGACAGTCAGACGTTTTCAACTTCGATTCATGACACTTCAATCATTTCATATCAATGGATTGACTTGAAAATTTGTATCTTTAAATGGGAGACCACCATGATACATTCCTAGAATAGAAATCTGATCGGAGTTTCCGTGGACAGACTTTACGATCGTGATCTCTACTGGCGGAGACGGTGGACCCGGAGGTTCTGACAGATCTTAACCACTATCATACTATCGATATCATCGATGGTCGTCGATAATGCAGACATAGATAACCTGTCTTAATTAACAGCTACATAGCGTTTTAATGTACATGCATGCTCAGTTTCTGCATTTGCACTTGTTTTAAAACAAACACATGAAGTTTAGCGTGGTTGTATTTTTCAGAAGAAAGTGAGGACACATTTCTATGTCACATTCACAGATCTGAATATCTGCAGAGTAGAACTAAATCTTGTTGTTAGGCATGTATGTTGGTGAAAATCAGAAGTGAAATTGCTACCTCTTTTCTTGTGTTCAAATCTGCAAAACGCAGCGACTTTTCGTAAAAGTACTTCTTGTGTCGGAAGTTGCTACTGTGATAATTGAAGAAGCTTTTACAAGATGCAAGTTGAGGTAAGATGTCTGCACACAATAGTGAAAAAACGCCACCCACCTTGAGCGCACGGGCATCTCCAGAACCTTCTGCGCCCTGAGAACGGGAACGGCAGCTGGCTGGCGGCCACGTGACACAGGTCCCCCTCGTTCCCAAGCTCCTTACACACATTGGTGGAGGCGCTGGGGTTCCACCGGGCACAGCAGCCGCCATGGCCCGACGTCTGGCAGTCGCTGTCAGAGTCGCAGGCCTGGGGAAATAAACAAAGAACACAACATCAACAACTAAGTTACTAGAATATTATTCAATCAGTGACTTGAAAGGTAACAAAACACGTACCTCCAAATTTTCGATGTCTACTGTACATCTTGATCACGGAGTGACCTAGTCTCGCGAGAACACGAGGCTAGGTCAAGACTGGTCAAGACTTGTGTAGATCTTTCTGCCTCACCTGCCTCCTTGCGGAGCAGGTGTAAGTAGGACTTGGGCATGCGCAGCTCCCAACCTTCGGTACGGTTCATCCCAGCACATTCCAACTGGATGTGGACTGCCTCTTTGATTTTTCTGTGGGGCTTACGTAATTTGGTCGTGGTCTATTCTTGGTCTATGATGATCAAAAACTAAGATTTCAAGCTTGAATCAGAAACGGTCAACCGGTGTAAAGCCCCTGTCTCCCTAAACTGCCTCGGCCTTGCTGCATCCTAACTTGGATTTGTGAATGAATGAATGAATGAATGAATGAATGAATGTATGAATGAATATCCTTGACTTAAGTTATCCTTGACTTTATAATGGGAATATCATGGTAAACGTACAAGTATGACTAAAAGAATGATAAAACACACAAAGCGTTAAAGATTCGCTTTTTATCGATGGAATTCGTTGAGCGCTCTGTCACACATCGCGAGGTCGCAGCAAGGTCGCCACCCTCCCTTCGAGCTAACGCATCAGACTAACAGGCACATGACCATTCTCTACCCAATTCTAGCTACCAACAGAGGCAATCTATATAGCTTTATAAAGAAGTCTTGAACCATACATATAGTTTATGTTAGAGTTATTCTAGTAAATATCTCGCTCGTCTGATGTTGAACATACAAAAGATGGAAACGTGTCCAGATTAAACGTAAGACGTGAGACGTAAAACCTTACAGGTATTCAAAGTCTAAATTGTTTGACTGGCCATATGCAAAATTGAAACCTCAGCAGCATATGCGTCAAATATGAGTGATCTGGCCGAGATCACAGCAACATCTGGCGTCGCGGTGGGCAGGGCCAGGGCCCTGGGTTCAAATCCCGGGTCCCTTGATTTGTCTCGTTGACGTTGTGCCCTTGGGGAAGGCACTTAACAACCCTGTCCACACTTCACTCAGGTGTAAGTAGCTTATGCTAGGGACGTTCCTCGGATAGGACATTAATGAGGGCCCCACTTCGTCCTGTTGGAAGAGAGCCACACCTCGAGCACGTAAATAACCCACAACGCTTACCAAAAAGAGTAGGGGTGCTTCCCGGTGTGAGTGGATCAAATATATCTGTCTGGATATGCAACGCGTACTGTTTAGTACAAACCTGGTGTTTTACACCATGAGGCGGTTTACCGGGTACAAACATTCAAACAAACATCTCATTACTACTTACCCCCGTCACAACAAACTGACAAGCTGATCTCTCGGCCAACAGGAAAGCAAGCAACAGTGCCCGGGCTACCATCGCTCTCGGGTGCGGGAGTATCTCTGTATCTGTCCGGGAATCCCTTCTAGTTGTGGCCGTACCGGTGTTTGCTGCGATCCTTCCAATAGGTTTTCTGCCGTATGAGTGAGTGACTGAGTCATGCCACAGCAGGAAACGTGCTGACAGAATGACGCAGACATCAGGAGGGGATTTACCCTGAATCACTTGACATCACAGACTTGACTCACCTTGTGTCCAGTGTACTGGAAGAATAGCTTGACACCACATACTTAACAAACCCTATGTCCAAATTCCCAGAAGAATCACTTGACACTACAGACTTTACGAACCCTGTGTCCAGATGCCTGGAAGAATCACTTGACACCACAGACTTTACAAGCCCTGTGTCCAATGTCCTGGAAGAATAACTTGACACCACAGACTTAACAAACCATGTGTCCAAATTCCTGGAAGAATCACTTGACACCACAGACTTTATAAAACCCTGTGTCCAGTGTCCTGGAAGAATCACTTGACACCACAGACTTTACAAGCCCTGTGCCCAGTGTCCTGGAAGAATCTCCTGATCCTGTCATAGTTTTGCCCGCCGGTCGAAGCGCCTGGCATCTCAGCCAGTTAGTAAACCTGAGTAGGAGCTCAGGCAGCAGAACTAGGACCTCCGTGACGAAGAACGTGTTCCTCAGGCTGGTCGGACTGGCAGATCCTTGATGGTTGACAGGGTCTGAGCTCTGAACCACGTTTACATCTCTCTACATCTATGCTCACTTCTTACATCTAGTGAACTGCACAGAATGAAATAAAACAAAGCAACTGACAACTACAGATCATACATCCCTCTACATTGCCAGCCCCTCAATTAATGAGTTTGGGAAAAGACAACGAACATACTAATTGACAAAAAGAATAAATCGTCAACTGAAAAAGTTAGATACACGCGATAATAAGCATAGAAATAGAAAACCAATAATACATTCCTCTCTCTCTCTACATGACTAGAATCTCGGTAAAACACACAGAATACTACAGCAAGAATCAAGACATGATGGCGTTGCTGTGAACTATAGTAGAATAGAATTCATTGCCGGTAAATACTGTAGGAGCTTCCTCATTGGACAAATTTAAAGAACGCTAACTGTTAGATAACTTTAGGTGTGACATGTCATTCAGAGTATTATAACCAGCTGCTACCGCGCCGCGTGCCTGCGAAGCTGTTACGGCAAATGTCTGTTATACCGGTTATATTCGTATTTGTATTTTCCTTTATTGACAATGAATTTTATGTACTATAGATACAGAGACAGAAGCTGGTGTGTTGCACCGATGGATGGTTATACCGGCTATTCGGATAAAGATAAAAAATTCAAAGTTGATGCACATGTCCCCGTGGCGAAAGCGGTAACGCAACCCCGCTGCTTCGCCGTCTGGATCAAATTCCGTGGATCCAAGGGCCCGAGTTCGATCCTAGGGGTCGACGACATCTCGTACATGTTGTAAGGGATGGCATTCGTCCTTCGGATGGTGACGTAAAGCCGGCGGCCCCGTGTATGAGGGAGCTTCAGGCATTAGCCTCAAGCGTCAAACCTCCGCACGTAAAAGAACCCAACACACTTATCGAGAAGAGAACAGAGAAGGGGACAGAGAACACCGGAGTCTACGAGCAACCAGTGCCCAAATTGACCTTGACCAAGATACTGTGCCGTAGCCCTCAGCATGATGAGGTTACGCACATAGTCACAAGAAGAAGAAGAGTAAGGGTGACCTGCTTGAGTGTGACAGGGTAATATTCGACTTGCATGTAACTAATTGTAGTTATATAGATACAGATGCAGATGTAGGTGTTCTTGGAACTACCTGCCTGTTTGATTGGATATCACATCACGTGGCCTGTGCGTGATCCTAAGTGCCACACGGGTGACACCTTCGGGTGTGTAGATCTAAAGGGCACCACCTGTCAGGGAGGGGAGGCTGACACCTTCCTGCTTATAGGTCTGCCTCGGGTGCTCCGATTGACCTTTCCACACGCGCAGTCGGGGTGTCATGACCTCCGCATCACGAGGGTCACACGTCAATCAGGCGACGCCTCTGCGCTGACCTGTGTCCATTCAGACTCGGGCCAGGTCAACACCGGATTTAACAAATCTTCAGAGCAAATCCTCCCGAGCTTGTGGATTAATCGGGCTGGTGTTTGTCACAGATACGGGAAAACATTCACAGTGCCACATACAGGTACCTATGTTTACACGTGGATGGAGGGAAGGAAGTCACAGATACGGGACTCATCAACAGTGTTTGGTGGAATGGTATAGTGTACATAAGCTGCCTTTTGCTTCTGGACAGACAGGGGCAATGTGGTGCTGCACCCAAGTGTTTATAACATTGCCAAGTACAGGTGCCCATTTTTACACCTGGGTGGAGTACGGGAAGTCGTACAAGTACCTATAAGTACCTTTCCCAAGGGCACAACATCGGTGGCGTCAGGGGATTTGAAACTGGGACACTGGGTACTGGGTCAAACTCTCTTGTCGTGACGCCACGCGACCTCACCAAAACAGTTGTCGGTAGACAAAATCTTAATTTGATTTTTTTTTAAATGTGTGGATATACTTGAAGCAGACCGTAATCCAACCTCAGCTGTAGAACACAGTGGATCACCATCATCATCAGACCGTAATCCAGAACGTATATCTTCATACGGGCACATGTATATAAGTTAGTGTTCGCGTATAAAAGGATGATATCCCGTATTTGGTGTACGTTAGTTGTGATGCAAAGGAAATCGTGTCCAACGGACGGAGTTCTGAAGCAGGGTTGACCAGACATCAAACAGATGCCGTACAGGGTCTATTATAACTACGAGACAAGGCAACTCCTCGGCATGCCTGATAAAACACTATAATTGAAGTACCAGGCCTGCCAAGGGTTAAGCGGTGTCTAATATTGTTGGTGATAGTTGAATTTGAAACTAATTATTGATGAAAGAAACCTGCAAAGCTACTCAGCCTGAGTCTTGCGTATGCACGTTACGTTCTTGAAATATGCAAAGTACATTCCATGACGTAGCTGCAAACTCTCGTTGTTCCTGTTCAGGAACTCGTGGTCTGATCAGCCTTCAGGTGTCTATCAGTGCATCGGATTTACCAGGATTCATCTCAATGGACGTGAATTGCAAATTTAAGTACATAATGACATATGACAACCCATGCATGGTATACATTGGGAAGTATATCAAAGGATGTCTAAACGTTAGAAACTCCTCCAATGATTGTAAAATCCCATTGTCATCCCATACTACTGCACCATATTGTATACGATATACTGATTAGCCTAATAGAATGTTGTATATGAACCAGTGAATGCCATACTTTGTACCTTGTACAATTGCTGTGCAATAAAGTTATGTTTATAGGATATGAACCTGCGGTTTCTGTCTTGTTGAGCCGAGCATTTAGGTTTGTATCTACTTTATTTCAATGATAAGTCAAGCGCAGTAGAACGTTAGATTTTAACATGTCAATTATTGACGTTAGAAGATGGTTGAAGAAGGGATAGACCGATTCCATGAAAACTGAAAAAGCCAACCTTAGAATTCAGCATTTCAAAGAAATAATACAGAATCCACTGAAGCAGCATGACATTGAACATCGTAGACAAAATGCTGGAAGAAAAAGACTCAAGAAAGGAAAACATGTGACCCAAAACAACACAAATCACACTTATGATAAAGGGAGACCTCAATATGCTTCTTGACGGTCAAATACAATAGCAAGAGATATAGTTAAACACACTCACTCCCGTCAGTACGACCGTGGCCTGACAACCGGTCCTGTAGATGTGAAGGCACGAGAGGATGTGCAGCAGACACAGGGGAGGCCTCATAGTCGTCACGCAGTCTTCCCAGGGGCACGTCCCAAGGAGTCTTCACGCAGGCTCTTATACCCCAGATCTTACCCTGCTGCGTCATAACGGTGTCAAGGCGGTCAGTATATCGTCCCAGATGTCTCCGGCTCCTTTGTCAATGGTAAGACGTGTTTAACGCTTCAATACATTCGTGTGGTAAAGCGTCCAGTAATCGGATGTAAGTAAGAAGTTTTTTTTTTCTTTTTTCAATGATGCTTTTGTCAGCTGACATTCAAAGCTTTTGTCATTCCTTCCGTCTGTCTTCAACACGCACCATCCTATAACACTGATGCTGGTCAATCTTATTGAGTAAGACTGACCACGTCACTGCCATGCGTAGGTTTGTCTAAATCTCAGGAAGTTCGGTTGAGAGAAATAATTATGTTTAAAGTCAATGAAGTTCTAGCTGACAACTCAGCCCTCTTGTCTGTCGTTCATCTCACCTCGCCTATCCCTTGACCTCTGTGTGGGTCACCTATCCCTTAACCTCTGTGTGGGTCACCCATCCCTTGACCTCTGTGTGGGTCACCTATCCATTGACCTCTGTGTGGGTCACCTATCCGATGACCTCTGTGTGGGTCACCTATCCCATTACCTCTGTGTGGGTCACCTATCCCTTGACCTGTGTGGGCCGTTGGAGCACCATGACTAGTTTCTCCACTATCCTCCTGCACCTCGCTCTGTCCTACGCCGGTCTCATTGCTTCAGGTAGGTTCAGTCCCGTCCATTCGCACAAATCAAATATCACAGGTCGTTGTTGAAGTTGAGGCTGCTCATAAGATGCCATCAACGGCCATTTCAAATCGCCAGCACCAAAAGAACTCTGTATCTAGATATATTGGTAGCCCTATATACACTCAGCACAAAAAGTTTGGAAACTTAACTTTAGTCGATCGTATCTCCGTTGTTTCTTGATCAATTTCAATAACAGCAGCTAGACAAAAGAACGAATACAAAAAATAGCATCTGATTTTCTACCGAACTTCTTTCCAATGACTCCCATACAGGTTTTCTGCCATATCTGATCTCGGAACCTGTACCTTTACGGCAGGTGTGCCCCCCCAGGTAAGGCAACGTGTTTCTCGGAAACCCGCACAGTAAAGTCAGACGTGACGACACCAGCCGAGTAATCTCCTGACCCAGCTGGCATCAGGAGTCAGAATTTCCGTAAGCCCGGCTGAACTTACTCCAACCCTCCGTGTAGGCAGCCTTTTGAGCAGCCAGACCTCCAGACCATGCTCAACCTCATCTCCTTAAAGACCCCTGAAGACCTCCTTAAACACCTTTGAAGACCTCCATAAGCAGCCGTGAGGACCTCCTTAAGTACCGTTAAGGTTAACCTTCAGGTCCCCCTCACGGTGAGAAAGTCCGGAAAGGAAACGCGTAATCCCGGGAACTGCCGACTCCGTAAAGAAGGGGATCAGTCAGGAACGACCCGACATCGGGTACTTACATGGAGGCTTCGTGTGGAGCAATCGGTAGGGTGTTTAATAATCAAAGAACATTTGGCAGCCCTAGAGCTGAATTACATGTTATGTCCATTACAACAAAGTTTCGCCCAGAACCAAGAGGTCCCGAGTCCGAAACCATTGATATGCCCCGATGTTGTGCGCTTGGGCAAGACAATTAACACGACTTTCCTCACTTCACTCAGGTGTAAATTGAGTACCTAGCTTCGGTTAGGGACGTCCCTCGGATAAGACGTTAAATGGAGGTCCCGTGTTTGAGGAGAGCCACACCTCAAGCACGTTAAAGAACCCGGGGCGCTGCACTGATCGAAAAGAGTAGGGGTCCTTCCTTCCCGGTGTGAGTGGTTAGAAACATCTACAGTCCAAAGGATGCACTTGGTGCAATTGTCGTATTGAGGTCACCTGAGGTAGTCACTCCAGAAATTATTTTTGCGATTTAACCCCGGCAATTGTATGCTCCTCGCAATTCAGCCCCTGGCTGCGAAGAGAGAGTATTCGGCACAACCAACAATGATAATAATAATAATAATAATGATAATAATAATAATGATAATGATATTCCTCTGCATTAACAGGCCCTCAGTAAAACTGCAGAGAGAACATGTACATTGAAAAAAAACTAAATGAAATGACATTGACTGAAAATATAACATGAAAGCGATAATAAGCATAGTAACAGAATGCTCGGGGGTCCAAACCTACATCACCACTTCTTTCTTACATGAACAAAATCAAGGCCAAAGCATGTCCATGACAAAAGATACACAAACAGGGAATCCTACTGCAGTTCTAATGCTGCACACCAGGGGCCCACAATCTACATTGTTCTTCCAAGCTTTGTCTTTCAAACGCATTGACAAAGGTTCATCCAACCGTTGTCTTTCTAACACCTATCTACATACGTAACATCATCACAACCTAAAGTTATCCCAATCACAAATTTCCTGGAACACAAATACACAGACACACCCAAAAAATACCTCCAGTTTTCATGAGGTAACAAAGTAGAGCGATAATCAGGATTGAAAGGATCACCCGGTGGTTTCCGCAGGTAGACAGGCGACGTTTGCTGTAAAGTTGTTCCTCACGAGGAGAAAATCCGCGAAGGAAACACGTAATCCCGCGTACTCAACACTCCCCGGAGGTATGGATCGGGCACGCACGACCCGGCACTGCGTGTGGAATGTTGATTTGATGAAGCCCCTGTCACACTTGTGCGTATATAAAAGTGTTATGAGTCGCGCATTAACATGTTTTTGGTTAAGATAAGTTTGCAGCCGAAGAAGTCATTTCGTAGGTTCGATTACTTGGCTGCACAACGGTGGGTCAAAGTAGAAAACATTTTTGCCCGCAAACCTTACTTAAACCGAAAGAAATGTTAATGCGCAACTCACGCGCACTTGAATATACGCACAAGTTTGACAGGGCCCTTATATGGATAACATCTGCGCGCATCAATTTTCGTCCGTTTCCAAAAATGACATAAAAGTTTTCGACCATACTGTAAATCGCACAAAGCAGCTGCAAATAAGCAAATATATGTCTTGAATTGAAAAATATATATATTGGCAAACGATACTAATGTCATTGAATGCCAAAATCATTTCCAAAGTCAAAGAAGAAGATGTAAAGAAGTGAAAAATGAAGAATCTGTTATTCGCTATACCATACTTTCTGTGTTAGTCATTTGTTCAACCTTCCTGGCCGCGTATATTTCAAAATGAAGGCAGCTTTTTGGGGGCCAAATTCCTTTTTTTGTATTCGCACGCTCGCATCAATTTTGGGGTTCCCAGAGGATGTCATCCAGATAATCAAATCAACTTGGCCTAACATTAATATTATCCAACACCACAACGGGCTTCTCACTCTCTCTAAGTGTAAAAGATGTTGTCTAGTATTTGATATCTCCATCAATCTCACTTTCGTCGTACAATGAAAAACAACGATGTATCGTCGTTAAAGGTAGTACTACGTTTATTTCGATTGGAGGCGTTTTCTATACGTGTTGACAGAGTAGGGCAAGTCTGTATGAGTTCGTCACTTCTGTTGCAGCCGGGCTTTCCTGGCCCTTTTCTTGGCCTGGGTGCCATCCTATATCTACCGGGGCTCCTACACTCGCTACTCTCAAAAGTTTTTTTTAAGGGTAGCGAGTGTAGGAGCCCCGGTAGAAATAGGATGGCACCCAGACTATTCTATAGTTGATGGTCGTGTTAAAAAGAACGCTTTTACCTTGTTATTTGTACATTGAATGTAATTCAGTGATCTCACTGCGAAGTTCAATAAACAAATCTTGAAATCTTGAATCATATCGTTGGAAATCGCGTTTATTTTCCACCATTAGGTCGCTCAGTTTTTAATGATCTTGCTTTTTCTTTAAAAAATCGTAATCTACGTTGTGCTAGATTGAAGTTAAGAAGTTTCCGTAAAGAAGTTAAAAAAATTATTAATCCATTTTTGAAGATTTTAACATCTATCGAAGCGACTCAAAAATATCATTCTGGACTTCAAAGGCACTTCCGTACATCAGTATCTTATATCTCCGTATGCACAAAACAAGTAATGAAGTCGCATGTGTAAAATCGGCATAAACGATGTAAGGAAGACATTATTCAACTCTCTGGCTCCTCCTATCTTATGCACCTTGGACTGCAGTGGTAAGTTCTCAAGAAACGCTGCTAGGCTCAACTGGTACGTCATTCGTTCCCTTGTCCCTGCCTTGATGTGTTAATGCTGAACGCATAACGTTACCATTCTGTAGGCAGATTTTATATGAGGCGATAAGAGAGAAAGTATCAGTTGATGTTTAAGTAAAAGATGGCTGGTGGTTAGAATGATTGGTTGACTCGTTGGTATGGTGATCCTTTGCTTGTTTGGATGTTTGTTTGGGTGTTTTTTGGATGGTTGTTTGGCTGGTTGTTTGGGTTGTTTTTTGGCTGGTTGTTTGGGTGTTTTTTTGGATGGTTGTTTGGCTGGTTGTTTGGGTTGTTTTTTGGCTGGTTGTTTGGGTGTTTTTTTGGATGGTTGTTTGGCTGGTTGTTTGGGTTGTTTTTTGGCTGGTTGTTTGGGTGTTTTTTTGGATGGTTGTTTGGCTGGTTGTTTGGGTTGTTTTTTGGCTGGTTGTTTGGGTGTTTTTTTGGATGGTTGTTTGGCTGGTTGTTTGGGTTGTTTTTTGGCTGGTTGTTTGGGTGTTTTTTTGGATGGTTGTTTGGCTGGTTGTTTGGGTTGTTTTTTGGCTGGTTGTTTGGGTGTTTTTTTGGATGGTTGTTTGGCTGGTTGTTTGGGTTGCTGTTTGGCTGGTTATTTGGTTTGTTTGACTGGTTGTTTGGCTGGTTGTCTGGCTGTTTGACTGGTTGATGTGGTGATTGATTGGTTGTTTATTGTTGTGGTTTGACTGGTTGTTCGGCTGGTTGTTTGGCTGTTTAAATTGTTGGTTGTCTTGTTACTTAATTAGTTACCTAGCAATTCGACAGATGATGTTCATAGTCACCCAAAAGACCTTCTCCCCTGTTCTTTCAATTAAGTAACTTTCCCTTTATACAGGACAGACATTAAAGGGTTGCGGTTTCAAAACCGTATTCACGCGTCTTATTATATGGACGCCGTAAGACCTACATAACGGTTTAGAGACGGTTTTCTTTGTCTGTTGCCTCTCCTGATAGCAGCTTACCATAACATCGTTAAGCTTCTCCTGGCATATTTCACCCATTTCCAGCATGTTTAGGAAATGGCCGATTCGTCCACATTAAGCCTTCAAAGCACGTGTCCCTTGAATCGTACGAGAACAGATGATCTTATGACAGTTACCTATTTTTTTTATCATTCCACTTCGCCCCCTACGTTTCACCCATTTACAGCATGTTTAGGAAACCGCCGGTTCATCCAAATTTAGCCTTCAAAGCCCGTCTCTCCCTTGAATCGTACGGGAACAGATGATCTAAGACAGTTCCTCATTCCACTCCGGCCAGGGGTGGGATCTCCCGGGGGTTCTGTAAGACACTGCCCCGACGATCAAGCCGAGCCGAAAGGGACGCTGTACTCCTTTTAGTCGGAAGCTTAAGAACATTCACTCATTGTGAACCTCAAAGAGCACCGCAGTTCCAAGAAGAGCCGACCCACGTACCGATGTAAGTTGCTAAGGCTATAAGAATCTGCGGAAACAGACCACACATTGAGAAATGCAACCATTGCGACATTATCAGTCGAGACACTAGTATAGACATGCTATTGAAGATAGCAATATTGCCCTATTCTAGCGAAGCAAGAAAATCCTTAAATCATTCCACCAACGATTTCAGATTAACTTATACGCAGGACGATATTTCTTCATACGTGAATGCTGTTCTATATTTACATCTGCCTATGTTGAATATCAAGCATACATAAGTCATTTCAAAAGTGGGATCCAATCATCAGCATTGCTACGCCCACATACAAATACTAGTATACAAATACTACTTAGTTAGTTAAGGGTGTTTTCATTTCTAGATAAGTTGTTAACTGTTGCTTTCGTTATTTTTTTTCTTAATCTTATTGATATTCTATTGATCTTTAAAAGATAACAGCAAACAAAATCAGTGAAAAATCCAGCGATAAATGATATGAAAATATAAACAATCATGATGTTATAATTTTGCGATGTGCCACCCTACGCAATAATTGTACAGTAAAGCTCATTCTTATATGGCCTAACCCGGCAGAGAGGCAAAGTCTGTAAAGCATAGTGGGTCTTAACGCTTTAAGCTATACGTCATGGTAACAACAGGGCGCGCATGCGCATAGAGCATGGCTTTAGGAATCACTTCCAAGAAATTCAGCAATATAATATCCAGTCAAGTAGTGTAAAGATACCTGAAGTCATTGTGATCGGAATAGGTACCACGTTTGTCCGTCCCGTAAATTATAACATTGCGTGGGTAATGGAGGCGGGAAGAAGTAGAAAATAGGCACCGGAACTGACTGATTCTCAGAACAATTCCTTAAAGTACAAGATCGTCTTCGTAACTGTTATCAGAAAAGCATTTATAGTATTTTCTCGTCGTTCAGTTTCTGTCAAGCCACGGCTTCTCGGTAACGGCAGCACACACACGTGGGGGGTCGTTTGGGGGGGGGGGGGTGAAATAGGAAATACGCATCGGAATTGACTGCTTCTTAAAGTGCAAAATCGTCTTGTTATGGTTTTCTTATAAGACACTGGTACTCGTGAAAGCTGAATTTATTATGGTGGTGCACTTCAACTTAAAAGATAAAGATTCATTCCTACAGACTTCCCGTGTAGTTCCTGGTTACATCCATAGGCAATGTTTCAACACTGTAGTGTGGAAGTGACACTTCATTTTTTTTTACTGCGTAAGTGCAGCAGTTTCATTTAGAAAATGTTCCTATTTCACACACATTCATCTCATCCAGCATACTAGGAGCGTTACCATACGTCTAAGAGTCGTAATACTGTAAATGCGGAAGTGTTCGCGGTGGTTTTATGTTTGCGGTTTTCGCGGTGAACTTTCAGCGCAAACTTGAAACCACCGCGAAACTTTTTGCCCACCTATGACTGTAGCACTATCATTCTTTCAAACGCGAATTAAACTTAAAACCACTGCGAACGTTCCATTTTCTGCCTACCGCGAAATAAAAACCACGCGAAGTTAAATGCATTTACAGTAACTCCACCAACTCGATGACGTCAGTATTAGCCATTAAGCTAGATTATAATTTAGTCCCAGGATTTCTTCAAAGCAGTACATCGCCGCCCCTCCCTCGTTTAATAGCCGAGTGGTAATTTGTCGCCTACGGCAACTCACTTGTTTATTACCTGTTCTATATCCCGTCTGAGGGCCGTCGTGAGAGAAGTAGTAAGCTCAAAGTCTGGCTGGAACCTTGGCGGATGTAGGAAAACTCTTTGAAAAGCGTCTCAAATCGCCGTCTTGGCCCCCTGAAGGCGCGGAACTGCATAAAAACGCGGCGTGCGGCGCAGATCGTTCTGCAGTACGGAAGGAAGGACCGAGGGAAGAACAGCCCCGCTTACGCTGCAGAAGAACAGAACCCGCCGCGGCCCACATGGACATGTTGCCGAAGCTACTACTCGCCACAGCGTGCCTTCTCGCCTTAACCCGGCACTGCCACACGCTCGTGCTAACGGGGGTAAGGTCGATTTTTTTCTCTCTAGTCACGGATTTTTACTTACATTGTAGTAATATGTTACCATTTGAATAAAAAAGGATAAGGAGTCCCTGCTTTTGCAGGACGACAAAAAAATTAAGTGATGTTTCTATCGCAGGTGGTTCTAGAGGTGGTTACAGTGTGTAAAGTTGTGTACCGTTTCTGCTCTGATGTGGTTTAGCAAAATTCCGATACCGCCTTTCATCGTGAAAGGCGATGTTGATATCCATTGTACCTGGAGGCAACCACTCTGCATGTGCGCTGCAGCCGATTACTGTTGATGATTCACGCTTACAATCAAGTTAACCTGGTTTTGAACAAAAGAAAATCTAAAAGACGGCAGACATACTGAGTTTCGGTCGTCTCTGCGGAGGTTTTCAGTTGGTCAGGCATTCTTAGAAGCAGTCGCGAATTCCCAAAGCCTGATTGGCCTTTGCGTTTGAAAACCAGACTTGCTTAGACTTAGAGGCTCCCACATCGTGAGGATACTAAAAAAAGTCTGGCACGTTTCAAAACCAGGTTTTGGGTTGTTTTTGGTGGTTCGTCGTCAGACCACAAATGAACCCAATTAACTTGGAATTGCATTGAAACACATCGATATGTTGCTACTTCAAACGATCGACTGGGTTTTAGAGACGACGTATATGTTTATCATCTATTCATTTATTCATTGAGATTTATCAAATTTGTGGAAGGATTTACATAACAGGTGGCTATCACCTTTTCAAAATATCAACTCAGAAATAGACTGTAAGACTTGAAACAACCACAATGGATAGGGGCCCCTACTCCACCGACAAGTGTGGTGGGTTCTTTAACGTCCTCGACTTGGAGTTCTCCTTAAGCACGGAAGCTCCGTTAGTTGCCCATTTTCACCTGAGAAAAGGGAGGGAAAATGGGTGTAAAGCACCTTTCCCTTGATCATAAGATTGAAGCCTGCTAGGGTTCGAACGCAGAACATTTAATTTAAAGCCAACAACCCTGACCATATGACCATCATTCATCATCATCATCGACGATGCGGGCCACCACTGATTTCCATGCACTTCTGTCCAGCGCCTCCCTTCTCACTCCCTCCCAAGTGAAGCCCAGTTCCTCCAGGGCTCTCATGACAGTTTTCTCCCATATAATCTGTTGACCACCTCTCCTTCTTTCCCCTGTGGTACCCAGTTTAATGCCATCCGTGGGAGGCGTGTCCTTAGCATCCTTGCAACATGTCCCAGCCACCTTATTCGTGCTCTGCGCACCAGAGTAGACAAACTGGGATGACCCGTTCTCCTGCGCACTTCCTCGTTGGAGATGTGCTGTTGCCATCTCACCCTCAGGATGGCTCGTTACTACGTCTGATCGGCAACATCAAGACGTTTTTCCTGTTTCACTGTCATTTGCCAGGTTTCTGAACCATAGCGTTCTGTCGAAAGCACTCATGAGTTGTATATTTGGATTTTGGTCCTGAGCTTTATGTGTCTGAAAGACACCACTATGCTTGTAACACGCATTCGTTAACGAAGTAGTCTTTGCGAAAAACTACCTCATCAACAAAGATTCGTTCAAAGTCTATCCCGTGTCTTTTAACGCCCTTGTCTAGATGGAATTACAGATAAAGGGGAAGAAGACGATGTACCCCGGAAGCTTTTATTCTGTAAGATCCCCAGGGTGGTCTGATGGTTGTCAGAATCGGCCGACGCGTGAACCGTGTTTGCTTCAAGTGTAGTCACCCAGTTGCACTTGTCTAGTGTAACGCCTACACGTCAAGTTGTTTTCGTCGGCAGAAGAAAGGATTCATTAAGCCGGCGTCACAATTCATCCGAGCGTCGGCCGAATTTGTAGATCGCCCGAAGCTCGCCGAATTTCAAAATCGCCCCGAGCGTCGACCGTATTTTCCAATGAAAATCTCGGGCGACGTCCGTCGAACACTAAAAACTAAAAATCCCCCATGAGATGGTACCATCTCTTGGACATGGAAGAAGTCAGTATCGACTAACCTGATAAAAGGCCAATATTTGGATCAACTTTTATTTCTAAAAATCGCCCGAACCCCGCGTAATCGACAGGACGTCGGCCGTACTTCGACCGAAAATGCACATTTGAAGCTCGCCAACACGTCGGCCGAGCTGAATTTCTCATTTGTGACGAGGGCTTTAGCGCACAGGACCATTTAGATCTGTCGGCGACCGCAATGGGACCTGAAGTTCATTTCGTCTTTCCACAGATAAAGTGACGTCGGCGTGGCGTAACGGTTAGAGCGTTGAACTCGGAATCAATAGGTCCCGAGTTCGATACTCACCATGCCCCGACGTTGTCCCTTTGAGAAAGACACCTGACACGATCTTCCCGGACGGTGGAGTGACGCCCACCGAGCCTATTCACCTTATCTGTCAAACTGTGTGCCAAAAACACACTGCGGATCTGGTATGGTTGCCAATGTGTCAACATCTAGCACATTTGCCATTGAGAACCGTTAATTTTTTTCCACAAATAGCTAGCAGGGTCATTGTGCGACCACATCTCAGCAGTACTGAAAGGAATTTCATAAATTAAGATGTGTATTTTGTGCTGTATTGCAGCCGAGTGGTGCATTTGTTTTGTCTTTCAAACCATAGTTTTACATCATGCATTACATCTAATTAATACATTTATATGTTATACAAATCCAATTCCGTTCCCTTGACGGTCGTTTATCCAGTGTCAGACACGTTGCAAAGTCTGGTCATTAACTGCCTCTCCGAATTTCTACTAAAATGCGGAACTATTTCATTCATACATTTGTCATCCATCCATCTATTTATTTGTCCATGTATTCATGTATTCTACATCTTTATTCATTCATTCTTTTAGCTCAAAACCATTCATTCAAAAGACTTTACTACACGTCAACAGAAGCAGTAGATAATTCTTCATTGTCTTGACAAAGCACCATGATGGTTGGATATTTATATCCGTTTGTTAACTAAGTCCTAAGTACTCCTGCCATTATCATAAATTGATTATAACATTATAGTATAATGTTGTTTTTTTAAATTTCTTTAACAATTCTGAGTACCGGGTACATGTAGTTGCCGTATATGACAACCATATGTACTTGAAAAAGCATCATGCTTCATGACAATTGAGGATGACTGCTTTACCTTTAATTTATGACAATGCAGTATTATCAGATGGAGCAGATCAGACAGACACGACCGCACAGTGTTATGTTCATGTTGATCGCGGCTGATAGTTGGTAGTTTTTCTGACATACACGACCATACATGTTCATGTTGATCGCAGCTGATAGTTGGTAGTTTTTCTGACATACACGACCATACATGTTCATGTTGATCGCAGCTGATAGTTGGTAGTTTTTCTGACATACACGACCATACATGTTCATGTTGATCGCAGCTGATAGTTGGTAGTTTTTCTGACATACACGACCATACATGTTCATGTTGATCGCAGCTGATAGTTGGTAGTTTTTCTGACATACACGACCATACATGTTCATGTTGATCGCAGCTGATAGTTGGTAGTTTTTCTGACATACACGACCATACATGTTCATGTTGATCGCAGCTGATAGTTGGTAGTTTTTCTGACATACACGACCATACATGTTCATGTTGATCGCAGCTGATAGTTGGTAGTTTTTCTGACATACACGACCATACATGTTCATGTTGATCGCTGCTGATAGTTGGTAGTTTTTCTGACATACACGACCATACATGTTCATGTTGATCGCAACTGATAGTTGGTAGTGTTTCTGACATACACGACCATACATGTTCATGTTGATCGCAGCTGATAGTTGGTAGTGTTTCTGACATACACGACCATACATGTTCATGTTGATCGCAGCTGATAGATGGTAGTTTTTCTGACATACACGACCATACATGTTCATGTTGATCCTCGCTGATAGTTGGTAGTTTTTCTGACGTACACGATCATACATGTTCATGTTGATCGCAGCTGATAGTTGGTAGTGTTTCTGACATACACGACCATACATGTTCATGTTGATCGCAGTTGATAGTACTAGTACTTTTTTTGCCCAGTGGCAACCTGAATCCACTTCAAACCACGGGAAACTGGGTTAACTCCCCCTTGTTAAGAGGACTCAAATGTTGATCTACTTATCCCAGCCTTCTGTGTGTATTATGGCGTATGGACTCAGCGGCGATTTTCAATGACGTGCAAGATGGTTTGTGCTAATTTTTCTAATGCACTGTACTCTAATGCCATAAGATTGTGATCTGACGAAAGCCCAAATTCATCTCGGAAGACGTGAAACGGTTTAGATCCCTTAGTTACCTGTGAACACAGATTAAGTGCACACCGGATAGTTCCCTAGTCATGGCTTGTTTGGATAACCATCTGTGCAAAGGCTTAAAGATATTACTGCCAAATCTTCAAATGAATTCAACTCCGTCATTTTATGGGCCAAAAGACCTGAACTTTGGCATGAAGGTAAAGAAGGCAAATACCCCCAGACGTTTTTAAATTATTTTTTTGGGGGGAAAAATTCTAACGTTAAATGGAGTATTTTGGCCATTCTTAGACAAAATGTATATGTTGGGTTCCTGTGCCCTGGTACAACCAAATGACCTGAAATTCCATATAAGGCTGCCTTCAAAATGCGCCAACAGGATTTCAATCACAGTTTTGGTATGCACCATTTCAAAATGACTCATTTTGAGGACTTTTGGGCCTATTTTCAGACCAGAGCGGGCCGAAAGTACTATGCCCGTTTTAAGTTCTATCTAAGGTTCGACCGTTTCATCTGCCGTTGGCCAGCGATCACGTGTTTCATTTGGGTTGGGTTGTAACGCATCACTGCCTTGCGTTACCGTTTGTTCAATGGTTGTAACGCATCGCTACCTTATGTTACCGCGTGTTTAATAGTTGTAACTCCCTCTGTTTCAGGCCTTTGACTCGGACCATGACTATGCAAGCGGCTACTGATGTGTACTTAACTCCCGTAATAGTATCTCGTTATTACCGCTTGTTCATTGGTTGTAACACAATGCTACCTTGTTTTACCGCGTGTTCAACGGTTTTAACTCCCTCCGTTTCAGGCCTGTGACTCGGACCACGACTGTGCCAGCGGCCACTGATGTGTACTTAACTCCTGTTACAGTATCTCGTTGCTGCCTTGTTTTACCGCTTGTTCAATGGTTGTAACGTATTGCCACCGTGTGTTCACCGGTTGCAACTTCCGTTTCAGGCCTGTGACTCTGACCATGACTGTGCCAGCGGCCACTGCTGTGTACTTAACTCCCGTAATAATATCTCGTTGTTACCGCTTTTTCATTGGTTGTAACGCAATGCTACCTTGTGTTACCGCGTGTTCAGCGGTTGTAACTTCCGTTTCAGGCCTGTGATTCTGACGATGACTGTGCCAGCGGCTACTGATGTGTACTTAACACCTGTTACAGTATCTCGTTGCTGCCTTGTTTTACCGCTTGTTCGAAGGTTGTAACGTATCGCCGCAATGTGTTCACCGGTTGTAACTTCCGTTACAGGCCTGTGACTCTGACCATGACTGTGCCAGCGGCCACTGCTGCGCTCGGTGGAACCCCACCTCTAACCTGGCGGTGTGCAAGCCCCTGGGCCGGGAGGGACAGCTCTGCCACACCGCCTCCAACAGCATGCCGTTCCCCTTCAGCGGGGTCAGGCGGTTCTGGAGGTGCGTGGGCTCATTTATGTTCTTCAATTCAATTCTTCAATTCTTTATTAAGATACCAAGCTTACAGACACACGCATGGTAGCCTGAATGGCGTTGATATTCAAAAATTGATAATTACAAAGACTTAACACGTTTAAAACATCCCTTATACCCCCATTCCACTTGGACGGCGCTCTCACCGCGCTCTCACGGCGACCTCATTTTGGCCAGATCGCCGTGAGAGCGCCGACAGCGCGGCGAGAGCGCCATTGAGAGCGCCGACAGCGCCGTGAGAGCGCCGACAGCGCGGCGAGAGCGCCATGCGCGCCGTCACCTCGGCGATGGTTTTGAACATGCTCAAAACCTTCGCCGTGAGAGCGCCGAGGATGGCGATCAAAAAACGAGCGCCGAGAGAGCGCGGAGCGAGCGCGGTGAGCGCCCTGAGAGCGCCGTGAGAGCGCGGTGAGCGCCGTGAGAGCGCCCAAGGTGGGATCAAAGGGCCGCAGCGAGCGCTCAAGGATCGCAGCGAGCGCTCTATGAGGATTGAATGGTCTTAACTGTAGTTCAAACAAATTTAATTCTTGAAGTGATGTATCTTGAATTTTGAATAATCTTGTGGTCAAATCATAGTTTTGCTCGTGGGTAATACAAATTGACGAATAACTACAAGTACTTGCTTCCATTCAAATTAAATTCCCTCCAAGTTTAATCCTCAGTGATTCAAAATGTGTTTCAAAATTCTGTGACTGACGTTTCTATTATAACGTAGAATGATAAAATATATTTATTGCAAACAGTTTACATGACAGGCAACACAGAAAAAACAAGTTTAACATACATATATTACTTAAGACACACACTGAGCGACCGTGCAGCGACTAAAATTGAATCTGTTTTCCCCTTGATTTTATCATTCAAATATGATGCAAGAGGTAAAGGTATGACTGAGAAGACAACAATGCACAAAAAACGTAACAAAAATTCGTTCTTTATCTCTGGAATTCGTTGAGTGATCTGTGAAATCTTTAAAAAGTTGCTGACATTTGACATTTTGGTCGCGCTGAGAGCGCGCAAGGGTCGCCGTAGAGATTCTACTTGAGCACGTTTTCCAGGAGTTCGGCGCTCTCACGGCGCTCTGGACCATTCTAGGTCGCCGTGAGAGCGCGGTGAGAGCGCCGTCCAAGTGGAATGGGGGTCTAACATGACAGGTGCCAATCATTGCGTACTAGATTCTACAGTCTTATTGTACAGTCTGATTGACTGGTGAAGGAAAGAGTTCTGCAGTATTTTTGCTCTTGCTAGGGGGATGAAGATGGTGTGTTTGTTTCTAAGTGACCGTCCTGTTTTCGAATTTTCCTGTACTAGGCGGTGGAGGAAATATAGCTTTCTCATGCGGCGGACATGTATACTAATACTGACATGATAGAATGAAAACGAGGCCATTTAGACTGATCCTGACTGTCCATCACAGTTACCTTTCAACCAATGATAACATGGTAGTTAGAAAATCGAACAATGAGGAAGTGGCTGCATGTAGGTCAAATGTCTGCATTTTTATGTTTTCTATTTTGCATATCTACGTTTTGACAGAGGAGGGTGGGGCTATGGGAATTGCTGCATCTTTTCTGTGCATTACACTAGTTATGATATTGATAATTGCATATCATATTTCAAGACTTAGTGTGATTTGGCAGAAATGCTAAATGTGTAAATAATTTTCGATTGTTTGCCTCGTTGGCCTCGTTTCCATCCTATGATTTAGACCGCGTGAGAAAGGTGTATACAGGTGCAGTAACACCTCTGATAGAGAAGATATGTAGATCTATGCGTACAGGAAGTGCTGTAATCATATCATAATTTTTTTAACATTGTGTTTCCTGAATGTTTGCAAGGTATGTTACACTGGCTGAGAATTGTTAACTTTGATGAGGATTATATCAACATTTGCCAACAGCTTTCTGTTAGTGTCTGTCTGTGGGTGCCTAGTGTCAGGCACAAGCTAGTTGGGAAGCCCTGGCACACGCGCGCGCGCACACACACACACACACACACACACACACGCGCGCGCGCGCGTACACACACAGACCACACACAGACCACACACACACATCCAAACACAGACACACACACACACAGACACACACACACACACACACACACACACACACACACACACACACACACACACACACATACACACGCACACACACACACACATCTACACACACACACACACACAGACCACACACACACACACACACACACACATGCACACATACACACGCACACACACACACACATACACATACACACGCACACACATACACACGCACACGCACACACACACACACACACACACATAGATACACGAACGCTCCCGAAAGCATAACCTTCCTGTTTAAGGTACCAAATGTTTCGACGACCCAATTGCTGTTTCTTATTGTTATTGTACTTGTCTATGTAAGTTGTGATTTCTATTTCCAGAGGTGATGTTTAATATTAGCTTTAGCTAGAGTGCATTACCTCTGTGTCCTGTACATTCTTCCGTTGTTTGATAAAAAAAAATTAAAAAAATGTTTCGATCACCCCCAACCAGGTGCCCGTGTGTGCAGGGTCTGATGTGCGAACGCAGCGAGGGGAACATCGGTCACTGCCGCCAGCCAGACGCCACCCTGGCACCCGAGGACCGCAAAAGGGCCTGGGGACCCGAAGGGCCTGCCTGGGGACCCGAAGGGCCTGCCTGGGGACCCGAAGGGCCTGCCTGGGGACCCGAAGGGCCTGCCTGGGGACCCGAGGGACCGGCTTGGAAACCCGAGGGCCCCAGCCAGACGTTCAACCAAGAAGAGTTGCTAGAGTGGATAGAGGCAGAGAAAGCTCTGATGGACAGGAAAATGCAGTAGACTACAATTATTACCAGACTAATCGATTCATCGATTGATTGATTAATTGTTCGATTGATTAATTCATTGATTTAGTGCCACAAAGCAGTGCCTAGCATTCTCTGGATAAAAAAACAGTATCATTATGATGCAGAAAATGACCCCTATTAAAAGTCAGTCAAGAATGTAACATTCGGCAAAGGCATTTCAATTTGTGCCAATCTGCCATTGCTACGTTCCATCCTCATATATATATATATATATATATATATATATATATATATATATATATATATATAGCTTTCACAAGAATGGACGTTTTCAAGGCAACGCACAGTAAACCAAGAAGCGAATATATGATGCTCTTCCGCCTTAGAATATACTCTTATTTGATGATGTAATCGGACAAAAAGAAATATACTATACCTAGTCCTGTAGATCAATCTATTCTGAAACGATGTTTCCATCGAAGGGAAATCCGTACACACATACATTACCGTCAGTATTGTGCTGGGTTCCAATGTCATTACATATCTCTGTATTAGCATATCTTTAAAGATTGGATCGGTGTTAGACCATCTTAGACGGGTGATTTTTTCTCGACATGAAGTTTCAATATTTCTGTTTGTTTGTTTGGCTGAACTTTGTCTATTTATGAGAAGCTCATATCGGCCTGCAGTCTGCTTGTTATTGAGGGAAGAAATAATGTATAGATATAACAATACAAAGATACGTACTACATTACTTAAGTCATAATAAATCTTTGCATCTAATTCTATTTTAGCTTTAAAGAATAGCGACTGTACATCTAATCAGAGTGAGACTAATGACATAGTCATATTTTTTGATATGACGTTATCAGGTACTTAACGATAAAGAGAAATTATGTTTAATCAGAAATATTGAAGAGAATATATTCATGAAGATTATTTATGAACTCGTATAGTTTCCTTATTGTGTGCGTGTGTGTGTGTGTGTGTGTGTGTGTGTGTGTGTGTGTGTGTGTGTACGTGTGTGTGTGCATGCATTTGGGCATGTTCTGAATGTAGAAATTTGAGAAACTACGTCGCAATAGCCTGCCTGTGGCAGCTGTGATGATAAAGCATCCTTACGAGGCCTCCCCACTGCAATGTTATTAACATTAGCTCCTGCATGGGTTCTCTTCAAGTAGCAGCATAACAGTAATGTTAGCAGCCGCGAGCCCGTCAACTGCGATAACTGTGGTTAAACACTGTGCTTAATAAAGACTTATCTTTCAGCTCATTAACGATAAGAAGTAACACGTAACAACGTTTCCTTATCATCTACTGAATCTAGTTGGAAGCTCCAAGGTAACAGGCACGAGATTGCCCTGCGCTTCTCCTGAACCCCATGGGAGCAGCTCGACAAGGCGGTAACTGGGCTCGTCTGGACTGTTATCTTTCGTGTTGCTGATACCCAGAGGACGTATTCAACAATAGATATGAGTAACGGTTCAAAGAATCCTGAAAACGGCTTCGTTGAAGAAGTTTCGTAAGTTCCAAAAGTCAGGGAAATATCAGCGCCCGTGTGCAGATAAGCGCACGGTACAGGCCCTCGGATCAGGTTTAGAGACTCCCTCTTCTTAACGCCAATCTTCCAGGCATGAGAATGTCTTTTAAGACCACAGCAACAAACGACGGGTACCCGCAGAGATTGCCCATCCAATTAGCTTTTTATTATGTAGAAGAGAAGATAACGGGCCCAATACCTACCTGCCCGGAGATAACAGCATCAGGTGACGCACGTGAGTCCTCTTCAAACACTACAGACGGCGACGAAAGTTGGGGGAAAGAGGAGTGTAATCAAAGAAAAGCTTTGCTGTTGTGTGATATTCATCATGCACTAACAAAGACTTTACATAGGGTGGAATATATATATCACCATTTATGGTAGGAAATCGTAGCTTAAGCTACCCGCAGTGAAGGAGTGACGCATGGACTAGCGACAAGATTAAAGTTAGTGAATAGGAATGGTTATCTTTCTAGGCTAAATAAAGCCTCTAAGTCGGTTAGTTTCAGCCCACTTTCCTGTAACTGTTCCGAGCACGGTTTATTTTTCTCTGGGGGTTTAATTAAAACTTACTGCAAGGCCGGCGTTCCCTCATTATGTGGGAGACTATGGCGAAACTGAAGATATGCTATCTGATCTGGTTATTACTGGCAGTCAAGTCTCCACATACGCAGCAGTCGTCTGTGTTTAACTCACTTCAGGATTAAAAGAAGACGGGAGAGTTCCGGAACTACGTCACTTCCTGCTGTTTGACGTCACATCCTGCTGTTAGACAGATGAGCCTCTTGAAGCCCTGAGACCAGATAAACACGTCATATCACGTTTCAAGTATACATTTATCTGTGTACACCCGCACATAAATTTGTCAGTACTTGGGGTCCACATGACCTCCAACAACATTTCTTGTACAAGTTAAAAACCTATAAAAAGTTACGACTGAGGTAATATGTGTTTAAGTGATGCCACAGCAAATAAAACAGGACATGGGCAGGCGTTCACTGATGTACTAGTTAATATGATGTATCAGGCTAATATATAGATTTGAAAAATTACTCTATTTCAAACTGGACTCTTAATGAGTCTCATGATACTAGTAATATGAAACTCTTATAAAACATTTCTGAATACGTATAGCGCAATGATATATCATAAGTGCCAAATATTGGCTTAAGTATGACTTCTGAGAAACGACAGAATTCATATTAAAAACTAAGAACGATATTTTTCAATTCCAGATGATGCTTAGCGTGGGCGTCA
Source organism: Branchiostoma lanceolatum (assembly GCA_035149815.1). Taxonomy (NCBI): domain Eukaryota; kingdom Metazoa; phylum Chordata; class Leptocardii; order Amphioxiformes; family Branchiostomatidae; genus Branchiostoma; species Branchiostoma lanceolatum. The sequence goes on from CM068873.1 coordinate 2,362,276, forward strand.
TCAAACCATCAAACTGTGAGACTTCTTGCACAGAAAGCACTTTTGCGAAGACCATAAGTCCGTTTTGATTAGATATATAACTCGTCGTATCTTTTATCAAAGTTCTTCGGGGGAAGAATGAATGATGGGGATGGCTACTGAATGAGAAAACGGTTCCCTACTCAGCCATTCCTTATAGCTTGGCTTGGATTCTGTTGTGATGTGCTCGTCCCCTAACCCCAGTAGCTCCTCAGTCAGCTTTTTTATTCCTATATTTTTCATTTCGCACATATCTAAAATACATAGTGACGTTAGGTTATATACATTGTGCTAGGTAGAGGGAGAGCAATATGGTCTATACGAGTCTCTTGCATGTGAGTCTCGCTAATTGTCGCAAGATCAGACAACAGCTGCCGTTGCACAGTTAGGCTAGTCGACGTTGACGCCTAACTGACTTCTACAGGAAAGCCCTTGGGAACACTAGGAAATTAACCTCACCTTTATTGGTATGCATATAGTTAGTCATTCTCGCCAGCAAATGTACTCTTGGGATGAAAGAAGAAAGTCTTAACAAAGCTATCCATGAAAATTATCCACATTCGACAGGCAAGAGATGAGCTACCTGTTTTTTTTTGTTTTTTTGTTTTTTTTTATTTTAATAGGCGATGGAGTCGGTGTGTTTTTTGACATGGGAGAGATGCCATGTATTCATTCAACAAACAATATCAATGGTGTATAAGGATATTTCCTTGATTTCCATTTCTAACAGGGATGTTACCAATATTATCAGGTTGTAACAACAGCACATGTGACGAGATTTTCAGTGACACACCCAGGGAAACAATTCACGAATGTAACAGGAAATGTTGCAACATCACCTGTCAGTCATGTGCGTCACAGCTTCGCCATGGAGACGCATAAATTATCTCGTCCCATTGTGCCGCTCGGCTGGAAATATGCACTCATCACATTAAGGTAACCCCGTGTATTGTGCCGCGGAGGGAATGCCATTAATATTTCAAATTTCATCACTTAACTCCGCCCGGTGCAACAGGCGTCTTTTCGTCCACATGTTGACACAAATGACCAACTGTAACACAACACATATGTGAGCGGGAGCGCAAGGCTTTGTTTAGTCCAGAAAAATGATCAACTTTTTTCAGAAGAAAAACGAGTCGTGTCGTCCAAAGTAAGGAAATTGGCTATGTTAGGGTACTATGTAAGAGGAGAGGCAAAGCCGTTTATATGTCAAATGAAAGTTCATCACTAAACTCAGACCGGTGTCGCAGGTGTCATGTCGTTGTCATGGTGACACAAACGGCCAACAGCGTCATACACAGAAAATATGTGAACTGGAACACGAAGCTGTGTTCAATCCGGAAAACTGGTCAGCCTTTGGAAGAAGAATAAAAACTTTCAAATTAATAAACAAGACCAGGAAAAACGTGTGTAGTCCACAGTAAATATATCGCCTATGTGTGGCAACGTAGGTGATGCTTCAAATTTCATCACGTACCTCCGGCCGGTGACGTAAGCGTCTTGACGTTGGCATGGTGACAGAAATGGCGGACGGTAGCATTATAGAATGAACAGGAACGCGCGACCTTTTTTTTCACCATCTATTTTGCCATTTGACGAAAAGCGAAGGATAAGAATAAAATTTTGAATAATCAGGAAAAGAGTGTGTGGATGTTCGTGTAATAATTTTTGTATTTCTATTTCTCAATTTCATCCAGGTGTTTGCAGGTGTGGTACTTTCTCGAATAACATAAACGGGCATCTTCAGATAATCCTCGGACATTGTTCGACGCCGCTTCAGTTCATCAATATTTCAAATAGCATTATTCACGTTAAAGCCCCGGGCCTCCTTTTGCTATGTCTGTGTCGCAATGTTTATTTCAAACAAACACAGAACACTAATAAAGCCTACAGTGATGTCACACACACACACCGCATATATTATGCACATAAAACCCAAAGGTAGTTCTATCTTTGATTTAAAATATGCTTTGGGGGAAATTCTTTTACACAGAAAAATACAATCGTGTTGATATTTTGTTGCTAAGGCGTACAATTCGTTTTGTAATAATATTGTGCCCGGGTGTGTGAGTGTGTGACGTGTTCTCAAATTACTACAGCAGTAATAATCCCGTCGTCTTAACTGTACTTTGCAGGTATTGTTGCCGGTGGTTATCTTCAACAATAGTCTAAATTTCATCACCCGTGGTGAGGCCCAGGCGCTGTCTTGTCGCACGTGTTTGTCTTCATCATCATGCCAGGGAAATTTGACAACATGAGGATGGGGAGGGGGCGAGAGCACTCTTCTTCACTGATCGTTAAGCGTGACAATGATCGCTGCTGGTCAACTTTGAATGTTGACGTTTCTAGTGTGACTAAGGCAATCGGCAGATGGCAGACTGCACCCCCTTGTCCATACTGTTTGGGGACCCTTCCAGTCAAGTCTACAGACCCTTAAAGAGTTATACCGTTGACGCGTTAACTGACAGTGTTTGTTAATGATTTCAACATTTATGGCATTTCTAATCCCCGTCATTTTAAATCCAACACGTACGTGTGTTTCCATGTCTTGATGTCCAGGGAAGAAGGTCGTTGGATAGAATACCACCACCCGCACCCCCAAAACAAAAAAGAAACAATGCAACATGTATCAGGATTCCTCATGTGGTGGTCCATATTTTCTGCACTGGGAAATTAGTTGAGGAGGTATAATAGAATATGTGGAATGGCCTGAGATGCTACATGACACCTCACCAAAGTTTGACGATATCAATCTTTTAAACATATGGGGCAATTCACTTAACAATTAATCTACGAAGAACCTACTGTTCTAGCCAGAAAAAAAGGCTAACAATTAAAACACGTTGCCGTTGTAAAGTGTTAACATATTAGTGTCTTGTTTGTTTCTCCCGCCAAATATTGTATCATAGCAACAAGCGGCTGACGCAACAAACATTGAGAGAATTCTGACATACTTCATCGTTATTAAGATACACGGTGGTTGTGATATAATTCTGTATGTCGATTTGAATGTTCATGTTATGTCCTATACTTCTATGTTGCGAATTTAAACATCAAGGGTATTGCTGTTTTCCAACATTGGTGCAACATGCAGTACGAATAAAACATAGCTCGCGTGGCAACACCAGGTACTGTACATGTGCACAGGAAATTAACAGCGGTCATTAAAGTGATCCCCGGGCATTGTTGTCACCCGCCACCATCATCAATATTTCAAACTTCATCACTTAACGTCTGGGATGGCCTGGGTTTCTATCTGACATGTCGCTAGATTTCGAACGATATTTAAATTCAAATCATGAAAAAAACCATCGGAAGATGCATCCATGAGGTAATCATTACATTTCTCAAGCAATAAAAGATATTCAAACGTTGCAGTTATGAAGTGATCATTCAGTGCCGTTTGTTTTTCCCGCCTTTGGTATCATAGCAACACGTGTCTGACGCGACATGTAGTGCGGAGAGAAACATCAAGAGAATTCTTATATATCTTATCGTTTGTAGTTAACGTTGTGATTATTATCTAATTCTACATATCAGTTGAAATGTTCATAACTAATGTCCAATACTACAACTTTGCAATTTCAGATAATAAGAAAATCGCTATATTCAAATACCGATGCAACATGTTGTACGAGTAAAAACAGCTCGCGTGGCAACACCATGTAACGTTCCTGTGCACAGGAAATTAACAGCGGTCATTAAAGTAATCCCCAGGCATTGTTGTCACCCGCCACCATCATGAATATTTCAAACTTCATCACTTAACTCTAATACTTTCAACCTCCCTGTGTTACAGGTGTCTCTACTGTACGTTATTGGGTGATAGGGACACCAGAAAATGTGAGGGGTGATAAAGGTATAACAACTTCTGCATTGTGGAAATAAAACTAATTAATTTAGGTCTCGTTCACCTCCTAGTATTCATTCAAACTTAGTGTGTATTTGACTATACATTTTTAGTTAGGATAAATGTTCTCGACTTTGCTCTTGATTGTTGTCAAGACGTATCCTACCCATCGCTGTAATGGACGCATCCTGGATGTCACCTCCCAAAAAGTTATTTCTCTGGGCGGCTCTGTATTTGGAGTCGACGGCATTCAACTGTGGAAATGTTTCTCACGCAGAGCAAAAATGTCTGTGTGAGGAAAAATAACGGTTGATTTATGCTGCGTTGGGTGTATTTGAGGATTTTTCAAAAGTGTTTTATTTCTTTTCTAAACTGACTGGACAATTACAAACAACACAAAAGCCGGAGGGACTGTACGGTTGCGTTGGGGGCGCGCTTTAGGTGCCCCCTTCTCTTCTTTATTTCTTTTTGGAATATTTCGTTCGGATTAAACAGGAGAGAAAATGGGATCGATTAAACTCTACTGCGTTATCGTCATCTTCTGTGCCTGTCTCATCGCTATAACAACAGCATCAGGTGAGTGGCGGCTTCAGTAATATAGATAGGTTCATTGCAAGTTCTTGTATGAATGGGCCGCCCAGCTGTCTGAAAATTCAATAAACAAACGAATAGAAGGGTAATTGAAAGTTAAATGGCTATGAGAAAAAACGTTGGAAATGCTACTCTCCAAGCAGAGGAGGGGTTCTGGCTGTTTTTTGACGTGTTTTTAGGCGTTTTTATCGGGCTTTCTACTTTGTCATTTTCAACAACAAAATTACAAAGTAAAAAGCCCGACAAAAATGCCTAAAAACACGTCAAAAAACAGCCAGAACCCCTCCTCTGCTTGGAGAGTAGGAAATGCAGCTCAACGAAAACTATCTATTTCTGATACTTAATAAGCAAATGTAGACTTCTTGGGTTTAGCTCCTGTGGCTCTAAGAAGAGGTTACAATTATAAACGTTACTCATCCAAAAATGAGTGATGATATTTGTAATTGAATCTTCACATCTTTCCGTGAGCTAACAGGTTCAGACTGTTCGGATGCCGTACTGTATCCTTTTTTTTAGCATCTGAAGCGTCTGTTAGCTCACAGAAACTTTTGTCTAGGCTTTATAAATTGAACGAAAAAGTATAGGTATCTTCTTGGTCATTAATGTAAGGACGTTTGCGTGTACTACAATGTATGATGGTGTCTGCAATAGAAAAATAATAGTGTAATGCAGTATTTTCCCGCGTTAGCAAGATGACCCTGTGCACTGATAGATAGGAATACACGTCTCCCATTTCACTACCTTGGGACCCTTTTCTAAAATGCGATAATGTCCTCGCGTTGAATAATCGCTGGATTATGACATATTTTGAAACCAATCTTAACTTTTCCTATACAATATCGATATTGTTATGTACATGTAATGCAATATACTCAAATATTTTGCTCATGGTATTTTTACACGATCCGAGATTTACCGACACTCTGCAAATGTCTCTGCAAAAATCTCTACAAATTATTACTTTTTGTGCTTACTATTTCCCTTAATTACGTTCGTGAAAAGGGATTATTTTGAGTGTGTCTGTCTGTTTTTGTTTCCGGATATCTGTGGTAAGCATTACTTAAAGAGATTGTAATCATAGATACGTTGATGTAGGTTAGACATCCAGGTAATATGATACGCTAATTGTTAATCAAGCAACTTGATAGAATGTTTAAAACTTTTAAATGTAGAAAATTTGTAGCCTCTACCAGGCTCCGTCCTATCGTTGGGAAAATAGTAGAAATCAGCCGAAGTGCTCCGCTATACAGGCTCCGTCCATCGAAATGGAGCTTCACTGTAAAGCGGACCTACCCTGTATAGCGGAGCACCTCGGCTGATTTCTACTATTTTCCCAACGATAGGACGGAGCCTGGTAGAGGCTAGAAAATTTGAACATTTTATACAGCTGCTTGGGTAACTATTTTGGGCGAATGTGATCATATTTGGGATTTGGAGAGACTTGCAGAGACAAAACTTGAGGTCGATAATGGGACTCCTAGCGATTTTCCTTGATACTGCAGCGGAACTTCCAGCTTTTGTGCCTTTGGTCCTGGACATGCTATGGTCGGGATTTTTTGGTGGCAGATAGATTTTGATGTCATGAAGAGGGGTAGAGTTTGGACCCCTAGCAGCTTGTTCTGGAACTGTAGGGGCGTTTGTGTAGTTGATGATTCATATGATTAAATGACAAGTGAGGATGTTATTGCATCAGGATGTAATTGCAAACCAGGATGTAGCTGCAGCATTAGTAATAAAATAGTATGATTCAAAAGACGGTGAATGAGGAGACTTATGGCAACTTGTGGAAATGTTTTATCTTTACGACGCATATTTCTTTTTTATCTTCTTGAATCTTGCCTCAGCGGCGGCTCAGCGATGGAACAGTGACGGTAGCTGCGGGCCTGACAAACCTGCCCCGGACGGCAAACCGGGAGAGTGTGACCCCAACTCGGCGGCCCCCTGCTGCTCATCGTCGGGCTGGTGCGGACGGTCGGACGCTCACTGTACCTGCTCTGGCTGTGTGGATTACTCAGGTACTGTCGTTCAAATTTACTTCATGTTCATTACCTTAGCTAAGATGGTTATATTCCATACAGTGTGCTTGTGTGTGTGTATGTGTGTGTGTTTGTGCGTATGTGTTTGTGTATGTTTGTTTGTTTGTGTGTGTGTGTGTGTGCGTGTATGTGTGTGTGTTTCAGTGCATGTGTGTGTGTGTTCGTGTGTGTGTGTGTTTGTGTGGGTGTGTGCATGTGTGTGTATGTGTGTACATTATGCAAATCAGCGATTCATTTACATTATTGATGAGAACTTTATATAACAGGCTTCTTTGCTTATATAAGACTTTCAAACGTTGAACAACTTGAATTTGTTATTCGTGTAGATGATCAACTGATAATTGTGTACACATTTTTACATAATCAATGACTAGAATTTATCATACGTCACTCATTTTGGGTGTGTCTGTTTGTGTTTCTCCATATTTGTGGGTGGCATAATTAATAGGAACCTCTGATGTATTGTGGTGATATTTGGTATGTGGGTAGGTCACAGGAAGACAAAGCTCAAGGTCGATTTTGGAACCCCTGGCTGCTTTCCTCGGTATTCCAGCTGAACTTTCGGCTTTTTGTATTATTATTTGGTGAAGCTACGACGTCATTGATGTCAGCCACATAGTAGCTTTTCTAAGTTATGACATATTGTATGTTAGGAAGTTGGAACATAGAACTGATCTTTTCTTATAATTTTTTTCAATTCCATCAATCAGCAAATTGCCAGGTTGGAAATGGTGCATCCTACCGAGGACCAGTCTCTGTGACGGCATCAGGAAGGACGTGCCAATCCTGGGACAGCCAGACGCCTCATGGACACGACTGGACACCTGGTATTTACCCATCAGCCGGACTGCAGGAGAACTACTGCCGGAACCCCGACGGCGACACCAGAGTTTGGTGTGTCACCACGGATTCCGGCACAACATGGGAGCTGTGTAACGTAACAGTATGTGGTAAGGTCTGATTCTGTAACCTTAGATAAGCGCTGATGTTAGTAACTTCTGTGTTCATGATCTCCTTTCATCTACATCTACCACTGCTAATAATACGTCTGCTTCTCAACATTTCAACGTCATCAGACACATCAATCGATCATCATCTCGTCGTGAATGCTTTACGGAAGTTGATCAATCGATAACGTTTGATTAATGACTAGGTAGCAAATGGCGTTAACTTAACGTCCATTTTGTCATCGTGGCACTTAGTAATACGACAGAGGGAGTACAGCTTATTACAAAGACACAGCATGTTTATTCGATATTAAGTGGCATTGTATATATGTCCCCACAGTCTTTTGTATGCTCTTATTACATTACCGTAGACATATTTACGTTGATTTAAGGTATGCCTTATCCTATCTCGAAGATTTTGACCAAAGCACCCCTGCAGTTCCAATGCACGCTACTAGGGGGCTAAAACAACACCTCAAAATCTATACGTCATACCAAACAATCAAGACCGTAGCATGCCCAGAACTGAAGATATAAACACCGGAGGTGCCTATCCGGTACAAGGATAATTTTGTGTTTAATATTTCCCGTTCCCGTTATCCCGAAATGTGTTTTATTCCTCTATAAGTATTAGTATATTTACATGTATGATGTCTTGTATCTGGAACGGTCCTTTGTGTTGATTGGCTTATACAAATAAATGACAAATGAAGTGAATATGTCTACGGTAATGTAATAAGAGCATACAAAAGACTGTCGTAACATGCATATGTATACAATGCCACTTTATTTACGTAAAACATCATATCTAGAGCATGCCATGGCAATCTTTTGAGAATCATACTGTATATGTGCTGGACTAAAATGCTAATGAATATACAGGTGTTCAACATTATTTCGGGGCAAGTATGCATAACATTCCTATTTTATTTTGTGCAAAGCCCTTGGATAGTTAGTTAACTTTTCAGCTCAGATACTGCCCGTTTAGACGAAAATTAGATAGAAAAACACAATTAAATTTCTTATGATGATTATCTGACTCACATCCAAGTCTCATAAATAGACGAGACACCATAATTCTTAGGATCGTTATAGTGTTTTGACAGACCCTCCTGTTGGCCATGATGCACACGGGTGTGCATGCGCATGCGTCAACTCTTACAAACATATAGAAACCCGCAACTCCGTTTTGCTAAGCTGATTTCATGAGTAACGTCTTTTTCATATCAAGGGTCGTGGTGTTGAGGCGTCAAACCCCGACATTGAATTCTATTTTGAATGTTTATCTTGAATTCTATTGGTCAAATTAGGAAAACACGCCTTTGAGGTCCTCCGTACTGCAAACCAGTTGTACGAAGGAGTGGAATTCTTGGCTATCGAGGCGCGGCTGCCTGCTGACGGTCTGTCTGCCACTTCGGACTGGTGTAAGGACTACCAGAACCTCTGTGCAGAGTACGGGAGGAGGCCGACGGGGTGTGGGGAGAAATGGGCAGTCCAGGGTGGGAGTAACAGCCACCCTAACAAAATCCGGTAGGTCCTAGCGAACTATTGTAGTTTGCGTGTGCATATATTTTTTTCTTATTGCGATAATCAGATCATGCGTTATTTTGTGCAAGATTTGTGTTGTTGTTATTTTATACCGCCCGGCTAATGGCACCCCCGCTTGTGGGCGGGAAACTTTTGCATAACAACGCTGACAGATCCATAGCAACGTGACCACCGTGTGTGACATGTACAACACTCTTACTGTGTGCTGGTAGTAATCCTGCCCTGTGCTCTGTGCTGGGTTGCAATTATAGCTTCTATAGGAACAAATGTTCAAAATGTGCATTAGTTATGGATATCCGGGGGTATTCTAGATCGAACTGTATGATTAAATGACAGTTCCATAATTTACCTTAATAAGTATGTTAGAAATAACAAAAAGCACTTTTTCAATGACATTAGCCTTTAAAAACATTTCCATGATACTTTATTAAACTCATTACAATACTGCGCAAGGTGTGCTGTGGCAGTATCCCATGCAAATGTTTTAAGACGTGTAGTTAGAAACTGAAACTTGTAAGACTTATCTTTCAAAACTTTAAGAAGAAAAAAAACTGCATTAGAGAAGCCTGAAGAGCCTGGCGTGGAGCCGGATTTGATGACGCTCTGTATATTGTATTGTAAAATGTTGTGTTTCCAGGTGCGTGACTGAGTACAACTCTGACCCCTACATCAACAACGTGCTCGGCTGTGGTCCGGCCTGGGGTGTACGTAAGGTGGTGAACATGGCTTTCTCAGCCGGGGCTGCAAAGGAAAGGAGTTTCGGCTTTCGTAACTGTGGCACCAGCTACTGCCAACGTGGGATACGCGAGAGTGGGAAGAGTCTGTACAACACATCAGCAGCCTTTGGCTCAGACGGGAGCGGAGACAGGATTGTGTACACCGTGTGTGCAGGCTCAGCAGGTAAGCATGTTGCATTTTGTCGATCAATTAACTTGTATAATGCATGTAATAATCATCAACAACTTTAAAAACACATATGTATGTACCAGAATCTTTTGTTTGGCCAGAATGGTACCGTCACTGGGATCAAACGGAATTCACCAGCTTCTCATATTTCAAAGTTTCATACAATATGTAATGCATATTTTCCAAGCAGAGGCTTCGATCGAGAGGAGTAGTTTTGTCCGGGATTTCTAACGTTTCTCTCCTCTCATGAGAGAATAGCTAATGCATACTATATGCCTTAATTGTGCTCTTTATTCTCTGCAGGCAATAATGAATGTGCAACAGGAAACGGTGGGTGTGCCCATGTATGTATCCACACTCAGAGCGGCCACAGGTGCATCTGCCGACTGGGGTACACATTACTGGCGGATGGTCATGGATGTCAAGGTGGGAATAGGTTGAATTGTCCTTTCTTTGTACATAAAATATGAATGCTTGTGTAGTGCCATGCAGTAGTCTCTTTCCCACCACCTGGCATTATCATTATGCCCCTTATGAAAAGCAACTATTCTACTGTCAAATACATATAGTGTTTGAGATCATTCGTAGTTCTTGGGAAAATGGCAAAGATTAGACATATAGTGTTTGAGTTTATAGCGTGCAAAACTGTTGCATTGTGAGTGGATAAACAAAAGAAATGTAACTGTACACATACTCTATCCCCTGGTATTATTATTGCCTTTGATGCCGTACACTTTGCAGACATTGACGAATGTGCAACTGACAATGGCGGCTGTGCCCACAACTGCCACAACGTTGAAGGAAGTTACAACTGCTCCTGCAGACTGGGCTTCGAGTTAATGGCAGATAACCGTAGTTGTGAAGGTCAGAAATAGTTCAAATGCAGTTCTATTAAAACATAATTCAGGAAGAGGATATATTCTCCTTAAGACAGATGAGAAATGGTACGCGAAGTGATATCTTGATAAATCTTTTTTCAGGTGTAATTTAACTTTTTTCAGGCTGAGTAATAATATGTATACATCCTGTCTAAGTTGTTGATTGGAGCATATAAATTGTAGGATACAGCAAACAGGCTGAATGATTCTGGCTTTGATTGAGGATATATTCTCACTAAGTTTTGATTCTGTGAATTCGACTTCCTTGAAAGTGCAAATAAAAAGTCGAAAGGCTGCATTTTGATAAGATAGGTCAATTTACTTGGTTTAAACCCCCAGAAAAGGAACAAAATTGATTTTCCCTTACTTTTTATATATAGATATAGTAAGACTATAGCTGTTTATCTGTGCACCAAGGAACTCATTCTCATAATATACATTGCAGGATAGCCATCGCACTCTGCGCTAGTATCATATTTCCAGCGTTCCCAATGGACAGAATTGTGCACACGTGTAAAGCTAACTATGTTGATTTGTTATCAACTACAGACACTGACGAGTGTGGGAACTCCAATGGAGGCTGTGCGCAAACCTGCTTCAACACTCCTGGCGCGTTCCTGTGTTCCTGTCACGACGGTTACACACTGAACGGGGATGGCCTGACTTGTGATGGTGAGTGACAACTTCTAAGGACCGATGATTGATCTAATTGGATACGATATGTGGTAAGGCCCTCGATCAGGCCACATAAAGATTTCACAATTTACATGTACATGCGGTATGTCTCAGGTAATATAAGATGATAATCGATTACTAGTTATAAATGGATGATATTCTGGATTCATGAGACATATATGAAGCTAACTGTACTGCATTTTTATCGATGACAGACACTGACGAGTGTGCGAACTCCAATGGAGGCTGTGCGCAGACCTGCTCCAACACTCCTGGCGCGTTCCTGTGTTCCTGTCACAGCGGCTACACACTTAACGGGGATGGCCTGGCTTGTGATGGTGAGTGACAACTTTTGCCCATTGATACAATGATAGAAACTATCGTTCATTGATTAGGCACAAGATGTGGTCAGGCCCTCGATTAGACCACACAGATATTTGACAGCCAACATGTACATGCGGTATGTCTCAGGTCATATTTAATTATAATCAAATAGTAGTTGTAAACGTATTTGTGATATCATTTAGTGTACAAGTTGATACAACCAAAGACAAAATTGTAACAGGAAGAAAAGTTACACTATGACAGGAAACCATGAAACAGACTATAGAATACTAGCCACAAGTAATGCGGCAAACATGAGCTTGAAACACGTCAAGAAATGTGTTGATGAACCGTTCACACAGATGTAAACGAGTGCGAAGTGAGCCCAGGGATCTGTGGCAATAACGCTGAATGTGTCAACTTGAACGGAAGCGTCGACTGCAAATGTTCTCCAGGATTCAAAATGGGGACAGGCGGCTGTAAAGGTGACAAAAATATCTTGATCAACATAACGTAGCTGCGACCGTTATGTGATAGATAAGAAAAAAATTTAAAAAAGTTTCACACTTCTCCGGGTAGGCATGAAACCTGGTATGTTTGAGCACTGGGTCATTTTAGACTTTTTTCAACTCAGCAGTTATATAGATCACAGTGATGAAAACTTTTGATGATGAAGGAATCTAGAGTATGAAATATGTCGTACAACCTGGAAGAATAGACTGAGATGTAGGATCTTTTATCTTGCTTGAAAAATTTGAAAAGTTAGAGCCAATGACGAGAGCCCAGGAAATGTAACTCTGATCTTTCTGCATGACATTGTGTTTATTTTTCTGTTTACAGATGTGGATGAATGCTCTGGTAAACACCCGTGTCCTGAGCACGCCTTCTGCGTGAACGGAGAAGGGTCGTACCACTGTGTCTGTCTGGAGGGGTTTACAGGGAACGGCACAACATGTAGAGGTAAATATTTCGCCTTACATTCAACTTTCAACATGATAACACACTCAGTCTGACATCATGATTTCTTCAGGTAAATATAATGTTTTCATTCATTTGACTACGATGAACCCCCCAAATGCGCTTGGTCAACTTGTCAAAAACGTTCAAATCGGTCTTGCTCAACATACCAGCTTTTTATCTTGACATATTCGGTGAGCACCAGACTACTCAAAGTCGTAGTCTATGCAGTTTGAATGACCAGTCGCCATCTGGGCTCTATACAACCCACCTTATTGTTATTACCTATAAACGATAACGTCACGCGAAAACATCATATTGCTACAAACAAACAGAACATGTGCAAAAAAGGGCAGGTTGTGATGTTCCTTAATTTTCCCTTAAGTTATGTACCTGTTGGTTTACTTAATGTACAAATACACCTAACTACAGGGATTTTGCCAACCACCACACCTGCAAGCCCTACTAGTACGGCGAAGAGCACGACGGCAACACCCGCGGCAGAGTCCAGCGCCCCGCCGACCCCTTCTACTACCGGCACTGACATGTCAACATCGTCTGCTGCTCCTTCAACCACCAGTACTGCGTTCAAGACCACCGCTACAACTCAGCAGGGGGATGCCATCGGTAATTTTATTTTCGTTCAGGCGTCGATGATGTAAGGATCAAAATGCAGACTTGTAACTGACATGAAAACCAAACAGCAGCCAGCCTCAAACAGAAGTCGTAACCACCTTAAAGTTCAAGTTAAAGTGGTGCCATACATCGGAGATGCGTAGGGGAGGCGCCCATCTCCATTCTTAGCCCTTGGGCCACACAAGTGCAAGTAACTACAGCAGGGGGGTGGTCCGCTGAAAGTGATGTGTGTGTTTAACTTCCATACTCTTTCCCAATTGCTGAGTGCTAAGCAGAGAAAGAAGTATGTAACGTTACCATTCTTAGAGTCTTTGGTATGACCCGGCCGTGGTTCGAACTCACGACCTACCGTATGCAAGGCGAACACTCTACCAATTACACGTAGGCCATTGCACCGGTAACCACCTGTGAGGGTCTATATGTATTTGAGCGAGTAACTTTGATACAGTATTTCTGTAACTGCTTAGCTCAGTGCCTGAGCTACATTGTAAGGTGCACCCTGCCAATGAAATGAAAGATGTTGATTCATTTTTCGCACAGACTCAGGCCTGGAGGAGACAACCACAAGGGTCACCCCGACGCCAACTATGACCTCCGTTTCACACGTACGTAAGGTCCTTTACTTATTTTGCAAAAGAAATCATTTTGTCTGTCGGTTATCTGCAACTTGTTATGTTCAACAACAACAGCTTTCTAAATAATAGATTATCAACAAAACAAAACTACTTGATTGAATCTATCTGTAGGAAACGCCTGGAGCGAGTGAGAGCAGTCCTCGGCACGATGGAACCATAAACACCATCACTGACCTGCAGTACGACAAGGACGATCCTGGGAGCTTACTGGATCAGCTCATTCCGCACAAGGGACCAGGCGCAGGCGGGTCTTCCTCTGTGGACGGAACGGTGAGACACTTCAAATAGAAGATTTGTGTTCACCTAGAGGCTTCCCTGGCGATGTTAGTAACTTATTCTAAGGTCACAGTTCCCAACCCGGGGCCCGGTCGGGCGGTTAACAGAAACGAAAAGTATGGTATAAAAGACATAAAAAAAGGTGCACAATTAATCATGAGCGCTATTTGTGTATATCCGTGATATGAATTGTTTGATTTCGTTCATGCAAACAGCCTGGTCGAGCCCCGGTTTGGAAATTGGACCTTAGCATTACTTGGCTGTCTTCGTTTGCTTGTTTGCAGCTTAGACTTTAAGAATGTGCAAGATGTGTTCTAAGACGAACTGTAGATCATCCTCGTCGTCCAGAGGGCTTTATTATTACACTTTAAAATGACGCTGTTTCCGTTTGTCGCAGGTGGACTCGGCAACCTGCACGGAGGCCATGGCAGCCCTCGCCAGGTTGTCTCGCGAAGCTGCAGCCGAGGATGCCACTGAGACAATGGCGATGATAACCAGTGACGTCATCAGCCTGTGTGGGACACTGCCGTTGGATGCCCAGGTAATGATGTTGTCATTGACGTCACTCTTCTTCTTCTTTTCGACTCATCACAATCTACATTTCAGGCAGAAGTAGATCGCTTCATAAAAGGATAAAAGTCATCATTATCATGACGAGCTAATTCTTTACTTTTCCCTCCATCTCTGCAGATTTGGTGCACAACTGTCCCCTTCAGAAGACTAAAGAAGTTCTCAAATGACAAATGGTTACATCTAGCTTGTAGTGACGATTGACCAGTTATATTGCTTGTTCCAGGCGGAGGGAGGTTACGTGGTGGGAGCCATGACGGACTCCATCAAAGGACTTGCACGTGGAGGGGCCCGTATGGAAGAACTCTCTCCCAAGGCAGCAGGTACTCTTGACTCGGTTGATAGTATCCATTGCTTTTAAAGGAGACATTTGTTTGTTTGTTTGTTTGTTTGCTTTTTGTTTGAATATTTCAACCTTTGTTTATTCATCAGCATGCCAGTTTGCCACTTTTATTGAGGCCATGAGTGAGGATGTAAGGACGTAAGGCTCAGACAGAATATTACAAAGATACAGTTTACATGATGGACATGTTGTTGTCTCCCTGCAGCTGTGGTGGACACCGTGGCAGCCCTGATAGCGGCGGGAGGCTCGGAAGCAGTTCCGGAAGACGAGGAGGACGCCGCAGCGCTGGACAGGCTGCCTCCGCGGAAACGGGAGGAGTTTCGTCAGCAGATGAAGGAAAAACACCGGGAGAAACAGGAGCGACAGTGGGCCTATGTAAGACTTTTCTTTGATACACCATGCTCAGATAGAGAACCCCAAAACCTTAGATGTTGATCATTGCTCTTCGACGACAAGATTCTTGGCATGAAAATTAACCTTTACCTGACTTATATTATCCTGTGTGTTTCACGCAGCAAAGAGAAGCGACCCAGGCATTAAAGAAGAACCTAGACAGCATCGCCGACGCTCTGCTGGACAGCAAGGGCAGCGCCGGACGGGTCGAGCTCGGCTCTAAGGCTGTCCAGATGGTGCTGGAGAAGACGTCCGGAGGAGGGCTGGGAGGGACAGCTGTCTCTGCGCATGCGGGAGGAGTGACGTTCCCGGGTCCGCACGCCCTGCACGAGGGAGGGGTTGCTGAAGATGCAGACATGAAGGCAAGAATTTTCAACTCCGTCTTAGTCTAGGATTTCGATGAGTTTACTAGAAGGGCAAAGTGTAGAGTGTGGTGAATGGAGAAAAAGCAGATACAGCTATTACACTTTCAGTAAGCAGAGGGTTGAAATACATGTACAATGTACAATGTACAATGCAGATGGTTGTTGTTCTCTTTGAGTCTGCTAATCTGCTAATCGTTCAATAATTAAAGATTAAAAGATTGTTTTACCGTATTATAGCCTTTCCTCAACTGATCGTAATTATCTGGTGTCATTCTGTTTGTTTCCTAAGTTGATATACAAATCCTTCTCTCACATGAAACAGAATCCGGTAATTTGTAACGATCCCTTGTTTTATTACAGGTAGTTGGATATGCCCGGAACCCGTTCGTGTGGGACGATTCCGCAAAAGACGTCAAGTCGTCGGTGGTGGACATCGAGCTGAGACAACCGGGGAGAGGAACCCTCAAAGTCAAGGTGGAGTTCTTTCTATGTGATTGAAACAATCAGGTTTGTTGGACAAGAAATAGAAAATCACCGACGCAACTACTCAGCAACCAGTAAATTCTCAAAATCATGACAAAATTACAAAGACTTGTACATCCAAATTAAGTCACTGGAGTTCCCAAAATATTACCATTTATACATATGAAAGGACATATCTGAAACATACAAGATATCTTTGGAATCATTGCATGACCCCATGAATTGTCCTTTTGACAAATTAACCAACCAACAAACCAGCCAACAAACAAACAAACTAACTAACTAACTAACTGTCGTGACTAACTAGCGAAAGACAAATAATGACACGCTGATGGAGGTACTAGTCTTTTTCATTTCAGGACCTGCCGGAAGACATCACCGTGGTGTTGAAGAACGACCCGGACCTGTTCGCCACCCCCCGCCTGGTGAGGTACTCGCCGTTCCCTAACGACACCATGGTGTTCCGCACCTTCCGCGCCAGGAGGAACCAGACCTACGGAGTGGCCGTCAGCCTGGTGGCCCCCTACCCGGCCGCCGTGATGTACGGCAAGCTGGGAGACTTCCCGAACGAGACGGACTGTGACTTCAAGTAAGGTCTTTGAACAACTGATGAGCGGGGGAAAAAATCCTCATTGAGCTCATAGAAAGATTATTGAGATATCACCTAATGACCTCAGAGATGATTAGCAAATCATTCAGATCATTGAAACAGTATTGAGGGATCATTGAAGGACCTTTGGCATCATTGAGCGTTCACGAAGCGACCGTTGCGAGACACTTGCGATTTTTCATCACACTATGGCCTCACATCATCCTGTAAGATTGTCAGTAAGGTTTGTCTAGAGTTAACAACATTTGTGACGACATAATGTCTTGCTACGCTGTTGAAATTTCTTTAGAAACAGAAGTGACGGTGTATAAACAAGAGCTTGAAAGGTATTTCACGCCTGTGTCTATCATATCAGCATTAAAAGCCAGATCTGTCCTTTTACACACAGGAAGGAGTTCAGCTGGGATGACTTCGTCGCTAAGCCTGTGCCGCCTTACGACGATGTCCACACCACCTACACCATACTGCAGCCGGACCCTGCAGTGGACAACGGTACGGAGGAGTACACCATAGGGCTGCAGGTGGACGGTGAGTGACGTCATGGGTTCTGTGAACGTTGCAATGATTTACGAGCTAGCCGCGTCACCGGAACTCGTTAAGAATGCATTTCATAGCAGATGTAACTATTTGTAAAATACGGGACTGTGATACGAGCACAGGATGTAGACGCGTGTGTTAGTGCAGGAAATGCTGATGAGGTTTTTTTTTAAAATTGCCCCCTTATGGCAGTAAGAAATATACAACAATTATTGGTATTTTCATTTTACCTTCAGGCGCAGATTTTAAAAAGAAAGGAATATGGACTCAATTTGCCAGAATTGAACGGGCCACCCATGGCCAGCTGTCACACAATTTATAAATTAATGAATAATAATAACATTTATTGTAATTCAAAATAAATAAATCAATCTTTGGTGATGTATGGTTATTATTGCAGGTGGATTTATTTATGTCTTGCTGGACATTTCAATTCCTTAACCGTTGTGTTCCATTTTTCTTGCCGTACAGACTGCCCAGCATCGGGATGCCCCTACACGGTGAACATTGTGCGGCTGAACTGCGTGTTCTGGGATCCCGGGATAGACGTGGAGCTGGGCTCTTGGAAAGGAGACGGTTGTCGGGTAAGACAAGCAACTGGCATCAAACAAACCTGTATCTGACCTAGAAATCGTAATTTAAATCTCTATCCAATAACAAAAAGTTATTGCTGTTCTTTCAATGGTGCTGGCATACAGGTTTATATATCCTAGACTTAGAAAAAGTAGTCTCTAACCGATTTGGGCCTCCTTAACATTCTTGTTAATTTGTTGTTTTTTCACTGATGGTGACGGTATGTGCAATGCATACGTGTTCCGCTTTTCTACGCAAGTCCTAAGGGCTGTTACATTTGTATGTAAATTAGGACAGCGACAACAGTAACTGTTGTATTTGTCAAATTTGTAGCTTCCTGCGGTACCGGAATGTAACAATATAACAGGCGCATTTGGATGTTGCCATATTTGATGATTACGTAATGTTTTTTGTTCCAGGAACATTTGCGTACGTAACCCACAAAAGAAAACTGTAATATCGAAGCATCTACCAAAATCGAGCCTGCTATGGAGGCTACCGCTGATCCGCAGAAGAAGTCACTAACCATTGGACCAATCATGTCTCATCCTGCAACTAAAGAAACACACTCATTGGTTTTCCAGGTGAGCCCGGCATCAACCCTGCCCCAAACAGTCTGCCTGTGTGATCACCTGACCAGCTTCGGAACCTCCTCGGAGACCGAACCCAACAGGATCAACTTCAAGACTGTCTTCAAGAGGTTCGTGGATCTGGTCAACAACTACGCCGTGTGGACCACCATGGTGGTGTTGATGGGGATGTACTTCGTCCTGCTCTATCCCGCTCGCAGGAACGACAAGATAGATGCGCAGAAGGTATGTCGTGATTGGTGAAGATTGTGTTATGCTTTCTGAACGCTCATCGCTTATCATTATCCATGCATTAGTAGTGAGATTCCAGAGCAGGAATCAGTCTTCCATTACTTGAGTCCACTGTGTCTTATCCTTGGTAAGCGTCCCTTGCTTCTTGGAGAACCTGGTCCTTTGTCATTGATGTGTGTCCTCCGTACACTGGTTGTAGGTAAATTGCCTGGTGCTGCTCTTTGTAAACCTTGTACCTGATTGCACCGAAATACAACAGGTTGTATGGCTGTGTGTTCTTGCATCTTGAGTATAGTACTAGCCTACATACTCTGAGCATGTTTCGTCTCCCTCCATCATCTTGAAGGTAGTATTTTTCATCCTTGGTCTAAACTTTAGTCTTCTTTTTGTATCAGTGGAGTGTCAAGAACGTGCACGGCAACCGGGAAAGCCACCCCTACCGGTACCTGATAAGGGTGGACACCGGGCACGACTGGGGAGCCGGGACTAGGTCAAAGGTCGCCTTCGTGCTGAACGGAGCCTTGGGCAGCACGGGTCCGAGGGAGTTTCAGCAGGATGACATGGTTAGTCATACAAACAAACATTATCTCACTGTGTCTCTATGTGTCTCACTCTCTAACTCTCTACCCTTTTCTGTCCCCTTTTCTCCCTCTCTGGCTCTATATCCCTCTCTCTTTCTTTGTCCTTTTTCTATAGTTCTATTTCTCTTAATGTTTCTGTCTCTTTCTTACAAAATATATATAGAACTCCAGGAAACTTTACATAATTTTCACAGAGTCTTTCTGGAACGAATTGATATGTCTTAAATGTTTCATGAAAAAACCTCGTAAAGCCAATGTTCCAATTTTCATTATCTCTAGTATCCTTGACTCGATGAATGCTGTCTAATTGATTACCCCATTTTATTTCCCAGACCTTCCAGACCGGAGGCGTGAACACCTTCCTGCTGACCACCCCGGAGCAGCTGGGCTGCCTGACCAGCCTGACCGTGTGGCACGACAACTCCGGGGCGGGTCGCCATGCCTCCTGGTTCCTGGAGAGGGTGGAGGTCACAGATCTGCAGATAAACAAGAAGTACCGATTATCTAATATCATATTTTTGCATTGATTGTTGTTAAATCTACTGTATAATAGTCGTTACTCTAGCACTAATCGTGGTATGAAAGTCGCTGCTATATACTTTTACCATCATCATCCTTATCACCATCTACTATCTTCTTCAGCTGTATTATCATAAGCATAGTGCAACTGTTATAATTGGTCCCTCTTCATGTTGTTCCTTTCTGTCATTATCATGCATCTTGGCAGTATATTGAAAATCTCTGTTCAAGCTTCTCCTGCTTTCTGAAAAGGTATCCTTTATAAGTAAGGAAAGGTTTGGAAACAGCCATAGACTACAATCATTTTCAACTCTAGATCTGTACAGGCCCAAACTTGTATGTAATGATTTTGGCTGCTGTTACCACCACTTGGGCTGGTGCTAAGAGAGCTTTTGTGTCAAACCCAGCTTGTCTGTAATGACATTGGCTGTTGTAACCACCACTTGGGTTGCTGCTGAGAGACTTTTTGCATTGTTTTGTGCAGAACACAGCCTGCCTGCAATGATTTATGCTGCTGCATCCACCACTTGGACCGCTGCTAACAGACTTTCTGAGTTCATTTGTAGGACCCAGTTCGTGTGTAACGACTGGATGGGGGTGGAGCACGGAGACGGCCGTCTCGTGCGGACCATGCCCCCCACAGCGGAGACGGACGTCTCCCTGGGGCAGCGCTTCAGTCTGAAGCTGCGCGAGAAGTTCAAGGACGGGCACGTCTGGATGTCCGTGGTGACGTCACGCCCAAGGAGCTACTTCACCCGCGTGCAGGTGCGTGCGGTGTCGCGTCAAATTCCTGCTCCGCCAGATCTTTGCTCCGTGGGGTAGCATCCTATTACCTAAAAGATGATCTTTAGCGTCAAACACGTTACTACATGTTTTTCAAGGCAAATCAAAAACTTATCAATTCTACCAATATTTCTGACTTCTAAGATACTCCTTGAAATGTGCCACAGAAAGATAGATTGAAAGAAAGAAATATTCATAGAAATACAGATAGAAAGGTAGATAGAAAGATAGATAGAAAGATAGATAGATAGATAGTTAGATATCATAGATAGAAAGATAGATAGATAGAAAGATAGATATAGGAAATTTCATCTTATGATCTCACAACCAATCTCACTTAGATGACACTAGGCAAGAGGTTTTCTGTGAATAGATGTAGCCTATATAGCCATGTACATTAATTACTGTATTTCCCCCTATTGTAGCGCCTGTCGTGCTGCATTTGCCTTCTGTTCTGTAAGATGATCACCAGCGCCATGTGGTTCAGGGGGTCCGAGCAGGGGACATCCACCGTCGTGCTCACCATTGGGTCCATCGAGGTACGTGTTCATTTGTTTTCTCTCACTATGGTTGGGATAAACTTACTTACACGTACACCAAGCACAATGGACATCAAACATAAAGACTGTAAACCGAATCTTGAATCTAATACGAATGGTCTGAACACGTGATCCAACGGACGCATGACGTAAGCGACGAGTCTTTGATGGATGGAAGTTGATATCCCCATCCGTCACAAATGAGTGAAACCCTGAGAATCCGGCAAATCTGATCATGATTTCCTTGTGTTTGAAATATATCTCTGCTTAACACTATTCACCAACATGAAAGAAATTTCATCCCAACCTTGTACATCGCTTCTCAACCTTTTGTACCTTACCTATATGTGTATAGTAGCAAAGAAGTTGTTAACTTTGTTAAAAGTACCCCAATCTTTTGTTTTGTTTCTCTACAGTTGACTGCGGACACGCTGTTGGTGAGCCTCTGGACCACTCTGCAGGTTTTCCCCGTCAACTTCATCATCGTGCAGATCTTCCGCCGATGGCGCCCAAAGGTAGGGCCTCAATAAGAAAATGCATTAGACGGATAGATATTAGCTGGATAAATAAATGGATACACAGTTAGATATACATAGATAGATAGATACGTAGATAGATAGACGGAGAGATAGATGGATAGACAGACATTTGATAGGTTAATAGATAGATGGATGGATGGATGGATGGATGAAGGGATGGATGAAGGGATGGATGGATGGATGAATAGATATTATATAGATACATAGATAGACGTCTCTGCTCCACCCCAGGGCGTGCCGAAGTCGTCTGGCCGGAAGCTGCCGCACTGGTTCCTGTACGTGGGCTGGGCGCTGCTGGCCCTGACCACCCTGGCCTCGGGGTTCTTCCTGCTGCTGTACAGTGTGGAGTGGGGCAAAGACAAGTCCGCCCAGTGGCTCACAGCGTTCGGACTGGCCTTCCTACAGTCCATGGTGGTGGTCCAACCAGCTCAGGTAAAAATGATCATTTGATCTTTTTTCATAACAAACAGGAAGCACAGGGGGGAATTTATGCTTGACATAATAAAGTTTATTTCGTTTTGCATGATTTCATTCAATTTCATTTCATTCTTGGCCATTAGTGTGCTTTAGGTATACCATATATTTTACCTTGTTTTACCAATGGAGGCAGCCAATGGACTTATAAAATTATTTGTTCGTTTGTCTATTTCTTTGTTTTTGATTTTGCTGAAGGCTATTATCTTGGCCTTCGGGACCTCAATCCTCTTTGGTTGTCGCAAAAAGAAGAGCGACACCGACGAGAATTCGAAGGATGAGGATGTCGAGGCGGGAAAACGTCAGCCTGTCGATGGCAAGTATTACACATTGCACCATGTTCTTATTCCCAGTAGTGGCTTCTCTTACACACTCTAGATCTGGGCGAACCCAAGCTTTTATAGATAGGGATGGTAGGTTCTTTTTTGAACGCACTCGAGTGGGGGTCTCCTCAAATGACTGACTCTTCCAGGTTTCACCAACCAGCTTGGCGGCTATGGCATGACGTGCAAACAACCTACATCTCGGTTTAGGTCAAAGGTAGACTCTCTAACTTACCTGCTAGATGTATGGATCTTCTGAAACATGGCCGTTACTCTTCCAGGTTCAGTCACCAGTATGGGGGCTGTGACATCACATGCAAACAAACCATCGCTCGGTGTTGTGGCTTTGTTTAACACTTTGTTCACATCCATCCGCAGAGACACTCCCCACCCAGCCCCAGACCGCCTGGTCAGAACTGGAAGAGACGGAGCAGCTAAAACAGCAGCGCGCCGAGAAGAAGAACTGGCTACAGCTGACCAGCAACGGCAAGCGGTGCCTGGTGGGTATCATCATCATCGCTTCTTCCCTGCTGTTGGTCCATGAGGCGTGGAGTCCTTCCGCTCCTGCCATCAACGAA
Source organism: Branchiostoma lanceolatum (assembly GCA_035149815.1). Lineage (NCBI taxonomy): Eukaryota > Metazoa > Chordata > Leptocardii > Amphioxiformes > Branchiostomatidae > Branchiostoma > Branchiostoma lanceolatum. Next base: position 2,385,584 of record CM068873.1, read on the forward strand.
GGGCTCAAAGCTGGCTTCTTGAACGGCACCGACTCGGTTAGTTTGCTTGCACTTCCTTCTGTACATTGGTCCTAATGTGGCTTCTTTTTATTCTTTTTGAAAAGGTTCAGGCAGATTTAATTCCGGAAATGTTTTTGTTGCAGTGACTTGAATGCCAACCAATCACGTTTGTTCCAGGTTAAGGCACATCAGGACGTGCTGCCCTGGCTTGAAGGTGACTTCGCGCGTCAGCTGTACCCGACACAACAGTACAACGGCGAATCGCTGGGCTGGAAGGACAGTGTGTTCATCAGGAACATGCGCGCCTACCGTGTGGGGCCGGTCCGCCTGGGACAGTTCAGGGCTCACACAGGTACAATCTATCAATCAATAAATAGATAGATAGATAGATAGATAGATAGATAGATAGATAGATAGATAGATAGATAGATAGATAAATAGATACATCCATCCATCAAGTAAATATTTCCTTTCATTGAATGGGCACAATAATCTACAGACTAGAAACCCAAAAGAGTGTGACTGTGTACGTTGAGTTGTTAGAATCTATTGTTGGTATTCTGTCTTTTCTCTCAGGCACCTGCGACGTACAACTGCCAGCTCTCCACTCCAACAAAACGTGCGTGAAGCCATACTTCACCGAGGTAGCAGGGGAGACCCTCGCGTCCTTCCCATGGTCGAAGCCCGAAACGTTCAGTCGCGTTGTTCACGGGAAAAGAGGCTCGTACGGCGGACCGGGCTACAGCGTCTCCCTCGGCGAGATGAAAGCGGAGATGATGGAAGCACTGAAGGCCATGAAGGCAAGCCAGTGGATCGACCCGTACACGGCCGCCCTCGTGCTGGACCTGACGCTTTACCACGTCAGTACCAACCTGTTCACCACCGTGTCCGTGCTCTTCGAGTTCCCTCCCGCAGCGGGAGCCATCGCGACCCTCCAAGTCGCCACATTCCCGCTGACCGCGCTAGGCATGGCCCCCACTATCATTTTTGTGGCCAAGGCGGTGTTCTTCACCTGCCTTCTGTACGTCATCATCCGTCTTGTGAAGAAGGCGCGCAAGGAGAGGATGTCCTTCATCCTCCAGCTCTGGACCATCATGGAAGTCGCGTCGGTCGTGACGTCACTCTACGTCATCTGGGCGCTCGCTATGAAGGACACCTTCGCGGGGAGGGCAAAGGCACTCATCAAGCAAGAAATGAAGAAAGGTACATTGTTTGCTGTCTACACTGTATACCAACATATTTGATGCATCGCCGCTTTAGTTAGTATGAAATCAGTGAAATGTTGTCCAAAGAGGCAAATGTTTAGAAATATCTCAATCTTAATATGGATGTATCTAATATTTTACATACAGACCGACGCAGCTTCGTGGAGCTGTCCGATGTCGCCTTCTGGAGCGACCAGCTGACCGCCGCCGTCGCCATGGTGATCTGGTTCAACCTGGTGAAGATCTGCAGCCTGATGGGGGTCAGCGCCCGGGTCCGCACGTACCTCGGTGAGTTCTGATTGGGTGGCTGTAGTAACGTGACTGTGACGTAAGATAGTGGCCGCCATGTTGGCCCGCACGTACCTCGGTGAGTTCTGATTGGGTGGCCGTAGTCACGTGACTATGACGTAGGTCAGCGCCCGGGTCCGCACGTACCTCGGTGAGTTCTGATTGGGTGGCTGTAGTCACGTGACTATGACGTAGGTTAGCGCCCGGGTCCGCACGTACCTCGGTGAGTTCTGATAGGGTGGCTGTAGTCACGTGACTAAGACGTAGGTCAGCGGCCGCCATTTAGCCCGCACGTACCTCGCTGAGTACTGATTGGGTGGCTGTAGTCACGTGACTGTGACTTACGTTATCGGCCACCATTTTGGCCCGCACGTATCTCGGTGAGTTCTGATATGGTGGCTGTATTCACGTGACTGTGACGTACGTTAGCGGCCGCCATATTTAGACCGGTACGGATTATGTTAACTGTGTTAACGTGTTCGTGCGTCAAGATGCCTGTTCTCTCCCTCTTTCTTTTAAAGGAGCACCAGATTGCTTAAACCTCCCTACTTGTCGCCATCTTGGATCTATCCCACTCTCCAACATGGCGGCGGACATCTGCCGAGATTTTCTCTATTGAAAATCCATTGTTAACATTTTCTCAGTCCTGTTCGCTCCAAGAAATCCTGTATCTTATTTGTATTTATCTGTTTTCCAGGTGTCCTCATCCACGTCCGCATGCAGATGCTGGGCAGTCTGGTCATCTTCATCCTGATCGTCACTGGCTACGGCATGCTCGGTGAGTTGCAGATCTACTCGTTACTCAGTCCTTGCAACTTAAGTTGTACCGCCCTGTAGTTCATTTTGTAGCTTTCCGTTGATCTAGTGAGTTGGTGGAAATTCCGCAGCCCTTACAAATAAAGTTTTGCTCTTTTTTTTCTCACAGCATTCCTTAAAAGGTTGTACGTCGTATGCTCATCTTACGTTCTGAACGAGTTCCAGCCTGATGAAGCTATGTAAACAACTAATTACCAAACAACTGTGACATAATAATAATGATTTCATTCAGCGTACAGACATACAAATGTACAGAATAGCAGGAAATTTGGCCCTGACTGAATTGCTCTGTCATTCACAATTATCGCCGAAACATTACATTACTGGACATTCAAAACCTTTCTTCATTGTCATTAAAAGCGTCTAAAAATACGTATACTTTGATTAGAATACTAATTATTATGTCAAAGGGTCTGGAAACAGTGTTCTAATATCATTGATCGAGAATAAAGACATATCTGTTGTAAAGTAACTTCTTGCCCCACAGTCCCTGGAATCTATCTGTCCATATTATAATCCTCCTTCTGGATAAGATCATTCGGAACTCTGGGACAATGACAGTGCTGAGACAGAATTCTACTTCTGGACGAGAACATGGCATCGCCCAGTTTGAGCCCGGAGGCAACGGACAAGCCCGTCTTCGGTCTGATGCAAACTAAGTGTACACTCTCTCACTCTATGTCACTTTCTATCATTTTTGTCTCCACAGGCTACCTGCTGTTCTGCCCGTACGTGGACGCATTCCGGTCCTTGAAGTCCGCCATAGCCGGCCTGACGTTCCTGCCGTGGGGAGAGGTCGGCTATGACGTGCTCGCCACGCCCAGCGAGGTGGTGGGACCGCTGTTCCTCTTCGCGTCCGGCTTCACCATCCTGTACCTGCTGCTCAGCTTCACGGCAGGCGTGTTCGTCAGCGCCACGTCCGCCATGATGGGCGAGAAGGGCAGGGGGAGGGTCGCAGCGGCACAGCAGCGGGGGAAGAGGCTTGCCAAGGCCGCCAGACAGGCTAGGGCTGCCGCGCCTCCAGTGCGCAACACCTTACACTACTGCAACTGCGATGAGAGTAACGAGTGTTTTGGTCAGACCCACACAGCTGAGACACGGGTCTAGATCAGTCAGGATTCGAGACCACTTGTGGTTGACCTACATTGTACGGCTGTACAGTAGGTTGACCACATCTATTGCCTGCGTTTTACTGATGTACAATAGTATTGACAACACTGTAGTTGAGGCTAGACGATGGAGCATTTTGGATAGGCTCACTAGTTTGATAAGGCTGGATTTAAGATCACTCGTGACTAAGTCATGTATTTCCTAGATTGTACGGCTGTACAAAACTAGCATTGACCTTTCAACAACAGGTCTCGATGAGACTGGACTGTGATCACTTGTAAATACATGTAAGTCATTTATTGCCTGCGTTGTACGGCTGTATGACGCTATTGATACGTTTGATTTTATACTTCTAAGATACAGTTACAAAGCATGATACTGTAGTTATACTTTGTTGGATTGTACTTTAGACTAGAGCGTTCGAACAGGCTCACGCAGATGACTCGTGGAGTTTGATCAGGCCGGATTTGAGATCATTCCCTAGATTGTACGGCGCCGGCTGCGCAACACTAGTGTACTTTGTTAATTATATACTATGATGATATTGACACCTTTGATTTACATAAAGTTAACAAATAAGCATGATACTGTACATATGCTTTGTTTACATGCATGGACACCTTTCGAGTTAGGTCCAGCGTTCATTGGTCTCTAATTTCAAATTGATGACAGGTTTTAAATGAATTAATAGAAAATCAACGACAAAATTGGATATCAATAGAGGCAATTGTAACTTGCATTTTTAAAAAAGAAGAAATTATTACCACGAAGTCTCATATCAATTTAGGTTATACTTCAAAATGGCATGGTTAGAAGAAAAAGACGACCTGTTTAAATTTTTCTAGATTTTTGACTGCCTAAAATGGCTGTTCTGGTTGTACTTGATAAGGGAAGCTAAATGAAAATTAATATTTCCAATGACATTATATCAGTTTCTGGGTCAAGTAGAAAAACTGATTGCAAATATTGCGTGTGTCTACTAAAATTGCATGACATCTTGTAGAGTAGCAGCATTAAAAAATCAGCAAGAAAGTACAAATTGGTAAAATCATCAGCTAAAGGACCAAAAAGACCAAAGGAACAATTTACATTCAAATTCAGATTAAACTTTAAAATGGTCTGTACAGACGAAAACCCATGCCTAGCGCCTGCTGTATCTATTTATTTTCAGGATACAAACTTGTCTACATTAGCGACGTTATCGGATCAAAAGTGGATAATCGCATTCAGCAAGAAAGTCTCAGATTTTGGGGGAATGAGAAAACAATTTATTCAGGAAACTTCAAATGTAACTAAAATGAAGAACTTCACAGCGCGACAAATTAAAAATTACGATATTGATGTATTTCTTCCTTGTAAATTTTACAGCGAAATATCTGTTCGACGTTTTCATTGGAATAAAGTTTTATCGACTCGCTGATTCAGCACGTGTCTCTCTTGTATGTAAGAGAGCATATAGATATGCAGCAGCCTTCATTCCCTCTCCATGCAATGTTGTTTGGAAGGTAGAATAGTCTCTAGCCTGACGAATCGCGCTCCTGGGCCAGCCGGTCCTCTAACCGCCATCCCCTATAGGTGGGGGTCAATAACCTCCGGTCGAGAGCTTGATTGTGTAAATACAGGCTAGAATATCCGAAGTAAGGAGGCAGTATGGATCAGGAAGTCATCACCAGTGATGAAACCGAGACGAGGGGGGATACAAGCTCAGACATATTTTGGATTACGTTCTCGCCGCAAAAGCGCCACCTACATCGGCCACTTATAACGGTGCGAAGCAGTACTCCAGTCAGAAGCTCTGAAGAAGGTGTCTGACAGACACCGAAACGTCAGCAGGTGAGATTACCTGGTTGTGTTCAAAGAAACTCCAAATATCCCAGGCTGAGAGAGTCTCAGAGCACGTGTGTTGTTATGCAGCAGAATGTGGCATTAGTTAAAAAGTCACCCGTGACAATGTCTTAAGTGTGGGTCACGACATTAGCAATGGCTGCCTGTGTCCCACGTGTATTATACCGTTGCAATTCTAATAAAATCAAATCAAAATAATGAAGGCATTCCGCGACAAATGCTCCTCTGAGCCCCCCAAACTTTCTCAGCAAGGACATAACTTGCCACTTTCAAATCATCCTTTAATCTTTCACATCACAGGAGGAACTTTCATGCTGAAAGCTTTTTCCTAGAACTTGAAACAAGCTTCCCCGTGATTGCTCCCCAGATGAGCACAACCTAAAACTTCTGAAGACTAAAGGTGTACAAACATTCGTCATCATCATCCACTCAGTGTATCCCAATATATCTAATTGGCTCTCAATGTTTTTTAAGTTGAAGTAGATTGAAACATACTTTATTTCCATGACGACAGTACCGCATTGTTTAACGAAGTGAACACGACCTTCGTCACCTTTGCCACATTCACCGTCAAACAGAAAGCCACCATGGCATTCTCTTAAATTCACAGAACCCACAAATTGTAGTGAAAGTGGGACTTTTTGTCTTCCTCTGCTTGCAACAATGAAGCCAAATCCAACCTATTTAACTGCATCCGACGCTAGGTTTTGACTAGCCTCTTTTATGATAACGTCCATCACTGTCCATTGTCTCATGTATGTTCCCTATGTTTCTACCATGTTCTTGCCATTTGCCTTCGGGGATGAACTTCCAAATTAACTATCATCAAACAAAAATCATCTTGACATCTTGAAAAGGTGATAGTCACCTGTGGTGTCAAACCTTCCACAAATTTGGTTAATCAAACTAATAAAAAATGATTAAAAAATAAAATAAAGTAATCTGAGAGTCCGGCTGAGTGCAAAACGTGCTTTATTTACATGAAGAACAAACACTTTACAGTCAAGGCGCCGATAGTAGAAACACATCAGATATGTCAGATCTCTCCGTATCAGCGGGCTTCATCAGACAAATGCGGTGACACGATATTGTGTCTTCAAGCCTCGATAACATCGCTTCCTGTATAGTATGATACCTTATCGTAACAAAGCCCGGGAAAAACAAGACTTGAAAATATAGTTTCAAACTGTAAATCGCATTGAGTATGTATTGTTGCTGAGATGATGCAGTTTTTACAGTAGTTTGATGGTTTGCCAACAAAACAAGTTCAAAGTTATGAATATATTAAAGGAATACGTTCTCCTCAGTCCAAATGGCTCTTTCAAACTGAACGTTTTCCACAACGTAAAAATAGCACAACTGCAACACAGTAATAGTACACCTACAGTGGTACACCAACATAACACTAGGTACGGTTCTCTACAGTTCTTTCTTCAATACAATTCACTGGTTGTGTAGAATAATACAATGTAGTGCAAATATACATAACATAGTATCTGTAAAAAATAGCAGCATTCAATTCGTGGATTGGCTAGATAAGTCTTTGGGATAAACTTTACAAAAATCATGTATGGTTCTTTGAGCAGCTTGTTCACTGAAACAGACATCATTGAGTTCATCTAAGTATGAAAGTTGTTGAGAACACACTAACGCCAGTATACTACATATTACAGAATAGGTGATTCATGAACGGCTAAAATGGGCCTTTTAGTTCAAAGAACCTTACATGGCATTCTGCATAACACTTTTCTACAGTAATCTCTCATGCACAGTGATTCGTGGTAAATATAAATGTCCCCTCTTTAATTTGTTGAATCCATCGTGTGAGAAACAACAAACATCTTTTGAATCTTATGTCAGTGGACACGTTAATGTTGGGACGTGATCATCGTTAGTACAAACATGTTTCATTTTCACTGTGCCACTGAATGTGTTGTAGAACACTTGTAATACTCAAAAAGGTCTGAAATGTACGAATATATCAAAGATTTCAGTTCTGTCAGCTCCAGTTGACATAAATGGTAGACTGTAGCGACACCCGGGGTTGTTTCCATATCTGGTTCATGTAGACGCCCAACAGATTTTACGACAATGAGTTTATTGCCAATTTACGGCACATTCGATTTACCGCCGATTTTCGGCACGTTCAAGATGATGTCCTTTGACATTTTAGACTCGTATCGCAATAAACAATATAAAAAACGTTTTTACAACAAACACAAGCTGTCGGAAATCTGTTCGGAGGTAGCGGAACCATTTTCGTAATTTTAGTTTCTGCCAACAGTAGAAAAACTGTTAATACTGGACTCCGGCTCTAGGCGTATCCCACAAGCCTCGGCGTGGTGGGGAACGTTCTGCGCATGCCCATGCACTTCTCCTGGTCGATGAAGAGAGAGTTGGCCTTGACCGAAAGGTCGTGCTCAAGGGCGTCCTTGGTGTGCACCAGGGCCTGGAGAGGGGGCAAGGTCAATGTTAATGTCGGTATCATTATTTTTATAGCATCAGTATACCTTTAGCAGTTTCTAGACAGGGACTGCAAAGAAAGACATACGAAATATAAAGGAAAAATTATGTATAGCTGATTAAAAGACTTTCAAATACCAAAGCCTTGCACACCTGTAAGGGTGGACGCTTTGGATAATGGAGTTTTTACGTCGAATCAAAATTCAGTCCACGTCATTGCACACGTCATGCCTTACGCTAATGAACTTCTAACCAACCTATTGTTAGATATTAGCAATAGTTCAAAAATTGCCATGCATTGTAACTGTTACAATTGTCGCGAAATAAAGTTTTCTTGTATCAACCAGGAGACAGGAAACTGATCAGGAGAATGCCCGCTTTACTGACATAGGACTGTCAGTAGCAAGGTCGATCACCTTAACAAAAAACCTTCACATTCATGATCACATTTTGGTGATACGTATCAACATTCTGTTCTAGTTGTATCCGCTTCTAAAGCTGATATGAGTGCGGTTGACACGCTTCTGCGACTGATATCTTATTCCTGCGGGACTCCTCAACGTCAGATCTGTCTGCATTTCTGATGATGAACTTGCGTCATAAATGTTTCTCTTCTCAAATTGTTAACAAGATAAGAAAGACATTCTCTGCTTCGAATGTGTAAGAAGTTGCTGAGTAAGCTAAATATGCTGAGCTGCAACTACAGCTGAAAGTCTGTAGTAGATGAAATGGTTGATACTTGTTTGGCAAAAGAGTCTAGTATATTCTACTTCAGGGCATCCGGAGATGATCAATCAATGATCAGAGATGATACCCGAGCAGAAACACATCTTCTGTTCCTAATCTTGATACATGATTTTTGGGAGTACTTGATTTAAATCGGGAGGCAAAGTATCCTGTAAAACAGGCACCTGGCACGATGGGCGGAATCGATGGATTGGTTGATTTCTGTCCTTCGACAAGAGGGTCGTGTTTTCGGGTGTGTGTGTTTGTCTGTCTGTCTTTTTGAACGGCATATCTCAAAAAGTTGTGCATAGATCGTCGTGATATTTGGTATGTTGGTAGCAGTTGACAAGGGGTAGAAACTATTAGATTTCTAAAGCCCTATTGGCTCTCTAGAGTACTGCCATAGAACCTGTTTTGACATCTCTTGTTCTGGACATGCTATGCTCGTGATTTTTTAGTGGTATATTGCTCTTTGGAGGGAGATTAAGTCGTGTACGTTAGGACCCCCTAGTTTGTACTTGACTTCAATCGGTGAAAAACAAATCTACCACTGACAGCTGACGCGATATGCGCCATCGATTGATTTTTTGCTTGTTTGGTGGGTTTATTGATTGGTAGACTGATGATTTAGAAGCCGACTCACCTGAAGAGTGTCCTCTGCCTGTCGCAGGCGGAAGTGCAGCGTCTCGATAGTCTCTGCGATCTGCCCGACTTCAGACACCAGCCTGGGAACAATCAACATGCGTTAATCTTTGCGTTATACGTGATGGACGTAACTAATGGAATTCAATGACTTAAGCTTGAATAACATTTAAGTGAATCAAAAGTGGGTCTTGTCTCTACCTTACAGAATCTACGTGGGGCCTGAAGACCTTTCTTTTTACGTCTATCTGTGCCTACCTGTGTACTGGTAGTTCTCTGCACAGCTTGTTAATGAGTAGTTCGTGTTTATCTATCTTTTATTTTTTTTATTTGCCTGTGTTTGGTGGGTCCCTGCACAGCTTGGTGTCTGTCTGTTGGTACGTTTGTTTGTTTGTCTGCTCACCTATGTTGTGGTGGGGCCTGCACAGTTCGGTGTTTGGTAGTTTGTGTTTAATTGTTTGTTTGTTTGTCTGCTCACCTGTGTTGTGGTGGGTCCCTGCACAGCTCGGTGTTGGGCCTGCGTGTCCGGGAGTCCAGGCGGGTCTGCGCCACCTTCATGGGCGCCTCCTTATCCGCGATGGCCCTCTTAATCTGCAGGATGGTCTGCTCAGTCTGGAAGATCTCCTGCAGAGTCTGGGGTGTGAGGAGAGACATCAAGAACGTTAGCAACGACAAGGAAGCGTGTACATGAGAAAATCTCTCTTTCTAGTGAATGGACATTTAAAGCACAATTGTTATGGTGGTCTCCAGCTATTCATTTTGCCTTGAGATGCTGAATGTTTGATCTGTGTTGCTGTTTATAACGAACTATGCAAGGACGCAACTCTGGCAAGTCGACAGTGTTTCACTTGTGGATTCTTCTAGATAGCTTTAAGAGGGATCCGAAAGCAAAGGCATGGTTATTCAATTCCACCGATATGTGCCCTTGGGAAAAACACTTTGCACGACTTTCCTGACTCCACCCAGGTATAAAAATTGGTATTTTGTCCTCTCTACGTGGCACTGTTGAAATAAGTTATAAAAACGAGGATGCAGTGCCACGTCGTCCTTTTCTGTCTGTCCAAAAGTGAAGTAAACAACAAAAAAATCCATTGGCAGGACACGCACCTTAGCCAGGTGCTACTGCAGTTTGTTCTTGGCAAAAATCTGTCCAATTTTGTGTTGGAGTTAACAGTGCGACTTCAGAATGATTTCTATCAACACTTTCAAGCCAGTAAGTAGACGCATACACAACATAGACTATAAAATGGCAGGTTACATACCTTTGCCAGGTGCTGCTGCAGCTTGTTCTTGGCGTCCATGGTCTCGGAGATGCGGTTGGAGAAGCCGACGTTGACGTTGTTAAAGTGCGCCCACATCTCGTTGGAGCACTGGTTCAGCAGAGCCTCGATGTCGGCCCGCAGCTTTGCGGAGGCCGCGCGCTCCGACTGGGACCGCAGGATGTTGTTGTCGCTGAACTTGGCCCAGGTCTCGGGCACCGTCACACTGCAGGGGGCAATCAATCAATCAATCAATCAATTAATCAATCAACTTATCTATTTATTTTACCAGCAGATCTCGCTCAAAGATTTAAAGAAGTTTTGTATTGTTTCGTGTGTGCGTCACGACACCAGCAACAGCTGCCTGTGTCCCACGTGTATTGTACCGTCGCAATTCTAATAAAGTCAAAGTCAAAGAAGGAAAGAAAGGGTAAAGAAAACTTGGAAGAAAGATTCAGGGACATAAAGGGTAGGGAGGGGAAAGGCAGGATAGAAACCGAGAGAGAAAGGCCTGCCAGGCAGCTACAAGGAGGAACAAGAACAGAGAGACCGATAGAATATGAAAGCTGTCGTGCCGATACCTCTCGGCAGGCGGCGCTACTGAGCGGTACTTACGTGGCGTCCACCTTCTCCACGCCCCTATGGTAGGCGATGCCCTCGGAGCTGTTCCTCAGCTGGTGGCAGTAGTCGTCGATGCGGTGGGCTACGTGCTTGTCGCTGACGTCACGCTCCAGCTCGTGCTGGGCCGCGCGGTTGTTTCTAATGGGAAGAGAAAAAGGGTAACGGTTAGTCACGAGCGACCCCTTGTAACCAGTGTCGGTCCTGCAAATACCTTAAGACATAACTCTCTTTATCTACGATTTGTTGTTTTTTTCCCGCTCTTGTTTCCTTTTTTCAGTGACTTAGGCCTCTTTTAAACTGGACAATACAGTTCTGTTAAAAGGTGTCGAATGAGAAATACATACGGGGTAGCAAAATAGTGAACAAGAGGAACAGGCAACATTTTTTCCCTGCAGTGGTAATGTCAGCCGCTGGGGGCCGCTTTAGTATCAAGACCCATCTAGAGATGGGCAACGATAAAGGTGAGGAGGTGACCTTTGCAAAATGTTGACACAAGCTACTTTATGGTATCTCTGTATTGCCCGTAACCAAGGTAACCAAGGACGCCCACTGCTGTAGCTTATTAACCTGACAATTAACAAGCCTGATTAGCGCAAATGACCGTAATTACAGGTACGTGACAATCATTATTGTGATTACCTGTCACTCAAACAGGTGAGATCTGTCAATCATTAATACTAACTGGTAAATCATGATATCACTTGCTGCCTTGTTTGGGGGGGGGGGGGCGTAAAGTCCCGAACGATTGCTCATGTTGACAGTAAATGACGTAACAATTGCTGTCAAAGTTGGGGTAAGATTTCATGTCATATTGGGTAAACCCTATACTATGTCTTTGCAACCTACATGTATATAGTCTGTAGTATAAACTGTATCCTATGAACAATTAAGTTTCTGACTATTCGGAAATGTTTTGATTAAGATTGTACTAAATTTCAGTACGGATGCCCGTACCGGTCACGCCCACCCCACCCCCCCCCCCCCCCCACCCTTGTGACGTTTACCAACAGCAGTAAAAGTTTATCTAAGGACCCCGCCTGACGTGTGTGTGTATATAATGAGAGAACACCTGTCTTTAGTGACTGTGTGTGTACAGGGTGTGGTCATGACGCTACCTGTCAGCAGGTAAGCCTTACCTGTCTACACAGGTGTGCGACAGGTAGGTAAGTCGAACAGGTGTGTAAGCAAAACACGCGTCATTCCCTGACCATTAGACGTCTATTTGGGTAATGATGATTTTATTGAGGGTAATGATGAGCCTATTAGAGCCATGACAAAGCAAGGCCATGCTTATGTGTTCCCCTTGTATTACTAGTACTGTCTGTGACGAATGCTCGTGTGTTCAGTTTATGAATGTGATAATGCTAAGTCACAACTTTGTCCTTTTCTATAAATTCTGAGTCATTTTCTATTCAGAATTTGCGTGCCAACTGTAGTTGAATGATTCTTTAGAATTGTAGGAAACATTAGAATGCCCTCAGGCCCTCACCCCTATTTTTTCCCAACCTAACATTTCAGAAAGTTGCGTCTTCAATTTAAACTCTCATGTTTTTATGATACTGGTTCCATGCACGCTGGCTATCAATTTTGAAACGAAGACTCAATGTTTTCTTACTACTAGACAAACATTTATCATGCATCCGCCCCCCTCCCCACAGTCGTCTCCATGGCGACCGCTTCTGTTGTAGTTACCGCGCGCGAGAGGAACCCCGGCCGCCATCTTGGTTACTCAAGTGTCAAGTGTGACCTTCTAACCGTTACGCAAGACGGACTAGCCTTTCAGACGACATTTTCTCTGTTAAGTCACCCAAAACGGCAACAACAGTCACAGTCCCACCCCGTAACATTATCTCTTCCTGTTACTGCGGATCGTCCAATTCATTTCCACTCCTAGAACGATATAGTTTGAGATTAATGGTTTGAACATATTTGGTTTGGTCGCGGCCATGTTTGGCTTATGTTTCACAGCGTCCCGTTACTAGGATACGACAGTGACCTTCGACCTTAACTTGGCTCAGAGAGTTGTAGCAACATCATTACGTTTGTTTTTGTGAACAGAGTTTGTTTTTTCAACCTCCCCACAACCTAACCCGCCAGTTTATACATCTGTAGAGGCATCGGATCAGCTGTGTAAAGGTGCCCTTTGCCGTGAGTTTATTTCTGGGACGCGCGAGTCTTTCTCCCGCCTTTGTTTTTACAGACAAGAACCTCAGCTTGGGTATCGGAATGTCGCGGGACTAAACATATCGACCGTTCGGCGGGGATTACGGAGAAACAGATCAAAACTTCTACCCAAAACAACGCCCTTCTCACAGATTGCACGCTCACTAAGACAGAGGTCCTCCTGTTCCAGGGTTTGTGTTTACATGTTTGCGGTGTCCGTGTCGTGAGTTGAGTGCAGCCGCCCAGGGCAGTCGGCGGGTTAGATTGTGTTTCCCACCTTTACTGTCTGACGGTTTGTAAATATCCGGCACAACCGCAGGTAGTGGTGCGTACATAATCCCCGGACCTGTTCCGGACCTGTTCCTAACCTTAAGGTTCAAGTCCAAAAAAAAGCCTAAACATCTAGAATTAAGTCCGGACTTGAAAAAAAATCTATCGCTTTTACACTCCTTTTTGATTTAAACCATCTTAAAGCTTCCTTAGATCGTGAAATTTGTACTGGAAAAATATGAAAACATTGCTAAACCGCAGGGCGAGCTTCGTGCCGCATACTATCATTGGTGCAGAACGATTTTGTACTAGAGTATTCTGTAACTTATATACCTTGACCAAATAACATATCATATTGCTGTGTCAGTGACAGAAGGAAAATAAAGGAAACACGTCACGATGACGTCAATACTTACGCAAGCTGGGCATTCGCCTTCTCGATGGCTCTGCGCATGCGCTCCTGACAAGACTTGATGACGTCCACTTCCTGTAAGAAAGAAGATGCAATTGTTAAAAGTATCTAAAAATTTGCAAATTTCAATATGAAGCAGTATACATACAGTGTTAGATAACTATGGTGACAAGTGATCATTCTGATTAGAACGGCTACGGAGTACAATTTAAGATTTTTTTAGTTTGACTTTTAAAAATTAAGTCATACATCGGCCGGGAATCGAACTCGGGCCTCCCGCGTGGCAGGCGAAAATTTTACCATTGAACCACCGATGCAGTTGGTTTTGCTTTAGATAATTTGTATTTATGAACATCCATACACTCCATGTGGGGAAAAACACTACAGCCGGAAAGCAGAATTCCATCCCAAGATCTGCTTGGAGATGACGTCATGCGTACGCCGTGCCTATGGACCGTACCATTCCCTCAAGTGTTTTCCCCACATCTTAAGAAACCCCCCGCTGACTTAAAGTTCCTGCTGACCAGGTATGTACCACCCGCTGAGGGGGGCGGACGCTGATCATGTCGCGCCTAATCTCCAAGCAGACGTCAGGTGGTTTTGTGCGATGAATTTCACGATTAATGATGCAGCATCAAGTGGAAAATTTGGCAAACCCAAGCTTCTAAACAAAGCCAAAAGCATATAGCTCACCGGAGAGTAAACGTTACTATGGGGACGGAACACTTTTGAATGGCGGTTTTAAGTTATCTAGCATTCTTAAACATCACACAATGCGTTTAAACGTCTATGACTCATAACTAATCATAGTTCTCACCTAAGCTCAAGGCGCGCATTTATCGCCCTTCAAGTTCATCTCAATCTTGTACGCACGCCTTGGGTCAAAACTAAGAACGTGACATTTCTGATAAGACTGTTTGTTAAGAACACAAAGGTTTGTTGGTTCTCCATTGTTGGATTGTTTTCTTGTCAAACACGCGGACCCCCCCACCCCCTTTAAACACTCACGTACTGTGCACAGCCTTAAATAGGCGGGCCGGTTTATTACTGCTGGTTTTCAGGTCTCCTGACACAGAAGAGGGAGGAAGGGTTCTATAGTGCTTTTTGATGGCACTGAAAAAACAGCAACCGCCAAAGTCAAACATGCCAGAGTCTGCGAAATAATGACGGGAAAGTTTGATTGTTTAGGTTGTGTTTGTGGATACGGAATGGGCGTAGGTACGCTGCGATTCACCTTGGAACGGTGGTTTAAGGACACAGTTTTGGTGTTTGTTTTTGGAAAGCGTCCTTCGGGTGTACGACTTAAGTTTGGGCAGGCCTTTGTACGGGGACCATTTGGGTATTTTCTGTATTTCGGTTCATGAAAAATAAGAGGAAAACCATTCCTCGAACAGGATATTCCGTATTTTAGTTCATAGAAAATAATCATCATGATCTGCCTCCTCCCGTTTTAAAAGACGATGCGTCCTGACTCCTGAAACCTTCCTTTGATGACTGTAAAAGCAAGTTCTTGAGTGGCAATCTCTACCGTATCTTGTGCAGGTGAATATGACACTAAGACCATTTTTATTTGATTTGATTATATGGATAAGATATTTGGGAGAATGGATACTAATATCGATCGTTGAATGCCAAAGTCAAAAAAGCAAGATGTAAAAGAACAAAAATGAAGAATCCATTATTTGGTACATGGTATACCAATGTGTTTAGTAATTTGTTCAACTTTCCTGACCACGTAGATTTCATAATGAAGGCAACATTTTATTTCTGCCAAACGTTTATTATTCGCACGCTCGCATCAGTTTTGAGAATTCCGAGAGGATCTCATCCATATAGGAAAGGAAAGGAAAGTGATTTCGAACCAGTTTAGCTCAAATGAACTCAATGAACAGCTAGCTAATCTTCCACTGGTCGTGACAGGAAGACAGACGCTATATACATTATTTACAGATTCATTGTACGGGGAAATTCCCCTAGCTCTTTTCGACAAGCATAATGAACAGCCGACCACGGCTTAACGTCCCGTCCTAAGGACTGCGACCTTTTCCGGTAGCGTGCATGTCGGGTGAGCGACACAGCCACATATACTCAAATCAACATGGCCTTAGCCACTAAGGAAAACAAGCTATCTGCCACCCAAAAATCAAGACCACAGCACGTCCAGGTCAAAAGATACAAAAAGTTCTGCTGCAGTACCAAGGTCACATACCAGGGGGCCCAAAATCGACCTTGAATTTCGGCTTCACAACACCTGCCCACATACCAAATATCATCGTAATCCATCAAGAGGTTCCTGAGTTATGCTGACTACATTAGTGCGGAAACACAAACAGACAGACAGACAAACAGACAGACAAACAAACAAACAAACACACACACAGACACACCCAAAACAATATCTCCATTTTTCATGGAGATAATAAAGAGAATGTCACCCACCGACAGCAGCTCCCTCTCGACGCCGTCGTGCACGAGGTCGATGCCCTGCCGCTTCTCGCGGTGGTACAGGCACTCCTGCGCCACCTGCAGGGGCGACTCCGTCTCCGCCAGGGCGCGCTCCAGCCGCTTCTTCACCTGGGGGAGGGAAGGGACGAGGGTTAGGGGGGTCTAAGGCTGCAGACGCTCAGGATAAACATCGTAACTTAGTAGCCGCCTTCGCAGCAGACTTCCTATAACGGCGGCGTATATATGGGAGGGGGGGGGGGCAAGGTTCTCTAATGCCGGCAAGGGAGTTGTGTAGCCAAGGGAGTTGTGTAGCCAAGGGACGACCGCTTAACCACCTTTCCTTTGCTGGGCCCCACTTGAAGCAGACTGGATATAAACGGCGGTCGTCCCTCGGCTACACAAGACACGTACACAACAAAGACAAGTACACAACTCCCTTGGCTACACAACTCCCTTGCCGGCATTAGAGAACTTTGCCCCCCCCCCCCCTCCAACATATACGCCGTCGTTATAGGAAGTCTGCGAAGGAGGCTAGTAACTTAGAAGAGATTACAAAAATTCGCAAGGAAACAGTCACTCAAACAATCGGATAAAATTCGGAAACGGTCAGACGTTTCAGTTAGCATCCGCTGGCTTGTGTCAGTGACTAGAGTACACTAGAACGTCTGACTGTTTCCAGATGTCACCAAGTTGCCTGATAAACTAGTACTGTAACCTTGCATATCTCACTACCGGGATGTCTAACCCTTGTCGACATGTCATAAATATCCATTACCAGCTCATCCAATTATGCATACAAAAATTAATTGGCATAGTTTTAGATTATTTCCAAGTCAAATCCAATACTGAATTTTTATATGATACACGTATACAACATATACAACCCGTATGTAAAAGCTCCACCCCTGACTCCTTTTGTATAGCCGCCATGTGTCTAGGTTATACAGTTCTGCATGGTGAGGTGTCATTTAGAAGGTGTAGTAGCTCTGGATAAGGAGCGATTTATCGTATTCTGCTCACAGAGGTAGATTAACTTATAAAGGACTTTTTTTAATGTTTTCCACATGATTCGGCTTGCGCCTTTAACCTTCCAACATGGCCGCTATAGCTACATGACGTCACAATCACGTGAACGCAAACATGCGTGTACTACCTCCACCAGGTTGTTGGTCTCGGCGACTTGCGCCTCGATCTCGTGATTCAGTTCCCTCTTCCAGAAGTGGATGTCCGAGACCCGCTCGCCCATCGCCTTGGAAGACACCTCCTGTGGTTTAAGAAGACATTACCGTTACACTACTGAAGACACACCCACCTCAGTAAGAAGGTTCGTTTCCGCCACTTGCTGTTCGATCTCCTGGTTCAGTTCGTTCTTCCAGAAGTGGATGTCGGACACGCGCTCGCCCATCGCCTTGGAGGAAACTTCCTAGAAAGGAGAAAGAGAAGGAGAAGCGAACGGGTCGGTTAGAACAGCCTGCCGAGGGTTTTGGTGTTCTTCGTGGTTATGTACGAACTAAGAAAGGAAGAAAAGGGTGTTAATGAAATGATAATACAGAAGAAATACAAAATGATAAATAGGTACTGTACTAAATTATAAATAGGTATTAAATGATAAATAGGTATCAAACGATAAATAGGTATCAAACGATAAGTAGGTATCAAACGATAAAAAGGTATCAACTGATAAATAGGTATCAAACGATAAATAGGTATAAAATGATAAATAGGTATAAAATGATAAATAGGTATAAAATGATAAATAGGCACTAAATGATGTTTGGTATCAAACGATAAATAGGTATCAAACCATAAATAGGTATCAAATGATGAATAGGTATCAAATGATAAATAAGTATTAAATGATAAATAGGCACTAGATGATGTTTGGTATCAAATGATAAATAGGTATCAAATGATAAATAGGTATCAAACGATAAATAGGCATCAAACGATAAATAGGTATCAAATGATAAATAGGTATCAAATGATAAATAGGTATTCATGACTAATAGATCCTGAATGATTAATGATTACAAAATGATTGATAGGTACTAAATTATTAATATCTACTAAATGATTAATATGTACTAAATGATAAAGAGGTAAAAAGATTATGGTAGAGTGATCTTCATCACTGAAAGCAAACAAAAAGGTCTAGTCTCCCAGGTTGTTCTGACTATCACCCAGTATCTTGAAAGGCATAATACCTATATTGTGTACGTAGTAGTGAATATCGTAGATAGGAAATTAAAGAATACAGGGAAATAAAAACATAATAATCGAAAGACTTAAAGTAAGATGCTCCTTTGTATGTATATACTTATTCACATCATTTTCAACAACTCAAGACTTATGATAAAAGTGTATTCAGCGAAGACTACAAATGTTCAAAAACTTACCCCTAACATTATAAACAATAATAACTACCCCAGTCTTAATCCCAATCTAAACTCTACCTCAACCCGTTTAGATGGCCCCCATAACCCCCTTCTACATCTCTAACCCCCCACCCCTCCCATTCCCACACGTTTCCCCACCTGAGTACGGTTGGTCCTCTGATCTTCATCATGCACCATGCGCGCGGTGTCCATGCGCAGCCTCTCGGCGCTGTTTCGGGTCGAGTCGCTCTGCTTGTAGTTCGCGTAGTTCGACTTAAACCAGTCATCGGGGGTGTACCTGTGTGTGCGGGGGTCAGGGGATAAAAGTTAGCAAACAAAACAAACAAACCTAAGAATGTGTCTAAATCTAAAGTCAAAGAGAAATCAACAGATACTAGTGGATCGCAGCATCGTCTTCACTAAATCACTTGTTATGAAGATTGAGCGGACTAGTTAAAAATTTGGAATCTTCAGTCTTGGATAGTTTAGCATGATCTTCTAGTGATTATTATGATGGTTTCCTTCGCGTTCTGTCCTCACATAGAGCGACCATGCAGTGCTTTGGGAAACATTCAAGGCAGTTTTGAGTGGCTATGCTATGTTATACTGTCATACAACGGCTAAAGGAGTAATTCCACCAGTAAACCTGGTGAGAGAGATATGCCATATTGATTGCTTGTATCAAAGATATGTCACACACCTGTCCCACTCCGACTTTGAGTTTCCTTTATCAAGTTTTCTGTTAATTTCAAATGTAACGTTATATTTTGTTTGTATAGTTTGCTGTACATTTGATTAATCTTATTTGACCTTGACTTGTTATTTATCTGAGTTCGACTTATGTTAGTTTTCTGTTCATTGTATATAAATTGCTGTATATTTCCGTTGCTATAAATTGTATGATTTTAAAATGGACTCCAGGAAGAATAGTGATGTATCACTAATGGATATTTGATAGACCAAACCAAACCATCCTTATCTGTGAATTTTGGATTTTTTGGATTTATTGGAATTGCGACAGTACAATAAACGTGGGACACAGGCAGCTATTGCTGATGTCGTGACACACACACATAATGTACCCGATTTTTAAACTTGGGTGGAGTGGAGAAAATCGTGTTAAGTGCCCTTTTCCCAAAGGCACAAGATCGGTGGCAGCAGGGGATTCGAACCCGGGACCCGTTGGTTCAGAGTCGAAAATCCTGCCGTTACGCCACACGACCCCTGTGAACGTACCGTGTGAAGAGCGCGGAGCGGGCGGCGGGCAGGGAGCTGGTCAGCTTGTAGGTCCCGATCCCCTCAAGCCGGACATTCTCCGGTAGACTCTTACTCAGCGGCTGCAGGGTGGGGTGCGTCTGAGACACCTGAGGGAGGAAACGGAAAGGAAAACGTCAGCTTGTCTCCATTTATTTATCTATCTATTTCATCTCAAGACAGTTACAGTTGGATTGCTTCTTCAACTTCATGATGCAAAAATGAAAACGCTTTTGTAAGATTTTCATCATGATGAGGGGGGATACAAAGTCAGTCACGTAATTGGTACCGCATTCTTCACACTGCAGCAACGACACCTAGCTGCAGTTCGAAGTAGAACCAGTTATTAGTTTTGCCCTGACAGACGTTCACCGAAACGCTGGCTCGGTTAAAAGACTTCGCTGCGTACGAAGGGCTTTGCCATCCTGATCATACTTAGCTTATTGAAAAGAATATCTTTCACTGGCTGTATCTATATTCTCAACGTCTGATTTGGTACGGAAATGCATTCGGAGACAGGTCAGGTTTTCTCCTTTTTCATTTGATTGTTGATATCTAGAATAATGAAGATTTTAATGATATTTCTGTTCGTCTGTAATTTCTTCCAAAAGGTTAACGATTGATTCTACGTCTGGACGTAGGTTAGAATTGAGGAATGATTCCAAGGATTGTTAGTCAATGTGAGATGAGCAGAAGGAATGATAGGATAGTCAAGACGTTTTTATCATCTTATCAACCGCACTAATGATGAGACAAAATGCGACAACGAATGAGGTATGAACTCTCTATCTACACGTGCAAGCTTCCCCATATCCATAAAAAGAAACTGACATCGAAAGCTGTGCGTTGCTGCCTGTTGCAAATAAAGATTCTAGGCTAAATGCAAAGCTGTATTCTGTGGTGTCTTACACCAGCAAAGCGAAGCGCTTAAACCAAGAAGACACCAGCAAAATTGCTTTAGAACCACTGACATTTACACACAGGAACATTATGACACAAGACACACACAGAAGATGAACCCATAGTTCATTTTTCCTGCAAACGCCAGCTATTAAAATAAACGCGAAGCCATGCTGAACCCTGTAAAATTAAAACGGTGCGTTCTCCTTGCTCAAAAAATCGGCGGTGCCTGGAGCCAGATTCGCGGTGCACGTGACACCAACGGCACGACAAGTACATCATCAAGCTCTACCGGGAAGAGGCTCTTGACGATTTCCGAGGACGTGTTCTTTTTGACGCAGCACGAGCCGTCACACGCGTACGAGCAGCAGCAGGCCGGTTTCTCGGCGGGCAGGCTCGCGGTGAGGGGCTGCAGCTGAGGGCGCGCCGAGGCGACCTGAAACCGCGGCAGGGCAGAACGGGTGAACCCCCGCTACAAAAACATCCAGTACCAAGTACTTTTGGGACCGCATCTGTAAGCAGCGACGCCTATAGCTGCAGTGCAATGTGAACCAGTCAGAATTGCCCTGGGCGATCTGAAAGTGCGGCAGGACAGAACGGACCAATCCCCGCTAGACTGAGGAGGAGGACATATCCAACACCACGGTTGTAAAACCATTGGGAGAGAGTGATTTTTGAGCGGAAAACGTTAGAAAGCCTACCACAACTCGATACTTGTGAATATGAAAGAAATCAACCCATCTCCAACAACCATTGAACAGAAAAAAAATTGAAATCGCCTGATTGGAAAACAGCAGATTTTTTTCATAATGTTCTACGTCGAGTGCCTCGAAGATTTTCTGAATATAGGGCGATCTGGTGTAATTACGTCACGTAAGAGAGTTTCGACCCTCAATGCTCGAATGGAAAATATTAGCACCAAAGTAAGAAACCGATCGATGGATTTCTTCCCCAAACAAGTTCCAATTTTTAGCCAAATTCCAGTCCTGTGATGTCTTTAGCGACTCGACCAAGTAACCTTCAAGCAGATCTACCGGCGGCAACCCAGTATCCAAAGGGTAGTGTTTGGCCTTTGCTTAATTGGATACTGTCTTGCCCCTGATAGATGAGCTAAGAGATTATACACCAAGGCGGTCCAGTTGAGCGAGCAATGGCAGAAGAATCAGTCACATCCGGCAACAGCACATAGCATTGGTAGTGGTTTAATCTTTTCCCACGAGAAACTCTTGCCGAGTTGTTCAAGCGACATGCACCAAACTCACGTGCGACCCAGAGCCGTCAACAACACCGCTGACGACAATTACGGAAAGACCACCACAAAGATGTCATGGCACCACAGCCAAATGTGACATTCGTAGCTTGCATTCCTTAGAAATGACAGTAGCGTGTACACAGTGAATGAATAAATGAATGAATGAATGAATGAATGAATGAAAATGAATGAATGAATGAAAATGAATGAATGAATGAATGAATGAACGAATGGATGTTTTCCTTCCGTTACAGTTGGCGTTCGAATCCGATGAGTGTATACCTTGTAGTACGTGCTAGAGTAAGAGTGAGAGTTAGAGTTAGGGTTAGAGTAAGAGTCTACCGTGTTCCTGCCTTGTAGTACGTGCTTGGCCTCCATGGCAGACTGAGGGCGCGGGAGATGACATGTGGGCCGGTGTGAGACTTGTGGGGTTAGAGCAAGGAGGTTAAAATTTTAACCGACCGGTGGATTTGCCCAAAACAAGTTCCAATTTCAGCCTAATTCCAGATCTGTGATGTCTTTAGCGACTCAACCAAGTAATCTTCGTGTTCGTGTTAAAACTTCAACCTCCTTGGTTAGAGCAAGGACATTATATTCCTATATAATGTCCTTGGTTAGAGTTAGAGTCTGATGTGTTCCTACCTTGTAGTACGTGTTAGGGTTAGACTCTGATGTGTTCCTACCTTGTAGTACGTGTTAGGGTTACACTCTGATGTGTTCCTACCTTGTAGTACGTGCTTGGCCTCCATGGCAGGCTGAGGGAGTGAGAGATGACATGCGGGCCGATGTGGGACTTGTAGGGCTAGAGTTAGAGTTCGAGTTTGTTGTGTTTCTACCTTGTAGTACGTGTTAGGGTTTGACTCTGACGTGTTCCTACCTTGTAGTACGTGTTAGGGTTAGACTCTGATGTGTTCCTACCTTGTAGTACGAGTTCGAGTTTGTTGTGTCCCTACCTTGTAGTACGTGTTAGGGTTAGAGTCTGATGTGTTCCTACCTTGTCGTACGTGTTAGGGTTAGACTCTGATGTGTTCCTACCTTGTAGTACGTGCTTGGCCTCCATGGCAGGCTGAGGGAGTGAGAGATGACGTGCGGGCCGGTGTGGGACTTGTAGGGTTAGAGTTAGAGTTTGTTGTGTTCCGACCTTGTAGTACGTGTTAGGGTTAGAGTCTGACGTGTTCCTACCTTGTAGTATGTGTTAGGGTTACACTCTGACGTGTTCCTACCTTGTA
The DNA here is from genome assembly GCA_035149815.1 of Branchiostoma lanceolatum. Classification (NCBI taxonomy): domain Eukaryota; kingdom Metazoa; phylum Chordata; class Leptocardii; order Amphioxiformes; family Branchiostomatidae; genus Branchiostoma; species Branchiostoma lanceolatum. The sequence continues at coordinate 2,408,859 of CM068873.1, forward strand.
GTACGTGTTAGGGTTAGACTCTGATGTGTTCCTACCTTGTAGTACGAGTTCGAGTTTGTTGTGTCCCTACCTTGTAGTACGAGTTAGGGTTAGACTCTGATGTGTTCCTACCTTGTAGTACGTGCTTGGCCTCCATGGCAGGCTGAGGGAGTGAGAGATGACGTGCGGGCCGGTGTGGGACTTGTAGGGTTAGAGTTAGAGTTTGTTGTGTTCCGACCTTGTAGTACGTGTTAGGGTTAGAGTCTGACGTGTTCCTACCTTGTAGTATGTGTTAGGGTTACACTCTGACGTGTTCCTACCTTGTAGTACGTGTTAGGGTTAGACTCTGATGTGTTCCTACCTTGTAGTACGAGTTCGAGTTTGTTGTGTCCCTACCTTGTAGTACGAGTTAGGGTTAGACTCTGATGTGTTCCTACCTTGTAGTACGTGCTTGGCCTCCATGGCAGGCTGAGGGAGTGAGAGATGACGTGCGGGCCGGTGTGGGACTTGTAGGGTTAGAGTTAGAGTTTGTTGTGTTCCGACCTTGTAGTACGTGTTAGGGTTAGAGTCTGACGTGTTCCTACCTTGTAGTATGTGTTAGGGTTACACTCTGACGTGTTCCTACCTTGTAGTACGTGTTAGGGTTAGACTCTGATGTGTTCCTACCTTGTAGTACGAGTTCGAGTTTGTTGTGTCCCTACCTTGTAGTACGAGTTAGGGTTAGACTCTGACGTGTTCCTACCTTGTAGTACGTGCTGGGCCTCCATGGCAGGCTGAGGGAGTGAGAGATGACGTGCGGGCCTGTGTGGGACTTGTAGGAGGCCGCCATGGTGGAGATGTGCGGCAGGAAGCGTGTCCCGTCCCCCACGCGCGGCCGCGTGTAGGTGGAGGTGATGGTGGAGCCGTAGTATTCCATCGTGCCTCGACCTGGCAACAGCAAACAACAACAACAACAGGTTTAGTAAACAAAAAAACAAGCAAGCAAAAACGTATAGGAAGGCCAGACATCCAGGAAGGAATGATGATATTGAATCTAAACCACTTGACAAATGTTTGAAAATTACAGACGTTTTAAACATTTGTCGTGTTTTTTTTTAGATACATGTACTCAAAATATAGTTAAATGAACAAACAAACAAACGGGATATTATGTTTAAGTGAAGATTAAGACGAAGTATGATATAATATAGTACATTTAAAAAGCAAATGCTTGCAAATATAGTTACCAGATACATATACCTTAAACGATACGAATACAAAAGACAAATAAGTGTCCGTTCAATTTCACGTGTGGGCTCAGGTGTTGGGGAAATGCTTTGCTCCATTTGATTTTATGGAAACGGCTTATGAAGCCATCAGTATCGTTTGGTCGTCATGGCAACAAGGCGTAGCAAGATTAAGGACAAGCCCGGCTCCAGATCCACGCGGTTTATCATTAGAAGAAACCAGCTCAAAGATCTTACTAGGCAGGGTTGCACCCCAAGGAATCTTTGTCTCATGAAATAAAAGTCTTATTTTCGTGGCTAACTTGAAAGAAGAAAACAGAAACGCATATCTAGGTTGTCATCTCAAGGTGTTATGTTTCGAAGCATTTCATTGCGTAAACGCCCGATTTTGAATATGCATGGTAGCTTTATATAATAATGTTGTTGTTTTTTTTATTGGTCAGAAATTACCCGCAATAGCAGCCTATTAGCGCTGAATTGATGCAGGGTATTACAGGTTTCACAAAATACACAATATCTTATCCACACTTTCCACATTTTGTGGAACTGTCGCAAGGGTCTGGGCGGCTGCCGTTCGGCGCCACAAGGTGACCTCAATACGACCTTCCCCAACCGAAGTCAGGTACCCATTTACACCTGGGTGAAGTGAAGAAAGTCGTGTAAAGTGCCTTTCCCAAGGGCACAAGATCGGTGACATGACAGGATTCGAACTCGGGACCTCTTGGTTCTGAGTCGAACGCTCTGCCGTTGCGCCACACGACCCCACTGTGTCGTATACAATAGTTTGGGGTGATAATAACGAGGCGCATTTGTGTTGCCATATCGCACGGTGTTTCCTTTATAATAAAACGGCACGTGACGTTGTCATAGCAACTACTTATGATGACGCAATGCCTTGACTCATGTTCGTATAGTACTGTTGTTATGTTGCCAATGGCGTTACTATCCAAATAAGGTATATATCATAATTATTGTCTATCTAAATACAATATTAGAATGTATGAGTCCCCTGCATTTCAGTTTAAGTTGAAATAAAGAGTAGAACTTAAGCAGGGATGAAGTATTACAGAAAAAATGATTTTGTTCACAGACAAAAAAATTAACTTCTGCACTGATGGAAAAACAGCGTGACATCAGGCATCTTCACTACACAAAACTCAACGACAGACTCGTAATAAACCAAGATAGAAAAAAATAACGCTGTTCCTGTGGGCCACCGTAGGCTGTTTACGTCATGTTTATTTTGTCTGTTGCTAGATCTGCTTGTTCTAATTACCGAAAATCACTTAATTAGCGGCTTAGCTAATTTGCAACCTCTCAGGTTACAGAAGAAAAAAGCCACGCATTTCTATTTAGCGAATAAACATCAAAATTCCAGGGTTTTTATGATTATCATGGTTACAAGGAAGGCTTGATAATTATTTCCTTATCAACCCAAGACATCGCTTGTCGTGAAGACCCAGAAGCGTTCACCTAAGTAATGACGTAATTATCCGCCTACGTCATGCAGTCTGAGTGGGTTATTATGAACTCAAAGCACGCAGAAATAGAAGACAATCGCCATGGAGGGTGTTGCCTATGGAGAGGTGATAATTATGTGGTTAATGAGACACTTAAGCCCCTAGGTCATCAGATTGTATCTCTGCACGAGTGAAATTGGCACTTGTAGGGTTAGGGATTTTTCTTACATTCAGTCGATAGAAAATAGAAGATTTACTTCTTCGTGCGAAGATCTGAAGAAAAACAGCTGTCATAACTAATCTCCAAGCAGATCTATAGGTTGCGAATACCCTATCAAACTGGCAGAAGAAGTACGTTTTACAACGATTGCTATACAAGCTCCTTCTTCCAGTTGGATACGGTCTTTGCAATCCATTGGGCCTGCTTGGAGACTAGTCATAACAGCAAATATAAGGTTCTTAAAGTTCTCAGATAAAGACAGACTAAGATTCTTGAGGACGGGTTGTGTGACTGGACGGGCCCTTCTTGGAAACGGCAGGAAACGTATTTTTAAGCCCCGGGGGCAAACCGGTCGCGCGGGTCGACAGAAACTTTGCAATGTTCTTTCTGATGCCTCAATACTTTTTCGCATTCGTTACTGCTTACTGGCTACAAAGCAAAGCTTAATAGTTTGGCATTTCATATCACATTTTCACAAGAACATGAATGTCTGAGATTTGTTGGCTTGGGTTTGATTGGGAAGTTGCTGAGTTCGTCTAGTTGCCAATACATGCCACTCCATGCGTTGTTTGGGGAGAACAGGGCATAAGCCGATGTTTGGGCGAGCGACAATAACAAACCTGAATTTTCTATTAACCCATCTATAGGCGAACAAAGCCACCCCTTTGTTGGAACAGGCCGGGCTCGTGAATATGGTTTACAAACTGTGCGGGTTGTCGGGACGACGTGTTAGACATCTTATTAAACAAGAGTAACTTTGTAACGGACACTAAGTCTTCGGACACATTCGTATGCGATATATTTTCGATTGTTTTGTAACAATAAATTTGGATCTCGTTCAAGTAGTATCAGGAAAGTACATAATAACCGAATCTCTAGTTTTTCCTTCTGTCTATTTTGTTCGCAATCCCTTCTGGAGTTTTAGCAAACGTAATCGATCATTAAGCCAATTTCAACGTCTCAGGTACAACTGATGTTCAAAAGAATTAAAACAGTTCATGGACAAACTTGTACAGCTACAAATGAAAAAGTAGATTTTGAGAGGAGATACCAGACCATTCTAATTTTTCTATGACTTTCAAGTCTTTCTAAAGTAACATCCTGTCGACAAACACAAAACCTTGGAATCTTCCCTCCACCATCGGTCTGTGACTTGTCATTAACAACAAGCGAACTACCGCCCAGCTGAGCCGGAATGTCGATAACAGATAGAGAGTATTTGTCATTAGTAATTAATTACCGCCAATCAGCGTCCTCCTAACCAAACAGAGAAAACGCTAACCTTTGAGTTAAGACGTCACTAACCCGCCCAGCACACCGCTACAGACAAACATACAGCCGACAATGTCGGCCCTGTGCTGCCCCGTATCTGTCCGAAATCTTTATCTTCCGATTTTGTCTGATCTTAGGTTCCGGATCACCGTGTCCGATGTTAGGATATATTACGGATTCCTTGTCGAATCCGCCTGAATCCACCAAAAATACCGAAAAATCGCTGTACGTATCTGTCAGGATCTGAGGCCATTTCGAGCAGTATGTAAACACCTTAAACCGTAATGTCGGCCCTGTAAACACGGTAAACCGTCCGGCGATAATACCCGCCCTGTACACACCGTAAAGCGATAAGAACGACAATCTGTCACCATGGTTACCACGGGCCCGGGGGAACACACCGCCATCTTGGTTCAGGACAAGCACCGTTTCGATCAATTAAACGGGCGATGAAAAATGTAAAATATTATTGTTGAGTTGTAGTTGGGGATTTACGTTGTTAATCTGTATCATATCAATGGAAATGCGTAAACTTATGGGTACAAAATACGCTATGTGCGAGCCAAGTTTGCGATTGAACTTCAGCAATCGATCAGCGTTACTCATAAAATTCCCCTCGGCCGCCATCTTGTTCGAACCAATCAGCTGTGTTACCATGGCGACGTCTGTACACAAACCACCACGCCGAGGCCGAAGCCAAGTTACCATACAATAAAGCACAGTTAAAATCGCGTTAGATTCATCAATTTGAAGAAAATGAGGCTAAATTCCTTTTCTAGACATTTTTAGAGTATCTCTGATGGTGCCATTGTACCGTAGATCTTATTCCCGTGTTTATACACAAACATGTCGATGTGTGTCTTCATTGTACGTTTTCTCGGCCAAGCGTACATAACACGCTTATATCTGTCAATGTCCGGATCTGTTTGCGACCATGAATAAGATATGAGGACGGTTAGAAATAATTCATAGCTACATTGTTGGCCCATCATTTCCTATTAAATCATAATGCTAGCATATTCCGAACCCGTTGTTATGCTGTCTATTGTTGGTTGTTCTGATATGTCGGTAACAGTAGACCGGGTGCCGTGTATCGGATTTGTTTGTCCGTCTGTTTTTAAGGCAGGGAAACCCATATATAACACACGGGATACTCTGAGCTTCTTAAGAAGCCATTGTTATGGTAGTATCTCGGAATATCGGCGTGGAGTTCTATATATGTCCGCCCACTCGGTTGGTAACTTAAGTGTTGTGCATGTCGCCACCGATACCGGCGAGTCTTTGTTGCGCCGTAATAGAAACAGCGTCTCGGAAACGTGACTATACAATATAATATAGTATCCCAGGCTGGTTCAAAGCCACGAAGACCTGATTCCTTTTACAGATTTCTCAAACAAATTTTCAGTGGGATACGGGCAAACGTGCCAGAGTAAGAATTCACCACCAACACGCTCGTGACTTTAGGCTAAACACACGCCCAACCCCCACCGAGAACTGAAGCTTATCATATCAGCGGCTTGTGTTGTACGTGGCTAAGTACGGCCGACCTTCCTGTGATTCCCACCTAAGTACACGCACTTTAGATGCCCCTACCTGCTTCTGCAAACGTCAGACTTTTCACTGCAACTCGACCAGAAGCGGAATGTAGCGCTGCGAATCTGAGTCTAACTTTACAGCCCGGTACTGACTGATGGCAATCCGAGCTAGTTGCCACACTCGGAAATGTAAACGTCCATTTCCTGGGCGCGTTTTGTGCGAGTCGGAACAAATAAATGAGGGTTACTCACACAGGAGCAATGCCGAGTCAACTACGGGACACGATTTACCGCTGAGAACTGCTGATAAGAGAAGTGCAGAGTGCTTGGTTCTGAACTTTTGATCGGGGCGCGAATCAGGACATGATGTAATCTTACATGTTAGGGGCGAGGCGCCAGCGAACGATTTACTCGCTTATTCACCAAAAATTCTGCCATATTGTAGCATTAAATTCTACCAAATGATAAACTACAGTTGATCAGCCCCTTTCCTGTTGTATTTCACGCGTAAATCGGTATTCCGTCACCCCGACACGTGCCGACGCCGTGTCCCATTCATCCCCGGCGCCTGAAGCACTCTCCATCGCTAATAAGAACGGCAAACTTTAGGTCAGGCCCCTCGAACGTAAAAGTGGCCGGTAACAGGCAGTGTAAACATGCCAGAATACGTGAGTTAAAACGTCTGGACGAAATGTAAAATTAGCCAGATGATAGATTGTAGGAACAGCCCTTACCTTCGGGCAAAATTGCAACCGGCCTAGCAAGGTACATGTTCCATATTAAGGCCGCGGGAAACGACTATTAAAAACTCTCCAAGTTAATCCCGAGTTTTGACCATAAGAAGGCAAAAAGTAGACCTACCGATAAGAGTTGTGGAGTTGTAAGTTGTATCCCGAAGTGAGAAGCGACGAGTAACTGTAGGCTGGGTGAGAATGACGCTACAGTCCCGCGGGCCGCTATGTCATGGCTGTATTGACATGTTTGTAACCGCTCCAAGGTTACAATAACAGCCTGTCATGTGTGTGTGTGGGGGGGGGTTATGGTGATTTTACGAGGTAGGAAGTTTTTTTCTTCACCGCAAATACGAGCCATACAACCGGTAATGCTCCCTTAAACGTTCCCAGATTCTTCTGGTTCAGATAGCGTTGCTAGCGTTACGATCAGATACAACTATAGCTTTCCCTCTTTTTCCCTCTCGCTGCCTAGCATAGTTTTACAGTCGTAGCCCATGATTTCAGTCGTCTTGCGAGTTCTTACTCTATACTTAAGGGGGGGGGGTGATGTCAGATTGCTTGTCTATCATATGATTTTAAAACGCCGAGAAAGCTACTCTCTCTATGTGTTCTACGTTACCAACATAACTACGTTCACAAAAAACGCTAACTCCGCGCCTGCCAAGGACACAGCGAACATTTCACACGGGGAACTCCCTCCTTCATCACCGTACAACTGAGATTTCATGGGAAAATTTAAAATGTTTGGAACGAAATCTTAGCTTCAGATTTCAAACCATGTTTGTAGTCCGAGTGTACGGTTCAACTGTGGGCAATTTCACGGGCAATTTACGCCATGGTTAGGCAGCAGTGAATGTCACAGGTGGTTAAAACCATAGGAATGTTTCTGAGGGCATAAACGGCATGTAAGAGACCAATTTTCAGCCTGGTTTGGCGAAACTACGAGCGTATTTTCACGATCGTGTCTGAACACCGCGCCTTGGACAGAGATTCGCTGGAGCGTCTCCTGTTTTTGCTTACCTTCTAAACATACACATAATGGTCACTTAGGCCACCGGACTAGGCTAATACTACCCTTCGAAATTACTCTAAAGTCAACGACAAAGGGCGGGCTTAGGAGGCTTCTCTTTACCCAGTAGAGCAGCGTCTGTGTAGGAAAATTAGTCTGGGAACACCGCTACACAACACGGGCTACACGGGCAAGATGGCGGCCCGGGTACGGTTTCCCTAGCAATGGAAAAATCACGAGCCCCGAACTGGACAAATACATTTCCAACCACCTGTTGCATGAGTGGGGTAGGAAAAGCTAGCTCGTCACTCTGTTACTTTATTAGGTGGAATTAGACTGCTCCTTATCATGTTGAACTGAACACAATATGATATCCATAGCACCGGCCTAACACAAACAAAATGGCTCGCATGCTTGTCCTCATATCAAACAAATAAATGTCAGCGCCACACGGACAAACGTAGACTCGCTGTTCGACCAAATGAATGAGTAAACTCTAGCGTAGGAACTACAGTATGGTTGGAGAACGCTTCTGTTCAGAGAAGAACGTGTTTCCATGCCGTGATTGACAGATTGATCAGACGGCGTGTCACATAGACAACAGGCCACTAGTGATTCCCCTCCAAGTGGGGGAGGATTGTCCACTTAGAGTGGGGGGATAAGTCTCTCCTCAGTTCCACACAATCCGATAAATCGTGTCACGCTTTCATTCGGGTTCTGAGTGCTTAGCCAGCGCCACAAAACAGCACAAACACGAGCCCCACACACCGCCCGGTGTTGGCTTAGCCTCCTCCCGCCGGCACCTACCTGTGTTGCCAGGCGCTTCCGACTCTATTCTCCGCCCGGAGTGCCGAGTGGCTTGTACAGGAAAACACGAGCAGGGGTTGTTGGGTTTACAGAAGTGCGATCGAGGACTCCTGGTGTATCTACCGGGCGCTGGGTAAGATCTGGTCGGGGCAGATGCTGACCTACTAGGGGGGGATGTTTGCCTCCAGCCGGGCGGAACGACGGGACACGACACCGCAGGTGCCCCGAGAGCCGGGACAGGTGTGTCGGAACGCGGACAGGTAAAAACACCTGCCCGGCCCTATTCTACCCCCCATATCCCCTCACAGACACTCCACACACCTTTCCGCACACCTGGCTTACCTGTGTGATGCTTGTTACTGCAGGTAAACCGACTGGGAATCCGAAGGTACGAAAATGACTTCCTCTCTCCCGGTGTGTTTACACGTAAATAGCGCCGACTGAACTGGGCGAGCACACCTTGCCACCGGTTGCCACCTGCGTTGCCAAGGACGCCCAGGCCAACACCTGACACAGGTATTGCCTTACCTGGGGACCGCCCACGCGCAGGCGCAGACCGGGAACGGGGGGACCACTTCAGTCGGTATGTAGGAAGGACAAAACCTTCGCACCAACTGAGACTATCTCTAACAAATCTGTACATTGCCTCATACTTCCAATAAACATTTAACCACAATCAGGAGAATAGAAGAAAGAGTGATATTTTTCTCATTTCCTTCATTTTTCATCTATGATTTTTCATAGTCTGTTAGGCAATCTCGCTTTTAGATGGCAACATACATGTAGTAAGATATCGTCATGAAGTGTCGCTTAGTGATAGATAAGCTTATACGAAATGCCTAAAAATTTTACCTGATTTTGTATAAATGTTATAAGAACAATGATAATTCATCACACTTTTATACCTCTTTGCTGTCAGGAATTAAACATTACTTCTCTACCTGCAGCTACTAGTATACAGGTATTGTCTGACACACCTGTGCTGAACCCACCTGCGGGAAGGACCCCCCGGGGAGCGCCAACTTCACCGGTCAGGTTTTCCGCCCCACAACAAAAGCTGGGACCACAAAGGCGACACAATGGTCACCCTAGTTACACCCGTCAGACAAATAACCTGAACACGCGCGGTCAACCCAGACCTGTGCGCTACAGTAACAACTTTTTGCTGACAAACTTAACGGTTTGGGACAAAATCTGGCGAGTTTTTGACGCTTAGGGGCGGGTAACTGTCAAGAATTAACAGGGGTGCGTTTACTTTCTCTACTATAGCCTCCGCCAGGCTTTTCTAAGGGGCTATGGATCGTAGATTTCGGCACAAATAGTAGCCTACACCAGGCTTTCTTAAGGGGTTAACTGGTTATGGAAGTTGGCTCAAATGCTAGCCTCCACTAGGCCTTCCTAAGGAGTAGGAATAGAAGGATTCGGCAAAAATATGGTGACTATTTTGCCAAAAGAGTGATGGTAATGCGGTAATGGTAATATTTCCCCTCTGTAAAACTCCCCTGATGAATCATTATCCCTATAACTACACGAGTATAGTTAGTCTGTAGAGACAGAAGTAGAGACAATCGCCTCTACCAAAACTTAACGACTCAGGACAAAATCTGTCGACTTTTCGGCGCTGAGAGGCGGGTATTTGTTAAGAACAGGAAAGCCCTATCTAGTGAAACAGTACATTTCTGCTCACCTCCAAGCAGATGTCGGGGTTAAGAATTATAGACCATTCTACATTTGTAACTGCTTGCGTGTCAGGAAACTTGTAATCTCCAAGCAGATCTATTGGTTGCATAAAGACCGTATCAAACTGGCAGAGGAAGTACGTTTTGCAACTTGGATTGCATTACAAGCTCCTTCTTCCAGTTGGATACGGTCTTTGCAATCCATTGGGTCTGATCGGAGACTAGGAAACTTGGACATCCAAAAAACGCTTAGGAGAAGAGGGAGGAGGGGGTAATGGTACTGCTGACCTGTTTTGGGTCAAGGTTCTCAAGGGTTTGAATTACCAGCCTTCTCCCTACTGCCTAACCCTCTAACCAATAGAGAATGGGGTGTCAAACAGCTACTTCAGTGTGCTAAAGGTTAACCCTGGGGTTAGGTCAGGGTAGATGCAGTCGTCGGGTGCACTTTTCTTCATACTGTCCAAGACCGTCCAAAGTATATCGCCAATTTGCTGTAGTAAAGGTGTCTACGGGCGGATATGCCAGTTTTAAGTCAGATACAAACAAGGCTTGTTTACACACCGAGCAAATCATATTCCTCTGTGTACCTTCAGCAGCCATAAACCCCAGCGTTATATACATTTATGATCATTTAACGGCTTACCTAAACAATTCACTTATAGGTCTATAGTTAACACACCGAGCGGCGAGGAGAACCAATGCTTGCCGCAAGTTGCGAGTAAAAGTTAGCATATAAACGTTACATCTGCACATGTCACAAGAGTCGATGTCAAATGAACAATAAGATACTTGCGGAAATGCCCTCCCTACGCTAGCCAAATAATGGTTTAAGTCTTCAGATGCTGTAGGTTACTCCAGAAAACATACGATTTCCCCTCACTACATCTACTTGGAGATTAACTATAGAAGATTTAGGTTCGAAGTCTAGCTAGCTCTATGCGCGTAAGACTGTGAGTTCTCATGTGTAAGCGATGCTGTAGGTTACTCTAGAAAACACACGATTTTCCCTCTCTACATCTACTTGGAGATTAACTATAGAAGATTTAGGTTCGAAGTCTAGCTAGCTCTATGCGTGTAAGACTGTAAGTTCTCATGTGTAAGCGATGCTGTAGGTTACTCTAGAAAACACACGATTTTCCCTCTCTACATCTACTTGGAGATTAACTATAGAAGATTTAGGTTCGAAGTCTAGCTAGCTCTATGCGTGTAAGACTGTAAGTTCTCATGTGTAAGCGATGCTGTAGGTTACTCTAGAAAACACACGATTTTCCCTCTCTACATCTACCTGGAGATTAGTTTAGGTTCGCAGTCCAACTGTATATGTGTAAGACTGTAAGTTCAGTTCTCATGTGTAAGCGATGCTGTAGATTACTCCTAGTGATTGCACCAGTAGGGGGCGGCGCGCCCGGTGCACTTTCCCACATTAATAAACCCCGCAACAATACGGCCTGCTCGCCTTCTCCTTACCGATACACTTCTGCAAACAAAGCCCAGTGTGTCCGCGTAATTCCGTCCCAGAAAGGCGATAATAAATATGATTTAATCCCGCCCGTATCGCGGCTACTCTGCTGACATAGCGTAGAGACTGAATCATTCAGCAAACACGATTTCACATCTGAATAGGTTTATACTGTGCGCCGCAGGACGTCGCTTTGTTCAGTAAAGCTATTACACTTCATATGATTATATACCCCACACATGGGGTAACCTGGCAACCTGGGTAGCCATAGTTACGGCCGTCTCCATGGCGACGGGAATGCCGTCATATTATTGAAATTTTTACCCCTGCATGCAAAATATATTTCATTTTCTGGCGTTAGTCAGCTGGTTGGTTGGTTAGTCTGGGGACTTGGTAACTCATAGTGTCATCAATACATTCTCATAAACTCTCTGCGTTGGTTGGTAGTAAAGACTCATGGTCCCAAGAATAAATTTTGGGTTCCTCTATTCCCCACGATTGTACTTCTTTAAATGGGAGTTTATGGAAACAAATATTTTCCCCAAAGAGGAGAAAATATCACCATGAATACAACAGGGCACTTCATCACACTCTAAGGGTTTCCATTTCTTTCTTCTTCTTTTTTGTTGTTGCTACATATGTGTTAGCGAGCCTCAGTCTTTGATAAAGGTTGTATGTAATAAAAATGATAGTAGCGCACAAAGGTTGATGTGAAATGAAACATAATTTTGTCTTTGCTCAAGTCCACAGTGCCGTTACTCATGCTGTGTTTTATCTAAATCTCTCTTGCAAGGCGCTTTTTAATATACAGTTTATGAGTAGATCAATAAAGTTTAATCGGTTCTATATCAGACAGAGTTAAGCCGTGAGTAAACTTCACACTCAGAACATTGTTGCCTGGAGACGGCTGTCGTCAGGCAAGGCCCCCTACACCCTGGTTACAGGGCCTGATGAGTGGATGAGAATTTAACCACGAATATATTTGTACAGTTTAATCAGTAGCTACTTGTTATAACTGAACAAAAATTCCCAAAGTGATGACTGAAGTAACTTGATATCGTACTACGTTTGTGAATATTAGTCCTCCGGGCCCGGGAAATGAAGAATAAAATTGAATATTTACCACTGAAGTACTGTATTTTATTTTCAGACGTTTCAAGTGCGCGTGCAACACTTTCTGTCATTATCTTCCCATTGACAGAAAGTGTCGGCTGGGCACTTTAAACGTCTGTAAATAAAATGCAGTCATCAGGTGGTAAAGATTCAATTTTATTCTTAATTTGTATCGTACAGTAAAAGAAAGATGTTGTCTTTTCGACTGTTCTGGTTTCGGGAGCCAACAAAAAACACCAAGAGCCTTGCTTCTAGGTCCGTCTAGAGTAACAACATTAATTGCAACAAAACAGTGGATTTTGAAAAGGTTCAACTTGCTTTAAACCTTTTTAAAAGCATGGACATTGCCTTCCAACAACAGCGAAAGAATACAATGAAAAAAGAAACTATGTGATGTTAACGTTGTTACGATTAGGGTGCCGCCTTGTCACGGCGAAGCAAATGGCGCATAAGAAAGAAAGACCTAGGGTTAAATGGGTTAAAGTTTCTTAAGTGCAGTCTTTAAGAAAAGGTATGTCTTCCTCTGACCTATAATTAGAGAACAATGGAGAGCTGCGCTCTAAGAAAAACATCGGAACAAAACCCCGAACAAACTGGACTGATACGATCTGGGCTCTAACAACAAGGCTGTAGAATGGCAGTCTGTATTAGTGCGGGGATGAGGGAAGAAACCAAACAAATCCTTGTTTTGTTTTATAAAGCCTTTCTCTACCGGAAACACGGACGGCTTACACAGTATACACTGAAGGGCAGTAGGTTAACGCAATTCCTGACAGCGCCTGCTATATTGTTAGACTTTGAGTGATACACCCTATCTCAGTACAAATGTTCATGTCTGCTTTAAAAAAAATGTATCTTGAGCAAGTCCATTTCTTATTAGTAATGAGAGTGACTTATGCTAGGGTCACATTTCCTAACCGGGGCCCGGCCGGGCTGTTTTGCGGAAACGAAAAATCAAAGTGTGTGTCAATAAATTTGCACAAGCTATGCTCTTAAATAATTTTGGGTACGTTTTGTGTTTCTGTTGTCTTTTACATCATACTTTTTGTTCCCAAAGACTGCCCGGCCGGGTCCCGAATTGGAAATGTGACAGTACGATAAGAATAAGTGATGTCAATTCCGTCTTCGGTATATGTTATCAATCATTAAAATGAATCTTTCCTTTTTACAAGACAGCAAGTGCGCAGAATAGGCACATGTTGATTGTTTTACGACCAGATCAATCCATTGTCCGAATACGCTACTTCAGGTGATGCTTCGGTCCCAATTCCAATCCGGGCCCCGGCCGGGCAGTTTGTGGGAACGAAAAATATGATATAAAAGACAACAAAAGACACAAAACGTATAAAAACTTACTCCTAGCCATATATTGTGTATTTTCTTGATATGCATCTTTTATTGTTCGTTTTCGCAAATAGCCCGCCCGGGCCCCGGATTGGAAATGTGACCGAAGCATGAGTAGGCCATTACGTAAGCTCCCACCTAGTCCACCTGTACGTCAGGTAAATCGTGCCGTACGTAACGAGTTCCCGGTCTTCTCTCGACCGTTGCCCAGCCCGTGACCGGTTCAGTTTGCCCTATAGCCTACATGACCAGGTCTTTATTGTAGCGTTTACTGACCCGATATGGCGCCAAGTCAACCTGGGAGATACGTCGGCCGTCGCCATGGCGACACTACCTATACAAATCGCCCCTAGGCAACGTTGTTGTCAGGCAACGAATATATGCTGTGGCCTGACTTGGACGCAGAATGTTTTGAGCATACTTTTGTTTGTTCAAATGGAGTTATTTTGCAGGGGCTTTTCTATCCCTTGGAAACTTTTTTTTGGTAAGAATCACGTCGACTTTATCTAGGTTTCCATGGCATTCAAACACGTGACCTATATCAGAGTGTGTCAGCTCCCGGACCAGGACAAGTACCCATCCACCGTTAAGTCATTGTAGCACAAATTCATAAACTCTTGCTGTCCAGGACCGCGTATACCACCCCCCCCTCTCCTTTTGGACTAACAATTTAAGTCGATTCGACTCACAAAACATGGTGAAAATCAATTACCCTCTCTGTAACATAATAAACGTTCGAAAGTGCAAGATTCAGAAATGCACCTTGTTGGTGTTAAGTGAATACAACATGGTCGATGTGTATCTATGTTTTGAAAAGCCAAACACTCACATATTGTACAGCACAGTTGTCTCTGACAGCCGGGCCTTCAAGTGACAACTAACTTTAATGTACACAACGTTGTTATGGCAACGATCACGTGACAAAGAGCTACGGAGCCATGTTTGATTACAAAACTGTTGCTGCATCTTCAGATCGTCAAGACCATAATGATTGTTAAAAAACACATCGACAATGGACACTACTGTTTCTTTCCGTTTACCTCATTGTTTTGATAAATATTATAACAGAAAGTAGAAAAACACAGTATGTTTGATTACGAATATGTTTGTATAAATACGTTCTATCATAAGCTTGGAGATCGTCAAGAAGACAGTGATAGGTTGAAAAAGAAAATAACCACAATGGGACACTGCTGTTTCTTTCCTATTTATAAGTCAATCTATATCAGTTTGTAAGAAAAAGGCAGTAAGACTACAGAAAGCAATGAGCAAGTCAAAATTAGCTTCCCAGTCATCGGAACCTTCCTGTATACCCACTCTAAGAGAACTACAGTGATCGTTTTTCTATTCATTTTCTTTTTGTTCTTTTCTGGCACGAGATTATCCTTACAAGAAAGAACTCATGAATTTTTAAGAAGCCTTCTGTCCTGCACTAGTCATTGTTCCGTTTCCAACCCACAAGAAAAGGAGCCACATAACGTTAGACTACCGACCTTTTTACTTGCTTCTAAAACACCTGAGCTTTTGGCAACATTCATTTCACAGTAGCTGTGAATAGGGGGTCTGTATTGCAGATTTTGATGTACGAATATCAGAGTTATTTTACAGGGGCTTTATCTTTTATCCTGTGAGAGAGTGAGTCCTAGTCTATTAGACAGAGGACATTTATCTTTTATTGAACAGCACGAGGTGCAAGACACACATATATGCTATCATTATTCAATACCAGCGTCACCATTGGAGAATGACAGCTCTGACACATGAAGAATGGAACAAGTATTGGTTGGGTTAATATATTTCTGTCCTCGGTTAACCTCACATGCCTGCGAGAGTGGATCTGATTCTAATTTTATGAATTAGAAAAGAATGCATTACACTGAATAGAACAGATTTTGTACCGTAGACATCTTTTTTTTTAAAATCAGGTTAGATGTGGCAGGTGGTTTGATGTAACTGGAAAACGAAGATAGCTCCATGTAATAGTTCAAGGATGGGCGGGCGAGTTTGTGGGGATATATCAGAGCCCCGCCTCCCAAGGAGCTTGTTGGCATTCCGAGGGCGTAGAAATATATTTCTGAAATATTTCGATTTCTTTTTGCAATACCCCTAGCCCTAGCCATAACAGGTGTTAGTGCCCCCCCCCCCCCATTCCTTCTCATGATCCCATTTATCTCTCTTTTTCTAAAGGGCAATTGCATTGGTCGTCCCCATTCTTTTGTGATCGGCTGACCAGCTGTCAGTGGACAATACCACACCACTATCAGGAAGATGGGGCCCCCAAAGTCGCCATGTTCCTTCGGGACATCAATAACTCACCACATGATAAAAAGTCATACAAATCTCGACTTGTAGGTGCGAACCAATGAGGTTATATAGGTCTTTGGCGCCACCAAACCAAAAAAAGTACCCCCGTCGGAGGTGAATCTCCTTTCCTAAGGTAACAACTCGAGTATTACTAAAATGTCCCTGTTTCTAGATCTATAGAAACGGCTTACTGTAAAGTAGGTCATATGCCCGTATTCACGACTGAAGCACTTTCTCTTCCCAGTCAGGTAAGACGTGTCACTTACACCCCTGTGATATCAGGCTATTTGGGTTTCCAACACGATTCCTGCTATTGTATACGTAACGTTAAGCCCATGATGAAATATTTATCGCTAATATCCGATGTAGAGCCAGGTCAATTAATCTCTTTCCTGTCTTGTTATCCATTCTGTCTTCTTCTGCAGAAACCAATAACGTTCATATTGTCGCTCTTATCTAAAAGTTATCGACTTATCCTGTCTTGTAGGATGAAGCGTATGAAAATGTATCGCGCGTGGTATGAAGCGCCACCTGTTGATTAGCCTGGTATAACAGGTGCTCTGACGTCATTTTTGAGGGTCAAAGTTGAACCACTCAAGATGGCGGACGTTCCCGAAAATGCGCCCGATCGTGAGTTTTCAAAATGTTGTAGACTGTAAAAAGTTTCGTTTACATTCGTTTACAGGACTGCAGTAAATGGTTTAAAAAGCATTTCAAGGCATACTCGTGACGCAAGGGGGAGGGTGACGCAATTTTTTTCTGACAGAAGTTAAACTTTACACTAATCACAGTAACCCGTTACCGTAACCTTGTTTACCCCGTACAAAGGACAACACATACTTGTGGCTTTATGTGCGTGTGTGTGTGTGTATGTGTGTGAATGTCACTGTGTGAGCATGTGTGCATTTGTGTATGTGTGTGCGTGTGTGTGTGTTATGTGTGCCAGTGTGTGTTAGGTGTGTGTGTACGTGTGTGTTTGTGTTGGGTCAACTTGGGTGGGTGGGTGTGTACTGTTTGTGTGTGTATGATTGTATGTGTCATACGTTGGCCATACCCACCCGAGAAAACACACATTTCAATGCGGAATGCGCCAGAAGTTGAGGGAGTTTTGTGTCCTCGAACAAGAAACTGTAGCAACATTGATTCCAATCTCCGAATCCGGTATTCGAATTTCCGACGGCCGCGCAACCGACGCGTTCGAAATGCGTTCGAAATATTCTATGGAAGCCTGTGTGATAACCCTCCCGAACCCTATGTGATCCGGATAGTTATCACACGGTCCGGAACACCCGTATCAGGCCCGGGCATGACATAACTGTGTGTATTTGTGTGCGTGTATGCCTGTGTGTGTATCTGGGTGGGTGTGTCTGTGAACTTATGTGTTGGGTGGGTGTGTGGGGTGGGTTGTTACTATGATATGTACCATGTTATAATACTGTGTCACTGTTACACTGCACTATCCCCCCAGACTGCCCAGGCACAGACAGTGAGGATGCGGGTAAGACGTCGGCCTGCCAGGGCTGCCCTAACCAAGCTGTGTGCGCCAGCGCCTTGCCCAAGGCTCCAGACCCAGGTGGGGCCGGGTGTTCTACTAGATAAACACATTCACTCACTAGATCCATTTCAATGAAGCAGGCAAATGATGACTGCCATCTATATATATATATATAATACTGGGCAAAACCCGGTATGGGTGTCGCGCCCAGGGTGCACGCCTAAGGCGGCCGGTAGTGGTGGTGCTCCACAAAAAAAGCGCAACTAACAGTAATAAACATGACCAATATAATATAGAGGAAAAGAAGAGAAAGAAAGTGCCACGTTGGTGTCCTTGATTTTTCATTCAGAATAATCGCAGCTCAAACGTATGTTTTTGGTATTCTGTTACGTTCTTTGAGCTACTAGTATACACACTAAAATGATCAACAATCAGGGATCTCCCCAGAAATATAGAGCAGGATGGGGGGAGGATGCGAAGTACCGAATTGATAGTTGCAAAGGTGAGGGGCTAGGGGGTCCTGGAGAGGAGCGTACATGTCTGGAGTGGGAGCCGTCACAACCGTGCCAGGCAAGGCATTCCACTGTGGCATGGGACATGGGAAAAAATGAGTATTTGTACTAAGTATGTGTCTGTCCTAGCGTTTATAGTTGAGTTTATTGAGTTTATTGAGATACCCTTTAGCCCCTCTAGGGGGCTTATCTTCCAGGGCTCACTGTTTGCAATTTGCAATTGAGATGGTGGCTCCCCCGGGTGCGCCCCTGGTTTAAGTAGACTGTCATTTTTTATATGAATAAGTTTGTACACAAGCTTGTAAAAAGTTTGTAAAAAGTTTGTCTTAACTTTCTCCCCCCAGCCGTTGAGGAAATCCGTGAGCGACTTTCCTCGGTGAAACACAAACTACTAGTGCTGTCTGGGAAGGGGGGAGTCGGGAAGAGCACGGTCACTGCACAGCTGGCCTTCGGACTGGCCAGGCACGAAGACACACAGGTAACAAACAAACAAACAAACAAACAAAGGTAGGAGCACGGTAACCACACAGCTGGCCTTCGGACTGGCCAGGCACAAGGACACACAGGTTACAAACAAACAAACAAATGTAAGAGTATGTTATTTAGCCACACAGCTGGCCTTCGGAGCTGGTTGGTTTGAGCCACTGCACATTGCAATTGTTTGATAACCCTCTACTCTTGTCAAACGTGTGATGTAGGGATAGGATGTGGTCTTTGTGATGACATATCTTTGTGACAAACGACTTCCGACAAGTGACAAACCAAGTGTGTATGGGGGCACCTACCAGTGAATCATCCAACCTCTGCATGTAAGAACCCAACACACTTATCAAGAAGAGTAGGCCTGGGTTAACCTGCTGTGCTGAGGGTTAACTTGGAAATCAGGGAATTACGGGCCCATGCCCTCTCCCATCGCTCCGGGACCAAAAACTGTGCTGAGAAAAACATATATATATTTGGACGCCTCATTATCATCAAACAGGCTCAAACCTCTGCACATAAAAGAACCCAACACACTTAACAAGAAGAGTAGTGGTCATGTGTGCTTGACTGAATGCTCCTCTCTCTTCACCAAAAAATGTATGTGCTGAGTATGTGTTTTTGTGTTTACCCTGTTCCCAGGTGGGTGTGCTGGATGTGGACATCTGTGGACCATCCATCCCCAGGGTAATGGGGTTGGAGGGAGAGCAGGTGATGTTTTTTTGTGCGATTCTTCTAGAAATACCATTTTTAACATAATGTTATGAATAAAGCAAAGCAATGTTAGATTGAGCATGTAAGGTTGCATTGTTCTGTGTGTGATTTTTGCTATAGGCTTTGATGTACAGTCAAACTTGGTATCGACAACCACTCAAGGAACTGAGGAGAAATTAGTGCTGCGTACCGGTACTGTACCGTAAAAACGGATTAGGTACAGGTCCAAAATACCGGATCATGAAGTACCGGTACTGTACCGATATAGATTTACACCAAGTATGTGCTTGTATTGTGATTGATCTCCTGCATGACCTCATGGCCTCATACAACACCAAACCTGACCAGTGATACCTTGGAACAGCGTAACTGATATGTAATAGATCATTCAGGCAGGCCGGGAGTTCTGACAGCAAGGCCAAGGGAGTTTGGCGGTAGGAAACCTAGTTGTTTTCTTTGAATAAAGATACTGAAATTATTGAAGAAGTTCAGAAGAACATATTATGTTAATTTTTCAAATTGTTCAGGTACAGGTACAGGTCCGGACCTGTACCTAAACCTCTGTACCGGTACCTGTACCTGTACCTGTACCTGATGTTACATTAAAGTACGCAGCACTAGGAGAAATGGTTGATTGCTCCAGACAATGCAAGAGGGTCTTAACTTGTATGCATTGTTTGTTGTTTGCATGTATAGTTGTAGAAGACCTCACGAAAGTCGCTGTACTTTTGTTGTGTCAATAAAGATTGTATGTAAAAATCGGACGGGGCTGCTTTAACCATTAGTGCGCTGAAGTAGCCGTTTGGTACCCCATTCTCTATCGGTTATAGGGTTAGGCAGCAGGGAGAAGGTTAATATGGCTGTGACTGGGGATGGTTTTTTTTGCCAGGTTTTACTTTGTCTTGGAAATGTAGGGATTGCAGGGTTTTGATGATGTTTGTTTATGATGATAACCTCAACTTCTAGAACTGCTGATAAATTTTTAGATGAAACACTTGAAGAAGCACACAGCATGCAGTGCCTGCTTGGGTGTCAATAAGAGCCCTCATACTCAAAGGGCTCTCATTGCTCATTTCAAGTTCTCAGTCATTCTCTTCAAACATTATTCTCAAACAGAAAAAGTGCCCTTGAACTATATTGCAAAATCTGAAGAAAAGGTCTCTTTAACTAGTGTTTCAAAAGAGGAAAAGGCACTTGAACTACCATCATGAACAGAAAGAAATGGATTGATTTCAAAAAGACAATGGAACAGCTTTCCATATCCGCTATCCGTTCCTTTGTAAGACCCCCTACCCATTTGGTTTAATAACCATGTAAGAATCAGACTTAATACAATGTACATTACTGTAGTAACCTCTAAAGTTCTACCAGAGTTTTGTCAATGTTGACAGGAATATGTTATTTGTTATCATACATTCTTTGATTACATGCTTTGAAATTGAATCATATTTTCATGTATGCTGCTTCGTAAGTATGTGTCTACATGTACTGTTACAGTAGGAAACAATAAGAATAAAATCTCACCCCTGGTCCTCCTGTTTTTGAACCTGCTGATGTCGACCCCTACAGGTGCACCAGAGCGGCTCCGGTTGGTCACCTGTGGTGAGGAACGCTGCATCTTGTCTTCTCCTTCTTCTGTAGACGTCTTTAAGAAAGAGCAGTCCTCCTTCTAACTCCAGTAGCCTGTAGACACCTCTAGAGCAGCAGTCTCCTGTGTGTGGCTGCCTGGTCTCTGGTTGTTAGGGAATACAGACTGGAGTTCTAGAACATGTGTTTGACCTTTCACCCTGATGACAGTTAGGTTGCCATGGGGATGTTCTAGAACCTGATTAGGGCTGGAAGGGGGACACCCAAGGGTGGGGTCAGGGGTCATGGGTGGGGTGTTCCAGAATATGGTAGATTTTATTTTGGTAAGGTTTAATTACTAATAGGTGAATATTAATTAATTGATTGATTGATTACCACAGCCATGAAGACTTTGTCCACGTGTAACATGCGTTTGTAGGTTGGTTCATTTGTAAGCAGAATAAGTTAGTCTAAAATGGATTTTGTGTGGGTTTCGCGGGCCAAATTTCAGATGATTTGGGGAAGCATCTTAACTAAAGATTTAAGATTGATTCTATTGCTAGTGGAAACATTCTTAGATGATTGAAGGTGCAGACATGTAGGGTCTTCCTAGTGGTATCTGCTCCATATAATAGATAACTTGAAACTTGTCAGAACCCACATGTATTCTTCATATCAGAAACTACATGTCGGATACCACGTGATTCTGCTTTGTATATATAATATATACAATGTGACACCCTGGGGTGATGTCTGTGTGGTGTAGGGTAAATATGTTTAAGTGTCTGTGTATGAATAAGGTTGGTTTGTCGTTTTTCTCGTCAGTACGTTGAAGACAACCTGGGTGTGATGTCTGTCGGGTTTCTCCTTGCTTCACCCGACGATGCTGTCATCTGGAGAGGACCCAAGAAAAACGGTAACATTCCCCCTTTGTTCCTTGTATCAAGATCATCATCATCATCATCATTTTATATCAAGATACCCTTTAGCCTATAATCCTGCTGCAATCTTTAGGTTTCAGAATTTTCCCATTTTGTGCATAGTCTTGAATTTTGATTTTTTTTGTTTATTCTTTGCGTCAGGTAAGTGCGATGAAAAACAAGCAAGTCCTGTGTTTGTTTTAATTCAGAATTTCTGCATACAAGAGGGAGGTTCCACTATCTGCATGACAAACACCTGTCCATGTTGCAGTCCCCCCCTAACTCTCTCAGTACCCCCCTAACTCTCAGTACCCCCCTAACTCTCAGTATCCCCCCTGCAGGGCTGATAAAACAGTTCCTGAGGGATGTAGACTGGGGGGAGTTGGACTACCTGGTGGTCGACACCCCCCCTGGCACGTCAGACGAACACCTGTCTATCGTGCAGTACCTGAGCTCAGCAGGGCTGGACGGAGCGGTCATTGTCACCACTCCTCAGGTAAGGCCAGACCTTAAGCCCCCCTCTCACTGGACCCACAACACGTTGGCGACCTCGCTGAGACTGAGCGATTTGACGAATTTCATTGATAAGAAACATTTTTTTACGCTTTGTGTGATTTGTTGTCTTTTTAGTCATACTTGTAGGTGTTGCATGATAGCCCCATTCCATTTCAATCACTTCCTAGATGCTGTCTGCAACGTCTGACCATTTCCTAATTTCATCCAGTTTCTAACTGCTATTTGACCATTGCTTAATAGTTACTGAACGGGCCAAACTTGTCTGGACTAGATGTAGGAGACTAAATTAGGAGTAAGTCTCCACATACTTGTGCAAGCAAGTCTAACCCCCGCATCACGGGGAAAAACAGACGATAAACTGGAGAGTGTGTGACTGTGTATGAATCTGTGCTTTAACATCATCAGAGTCTACTGCTCTTTTCTGGGCAAATGTAGAGACTTGAAGGTAGTTTTTATCCGGTCTCCAGGAGGTGTCTTTGCATCAATGGGTATATCTACCATGGTTTAGTAGGCCCCTTTGAGTTTAGCCCCTTTGAGTTTAGCCCCTTTGAGTTTAGCCCCTTTGAGTTTAGCCCCTTTGAGTTTAGCCCCTTTGAGTTTAGCCCCTTTGAGTTTAGCCCCTTTGAGTTTAGCCCCTTTGAGTTTAGCCCCTTTGAGTAAAGCCCCTTTGAGTAAAGCCCCTTTGAGTGTAGCCCCTTTGAGTGTAGCCCCTTTGAGTGTAGCCCCTTTGAGTAAAGCCCCTTTGAGTAAAGCCCCTTTGAGTAAAGCCCCTTTGAGTAAAGCCCCTTTGAGTAAAGCCCCTTTGAGTTTAGCCCCTTTGAGTTTAGCCCCTTTGAGTTTAGCCCCTGTAACTTTAGCCCCTGTAACTTTAGCCCCTGTAACTTTAGCCCCTGTAACTTTAGCCCCTGTAACTTTAGCCCCTGTAACTTTAGCCCCTGTAACTTTAGCCCCTTTTAGGTGTCTTCTCCGCCTGTCTGGAAGAGTATTTTTAACACTTTATACTGATGAGATTTTAATCTTGTCCCCAGGAGGTGTCGCTGCTAGATGTGCGGAAGGAGATCAACTTCTGTAAGAAGGTCCACCTTCCTGTGGTGGGCGTGGTCGAGAACATGAGCGGCTTCATCTGCCCCAGCTGTCAGGTGGGGATCAATCAATCAGCCTGTCAATCAATAATCTGTCAAGTGGGGCAAATCCACAGACGAAGTAGTAAGCCATCTGTCAGATAATCTTTTGTTCGTTCGTTTGTTCAGACCCTTGTAGTGCCTAGTGGCACAAAGGGCAGCAAGGTTCCTTGCTGTTTGAGTAGCAGGGAAATTTACAGGGAGCAGTTGCTAGCTCTTCCCTTTGTGTTTACTAACGTGACCTCCTCAAACACAGGACCCGATTTTACTTCGGAAGGGTGCAGCTCCAACCAAGATGTCCTGCCCAGGATCGAGTCTCCCAGTTACAACCTATGATATAAGAATTAGAAACCTAACAAAGAAGTTGTAACCATTTTAGCTGTAGGGACATCCCAGAAGGATTTGAAGCCCTGGTCTCTGTTTGAGACTGGAGCATATCTTCAACAGACCCAGCCATCCTCCTTCATCCAATGTCTGCATGTGTTTTACTCTCTACTAGTATCTACATGCATTACCCGTACCTACAAAATGTAAGCCCCTTCCTAGTACTCCATCACAGATGCAGTCCATTCTGGCCTGGAGGACATGATGCAAAGTTGGCTATGTAGATTTTAGGTCTTTTAGTAACTGTTACTAGGTTGAGTATAAAGCTAGACAAGCTTCTCATGACTAGGCAACCTGCCTGATGAAACTCTTCTTTCTGCTGTTCCCACATGTAGGGTGAGTCCCAGATCTTCCCCCCCACAACTGGCGGTGCGGAGAAGATGGCAGCCGACATGGGGGTGCCTTTCCTGGGCAAACTGCCGTTGGACCCCAGAATAGGTCAGGGTTAGGGTTAGCTAGCACACAGACTGTCACACAAACAATCACAGTCACACACACTGTCACACACACACTGTCACACACACTGTCATACAAACACACACTGTCACGCAAACTTTCACACAAACACGCACTGTCACACAAACAAACACACACCCATTTGATTTTAAACCTGTTATTTGAAAAAAGAATCCCAAAAGCTATGTATCATTTTCAGACCCATTTGTTGTTTATTTGATGTTTTTTTGTCTGTTGGTGTAGGAAAGTGTTGACTGTTTGTTTATCTGATGTTTGTTTGTGTAGGAAAGTGTTGTGATGAGGGAAAGTCGTTTCTGTCAGTTGAGCCCGAGTCTCTGGCAGCCAAGGCGTACAAGGAAGTCATACAGAGTAAGTCTTATGGAAGTCGTACGTTTGTATCATCACAGATCATAACGAAAAGGGGGGATACAAGATGACTCATTATCTCCATGAAAAATGGATATAGTTTTGGGTGTGTCTGTCTGTTTGGTTGTGTTTCCGCACCACTCCAGTCAGCATAACTCAAGAGCCTCTTGATGGATTACGATGATATTTGGTATATGGGCGGGTGTTGGGAAGCCAAAATTCAAGGTCGATTTTGGGCCCCCTGGTATGTGACCTTGATACTGCAGCAGAGCTTCCGTTATTGTATCTTTTGACCTGGACATGCTATGGTCTTGATTTTTGGGTGACAAATAGCTTGTGATGTAATTAAAAAGTGGTGTAGGTTTGGGCTCTCTAGCAGCTTGCTCTGGAACTGCAGTGGCATTATTGTGAAAATCTTCTAAGGGGTATAACTGAAGAAATTAACGACGGATTTCTATGATATTTCGTATGCAGGTAACTTAGACAGAGATGTACACAACAAAGTTCAAATTATGCTAATGTGGACTTAATTTGCATAACTAATCAGGAAAATCTATAATTGCAGTGTTTTCCATCATAAGACTCAAAAACATGTAACAGATGTGGTATACGGCAAGTGGAGCATCAACAGATACCAATTATGCAAATGTATTCCTAATTTGCATAATTATTGCAAAAGTGCCATTATTTATTAAAGAGGAAAATGATAGGACTGTCAATATTGCAACATGTGTAAGTTTGATAAAGGTGTTCATGACCAAGTATATATTATGTAAATGTGTAAGTCATTTACATAAACAGAATAGTTCACGGAAAAAGGCAGATTATGCTTTTGACGAGACAAAAGAATATATCAGCAAAGGCTAAAAACATTTCATGGAGATATGAGGTCGTGGAACTCTTGTTGGGACTGCAGTCCTCCAACTGCTGCGCTACCTAGCTGTTTGCAGTGGAAGTACATGTAGCACTGCTCAGTATCGCTATGAGGAAGGTAACAAAAGTAGCACCAGTCAGTATTGTAAGTAAGGCAACAGAAGGACTACTGAAATATCTGTAGGTTAATTCGTCTTGGTTGTGTCTGAAGAAAATCCTAGTCATTTACCAACCTAAAGAAACTATTCATAGAATCCTACCATTTCCTAAGGTTCGGGCATGGGACAGTTAAGCATCGAAAGGCACACTATTTACCGCTGCCAGAAAAGTAATTTAAATTTTTTCCCAAAACGTTTCTTAATGTGTAACACAAGTCAACTAGGAGTAGCCAAAGTCATTAAAGGAATATCATTTTGCCTTAAGTTGTAGCATATGTTAGCTGCCTTGACTAATTGGAATTGTGAGGTTGTGTGCTGCTGTTGCATTTTCATTAATTTATTTTGTTGTCTAAAGGTACCATTTTCCTGTTCCTTGATTTGCAGGAGTGGAGGAGTTCTGTTCCTCGCACAGCAACAAGGAGAATGTCCTGAACCCGGTGGAGTAGCAGAAACCAGTCAACAACAGAGATGTAAAACTGGAGCTCTATCCACTACAGGAAACCAGTCAACAACAGAGATGTAAAACTGGAGCTCTATCCACTACAGGAAACCAGTCAACAACAGAGATATAAAACTGGAGCTCCATCCACTACAGGAAACCAGTCAACAACAGAGATGTAAAATAGGTCCCGAGGCCCTATCCACTACAGGGTTTCACCTTCCTAAGTTAGATTTTATTCTGCCCTACCAGTAGACTGATACTCGTCTCCTGGTGTGATGAGAGAAAAATGTAACCGACCATGTAGATACAGTATCCATTAGAGCCAGGGCTGTAATACTGGCTGCATGTGCAGTTTTGCGCACCCAAAATCAGAGCTGTGCCCCTCATTTTTGACTGTGGGTGCATCAGTGCGTCTAGATATTTGTGTGGGGCTATTTACATGTATGTAAAGGTACTATTATACAGCAGTTCACTGCATATTCTTGACACTTAAATGTTAAAAAAAATTCTTGCTAAAACATTTCTTAATTATTAATACGTATTAAATTAGCCCTAGAGGAGCAGCAAGGTTTATAATTAAGTTTTGTTGGCAAGTTCTACTTATATTGTGCACCCCAAATCTCTGTGCACCTACATGTAAATGTTAAGGTAGCCTGACAGGTGTTTACACAGTCTCTCTCTGGTGGAGGTTAATGACCCCCTTTGACCGGCCGCTAGGAGCGCAATTTAGTCAGGCTAAATTTAAAGGCACCTACATTGTCCTGATTAAACAACTCTGCTACAGTTGTCTGAAGTTTGTTGTGTTTATTTTCCTACCCAGGGAACAGTGTAGTCTCTACCAGACTAACCGCACCGGCTATAGGGAGAACATTTGCCGGGGGACTTTGGCCATGGAGGGTAACATTCGCAGGTTGCAATATTGGACCCTATCTCCATACAATTGACTCTATTTGGCCAATTTGTACTATTTTCCCAGCGACCGGCAGAGGCTGGTAGAGTCTAGAACAGGCGGGTTTTTCTACAGAATCGTTTGGTTTGTGAAAACATATTAGGAGTAAGTTTATTTGTCTGGCTTGCTTTTTTGAATTGAGGGACGCTTTTTCGATATGTCATGGCTGTTGACTTTAAAATCCTCCCCGCACCAGACGGTGCATAGGGTGGTGCCCACCTCCTTTTCGATAGCCCTTAGGCCACACAACTTTGTGCAATCACTACAGCAGGGGGCTTGTCACCATTTATACGAGTTTTATTCGTCCGACCTGTGAATACGCAGTACCGGTCTGGCAACCTGGTATAACGCTGTCCCAGAGATTTCAACTGGAGAGGATACAACGTAGAGCAGTCAGAACTATCCTAGGGACCCACTATACAAACTACTTGGATGCTTGCCACACACTGGGTCTCACGACGTTGCAGCAAAGACGCGACTACCTCTGTGAATCTTTCGCCAGAAAGCTACTTCACTCTACCACCTTCTGCGACTGGCTCCCGCCAACCCGACAAGAAGTCAGCGGCAGGAATACGCGCAATAGTCAACAGTTGAACACTATTAAAACCAGAACAGCACGCTATAGAAATAGCCCGATACCATACATGGTATCATTACTAAATAAGAGACCCGTAACAGCAACATGCTGTGAATAACAACGAAAAGTACCAGTACCTGAGTGTTATTTTATTTTACTGCATAGATTAAGCACCGATGCGGTTTCTGTAATGTAATTGTAT
This sequence comes from Branchiostoma lanceolatum, assembly GCA_035149815.1. Classification (NCBI taxonomy): domain Eukaryota; kingdom Metazoa; phylum Chordata; class Leptocardii; order Amphioxiformes; family Branchiostomatidae; genus Branchiostoma; species Branchiostoma lanceolatum. The sequence continues at coordinate 2,436,731 of CM068873.1, forward strand.
TGTATCTGAAACATGTCCTGTTTATGCATCTATATTGTTAATACAATGTACCCGGACATATTATCGTATTGTATAAAAAAATATTTTCACTACACCTATCTTAATGTTCTGAAAACCTTGTATATAAGTTAAGGCAATTGTGAATAATTTTATGAAGCTAATAATGTATAATGTAGTCCCAGTTCAATTCAGTGCACAAGTCGCGTGCACTTAGCCTGAGTACCAACCTCCGTAGTGACCGCTGGCTCAAAAGAATTCGCTTGCTAACCACGGAGTCTGACCCTGCGCGTATCCGTCACGGCTGTTAGTCAGATATTCGTTTTGATTTTGAACGAGCTCGCTGATTGGCCCCATTCGTCCAAGCTACTCCCCATGCCACACTGTTCTTCGTAACGGGTAGGTTCTAAGAACTGTTGCCATGGCGATTCTTTCAAAACTGGACCCGAACAGGGCAATAAAGACACCTTGGAACGAAAAATGGCACCGAACGCAGCTCGAATTCCCCTCATTACGTGATAATGAGACAGCCGTGACGGATACGCGCAGGGTCAGACTCCGTGGTTAGCAAGCGAATTCTTTTGAGCCAGCGGTCACTACGGAGTCTGGTACTCAGGCTAGCGTGCACTGCGAAACTGTGATACTTTTTAATGATATGAAATGAACCAATCATCTAGTCCACTGGTAGTGGAGTGTGTTTAACTTCCATACCTTTTCCCAAATGATGAGTGCTAGGCAGAGAAAGCAGTATGTACCATCTTTAAAGCCTTTGGTATGACTTGGTCGGCGATCAAACTCAAGACCTACATTTTGTATCGCATGCATCCACTAGGCCATTCAGTATGGACCTGTCAATAGTGCGAAGAAATGTGTTATTGACAGGATTTGCAGGTTTAAGATTGAATCATTATAAAACCTTTTGATGAAATGATGTGATGGCTAACGCGGAATCGTGTACTTCTGCCAATGGTGAGATCCATGTTCTGATCTCAATAGGACCATATGTCTTTTTTAAGCATCAACTGAATTATGATTTATTAGTCTTTCAACTGAATTATGATTAATTAGTCTTTCAATAGTTAGTCAGTGGCTTCTTGCGTAAATCGCGGCCCCGGCACACTATCCCCCGACCGAAATCTCTGCTTGGAGAACACAATCAGGCTCGAAACCATTTTTTTCTGCAGACTTGTACATGTACTGTAGTACCGGTGGTAGGGGTGTGTGCGGGGACTTGTACATGTAGTAGTACCGGTGGTAGGGGTGTGTGCGGGGACTTGTACATGTAGAAGTACCGGTGGTAGGGGTGTGTGCGGGGACTTGTACATGTAGTAGTACCGGTGGTAGGCGTGTGTGTGGGGACTTGTACATGTAGTAGTACCGGTGGTAGGGGTGTGTGCGGGGACTTGTACATGTAGTAGTACCGGTGGTAGGGGTGTGTGCGGGGACTTGTACATGTAGTAGTACCGGTGGTAGGGGTGTGTGCGGGGACTTGTACATGTAGTAGTACCGGTGGTAGGGGTGTGTGCGGGGACTTGTACATGTAGTAGTACCGGTGGTAGGGGTGTGTGCGGGGACTTGTACATGTAGAAGTACCGGTGGTAGGGGTGTGTGCGGGGACTTGTACATGTAGTAGTACCGGTGGTAGGGGTGTGTGCGGGGACTTGTACATGTAGTAGTACCGGTGGTAGGGGTGTGTGCGGGGACTTGTACATGTAGAAGTACCGGTGGTAGGGGTGTGTGCGGGGACTTGTACATGTAGTAGTACCGGTGGTAGGGGTGTGTGCGGGGACTTGTACATGTAGAAGTACCGGTGGTAGGGGTGTGTGCGGGGACTTGTACATGTAGTAGTACCGGTGGTAGGGGTGTGTGCGGGGACTTGTACATGTAGTAGTACCGGTGGTAGGGGTGTGTGCGGGGACTTGTACATGTAGTAGTACCGGTGGTAGGGGTGTGTGCGGGGACTTGTACATGTAGTAGTACCGGTGGTAGGGGTGTGTGCGGGGACTTGTACATGTAGTAGTACCGGTGGTAGGGGTGTGTGCGGGGACTTGTACATGTAGAAGTACCGGTGGTAGGGGTGTGTGCGGGGACTTGTACATGTAGTAGTACCGGTGGTAGGGGTGTGTGCGGGGACTTGTACATGTAGAAGTACCGGTGGTAGGGGTGTGTGCGGGGACTTGTACATGTAGTAGTACCGGTGGTAGGGGTGTGTGCGGGGACTTGTACATGTAGTAGTACCGGTGGTAGGGGTGTGTGCGGGGACTTGTACATGTAGAAGTACCGGTGGTAGGGGTGTGTGCGGGGACTTGTACATGTAGTAGTACCGGTGGTAGGGGTGTGTGCGGGGACTTGTACATGTAGAAGTACCGGTGGTAGGGGTGTGTGCGGGGACTTGTACATGTAGTAGTACCGGTGGTAGGGGTGTGTGCGGGGACTTGTACATGTAGTAGTACCGGTGGTAGGGGTGTGTGCGGGGACTTGTACATGTAGTAGTACCGGTGGTAGGGGTGTGTGCGGGGACTTGTACATGTAGTAGTACCGGTGGTAGGGGTGTGTGCGGGGACTTGTACATGTAGTAGTACCGGTGGTAGGGGTGTGTGTGGGGACTTGTACATGTAGTAGTACCGGTGGTAGGCGTGTGTGTGGGGACTTGTACATGTAGTAGTACCGGTGGTAGGGGTGTGTGCGGGGACTTGTACATGTAGTAGTACCGGTGGTAGGGGTGTGTGCGGGGACTTGTACATGTAGTAGTACCGGTGGCAGGGGTGTGTGCGGGGACTTGTACATGTAGTAGTACCGGTGGTAGGGGTGTGTGCGGGGACTTGTACATGTAGTAGTACCGGTGGTAGGGGTGTGTGCGGGGACTTGTACATGTAGAAGTACCGGTGGTAGGGGTGTGTGCGGGGACTTGTACATGTAGTAGTACCGGTGGTAGGGGTGTGTGCGGGGACTTGTACATGTAGTAGTACCGGTGGTAGGGGTGTGTGCGGGGACTTGTACATGTAGTAGTACCGGTGGTAGGGGTGTGTGCGGGGACTTGTACATGTACTGTAGTACCGGTGGTAGGGGTGTGTGTGGGGACTTGTACATGTAGTAGTACCGGTGGTAGGGGTGTGTGCGGGGACTTGTACATGTAGTAGTACCGGTGGTAGGGGTGTGTGCGGGGACTTGTACATGTAGTAGTACCGGTGGTAGGGGTGTGTGCGGGGACTTGTACATGTACTGTAGTACCGGTGGTAGGGGTGTGTGTGGGGACTTGTACATGTAGTAGTACCGGTGGTAGGGGTGTGTGCGGGGACTTGTACATGTAGTAGTACCGGTGGTAGGGGTGTGTGCGGGGACTTGTACATGTAGTAGTACCGGTGGTAGGGGTGTGTGCGGGGACTTGTACATGTAGTAGTACCGGTGGTAGTGGTGTGTGCGGGGACTTGTACATGTAGTAGTACCGGTGGTAGGGGTGTGTGCGGGGACTTGTACATGTAGTAGTACCGGTGGTTGGGGTGTGTGCGGGGACTTGTACATGTAGTAGTACCGGTGGTAGGGGTGTGTGCGGGGACTTGTACATGTAGTAGTACCGGTGGTAGGGGTGTGTGCGGGGACTTGTACATGTAGTAGTACCGGTGGTAGGGGTGTGTGCGGGGACTTGTACATGTAGTAGTACCGGTGGTAGGGGTGTGTGCGGGGACTTGTACATGTAGTAGTACCGGTGGTAGGGGTGTGTGCGGGGACTTGTACATGTAGTAGTACCGGTGGTAGGGGTGTGTGCGGGGACTTGTACATGTAGTAGTACCGGTGGTAGGGGTGTGTGCGGGGACTTGTACATGTAGTAGTACCGGTGGTAGGGGTGTGTGCGGGGACTTGTACATGTAGTAGTACCGGTGGTAGGGGTGTGTGCGGGGAAGGAGACGTAGAGAGGCGCCGAAAAGAACAAGGAAAACATGATCCGTGGATGATCTTTTGTTTATTCCGCATACAGGGAAGCGCTCAGATGAGCGAGCCATGGCTATTCTAAGCTGGGTGTTAGACTAGATTATGGCCTCTCCCATCACTCAGCATCAGGTCTTGTCTTTACACCTTCCACCGTAGCGGGTTTTGGTAGCTGCATGCCACTTCTCACCCACGCACGTCATCGGTTCCATGCACGGGCACTCCCGGCCCTTGAGGGCGTCGGTGCTGCTGCAAATCTGATCCTTGAGGCGCAGAGGCTTACAGTTGCGAGTGTTGCCGATAAGGAGACAGCACCCTTTGGGCCTACAGTCTTCGTCCGTGACGCAATCGCCCTGCAGTGTGTAAACCACTCAAATCCGTTAGTAACTACTCTTGCGCCACAACACAGTCGACTCTGCTGCAGACGTCTGTGCGCACCTGTTGTGCGAAGCGTTCTCTGAGATACGGCATACGTAACTATGTATGCCGGGTCACAGTTCGACCCTGTTGCATCATAGGCGGTAGGCCATCGAGTTTTTGTTGAAATAGGCATTACTGTGCCGTATATATATATATATATAAACTCCGATGATCCGCTAAGAAACAAACAAACGGAAAGGTTTCGGTGAATCGTAGACTAAGTGACTGTGTACTCGGCCTACTGAAAGATTCCCGAGAACTTACTCTAACACGCACTGTGTACTCGATCCACTGAAAGATTCCCGAGAACCGTACACTAACTGTAACAACCACAACGCCCGATCCGCCGTCTATTCGAAAGAATCACACGAACGGATGCCGAAGTCTACCGAAGATTGTCGAGAGCCGAACAGTGATTTCCGAACGCTTTAGGTAGTGTTAAGAACAAGAATAGATAGGTAGGAAATGCAGTTTCAAAAGCCCATATTTTCGGCGAAAAAACGCCATGAAATTAAACACGTTGATACTACTTATAATCTCGGGGTTACTTACTAGCCATGTAGAATTCCCTAGGATACAATACCTAATTCTAAAGGAGATATGCGGCATTTCATAAAGTCCGATTTCCGGTGGACAGCGTTACCAGCAGTACCATTATACTGGTACTGATCCAGATTTCCCGCCACCGTTCGAAGATGGAACCCCGATTCGGAACTCCCAACAAAAACTTCAGACCCAATGGCTCCTTACATCTTCAAGGATGGACCTTTTTTAAATGAAAATTCGGTCTATCTATACGTTTCAGTAATAGTTGAAACGTAACTACCTGCTATGTAAGACATCCTTGTTAAGCATCTTGTCGATATCAGCCACTTTTAAAGAAATTCTAAAAAGCGCCGTGGAACTGTGTTCTAAGTCACCTAAAAGTGCTGTCCACATCAAGTGGTAACGCTGTCCACGGGTAGCTTTTCCTACCCTGTCATTTTTATGAAGTTAGTGAAGTGTTAGCCCCCGGGCCCTGGCGGTTTTGTCGGCTCGAACAGCGGGTTCGCGAACGCGTTCGCGCAAACTGCGAAACCTGTTCTACTCCCGTCGGCCTTTGCGCGAACTTTCCCTCTGACAAGAAGGACGCAGCGGACCGAGTACCCAGTGCGTGTTTATTATATGATTCAGCATACTGAGTACCCAGTGTGTGTTGAGTGCACAAAGCAACAGCGATTTCAACAAAAACTCGATGGCCTATTGCCCATGGTTGCATGGGTGTAAATAACTGCCTGTCATGCAAAGGAAAAAAACGTAAACCTACATAATGTTGACACTTATTTCTTATCTACAGGGTTTGCCAAGTACAACTATGTGAATATTTCTTGCATTGTGAAATAGAACGCTTTAGCTTTCGAAGTGATTACAATTTTTGGTCCGTTTATTTGCAATCGTCTTTTTTTACAGTTCAATTAGTTATAAATACGAATTTGAACCACGCCGACTGGTTTCGTCATAAGGGGTGTTTTGCTCACAAACTGTCCATGTCATCGCGATGGTCTGTAAAAGATGGAACGCGTTCGAACGACGTTTCCCCGAACCCGGAGGACGCAGGTGTCAGATTACATTATGACTGATTTGCGACAAATATGTAAGAAATAAGCCGGTTTTCTCCGGATTTTACGCAAGTGAGGGAGGGGAACAGCAACCGACATAGCGATATCCGGAAATGTTTGACAACATGTGAGGACGCTGGGCCGCCGGCGTGAAGTGACTAGATGCCGGTTGGGGTTCGGGGAATGTCGTTCGAATGCGATCATTTCTTACGGACGTGCGCGATGACAGTTTCACAGTCAGCTTGAAAGCAATATTCCCGATGACGAAACAAGTTTGTGTGGTCGTCTATTAGCTTAGGGCTCAAAATACATACCTCAAGCCGCTTTCGGTATGATGGTTCCGACCTCTTCTAGAGACGGTACAAAAGAACAAAGCAACCATGATTTAAGTCCGTTGTTCATCGTATGTTTAGTCCGCACATTTTAACAAGAATATGTTACAATGTAAATATAGAATACAACACGGGGTATTCCGTATCACCCGAGATACCAGTAGGATAATAGAAGTAGCACATCATCGATGAAATATTTTTTCAACACGTAATTCTAAGATCCCACCACAGAAGAGTAGGTCACTAGCTAGCCAAATCTATGGCTCATGAGTCATGAGCAGTCTTGTCTCCACCCTATTCTAACCCAGGGTCGCTCCTATGATCGCCTTCCCACAGGATTCGGCAGGGAAGCGATCCGAGATGCGAACCTGGGCTCAATCTGGTACGGGTACCGGTAGCAGACTCCGTTAATGACTACTCGTGCGCCCCTACACAGCCGAACTGCAGCCCTCTATGCGCAACTGGTCTGCGCAGGAATGTACAGAAAGTGCGAAATGGAACGTAATGAAACGAAATGGAAGTACAGAAAGTGCGAAAAAATGGAGGTACAGAAAGTCAATATTTTTACAACATTTCAGGACACGCCAAACAGTTATATTATGTATTTAGTTCCAAAGAATTCCATGACTCCCTGAGCTTTGCCGGTTTGGTATGCCTGGAATGTGATTCGCACGCGTAGTAGTAATCAGCTGAGAATTTCTCAGAACGGAACCCCGGGCAATTAGCCTGTCTGAAGATTGGTTTGAATCAAGGATTCGAATTCATCAAAAAATTAGTGGAAAAGTCAAAATGTCTCTTGGCTGTCCAACAATAAGTAGACACATTTTAACCATTAGCCATGTGGCCAGGCACCTTAGTTGTAATGTGTCAAAACATAAAGAATGTTTTAAAGATGCTTAAAAAATTATAAACACCACTTACATATACTATAGTCACTCAATCGTCGCCATGGCAATACATTTTCTTGCCTTTCCTGTTTCCATTTCGCACTTTTTTACGGACGTGCGCGATGAGTTTGTGAGCTAATTCCCCCCTATAACAGTATAGTTAACTTACCGGAGAGCAATAGCCGAAGACGTTCCCATAAGATGGAATGTACTTCTGATGAACGCATCTCAGCCCGTCTGCGCATGGGCACAAGGCGCCATGGCGGACTCCTGCATCACTGCAGAGCTTACCCTCGGCCGGCATGGCCCTGCATCGGCGCAGTCTGCCGGGACAGCACTCACCGGGCGCACAGTCTTCGTCCGTATAGCAAAAGCCCTGCAGTGTGTAAGTCACTCATCAAATCCGTTCTACTCGTGTACCTGACTCAGTCGAGGTGCAGACCTCTGTGCGCATCTGTTCTGCGTAGCGTTCTCTGAGATACAGTGTACGGCGTTGTATCGGTGTAAATAACTGTCTGACATGCAGCGAAAAGACCGTAAACCTACATTATGTTTACACTTTTCTGATCTACATATTTACCCAGTACAACTATGTAAATATTTCTTGCATTGTAAAATAAAATGCTTGAGCTTTAGAAGCATTAGCAATTTTTGGTCCGTTTATTTGCAATCGTCTTTTTTTACAGTTTAATTAGTTATAAATACGAATTTGAACCACGCCGACTCACGCTCCTCCGCAGCGTCCTAATAAACAGCACTATTCCAACACTGAATGCGTGTACGAGTCTTTTCTGGAATACATTATACGCATGAGCGCTAAGTGGCGCGGCGCCTGGGTTCGTCGCACAGACGGTCCTGGGAAAGAGATCGTATTTTCCGCCAATAGCATGCTGGGAGAAGCAAACTGTCCTGGGAACGTGTTGATTATTGGCCGGAGAATGCCAAACTCCCTTCCGTAGCAAACTCCCTTCCGTGGCTAAATCCCTTCCGTGACATAACTCCCCTTTGTGACGGGGTATCTTAACAGCGCCAACAATAAGGTACTTTGTAGATCTTCGTTTCTCAGAACGTATCACCATTGTACAGCATTTTACCCCCCAAAATCGTCAACTTGCGTCTTGTTTTAGGCCGTGCTAGTTAGAAGAAATAACGGTTAACTGTAGAAGATCGCCCATTCTGGCGTGCACACATAGTTAACTATTCTGAGGATCTGTCAAGAACAAACAAAACAAAACAGACAGCTGTGAATTCTAGAAAGTTTATTTTGTTGAGCTTGATCTGACATAAATCTATTTCTAAGCCCACGATTTAAACCTATGGCTTCTCGGGGGCGCTGGGTACGAGCGTGACGCCGACTGGTTTCGTCATAAGGGGTGTTTTGCTCACAAACTGTCCATGTCATCGCGATGGTCTGTATAAGATGGAACGCGTTCGAACGACGTTCCCCGAACCCGGAGGGTAAGAAATAAGCCGGTTTTCTCCGGATTTTACGCAAGTGAGGGAGGGGAACAGCAACCGACATAGCGATATCCGGAAATGTTTGACAACATATGTGAGGGCGCTGGGCCGCCGGCGGTAAGTGATTAGATGCCGGTTTGGGTTCGGGGAATGTCGTTCGAATGCGTTCATTTCTGACGGGCATGCGCGATGACAGTTTCACACTCAGCTTGTGAGCAATATCCTCGATGACGAAACAAGTTTGTGTGGTCGTCCATTAGCTAGGGCTCAAAATACATACCTTAGGCCTAGGCTTCGGGCGCGGCGGTTCCCACTTCTAGAGACGGTACAAAAGAACAAAGCAACCATGATTTAAGTCCGCTGTTTATCGTTTGTTTAGTCCACACATTTTAACAAGAATAAGTTACAATGTAAATATAGAATACAACACGGGGTATTCCGTATCACCCGAAATACCAGTAGGATAATAGAATTAGCATGGGAAATCAGACAAAGCAGACATCAACTAATGGCTAAGCCGCGGCTATCTAAGCTTTCCGTGACGTTCACGATGAAGAGTCGACAAAAATGCAAAATTTCCAGAGAGACAGACATTGCATTGTTGTGCCTATATAGATAACTCATTTATGACATGTGTATATACATTTAGCTGTCATCACTGAGTTCGGGGCCTCCTCTAAATGCAAACATTGGTAACGTTTAGGTAAAGTAGAACACGAAATACATTTTGCTTCAGACTGTCGTATAGACTGTCGTATAGACTGCCGTATAGAATGTCGTATAGACTGCCGTATAGACTGCAGTATAGACTGTTGTATGATAGCGATAGAATCGTTCTTTTTGGTTACTAGTAGGAGGAGGGCTTAGGAAAGCCGCCCGGGTTTCCTCCCTCCTTTTGTACTATTGTTATATTTTGTATATTAATTTGACTCTTTTTCTTATTCAATTTGTGTGAACCAATAAACAAATAAATAAACAAATACCTAGTCTGGTCTCCACCCTATTCTAACCCAGGTTCGCTCCTATGATCGCCTTCCTGCAGGATTTGGCAGAAAAGCAAACCAGGGCTAGCCTGGGATGCTTAGCAGACACGTGCTAGATTACGCCTTCTCTCTCATCACTCAGTATCTTACCTCGCATACACCGAGGCTGTACTTATACAAAGCCGAAGGCAGCTCAACGCACTTGAGCCCGGGTCCGCATGGGCACGCAGTGCGCCTGCGGATTTCGTCTGGTTTACAGTGCTTCCCCTCGGACGGCTGGGGACTACAGCGATTGCCGGCGACACAGCACCCTGAGGACCCACAGTCTTCGTCCTCCTTGCAATGCTGTAAATGCAAAAAATGTTCGCGGTGGTTTTATGTTCGCGAAAGGTTTTCCCGTCCAACCCCTTGTCTAAATACGTACTACGTACTGTACATGGTGCAGTATTGTGCAGTGTTATGAGGCACCTTTTATGGTGACTACGCACGAATACTAACAAGGCACAGTTGAACATAGACACGATCTTCAAACATCGAATGCATGTGCAATCAATGGAGTCGTTATTTACTGACCGAATTGTAGCATTTAATGTAATGGCATTTATTTATTTAATCAATTCAATGGCATTTAGCATTTATTTGTAGCATTGAATGAAATCAAATTAAGGAGTCGTTATTTACTGACATCATTGACAACAGCAGCAACAACATAGTAGTATAGGCGATATGTATAAAATATGCGACCAAGCGGAAAATGTTTGTTGACAGTTTTCGCGCTTGTCACAGTATTAGTATTCTACTTTATTTCTAGTTCCATGAATGTGCGATACATGATCTGCACACTTTACGTGCAGTACTGTAGTAGCCTGATTTATCGGTAAATACTGTATACGTACATGATGATATGTAAGGTCGGAAGGGACGGAAGAAATATTCATGGTCAGGACGTCTGTGGCACCTTTGCCGAATAGCTGTGAGGCCCGTGCACTTAGCCATCTTGGTTTTCAGACTTGCCGGTGTTTGAATTATCACAATATGTGACTATAGCACTACTCTTGTTAGGAAGAGTTTCAGAAAACCTTTTCGCGACGGCAAGACTTTGAGCGTTACTTTTATAAATGTTCCAAACACCGGCTGAAAGTTGCAACATTACGCCTGACCCCCCGCGGCGCGAAAAATGGAACGTACCGTCTCGGTTCCATCGTTCGAAAGCTGGAGTTCGAAACCGGTTGACTTCAAATTTGATTATTTTTTTAAAACATTGGTCTGTACTTGACTGTTGTCACATCACTTTCTATAATGCATGTGGTAGCCGCGCCCATATATATCTTCAACTCATACCTAGAAGTGAGTTTTATGATATCACTCGAAATGTCTCAAAATCTAGCAAGAACAAATGGTAGTGTGCGTCGGTAGCTATAACCTAGGCTGAAATTTCACCGTCACTTTAGCACAAAAACTCTAGCGTACTAACCTTGGCTTGAACGGCTGCTCCCGTGGCGAGGAGCACAAGCGCCACCCCCAGCAGAGGACGGAACGACACGGCCATCCCCAGTTCCTCCTCTTGTCTGTGTGGATGAACCAGAAGGACGTCAACGATGATTTTCAAACAGACCGTTTCTCTCCTCTCCTCCTTGTCTGTGTGGTTTCACCATGTACCAGAAGAACGCCAGCGATGAGTTTCGAAATAGACCGTTTCGAACTGACAGACGAAAACGATGAACCGTTCCCTAGCAACCAGAGTTCGAACTCGATCTGGAACTCCTTCGAACTGTCTGTTCGTCACCCTCTACGTCACAGCCATTTCTGTGCCGTGATCACATGTGATTCATTATTGGCTACGCTTGTTACAGATGGATTCTGACAGACACCCATTAAAAGTTGATGCTCTTTTGTTTCAACATGACTCTAGCTCATACATTTGTAAGCCGAAGAGGAACTCTGTTCCAACTTGTTGATTTTTATAAGGAGTGTAAGTGGCTGTAGTGGATACTCCTATCTTTTCTATTCCTGCAATTCATCCGGCCAGCGACACCAAGTCAGTATCTAAGTATGTTATGTTATGTCAAGTCATGTTATGTTATGTTGTGTTATGTTATATATGTTATGCTAGGCTAGGCTAGGCTAGGCTAGGCTAGGCTATGCTATGCTATGCTATGCTATGCAATGCTATGAAATGTTCTTTGCTTTGACAAGTAGGACGTGTCGTTTTGTGGTGCTGTGTTCTTGTACAAATGTAAAAAGGGAGCGCAAGATCATATCGATCACTAATCATATTACTTTTATACCGCTTCCAAAGTTCAAGGCCAGTCGTGCGAGAACGCCACCTAGCGAAGTTGACGGGTTATGCAGCTCAGGAGCCACCAGCTAGCTTGTATCCCAAGATGCAGCGCGACACCAGGAAGTAAAAATAACGGTACAGAGCGAAACCGCGATTTGTCCGTCTACGTTTTGCGTTTGTATGTCAGAACGTAAGATAAAAACAACGTCTTCATCACCATAATTAACAGTTTGATAAACCAAAAATGGGACAGCGATTTTGTATGATCCTTCTGCTGAGTTTCACGGCTGTATGGACGCGGTTTTCCGGCATACACGCTGTAACAGGTGAGTGGCGATCGTCGTTTTTTCTATGCATAGCCCCAGTCCTCAGTCCAACTTGACAGGACGCTGTCGTACAGCACTGAGAGGGGCGTTATTGGGTTGACCGACTACTGAATCACTACTACCCGACGGGGCTGAATCGCAAGGGTCTGTAGGCTGCCATTTTGGCACCAAGGTGACCTCAATACGACAATTACCCCAGGTGCAGCCATTGAACTGTATGATTACTTTCCGCCTGATTTTCCTACGGTAGCAAACGGTGCAGAATCTAACATCTTTTAAACCTGTATTCTGTTCTTAAGGTGCACTGACAAATGCGTCTTATTGGCCCAAAACATACTGTAGAATAACGTACGCCACGTCTTTAACGTCATTGCCAGTGTGTTGCCCGGCAACAAATCAAAACATTGATCGACGGCTACATGATGCACGTAGGTATCAAAGGTCAAGTACGCGTTTGTACAGAATACAGAGGATTTTGTAGCCAACTTTCCTTGACTTAAACTCTTTTGTACTGATTAGAGGTGATCAAGTCTAAACGAATTCGATTGATTGCTTGGTTGATTGGTTGATCAATCAATTGCCTATCCAGTGGAGCTAGTTAAACGCGTAGAAATAACAATACAGCGCTCCGTCCTTAGAACACCTTTTCACTTGCTTCCATGCATGATCGTCATAGACCCGATACACATTGGACGTACGACGTACGTCAACGACGTATCGCCCCCGCGCGTCGCACGTCAGGCATGTTTATGTTTAACTCCAAGGTACGTACGTCGCGCGGGGCCGATACATACCCAGGGGAAACGGCGACACACGTGAAAGACGAACGTCATTGTCGTACATCCAGAAAATTTTCCCAGTGTGTATCGGGTCAAAGTTCGATTGATTAACGGTTGATTGAATCATTAATTGTCAATCCAGTTACTGGTGTTAACTGAGGATATAGGAAAGACAGTTAGGTCCCAGACTAATGATTCGGTCCAATTTCTAATCCGGGGCCCGTCCGGGTTGCGAAAACGATAAACAAAAGATGCACATCAAGAAAATACACAATATATGGTTATGAGTATTTCTTAAAGTTTTGTGCCTTTTGTTGTCTTTTATATCATATTTTTCGTTCCCAAAAGCCGCCCGGCCGAGCCCCGGATTGGAAATGGGACAGAAGCATAAGTAAGAATGTTTGCTTGCTTGTAGGTATTTTTAGGAATATTGACCGATTGGTTAATAGATTATTTCATTGATTGATTGCCTATCAAGTGGCATGGTGTTACCTGAAGGTGTGGGAAGCACAACTGCTTGCTTGTTTGCATGTAAATGCATGCTTGCCATATCTACCAATAGGTTCACAGATAGATTGTTTGTCATTGTCAGTGGTGCTAGAGGAAGGTATAGCAAGAACGATAGAATGCCCGCGCCCCCTGGTCCAGCGGCTGAACATCACCTCGGCCCGGTACGCGTCCGGGACGTGCGAGTCGCCCGGCGTCCTACAGACGCTCCAGGCCCGCTGCGGGGGCAAGCCGTCCTGCACCGTCCGGGCCGGCGACGACGTGTTCGGGAACTCCTGTCCGGGACAGTCGCGGCTGGAGTTCAGCTACGAGTGTTGGAACCGTGAGTTTCAAAACCACCGTGTGCCTTCTTCTCTCTTTCTTGTCTATTTTCCTCTTCATTCTCTCCGTTCTTTCATACATAGTAGATACATTGGTGAATGGATAGCTACTAGTAGGTAGTCACTTTCAAATACCTTGTCGGAATAGACTAATGCATTGTTTAGAAATTCATCTTTGTCTTTAAAACCTTTGTTTGTATGAATATTGGACGTTGTTTTTTTGGGCGTGATCGCAATGTTTTATTCTATAATGTTTAGACTGTCTTTTCGATCACATCTTATTCATACATCGCACAAGGCTCAGTTCATCTGCTCAGAGCTCGTGTTATTACATGTCACGGAAAACCTTAAGCTAGCTCGGTGACTTACATTAAACTGTTTTGCGCAGTTCCTGGATATCATGGTTGCTTAGGAGACAATGACAACAGAGCGCTCAGTGGAGACAGATGGGATTCAAACGGTCTGACTGTCCAGGCTTGTCTGAAGCGCTGTCGGAACCTTGGTTATAAGTATGCCGGTGTGGAAAGCGAGGACGAATGCTTCTGTGGAAACAACGAGGACTTCGACAAGCACGGGAGGAGTCCCCTGTCCGACTGTGATCAGCGATGTAAAGGAGATGGAAGTCAGTACTGCGGAGGGCACTGGCTTATAGAGATCTACGAAAGTAAGACGGAGTTCCGTTTTTAAAAAGCGCGAATATCCACTGTATATCTGAATTTCGCTTAAATCATTTCGTTATTTAGGGCTTCTAAATAAAGAAATATAAGACACACATTTTTATGGAAGCATGGACTTGATGATAAAGGTACATGATGGGGTGTTTTTAGACAACTTGACCTACTTTATTTTTGCCACTTATGTACATTTACAATATAAAACTGATGGGGTATTTTGATGATTACTTATACTCTTGTATTAATTTTGCACAACTTGTAGAAATAGAAAAGGACGAGACAAAGAAGAAACAAAACTGCGCGCTAAGGTCTCTCTCTTCGAAAACAACATTGAAATCGATATCGCCTCTTCGTAGAAGCATCAGTACCGGCCGATGACGAGTGCTCAAACATTATTTCGTTCCCGGTACTACCCTGTAGGTTCCATGGGCCAATACGGTGCTGACCAGACCCTGGACGGGGCCCGGCACTACGTGTATTCCCCAGACTTCCCCGGGCTCTACCCGCGCTACAAAACCTCCGAATGGACAGTCCGTGCCCGACAGGACAGGGTGGTCAAACTACACTTCGACCTTTTTAGCCTGTCCTCGGATGACGTGATTAAAGTACGAGACGGTTCAGAGAACTCGCAGAACCTGACTCCACCTAACGGACTCACAGGTATTGATTATCATTGTTGTTTGACAATATCTATGTACAAAGTGTATATGTGGCAATACTTTACATTTGGTACGCATTCTTAACACTGCAGCAGCGACGCCTAGCTGCAGTACGAAGTAGAACCAGTCAGTATTGCTCTGAGGAAGGTAACAGACGGTCCCGAATTGTCGTCTATTGCATCTCTTTGGGTTTAAAGTAGAACTTTGTTATATATTTGTTTCATTTGTAGTCTTTAATGCAAGGATTCATTTAGAATGTCAGCTATAGCTACAGTGCAGAAACACCCAGCAATTGTTAAGCTAATATCAGCACAACAGATGGGATAATTGATTGATTGATTGATTGATTGATTGATTGATTGATTGATAGGAAACACAAATTAGGTTGAAGGTACATGTATGTCGTATTGCGTGAATACAGGTGCGACGATCCCGACTGTACCTGCGAGTTCAGGGAGCGCCATCTGGGTGCAGTTCCGGTCAGGTGACGGTAGAGGGCGCTTCATCTTCTGGAGCGAAGGTCAGTACAATTGGGAGGTGAAGCTTTAAAGAGGGCCACACATTTAGCACGTTTAAGAACCCACCACACTTATTGATAAGAGCTGGGGTCCTTCAGGGTGCACGTGGCTGAAACATATCAGTCTAGTCTTACACAGCTTTCGCTTTATAAGTTTGCAAAACAACCGAAAACAACACCGGGAAATGTCCGTTCTCGTATCAATTAACGCCTAGTCCTCGCTTTCAGAGATCGACCATTGTGGTACTTTCCACCTATGGTCCCTTGATAGTGGAACCCCGAAAACAGGCAACGTTCAACTTGGTGTAGGACTAGGTGGGACAGCGATTGTCATCTGTAACAGCTTCACCTGTCCTCCAACAGCAGTACTGCAGTCGCTCCGTACGTCATATATACTATATAGCTATGTGGCTCTTGTTTTCAGAGATCGGTCATTGCGGACATATCCCCCTGTCCCCCGATAGCGGTACTGCAGCTGCCCCGTACACAGGTAACGTCGGTGTGGGAGAGACCGCCATGGTCATCTGCAACAGCGGGGAGCTCGTCTGGGTCACGTGTGAGGAGGACGAAAGGTTCAACGACACAGGGCCGTACTGCCAAGGTGAGGTCCCGATTATCGATAGTCATTCGATAGAATCCATATCAATCCTATTCTAGCTTTATTCAACTCCTCTGATCGCCTCCTTGCAGAATAGTAATGTTCTGGTTAGCTAACTAGACGATCATTTTCAGTGTGACATTTTAGTGTTCGCCTGAAATGTAAACAGGGGCTAAATGCAAAGTTGAGGATATCTTTTTCTTTCCCACTTTTTTTCTTGAAGACGAAACGACAGCTGTTTCCAGCACCGCGTCTTCTGTACAAACGCCCCATTATTTCTCCACTCCAGGTAAGGCAAAGGTAACTTTGAGTGCATGTTGCAGAAAAAAAGTGCTATCCATTCTTAGGTGCATTCAATAATTTTCCAATTCAGTAATTTTCTAAACTTTTAACTAATCTATATATTTTACCTTGAATACTTATGGGAGGATGCTGTAGTAGAGATGGTAGCGATAGTTCACCGTTCGCTCTCATCTAAATGTACACATTTTGTAGCTTCCGTCACCGTTTGAAGTAAAACGTTCCTGACATTAAGATGTGCCGTATATAAGGCTGCAGCAAGTAATTTTTATGGATGACGTCCTTTGGAGACCCTAAATCTAATGCGGGAGCGCGAAAGAAAATAAGAAGGGCCGAAAAAAACAAGATGCCTAGATTTGAAATATAATAGTCCACGACACATGTTAGGACACAGATTGAATGAGAGAACATAGTGTAACAACTAAAAAATTTTATTCATCATGAAAACAGCATATAATTTGAATATATCAGTTGAAGTTGAACAGCAGTTTTTTTGTCCTGTCCTGTTTTACGTTAATTTGATGATTGGAGGCGCTGTCGTAACTCTTTGGTCATAGTTACAGGAAGCGGAATTTCGTGGTTTTTTTCTGGGAACAGACCAAAATCAATGTACGCGTGGACGTCATCCATACAAATTACATACTTAGTGCAGCCTAAGGTGCCAAACTGTCGTTTTTAAAAGCCAGAAAAATATCAAGTCATCATAAAAACGACAGTTCGGCACTTTATGTGGGGCATATCTTAATGTGAGGAACTTCTTACTTCAAACGGTAACGGAAGTTACAAAATGTGTACATTAAAATAAGAACGAGCGAGTTGTGAACCATACAAAGGTAGCGCACGTTTCTTGTGTCGGTAGTTTTATGAAGAAAAAGCAAACATGCCGCATGTATCAAAGTAATGAAGAGATTTGCAAGTATGTCACATACATATTACCCATATCATTCTTTTCCCTCTGGGATTACAGAAGGACTGTCAACTTCCCCGGAAGGCATGAACCCGCCTAACAACGCCGGGCAGATGGGAGATGGTAATATGTTTGTCTGTGATTCTAGTCAGTGATTGAATCCCGTAATTTCAACATACATAACCATCAGTAGCTTAAAGTTCAGCCGTGCTGATGGAACGTTTTACGAAAAACTTCCTTAGAAACGACTTTCATTTTACGGTAGTAGTTTCGAAGTCTTAATATTGACAATACTGTAAATGCATTTAAGTTCGCGTGGTTTTTATTTCGCGGTAAGGAGAAAATGGAGTGTTCGCGGTGGTTTTAAGTTCGCGTTTGAAATAATAGTAGCGCTACAGTCATATGTGGGCAAAAAGTTTCGCAGTGGTTTTAAATTTGCGCTGAAAGCTTACCGCGAAAACCGTGAACATAAAACCACAGCGAACATACCTACATTTACTGTATATAACAATCATTAGCGTCAAAGTTGGTAGAACTAATCGCGAAGAAGGTTTAATTCTGAACTACAATTCCAACGAAGACAATTTTCGACTGAAAAAATACCTTAACAAAAACAGTAGAAATTTTGTCAAATTTTTGATGTTGCAAATACTACTACAATACTCTAAATGAAGAATGAAGAACTGTTCTATTACCACCGAGTACGATGCAATGATAACAGTTTCTGATGTGTATGACTCATTAATAGAATCTGATATCATTCCCTGTAGGGACCGGAAGTAC
Source organism: Branchiostoma lanceolatum (assembly GCA_035149815.1). NCBI lineage: Eukaryota > Metazoa > Chordata > Leptocardii > Amphioxiformes > Branchiostomatidae > Branchiostoma > Branchiostoma lanceolatum. The sequence goes on from CM068873.1 coordinate 2,454,984, forward strand.
CGTGACGTTCATAGCCGTGGGCGTGGCCGTACCGTTGGTTGTCATAGCGACGGTTATAGCAGCTGTGTTGGTCTGCAGGAGGAAGAGGTGGGTGAGATCTAGCCTCCACCAGGCCTTCCTACGGGCGTATGGATCGTAGAATTCGTCAGAAAAAGGAATGATTAGCCAGTAGAGCCAGTCCATGGTGAAGATCACATTTCGCCCGCGTAGGAGCCTGCATATGAAACACTGGCAGATATTCTCCCTATAGCCAAGGAGGTTTATTATAAACCTCCTTAGTCTAGCCGGCGTATACGTAGTTAGTCTGGTAGAGACTAGGTGAGTTAGTCGAAAGTGCCGGTGAGTCCACTTTTTCAGTCGGAGACCAGTTTATCTCATCATAAAACATCCAGTAGGCTAAGCCGGACCGAGTGAAAATGTCGCTTTTCTTCCTTTCTACTCAGAAATGCAGCCTCAAAATCTCGAGCTATGTAAGCGTGCCACACAGCACACGTTCGACGGCGTCAAAATGTGCACAGGAACACGCTTTGACGGCCGTCCCAGGGTGCCATATGGGGCACCCAGAACGGCTGTTTTCTACGGTCTCCACATTGATATAAGACGCAAACAGTTGACAATACTCGGTCAGAAAATAGCTGAACAATTATATTTTACGATCTTTTGATTTCTATGAAGGACAGAGTGTGGGAAAATACGGAATTTGCGAAGTTCGTACGGAGCGCCTGTGAGAACGTGCGAGCACCGATCTCGGGAGATAGTTCAACTAAAACCCGTTCTGAAATGAAATAAAAACACCCAAACTATCAACTGTTCCGCTTTTTATTATCTTCAGATGTAATACTTATGATCCATTTGGCTGGAGCTGCCAGTAAACCTGCGTAAAACCTACAGGAAACGCTGATCTCGATGCACGGAAAGTCCGCCATGACACATGTGCGATCAGCCGCTTAGACGGAAAGTAGCCACTTATTGCGACACAAACATTACACCGATTCGGCGTGATTTGTATGAATACGTATGCCGTGATCGGTCTCTCTTTTTTGCGTGAGGCCGTTACCACGGAGATTTTTGGACACAAGCTTGAAGGCAAATGTTTATACGCTCAGCAGGATGTCTCTAAATTGTGTGTTTTCGCGCAATAAAATATTAAAAGGCATGCACGCCGAACTTTCCACAGGCCGTTGCCACCTGTCAGTCAGCACGTCAGGACGTGCTGAGCTGCACGCTGTGACGGAAGTTTTGTCTCTCCTTTTACTACGGCGATTTTCGGGCACAAGCTCAAAGGGAAACGCTCAATGATATATCTATGAATAGATATTTCGCAGTCACTGCGAAATATCTATTCATAGAAATTCGCACAATAAGATATTAAAAGGCATTAACGCCGAACTTTCCACATACCGTCGTCACCTGCCAGTCAGCACGTCAAGACGTGCTGAGCTGCACGCTGTGACGGAAGTTTTGTCTCTCTTTTTTTGGCGTGAGTCCGTTACTATGGCGTGAGTCCATTATAATGATATATCTATGAATAGATATTTCGCAGTCACTGCGAAATATCTATTCATAGAAATTCGCACAATAAGATATTAAAAGGCATTAACGCCGAACTTTCCACATACCGTCGTCACCTGCCAGTCAGCACGTCAAGACGTGCTGAGCTGCACGCTGTGACGGAAGTTTTGTCTCTCTTTTTTTGGCGTGAGTCCGTTACTATGGCGTGAGTCCGTTATAATGATATATCTATGAATAGATATTTCCCAGTCACTGCGAAATATCTATTCATAGAAATTCGCACAATAAGATATTAAAGGGCATTAACGCCGAACTTTCCGCATATACCGTCGTCACCTGCCAGTCAGCACGTCAGGACGTGCTGAGCTGCACGCTGTGACGGAAGTTTTGTCTCTCCTTTTTTTGGCGTGAGTCCGTTACTATGGCGATTTTCGGGCACAAGCTCGAATGGAAATGCTCAATGATATATCTATGAATAGATATTTCGCACAATGAAATATTAAAAGGCATTAACGCCGAACTTTCCACATACCGTCGTCACGTGCCAGATCAGCACGTCAAGACGTGCAGAGCTGCACGCTGTGACGGAAGTTTTGTCTCTCCTTTTTTTGGCGTCCGTTACTGTGGAGATTTTCGGGCACAAGCTCAATAGAGAAATGCTCAATGATATATTTATGAATAATTATTTCGCATAATAAAATATTAAAAGGCATGCACGCCGAACTTTCCACGTGCCGTCGCCACATGTCAGTCAGCACGTCGAGCCGTACTGAGCTGCACGCTGTGACGGACGGCTCTTAAAAATGTTTTTCTCCAATTTTTAGTTAAAAGACACATACTAGGATTCCATATTAATTTCCTTTGATTTGCGATTGTGGAAAGATAGAAACTTTGTTGGGAGTTATTTTGCTGCTATAAGGAAACATTCAAGTTTTTTTAGAGTTTGTCATATTCTATCGTCGCCACGTGTCAGTCAGCACGTCAAGACGTGCTGAGCTGCTCGCTGTGACGGAAATTGTGGACTGATGGTGAACAGGTAAAGAGTAGCACTGGCTTTTACAATTGTGAGACTTATAGAGATGAAAACTGTCGATTGAATCTTAAAATATTGCTACACAAGGCAATTGGGCAATTCTAGTTTGTAAGCCATGGCAATAACCAGCTAGGCTGTGGGGTCGTGTGGCGTAACGGTGTCCCCGTCGCTCTGTGTCCAAACGTACGCGGTGACGGTTTACAAAGAAAGGGTTCAACGATCGATGGCAATTGTATCCCTCAGATAACGAACACAACAATCTTATTTAGAGATGGAATAAAATGCTGTTTTTTAGTATCCATCTTTTCCTCCACTTTATATTATAGTCCACGACGTAACGACGACGTAAGCTGCCCTGTTTTTCATCAACAAATCTCCGTCGCCACGAGTTCACCTGCACGCCATGACACCGTTACGTGGTGCCCAGTGACACGCTGAGACGGTCCAATTTTACAAAAAGAACTTTATTGCACGACAATTGTACATGGTACAAAGTATGGCAAGAATTCGTAAACATAATACAAAGTAGAAGTATAGAATAAAACTTAAAATCCTAATTAATAATACAATACAATAAGGACTAGCATACATTTTGATATAGCATCCTAATCACTAATACAATACAATAAGGGCTAGAATACATCTTGATATAGCGTAACAGTTATGAGATCATGAATTGCCGGACGGCGATAGTGTCTGCTGCTGGAAACACTTGCACTAAGTAGCACCCAATGAGACAATCTCGTCATATGCTCTAGAACAGCTCTTCTTAATCCTGCCCCGCAATAAAACACAAGTTGCAGACAGGGTGAAAGACGTTGTGACATTTTAGCTTACCAGGTGAATAAATGGGTTACGCTATAATATAGACTTTTTATTTTGGTCCTTGTGACAGGGTACGTGCTAAGGCATGAGCCTGTAAAATTCCAAGGAATTTATCGGCTAAACATACCGAGTTCCTTCTCAGTCTCATTCACGGAAAGCATACCATTAGTTACGTTTATTCATGATATTTTTCACTGATGAAAAATGGCGGGTTTCATTTCTAAAAGGGGTAGGAGATGAGAGAATCCCTTGAAATGACTAAACTTTTTTTCCGTTTTCTACAGGGGAAATAATGCGGGGTGCTCTGACTGATTTCACGTGTAAGGTTATGGCATGGACTCGTACAGACAACATGGCCTAATCGACGTTCAGCAAAAGAAACTCCCAAATAAACTAACAGGCTTTGTTGTGAGCTGAGGCAAGTGTGTGAGTGAGCTCATTAGAAAGACAGTCACTTGAAACAATCTTATGAAACTACATTATTCCCTCACAACGTTAGCTGCCTTTCTATTTTTCAGCTCTACGTTTTGTTGATGGTTCTTGTATACACCTATTTCTAAAAGCCGGTAGAACAATGGCGGGCAATCAGTGCACCTATGGTGAAACAATTGTGCCGGGACAACGTTTGTTTAGGTCCAGTTGAACCGGTTGAAATCTACCGAAATACAGTAGATCTATGCTATGATGCAAGGGCATTATACTAGTATATAGAGATGTCCTTGGATGCAGTAAATGATAATAACTTTATTGCAAGTTCATGCCCGAAGGCTAATTGCAGACAAACAAGCACATGGAAATACATGGGAATCAGAAATAGTTATCTAGTCTACTGTGAAAGTTCTAAGTTAACTAAGGTTGACTATGGTTGTGGTTGGGTTTGACTTCTTTTTTGAAGGCAGTGGAAAATGAAGAGACCAGTAAACGTCACAGGTTTCTGCGGTTTGACATAAAATACGAAAATACTATATAGCACTGAGAACTAAGAAATCAGTCGACTTGCAGAAGTCGAAGATTAAACCAAATCAACTTTGGACTGGTGGTGCCCGCTTATTACCCAGACCCCGCCAAACAAAACAAACATGGCAACGGATCAAACAAGGCTAACCCGGTTACGGGAAATAATCGAAACGGTTCAATCATCGAATTGGTTCAGAATGTCTCGGGACGATTCAATCTTCGGATCGTGAACGCTCAAAACCGACTGTCATCGAAACGTTTTTTTGTTTTCTTTGCAGACCACCTTCTTGAGGTAGAGAAGAAAGACACTTGCGACCAAACCTCCCGTTTCATTTGTTTCTGGGTTCCTATGTCTGGGCTGCCATACACAACTAAATGTCGGTCCTAAGCGTTATCAGAGCCCGTAGGTTGCGGTCCCATGCTCGGCGATAAGTCATTTTAAACATTGCATGTGTGCGTGTTGAGCCTAGTGTGTATTGCGAAGTGCTGCATGTACATGTGGTGAGTTTCCATGCAACCCGTCATAACGGGTGGATGAGCACATGATGACGGCAGAATATCACAGACGACAAATACTCAAAAAAAAAGCTTGAAAATTTCCTTAGCAATCATAGCAACAAAAAAAAGTCGCAACAGGAAAACAAAGTTTCTATCATTTTACAACCATTAATCCAAGCCGGACGAAACTTACCATTCAAAAATACCATCATTGCAACGTGCCGTGGTGAGGTTCCGTATAACCGTCATAGCGTGCGGATCAGCACATGATGACGGCAGAATATGACAAACGACCTATACTATTAAAAAAACTTCACAATTTCCAAATAGCAACAAATAACTTGCAACAAGAAAACAAACTTTCTGTTAGTTTATAATCACTTAACAAAAGACGATTTACCATTAAAAATATCAATATTGTAACGTCCTGCGGTGAGTTTTCGGATAACCCGTCAAAGCGTGTGGATCAGCACACGATAACGGCAGAATATGTATGACAAACGACAAAAAACTTTCTAAAACTTGACAAGTTCCTTATAGCAACAAAATAACTCGCAACAAGAAAGCAAAGTTTTATCATCGCTTATCAGATGACGACTTACCATTCAAAAACATTATCTATGAAACGTGCTACGGTGAGTTTCCAGTGTAACCGTCAAAGCGTGTGGACCAGTACATGATAACGGCGGAATGGCGGAATATAACAAATGACGAAGACGTTAAAAACTTGAAACTTTCCTTATACTACTTGAAAGAAACAATTGCTCGCAAAAAGAAAACAAAGTTTCAACCATTTCATAATCGCTAATGAAAGTTGAAAGGGAAATAACAAGGAATATTTTTTTAAAACTAGAAATAGAAGCAATATACCTGAAAGAATCTTCTTGGGTCACAGCGCACAGCACAGCACAGGGGGGCGATCGAGAACAGGCGTGCGATATGCTGTACAATTACTTACCTGTATTTTACCGAATTGTGCTGTGGCTACATCGACAATTTTCAACAATTACTTTAAAGTCACGCAATTGTAACAGCAAAGTCCATGCTGCACTTGACCAGTTCACCGATTCTGGTTCACTATCAATTCACAAAACTTCCGTCACAGCGTGCAGCTCAGCACGTCCTGACGTGCTGACTGGCAGGTGACGACGGTATGTGGAAAGTTCGGCGTTAATGCCTTTTAATATTTTATTGTGCGAATTTCAATGAATAGATATTTCGCAGTGACTTCATAGATATATCATTGAGCATTTCCCTTTGAGCTTGTGCCCGAAAATCGCCGTAGTAACGGACTCGCGCCCGAAAAAAGGAGAGACAAAACTTCCGTCACAGCGTGCAGCTCAGCACGTGGCAGGTGGCAACGGCCTGTGGAAAGTTCGGCATGATGCCTTTTGATATTTTATTGCGCGAAAACACACAATTTAGAGACATCCTGCTGAGCGTATAAACATTTGCCTTCAAGCTTGTGTCCAAAAATCTCCGTGGTAACGGCCTCACGCAAAAAAGAGAGACCGATCACGGCATACGTAGTCATACAAATCACGCCGAATCGGCGTAATGTTTGTGTCGCAATAAGTGGCTACTTTCCGTCTAAGCGGCTGATCGCACATGTGTCATGGCGGACTTTCCGTGCATCGAGATCAGCGTTTCCTGTAGGTTTTACGCAGGTTTACTGTCAGCTCCAGCCAAATGGATCATAAGTATTACATCTGAAGATAATAAAAAGCGGAACAGTTGATAGTTTGGGTGTTTTTATTTCATTTCAGAACGGGTTTTAGTTGAACTATCTCCCGAGATCGGTGCTCGCACGTTCTCACAGGCGCTCCGTACGAACTTCGCAAATTCCGTATTTTCCCACACTCTGTCCTTCATAGAAATCAAAAGATCGTAAAATATAATTGTTCAGCTATTTTCTGACCGAGTATTGTCAACTGTTTGCGTCTTATATCAATGTGGAGACCGTAGAAAACAGCCGTTCTGGGTGCCCCATATGGCACCCTGGGACGGCCGTCATTTGAAGCGTGTTCCTGTGCACATTTTGACGCCGTCGAACGTGTGCTGTGTGGCACGCTTACATACCTGAAATCTCCTGGCTCGGCACAAGCCTGCCAGCAGGAGTTTACCAGTAGCCGTGCAGGCGCGCCCCCTGGCGAAAGTGTGGGGCTGTCCAGCCTTGGAGCCCGCTACGTCACTAACGGCGGGACCGATGATCCGGGTGAGCATCTTTACGCCATGCCTGACGACGGGAGGGCAGAGAAATCTAAGAACATGTCACCTGTTCCAGCTGTCAATCAAACCCGTGACGTAGGCTTCACGGAGAATGAACTGTACGAGACTGCTGATGACGTCACCACGAGGCACGGTCCGACTGAAACCGAGGCTGAGGGATCGGTAGAAAACATTTTGTACGGGGAAATCGACTAAATAAACGTGTTATTTCTTTGCCTTCGTGTGAAAATTTCATGTTTCTTTTATAGAATTTGGAAAGACGCCAGAAATTAGGGACGTCTGATTATATTTAACTTTGGATTAGATATGCCAATAACTGTGAAAGGTACTGTTAATGCAGAAATGTTCGCGTTGGTTTTATTTTAGCGGTTTTCGCGGCGACCGTTTCACCGCGAACTTAAAACCACCGCGAACATTTTTGTGACTATAGCACTGCCGCGAACATAAAACCACCGCGTACACTCCATTTTCCCCTTAGCGCGAAATTAAAATCACGCGAACTTGAACGCATTTACAGTATGATGACATATATGTGCTACCCTTTAGAAAACATGAACATGATATTACATTTTGTTGACCAGCGAAATCACTATTTTTGTTCAGTGAGGTTGCACTTTTCAAACTTTTCTACCCTGTGAAAAAAGCATCCAACAATGCCAATCAGTTTCAATTCATCAGGTGTAGGTTAGGCTAGCAGACACAAGGTCGAGCACGGGCTTTAGGCTACGGTATTTATGTTGGGTAACCGCCGCGGTACATGTTTTCGCTCAAATGGTTTCTCCCGTCGCTCACTCCGGAAATGCCCCCCCGCCCCTCATTAGCGGGGATGGTTTCTCCCGTCGTCCTTTGAAACACGGGGCCCGCCGAACACCGAACCCTGTTCGGCTCTCCGAACCCCCCGCTCGTGCCTTCGGCATCGCTTCGGGTTTCGCTCGGAAGCTCGGCACGGGTGATCCCCGCGCCGAGTACTTCGTCACGATCGGAACTTCAGCAGCTATTCAACGACAATACCTTTGCCTACCGCCTGTGGGTAGAGCGGATACGTATACGGGTGCTCTTCTTGGCTAGAAATTGTGTCCTTTGGAAAGGCACTCGACACGACTTTCCTCACTCTACCCAGGTGGGAAATGGGTACCTGACTTCGGTTGGGGAGGTGAAAGGCAGTGGAAGGAGAGAAATCGGCCCCGCTTTCCAAGTACCGCGCCCTAGACAGAGTAGACATCATCGATAACAACCCACCGCTCATGCGAGTATGACAAGAAGACAGAGGGCGGGGAGGAACACTTGAATCTGACTAGGATTTCACTCCTGAAACTGTTTGTAACAAGGCACGGACTTTCTCCTCGGACTGATTTTATAATGTTTGTTTTTTGCAAATCAGAAAACCAACTATTAGCAATCAAATTGGTGTGGCCTACATGTTGTAACAAGTCATTCCTGAAACTGTGTGTACCAAGGCACGGACTTTCTCCTCAGACTGATTTCATGTTGAACTTTCATGTTGAACAGCAATATTTTTGTTTTGCAAATCCCAAATAATTATATTGGCGACACGTTAACGTTACATGTTGCAGCAATGCGCCCCTCTTATCAAAACGTTACAGAATCTAGATGTTTGTAACTTTCCATGGTGTTAAAGGCATGGTGCGGGGAACAAGAATACAGAATCTAGATGTATGCAACTTCCCATCGTTGTATATATTTAAAGGCATGGTGTGATGAACAAGAATACAGAATCTAGATGTAGGCAACTTTCCATGGTTATAACGAAGGGAATTGTTGTGGTCAGTGAGAGTGAGGCAGCTGTGTGGAAGTCATGGTGGATTCAGGTTGTAACAGATCGAATGTGTGTTAAATTGTGTGTGTGCGTGCGTTTGTATGTGTGTGTGTGTGCGCGTTTAATTTGTTTACATGCTTGTGTGTGTGCAGTATCAAATGTGTGTTCTTGTAATCTCTAAGCAGATCTAATGGTGGTAAAGACCATATCCAACTGACAAAAGGAGTTTTCATAGCCACCCATTAAGGAGATTATGTTCTGGTGCCTGTACGCACTCAGTCGACACATGTGCGCTGCCATGCTGGAATCTTGCTGTTAAACTATCCGCCATGATTCAAAACTGTTTAAAGTGATATCTACATGATTCATAAAGGCAGACTGGGAACAATTGTAGAGGGCGTCAGAAAGCTAGTGGATGCTCACCTTTTACAAAATCAATAACTTTTGCACTGTGTGCAAATAAAGTCAAGTTGTTCTATTTTTGTTATATCTTCTGCAGCATTCTTTTAAATTATAATTTCTCACAAGTTTTCAAAGTCTCTGGAAACAGAAGCTAGGATGTGTTTTTCATGGCGGTAGTTCTGGTTAAATTAACCAGATTTAACCAATGGACGTATGTTTACATTGAGCAATATTAAACCCACGGATGGACTATAAACTCGGTGGATGAATTTGTTTCTATGTGACCCCTGTATATTAAGGGTTTCAGTGCCATTCTATGACTGTCACAACTAAATGATCTGAAATTAAGTAAAGGGGAACTTTCGCAGGAGAGATGGGGAAGACTCGACTTTGCATAGGAATATTTTTTTAAGAGCCCAATTTAGGATTATTCCTTTTGGAAATTTGGTGATTCTGGAATAGTCCATTGCCCATTTTTGCAAAGGGTTGATTTGGAAGAGGCTATTTTGTACATGGGGAGAGAGAGTGAAAAATGATGAGTGTTTTATATGCTTGCTTACATACAAGAAAGACACTTTCGAACCAGCAAATCAATCAACCTTTATTCAAATCAAAATGTCGGACAAATATTTCGCTTTATAATTTTGCTGTATATTATAGTCATTTTGAAGTAGTCTTTTAGTTTCTAGAAGAATCTTCCTCTCATGTCGCCAAAATGTTTTCTTGTGAATTTTGTGTAATGTGACAACATTTGTCAAATATTGAGACATGTTTGTAGACATGTTAGGCCATGTTGATTTGATTATATGGATGACATCAACTGGGAACCCCAAAGCTGATGCGAGTGTGCGAATAAAAAAAGGTTTGGCAAAAAAAAAGTTACCTTAATTCATTATGAAATCTACGTCGTCAGGAAGGTTGAACAAATGAGTAAACATACAAAGTGTGGTATACCAAATAATATTTTCTTACTTTTTGTTCTTTCATATCATCTTTGACTTAGGAATTGACCTTGGCATTCAACGATATTAGTATCCATTCTCCGAAATAATTGTTTTTGTTGCAATTTACAGCAACATAATTCTCATTTTGCAGCTGCTTTGTACGATCTACCGTCTGGTCCAAAACTTTTTCCTTCTTTTTTTTTGAAAACGGACGAAAATTGATACGGCTAGTTAACTTTTCTGCTTGAAAAAACATTCTATGGCAGACAACCACTCATCATAGTACCACTATTGTACAGTAGATCACCTTTTTGTTGAAAATTTTTACTGCAATGATAAATCTACCTACATGGTAAAGGGCCTTGAAAATTGATGAATAGCTTTATAGTGATGTAGTGAGTAAGATTTGCTGGATGCAGGGGAGGTGTGGTGAAGTTTTCTTTTCAAATTAGGAAAAATAGATGGGGGCAATTCCGACAACCAACCAATTGAATAAGTGTGGCATAATGTTACAAATTTTGTACTTTCTTGCTGATTTTTTAATGCTTCTACTCTACAAGATTCCATGCAATTTAATCAAGCACATGCAATATTTTCAAGCAGTAGTTTTTCTACCGTACCAAAATCTTGGTGACACAAGTGACATGTCAAGGGCTTTATATAGTGTCCTTAGATTATGCATATATACAATTCATTAATATTTGTTATGTAGTTTCATTTGTTATAAATTCTAAAACACAAACAGAACAGCCAAAACTGACATTCTAGGCAGTCCAAAGGAATGTTTTTCCCAAAAACATTTTCTACTTTTGATATTTTTGTTACTAATCCTGTGAACAATGTAACCGGCTCTCTTTTTCTTCTGAGCAGGCCATTTTAAAGTGTAAACTGAATCGATATGAGCCACTAAATGGAAACTTTTTTCTTCTGGTGTTTTGAACAATTTTTGGCCTGTTATCACATGATGTTACAAATGCTAATTTTCTCTTCCTATCAAGCTTTCAGGCAATTCTGATTAAGCACACGCAATATTTACAAGCAGTAGTTTTTCTTCATGGCCAAATTAAAATCTTATGACACAAGTAACATATTCGTTCAACTTGATATTTACTGATATAGTGATAGTTTCTTTGTTAAGCAAAACTGCCTTTTTGTCGGCAGCCAAAAATACAACAAAACAAGTCCTCAAAAGTTCTTACTATTTCTAATCAAAGACATTAAATACAATTTGTAACATTGTAACATTATCTGACATGATGATAAAACTATTAATTAAGTATCTGTAAAATCTAAACAAGGCAAATTTACTTAACAAGTCCTAACAAATTTTCATGATCTGAGGACAGACTGAAGTGGACACAATTCCTATAGATCCTAGACTAACTCCTAATATTAAATGAATACACACAAAAAATTGAACAGTAATGGTGTTGCAATCAGTCTAACACTTTGATGACTCTGTGACCTGCCCACTTTTCCATCCTAGAGTGCTTTTGTTTCTTTACTTCCATCAGGAGAACATTCAGTTATGCTTGATTTTGAATTTCAATCAGTACAGTCCTCTCTACGCTGCAGTGAAGACTTTTTTACACAGCGCAGTCTCCACATGTCCACGTGCCGTCACTGGGAGGGCTGACTGGCAGGCAGCTGACGTGAAAGATCCTCTGGCATGCCTCGCACCTCTGCATCCTTCCCAGACGCTTCCCCTGCTTGCAGTGGCAGACCAGTGTGATTCGCTGTACCTTGGTTCGACCTTCCTTCTTTCTGGTGCTAGACAGACGTGGAAACGGTGTGAGGTTCCCTTGTTTGAAGCACGTCTTCAGATGGCTCCTCATCTTCCTGTTGTTATACAAAACCCCGCTCACGTCTTGCCCCTCTGCGATGTCCACTGCCCAGGCGATGGCGAACAGCCCACAATCCAAGACGTTCCTCTGATGCTGTACGTCCAGTAAGAAGACGGTCAGGGTGTTCCTTGTTTGGTCAGCAAACGCGGCGTAGGACTGGTAAAGCTGGGTCTGCAGCGATGGGGTCATGGGGACACTGAGGCTGTCATACAGGCACACCTTTCCGTCTGTGTAAGACGACAGAACCCAGTGCTGATGATTGTTGTGGTGGATTTGTAGCCCCTTTCCTGTCATCTTGGCAAACCCGTCATCACAGAGACCAACTGCAGGCCCCTCTAGCCCTTGGAGTGCCGGGTACTGGCGGCGGAGCAGCATCTGGGCAGCCTGGATGTGGTCGTCTGTCAGCATCTGGAGGTATGTCAGAGCCATCTCGTTATGAACGCTCAACTTGACACTTGGCCACTCCACCTTATGCTCCTCAGTGTGACGAACAAGAACGTTCAGAGCGAAAGACACTTTCCTGGTTGACTCCTTGTCACTTTTTTCCAGCTTGGAAAGGATGGACTTCATTTTTACGACTTGGTTGGTTTGGTGGTTTTCTGGGGTGTCCTCTAATTTTGACGGGGACCTGGATGCCACCACCACAGGCGCCTTGTTCTCGGAGCGGGTCGCTTGACTGCCGTTGTCTGTGCAGTTGTCTGAGGAGGCAGGGCGGACCTTGATGACGCGGTGGCGAACATGAAGTTCCACTGCTGCAGAATCGGGAACATTTTTGACAACCGGGACAAACTCAGGCTCTGCTGGGAGGTCCGCATCCTTCATCCTGTGAGGATAGAAATGTTGTAGTTTCTTAGAACCTCTCATGCCTATATGTTGAGTGTTTGTTTTCAATAATTATCACTTTCAACTTTTCAGTCTATTCTTTCTAATCACAATAACAGTAGCTGTAAAGTATACAGTAGCAGGAAGATCATTTCACGCACCTTCAAGGGCATCAGGCTCAAGCAGTATTTCTTGTAAGATGTTGTACTTACTTGAGATTGAAGAGCGACTCTCTCTTCAGCCACAGTTTCTCCACTTTAATCTCCACGCCGATCAGGCTGTCATGAAGAATGGCCATGGAGTCATCATCTGGGCCGATGTAAATGTTTTAGTAAGTTTTTTTTATTGTATATTTCCATATGAAATAAATAAACAAATCATCCAATAACAACAATGATGTACAAAAAACTGTCAAGCCCAGCTGGCAAGGGGCAGAGGAAACAAAGGGACTTAAGGAGGGTGGTTCTAAAGACAGGATAGGAATTAACTAAGTTACCTTACTGCTGCCTATCCTGTCATATTTGCGTTATAGCTCAGTGATGGAGCAAAGGTCCTGGTTCAGGTCCCAAATCCACACTTTAAATACTAAAATGCATTGCCAACAAGAAAGAGCTTACAACAGTAATGTTGCAGTAATAAAGTACATATGTCAGTAGCCACAGAAAGAACAGAATCAAGACCCAAAAGATGATAGACATCCTTGGTTGGATGTGCACTGTCTATCTGTCAAATGATACAACGCTACCTGTGACTGGCACTTTCCAGAAGCCGAAGAAGGCTGTGAAGCGTTCCCACAACCCCTGGATGAAGTACTGGTCCTCTTCAGGCATGTCGTGGTTCCGCACATCCGGGAGAGCGCTGTCGATGATCGCCATGGCGATGTTCATCAGCACGAGGAAGATTAAGGAAATGAAAGCGAAGAAGTAGATAGGGCCAAGAATAGGAGCAGCCTCCTTGAGCTGATAATAGTAAAAATTTCCAAGAGACATCTGGAACAGTGTGGAGAAGGACTTGCTGATGGTACTGAAAAAGAAGAAAGAATTGTCAAAATTTATCATATGATTGTAACGGTGACCTGAACTGTTCTACTTTCAAGAACTTTTGTAAAAAAAAGAAAAGAAATCATCAAGTTGAATTTTTTTTAACCTAAAAGATTTCACACAAATAGAACAACATATTTCCTTACCTGTACTCTGTCACAGCAAGGCCGAACATGAGATAAGCGTAGACGCCAAAAGCTGAGAGCCAGAAGAAGAAATAGAGGATGAAGGAACAGAACTCCCCCGCCATCCCTCGGAACACGGACATCAGCTTGGAGAGGAATGGGTTGAACCTCACCAGCCGGAGGAGCTTCATCATGTTGACAAACGTCAGGAAGGCCAGAAACCAGCCATACACCAAGCTGATGTTCACAGCAGATCGGAAATGGTGGACTAGATCTTTGAAAGAAGTGTAGGGCATGTCATTAATAAAAGTACAGTGTTGAATAATATAAACCTTGTAATACAGTCAGAGTGACAATTTTGCAAGTTTTCAAATATTAAGCATGTTGAAGTGACATTTTTGTGTAATTAGTGTAACATTTTAGCACAAATGTGTTACACACCTTTCCCTTCCTTGATCGCCATCAGAGCCTTGGAGCTGTACATTATCTTAAAGCCGTACAAGACAATGATGGTGACTGCCAAGATGAAGTTGAAGATTTCGACAATATTCCATGGCTCCATCAGGTAGGCCAAGCCGGCTGCGCGTGCAGCTTTCCCCTCTTTCCACAGTGTGTAGAGGAGAATGATGACATAAATTATTTCCAGCAGGACGTAGATGTACCCGATCGTCCCTGGCCGTTGATGAAGTCGGAAGGTGTGCACGTGATGATGGGAGAAAACTCCGGCCGTCTCGGAGAATTCAAACACCATCGTCACCGATGAGAACAGATCCAGGTTTCCGTTGTAGAGCACGGCTTCCAAGAAGATGACCCTCGTGCGCTTGTCGATCCAACGGTGGGCCTTCAACTCTGCTAGGATGCTGCGCATCTCGTCTGCTGATTTTCCCAGGTGCAGACCGAAGCCGTCTCCCCAGTACTGCGTGGTCACACCGTAGATGGGGAGACTGGGGTAGGCGCTGGGGAGGTGGATCCATCCAGGGGCTTCTGATTCCATCGCTGATGTATTCCTGACCCTTTTCCATCCCTTCTCAAATGCCCCGGTCTCCTTGGTGTGCTCATCATACGCTGATGAACATTCGTCAAATAAGTGCTGCATTGTCACAGGCACCACGCACAGCCCTAGGATGACAGGAGAAGGAAACATGAAAAGTCAGTCACATAGTTTACATTTTGCTGTTTTGGTCTTCCCTTCACTTTGTAGGCTTCTTTTACAGTAGATTTTTCATGAATACTAAGATCATGATCATTTGACTTTCTGGAATGTTTACAATGTGTGTCCTCTGGTATGGTAATACAGCAAGTGAAACTGTAGCATGTCGTGTTAGCCCAAAGCAGCAAGTGTTCCGTGAAAGTAGTTCTTCCTACCTGTCTGAACTCGACCTTGGATCAGGCTAGGTGGGTAGACTAGGACCGACTGCATGTCAGCCATGAAGCTCTTGTCCTGCCAGCGGGGCTTGTCACCTTTGTAGGAAGTCTCCGGGTAGAAGTTCCGCAGAGCGGTCTCGTTCAGCCAGGACCAGAAGGTTAAAGGATCATTTACCTGTGGAGAAATAAAGCCTTGTGATATAGTTGTACTGAAAAAATAACAATTGTCTGGAGATTTCTCATAATGATTTATAAATTCAAATGGTGCACACTGAACCTATGTTCTAATTACCCGATGTGAGAAGCTAAGTGTCAACATAAAGGCCCTTCCACTGGTTTAAAATGTTTGTCTCACAAATGCAATGATTTAGTGATCCGATACTGTACCTATTAAGTATATGCAAGGATCTATAGTAAGAGACCAAAGCAAGGATCTACATGTAGTATAATGAACTTACCTCGTCCATCGACTGCACAAAGGTGTTGGTCATGCTCTGTGTCTGATAGAAACCCTCTGTGGTGTTGTGGTGCTCGTTGGAGATAATGATGACAAGCAGGAGGCAACAGCAGAACCACATGATGTCCCAAAAGGTGTTCACAACTCTCCTGTCCCTGCGCTGCCTCATTCTCGCTTGTTTGATGTTGGCAAGGGATGTCATTGAAAGATGTTCCATCTTCCTCCTCATGCGAAATGCATCGGCTGTAGTAAGCATATCAAAAAATATCAATAGAGTCACATATACGCTCTGTATTTGTCAGAAAAGTGGAAAACCCCAGCACCTGGATAATATACAAACTATCATGCAAGAGGAAATGTCAACTCAATTCACAAAACAGGGTGTGGAACTAGGAGCACACTCACACAGGCTTTCTTTCACCATCTAACAAACAGTTTCTAATCTTGTAGTAACATGTGCATAGTCTACATCTTCATGGTAATGATATATAATGCTGTTTTCTACAAACATGTGTGCTAAAACTTACAGCTGAAGCGTGCCTTTTGTGCAAACACTGTCCTGGCATCAATGGAAACGGGGCCCCGCTTCTCTTCAAAAATCTTCTGGACGGCTTGCGGCTTGCGAATGGATGAAGTCAAGATTGTGAGGAGCAATATCTGAAAGACAAAAGCATTGCTTGTTAGGATTTCTGAAAACATTGTTTATTATTATTATTAATAGTAGATCTATTGAGAACAAATGGAACAGTAGCTGAAGATGCATATGGTATTATGATCCTTAGGATGTGGTTTGTATACAGCATGTTCTGAGGAAGTCAGGTATCATCAAACAACATTGTGCATGGATGTTAGTAACAGGTAAATGTAGCAACTGCAACTGTTAGTAATAAACATGTAACGATGCTACATAACAATGATATCCTTTAATATCTAGACAATTCAACAAATAGCATGTCCTTACCTTTGCTGGTTGCAGGAGGAACATGTCCACCAGAAAGGTGGTGAAGTACGCTGACAGCCACCTCTCGGACTTGTCCTTGCCCCACATCAGACTGTACAGCGCGGTGAAGACAGCTGACCCCACAGCAGACAGCACCACCAGCACCCAGGCCACGTACTTGCACCAGTGCGGCAGGCCCTTGGCTGGTTCTTGCTGGGCGGGTACCTCAGCTGGGCCGCCCGTCTCCACATCTCGGACCCTCCGGTTGCCCTTGTTGCTGGGTCGGCTGTACTGGAACAGCAGGACGATGGCCATGATGACGGGAAGGCAGGTAATGCTAGTCATGACCCCCGTGTAGACTCCATTCAGGGTGAAGGAGAACGGCCCCAGGCTGACGGCCTGCACAACCTGGGTTCCTATTTCTTCCCTCAGCCACATGGCGCTGGACACCATGGACATGAGGAGGAGACTCAGGCAGCAGCCGAGCCTCTCGCTGCGGGTGAACGCACTACCTGTAAAGGAAACAAATGGAGACATTTCATCAAAACAAGTTAATAATAAAGAATGAGAGCAACGTATTCGATCATATACAGCAAGCAAGAGGCATTCATCCAATGCATGTAAAATACAACAGTTACTACTACTACTATCAGTGGCATTTCAGACATATCTTGTGATATGGACTCCCTGGGGTCTTCAATGATAAAGATATCAAATTGCAGATACTTGGATACTTTATTCAGTCCATTATCTAACATACAAGATTCGTAAGCAGTTAATCTTCCTGGACATAAAACATACAAACCTAAGACATACAAACTACATCTTAAACAGCTAGTACGGTAAAACTTAAGGAAGCAAAACTAACGTTACCTTCAGGCATGATAGCGACAGACAGGAAGAGGTGTTCCTCTGCCAGATTACTCCGCAGACTTGCCGGGAACAGGAACCCGAAGGATCGCAGGTCCTGCTCAGTGGCGACAGGAAAGGTCTTCACCACCTGCCCGTCCCCGCGGTCGGCTGCCAGCCACTCACCGCAGAAGAAATAGAACCTGTAGGTCCAAAAAAAGAAATGTTACTCGCACTGTTATCTGTCAGGTTCTGTAACAAAAAACAATAGAACCTCATATTTTTCTACAGATTAGCAATTGGAGGTTGAATAATTGTAAAGCTTCTTTCCACAAAGGACATTCAAAATTCATGTTCTAAACATTAAGTACAGCAAAGCTACACTACAGGGTGTGTAAACAGCATTATAAACTAAGCTGCGGGATAGATTGATTGGATAAATCTAGACAGCCAAGGCAAGCTCGAGGGAACTCACAGTTTGCCTGTGGTGAGATCCTGCACTGCTGCTCTGTCCACGTTCCACGATGCACGGCCCCCCTCCCCACTGTTGTCGTGCATGAGCTGCAGCAGCTCCACGTTACCCAGCTGTTCTGCTGTGCTGAAGGTCAGGGTCACCTGGCTGCTCTGGGTGAAAACCTAAATAACAACAAAAATCCCACATGTTAGGACCTGCCATTGAGGATTGTAGTCAAAAAACATATTCAGTGGAAGTTGGGTGAAGAAATTGTTATTAGGAGTTGAGTCAATGCCAAACTTGATGTCCAACCTTCTTTGAGATGTCGACCACTCGCACATCAGAGTTTGCTGCAGCTCCGAACAGCTTGAAGGACATTGTGGACTCTGTCCCAGCATGCTTAGCTGTACCTGTCCAGATGAGCAGGCGGTACAGGTAGCCGTTCTGAAGGTTGTCCAACTTCACAGCGTGATGTAACTGTAACAATGTGTGAAGACAATATTATTATTAGAACATGAATGTTCACATAGTACATATTGCTGACCCTGACCTCTCACAATAGATATAGTTATAGTCTTACTGAAGCTAAAGATATTATTTTAGATACTGCAGGTACGTTGGAAATATGCATAGTTAAATTTGTTTAGATCAAAATCTTTGTTCAATTAGTAATACACATCCTGTCCATGTCAACAAGGCTAGCCCTTTGTGACAGCCATTGCCTAGTTGGGCAGCCCTATGTATGTCTGTCACTACCAAACTAATCAATAAACATCAATACTGGAGAAAAGATTTGCCAGAATATCTGTTACATGTATGAAATAAAAGTCTACAGAGTGAAGATTTAATGGCTACAAATGACCATTATAGTTTATACATGCTCCCTTTTATTGGCCTGATATGATTGATCGATGAGGACTACTTACCATCCTTTTTCCTCTACGCTCAGCAATCGTGATCATGGCTGTTGTGGAAAAGTAGAGACAGAGCGCCGCAATGATGGTTGCCACAACGGCAACGTTGTCCACCAAGTCACTGAAGTTCAACTCCCCGAAGTCGAACGTGTTCGGCGGAGTGGCGAAGTCACTTCCGAAGGCCGTCAGATGGTTGCAGTGACAGATGGTGCTGGAAATGGTGGACTGCTTGCTAATCTGTGGAAAGTAGTCAAGAAACATGTTGTAATCACATTTTGCTGGTACAACCACTGGTCATTAAATTATATCAAAACAAACATTTAGTCCCTGGCCTAACATCAGAAGGAGTGGCCTGTAACATTTAGTCCCTCTGGTCAAGACACTCTGGTCAAAGATTTATAATTACTCCAGACCTGTAACTATCTAACTATCTCACATAGCTGTCAATGAATATGAATCGGCTAATCTTGAATTGCTTTTACTGGCCAGGCATAACATCAGACACAAACACTGTACCAGGTTCTGTAAAAAAAAAGGGCACTCTGCTCAATGTTTTCATGTACAGATTGTGAACAATCATTATGTGACAAAAATCTGCTTTTATATACACCAAGGCAAGGACATTTTACTGCTAAACAGCCATAGTTTTTACTTTTTTATATTTTCAGGTAACAATTGTGAATACTACAAGTGAAGTTCTCCTGAAACAATGAGAACTGTACACACCGTGCAGCCGTCAGTGCTCCAGTCTTCCTGGGTCTCGCTCCAGTAGACGCAGCTCAAACGGGCCCACTGGATCTGGTAGGCGTAGAAGTCATCGGCGTGTGACTCCTTCACGTCAGCTCTTTTCTCAAAGTCACATTCAGTCACTGGTCCTGAATATAAGGAGGTTTTCAACAGGGCTGAGAAGTGTACAACAGTTACTACTTAGGATTTAGCCAGTGATCATGACTCCTGTTGTCAACATCACAAGACAGTATATGATGTATTTTCTTATGGAGATCCCAAATAAAGAAAGAAAGAAAGAAACAAACAAACAAACAAACAAACATCAAAACAGTGGATTAGGGGCTCATGAAAATATTAGGCACACTTATCATGAATGAGACTTGACATTAATTTTATAATATCACACTGATGTCCATGTAGAATACCAATGCTTAAAATCTCAAGTACAGGCATTCCTTCACAACAAAAGAGAAGATACCACAAAACATAGTTTTAGTGAATCATATGTACATGTAGTATTGTCAAGACAACCCCACTTCATCTGGCACTCACATTTACCTTTTGTATTTTTAGCTTTAAACAACTGTTACATGAAAAATTCTACCCTGGAATCCAGAGCATATGTACCGGCCCGCGCCCGGAGCTTCCTCGGGACCTACCCTCCCCCTGGCCTGACAACGTACCCCGCCCCACTTCCCGCTAACCAAACAAGATCCGCAGCCGGTAATACCGGTATAATACCAGAGCGGATCTTGTGTTGGCTAGCGGGAAGTGGGGCGGGGTACGTTGTCGGGCCAGGGGGAGGGTAGGTCCCGACACTAGTAGAGCCATAAGTCTCTTTGAAGTCTCTACCGGCAAAGAGAGTACTCAGAACAAAGGACAAGCCTAACAGAGACCTGAAAGAGAACTATCTCCATTAAAAGAGAACTCCTCTTGAGCAAAAGAGAGTTTTTTGAGATCTCTTCTTCACACCTAAGTTTGGGACTCCCCTGTGAGAGAATCACTTGTTTAGAACAATGGGTACTTAAAAAGTAATTAGCGTCTGTCCGATAATTCATTTAGTCCCGCCCAATAGACGGGGGGTGGGGTGAATTCACCGCGCTGCGCTGTGGCCGTGTTGTCCAGTTGGGCTGCTTGATATATCAATGCAATGAGGTTACTCAAGTATATTATAGCTCCTTGATCAAAGACCACACCACATCAGACCCTGTACGGATGTTACCGGCATGCCAACAAACTTGCGCCACGATTGCCTATGTCCAAATTACCAGTATCAAAATTAACCGATAATGATAACTAAAGAGGTTCTGATCAACGTTGAATAAAGATAACGAAGCCCAGACATACAGAAAAATCCCAACGCAGCGATAACAAGCGGAAGTGTTCACATTGCGTCAGATCCTGGATCAGGTTTCATGCTTGTTTTGCCACATTAACCTGGCATTTAATAGCCGAAAGTTTTGATCAAACAATGGGCAGAACCGGGAAAAAAATTGTAAATGTAGCTAAAGCAATGACATCCCCCAAATGAAGGGGAAACCCTCAAAGGGTTCCGAATTGCTGTAGCAGCACGGAGATTGGAAGGTCCGATTCGCACACGCTGGACACCGATGTCATTTCTATCGGAAATTTGAGCCAGTCGTAGGGCGGAAATACAATATTTTATACCATCGACCATTTGTATAGAATCAAGGAGGTGATAGAATCAAGTAATCCACATTTTCTAGCAATGTCACCGCGCGCTTGCCGTTGGTTTCTAGAGTTGCTGGGCCGGCACACGCACATGCTCAAAAGTCGCCCGTGCTTTTCATTTCAAGATACTTCCGCCTGCAGAGCAAATCCAGAACACGGGGTATATTGCATGTCTGTCGGTACCGTATCGTTGCAACTATTGTTATTATACATGTTTGTATATACTGCTCGGGTCAACCAACTCCCTTGCGTTTTTATTTTATTTACTTCACTCATCGCACTGGCCAATTATTTCTCCGAAACGTCCTTCAAGATTGCAAACAAATTACCTGTATTTGATACCAGACTTTAAAGTGCAAACTATTCGATCGGAAAGTTTTATCCATCTTAATTTTTGTCCACCCAAGAGTGTAAGATATGATCGGACAAAATGTTCATAAATCAGCTCAATGATTCAGCCCAAAACAATGTAACCCCTGGCATAAAACGGCTGCAAAGTACTTGGAGGTTGTCAACCAATAAATCAACTATTATCATTATAATAAAGGTTTACAATTCTACACTTGACATGTTTTTCTTTCA
Organism: Branchiostoma lanceolatum; assembly: GCA_035149815.1. Taxonomy (NCBI): domain Eukaryota; kingdom Metazoa; phylum Chordata; class Leptocardii; order Amphioxiformes; family Branchiostomatidae; genus Branchiostoma; species Branchiostoma lanceolatum. The sequence goes on from CM068873.1 coordinate 2,476,974, forward strand.
AAGCCTCGATTCCTCAATTTCTTTTCGGGTTCAAAACAAAATCAGCTTGGCTCATTCACGTTCCATGAAAACTATGAAGGAAAATTGTCTCATTTGCATCGTGCACATATCAGACAATGGGGCCCGGGTTTTTCACGCTACATAACAATAATGAATAAATTACTGGTTTGCTAGGAGTGTCACACTGGACATCTGTCTGTGCCACTGTGTTTGGAATTTTTAGAAGACTTGAATGTGCGATTTCATACATCAAGGCCTAACTGGTTCACACAAATTTCTGAATATAATTTCACACAAAGTTTTCAGATCGAATATCATATTCAAAATGGAAAAATCTTGATGATAGTCGGACTGTCGTTCTCAAATATCTCAAAAGGCTCAAGAATGCAATACACATTTATGTCTGGCACTGTCTGTTCCTAGCTTTGCCGGGCGGCTTCAAGTGTCAAACCCCAAATGTCAATTCTAGCTCATTATTCAACAGTTGGATAACAGATCTAATCAAGAAATCCTGTAAAGCGTTGGCATTTATTTTAAAAATAGAGACTTGATCATTATGATACTTGATCACTCCAGTCCAGAGGGCCAACAGTTGATAATTACGAGTTACTATTTACATGAACCAAACTCTTTTAATTAATTGTTTTGTTTTGTACTGAGGCTCGCCGACATTGATCGTCGGAGAGAAGCTGTGCATATATGTCCCGTTCTGACTTCCTTTTTTATTAACACTTGCAACAATTGGAATCGTTATTTCTACCAAGGAGGTTGAAATGATTTCAACCTCCTTGTTTCTACCAGCTCAAGTATTATGAGTTATGTTTACACGTTTAACGTTTAAATAACCAAGTTTGTACTAATACTAATATTATACATTACAATTCTGGAGAATATCTGAAAATAAAAAAAATAAACATGCATGCTGACAATCGGATCATTTAGATTTGCCCTTTGTCAAAAATAAACCATGCACATGACCTACAGTATACTACAGTACTAGCGCGTCCTCTTGGGTTGCAAAATGTACGTCCTCTGCCAGTTTGATACGGTCTTTATGCAACCTATAGATCTGCTTGGAGATTAGCACGTCCTTACAGTGATGCAAATGAGCCAGCGGATCTTTGACAGCATGGCGAAAATGAGTGGGCCATCTCAGACGCGGGCTGGCTCAGGGCTAATGACTGGGCGTGTTTCTCATAACGGCGCGAGTTTTCACAGATGATTTGGAAAGAGAACTTTGAAACAATAGAAAAACATGGGAGAAAATTCACCCCAAAAAGAGACTTATGAGAGAGCTGAGATAGAACTTCGGAGAACAATGCTCACTCAAAAGAGAACTCCAGAGTACTCTTCTTGCCGGTAGAGACTTCAAAGAGACTTATCGCTCTACTAGTGCGAGGAAGCTCCGGGCGTGGGCCGGTGAAGGTCGCTCGGTATAAATGCTCTGGATTCCAGGGTAGAAAAATTCTCACCACGTATTTGGACCTTGATGTAGTAGTCCACAGGACCATCCTCTCCTGAGACGAACATCGTCGCCTCTCTCTTCTCTGTGTCTTCATCGCCACTCAGAGTCTTCATCAAGGCACACTCCTCGGGTAGGACGTACGTCTCCATGGATACGTTGTAGTTTTGGTCGTCAGGGCGGCCGCCGTACCTTCCTGAAATTCCATACACCACACTTCTATTCAGTGGGGTGATGGTGACCAGGAATCCTTCTGCGGTGTTGGTGAGGTTCAGCAGATGGTAGCTTGAACTTGTGTTTCCTGGGGCAGGGAAGGTGATGGTTGTTGTCGCTGGTTTGTTTACAGAGCCGCCCGGAATAGTGATGTAGAAGTCTTCAGTCAGGTTGTTGAAGGCCACGGGGATGTTGTTCTGTTGGAGTGACAGTTCCATGACAGACGAGCGTGCCTGGTACTCCCCACGCCCCCAGGTAAATGGGTTCTGTTCAAACTGCGTCAACTGCAAAAATAACAGAATCAAAAGTTCATTTGATTTAACAAGTGTCCAGTATCATTCAGTGTCATTTGCCCATTCCAATACTGTAACAGGAACTTCCGAAAATCATTTCATCAGTTTGGTAGAACATAGGATATTGGAGATTCACAACCAGGTAATCTCACCTGCTGACGTTTCGGTTTTGACATTTTGGGATTGTGTTTTCGCCACAAAAGTGCCACCTACATCAATTACTTATAGCGGCGAGAAGCAGTACTCCAGTCAGAAGCTCTGAAGAAGGTGTCTGACAGACACTAAAACGTCAGCAGGTGAGATTACCTGGTTGTGTAAAAAGAATCTCCAATATCCTATATAAGTACATGTAACAGGAACTGTAATCTGGATTTCTGTACCTGAGGCAATTTCAAGTCAACCACAATAAACATGATGTTAAGTAGTGATCCAACCACTAAAGGAAAATACAATAATCACAACTGGATGTGAAGTATTTTTATTAGAAATAACTCCACCAATTGAAAAATGAAAGTAAATTAAGAATAGCTAAAAACAGACAGACAAAAACAATCTTCAGAAAAATCTTCAACATTGATATTATCACAGATACTGTATACAAAAAGGAAAAAATAAGGATCATTTGATAACCAGGACATGACATAACATATAGCTCATATGTGTTGGTAGTAACAATCAGTGCTAAACTTTCCACCAACACTAAAGTATTCACGGATCAAATCATACCTTAATAGCGACATTGTGCGGTGTATAGTCAGGGAAGAGCGCTGCTTTAGACGGAACATGGAAGCTCCCACCCTCCGTCTGCACGACCTGGCCTCCAAACTGGTCGCCCCGGACCTTCTGGGCATGCAGCGCGATGCCGCCCCTCTCGATGGTTACCGGCGGGGCTCCTAGCCTCATGGCGCCGATGATGGCGTTGTACAGACCGTCCAGGACCCGGTGGCTTTCCTGGACAAGCCTTCGTTTCTGTACGTAACCGATATCAAAGACGTTGCGATGAGTTACTTTGAAATTTGCTCCTGAGCTGTTCTTTCCTCCATAACATGAGACATTAAAGGGGCATGTTGTGATTGGAACCCCTTTAAGTCACGATCCAGGGTGAAAGATGAACTACAACAAAAATTCAACAAAATCTAGTCATAGAATAGCATTGAAAAATTCAACAAATGTAGTCATTAGCATTAAACAAACTAATTAAGTATTACAATAATCATTGAATGACTTTTTGTTACCTTAGCTTGGTTCTTCTGCTCCTTCTCTTTTGCCTTTTCAAGGCGCTCCTTTGGAGAGAGACTCTGGTCTTCCTCCTCGAGATCAGGTGCAGGCTTCCCATCAACCTCTTCTGCATCTCTCTCTGGATCCTCCAGCAGAGAACCAACGGAGTCCAACAGAGCTGTTACAGTAGGACAGAAGCAAATGTTATCAATTTTAAAGTGATATTAAGCCTTAAGTGATTAATGTACACTACGCGACACTCTTACTAAGAAAAACAGAAAACCAAGAATGTGGAGAAAATTGGTTGGCATATCTTCTGTGGTGGATGTGAAATTCATAAGCACTGATTCGTGATTGATATAACAATAACTGCAGAATGATGAGCACTGCATGCACACACTGTGTGCTTATGGACCATACAAAATTAAGATGCAGACCTAAAATTACAATTAATTTTACAGCAAACTATACACTGTGTACTGTGACGTTTGACAATAAATAGATAAGATTAACTATTTTACACATTGACAATCACTTTGGGACAATCTCTGACACTGCTTAATAAATTGTTACAGCTGACAAATTAATTCAATACTATAATAATTGTTTATTTTTTCATCCTCTAAGGTTTAACTTGATTTGATTCACTTTGAATTTGTGTGATGTGCCAATGTTTGTTACATGTTTGAAGTCTTCCTCCCAGGAAACATTGTACAATGTTAGAAGTATATTATTTATGAACATCGGTGATACCTTCACAACCAGATGATAATGATGATGATGATGTTAAAAATATCAGTGTCCTAAAATACATTCCAGTTTTACCATGATGCTAAATTGTACTTTGTTGGATTACTTACTAAGCCAAAATCTAGATTTCAAAAGGACAAATCCCTACCAACCACTGTAACCGGAAACACAGGTTTTTTTTTTCTTCTGAGGCCTTACAGGTAGTACTGTGTGACTGATGACATTGTACTTACATCCTCCCACAGACTCTACAGTCGACGGGTCAGACATGTCCAGTTGGTCCAGGTTGCTGGTGATGGACTTCAGAACACTCACGGCCATGTCCTATAGGATAAGTATGAATATTTGATAACTGTTTAAGGTCTGTTTTTAAGTGCAAGCTTCGAAAGCAACATTTTGTTGCTCAACCAGCTAATACATGTAGATATGCAAAAATGCTGTGCAGATCAAGAAATAAAATTCAATGCATTTGTGATAGAAAAATGAGCACATGAAGAAACCTTTTTTGACAAAAGAGTTTGACAACACAGGCAAAATGTTTTTCTTCAGTTACATTCAAATATCAGAAAATGATTATAGCCTTTTGCATGACCTGCCAGCCCTTGCATGCTTGCTTGCCAATGTTGATATTGAAAAAATCTAGTACATGTAATAAATTTAAAGCAGACTAATAAAGTCAAAGACTCATGCAATGCATAACATGATAGGCACATGTAGACAAAGCAGAATCTTGTTTTCTACACAGTTGCAAGCATGAAATGAGTAGTCATGTCATAGTTGTAGGTAAGGAGTCAAACCGTTCAGTTTGTAAAAATCCCATCAGCGACTTTTACCTTATCCTCCTGTGGAATGCCAGGACAGGACTTAATGACAAGCGATGATAACTCAGAGAGCATTTGCACACGTTGCGGCGTCTGGGCCTGACCCGTTTCAGACACCAATGTTTTAATTGCCTTCCTGCACATCTACAACGGATAACAAGATTGAACACCTTATCCTGGTCCAAACTCCATAAAACGTCCCCATGTTTCCAAAAGAAAGAAGGCTAGCAAATTTCCTGAATGTTTCCCGTTGAATTAACATTTTACAGACTACAAACATTGCTTACCTGTGCCTTTTCCTCAGCAGCTGATGACGTTGGCTGCCCCAGCACAGCAGCATCTCCAGAGACATCTGCATTCTTCTCATTAATGAAAGACAAATTTTCATAATAAAGTTAGTCGTTAATACAAAGACAGTTTTTAGTAATGATAATTATCAATTGTGATTAATAGTGTGTTCTTAAAATATCAATGTATAAGTCCAGCTAATTTGTATGTCTTCTTCATCCCATGCAATATTTCACACACACCAAAAAGATGACATATTGGAAGAATTTGTCATGAATTTAGAATTAGGCCACAGTCACCAATTTAATTTGGTTTTCAGACATTTGTAGAATTTTAGCAAGTGGACATCATGAAAACAAACTGTTGGAGCAAAGGTTTCTCCTAACTCTGTTCACTCCCTGAAACTGTGTGTATCAAGCCACTGACTTAGTCTGTTTTTATGTTGATATTCCGATCTAGCATCATGTTTTAAAATCTGGGAACAAGTTGGTGTGGCTTTAGTAACCGGTACTTAAACAGTAAAAATATTTGTATAATTCACTGTATTTAGCCTCACTAGTGGCATAATAAACATTACAATGTATCACAGATAAAACAGTATTAGGTGTCAGCTTTTTACCATACAATAGCATCTGATTCAATGATATGCGATATATTTAGAAATCCACACAGAATGTCAGGCCTAGTTAGCATTCTATGTATCATACACGAAGAACAATTGTTGATGGTATCCACTTTACACTAGTCATGTGACACAGGCAGCTCCTGAAAGAATGGAACAATAGTGCCCCCCTCATCATACTGTCATCACAATACCAATTCATACTTTTTTTCAAAACTAGAATAAGTGTTTCCTACAAATAAATAATAGCTCTTGTCTCTTTAGAATACAATTTTAGGTAAGATGCAAAGCTTGAATGGCCACCCCTGTATTTTGAAAAAGGGAAGAGGTTCCAATCCCCTCCTGTTCAAACCATTGTGGTTTTATCCCTGGCAGCTTCATCCTGTAAGCTATCTGTATCTATATAGCCGGTACAACCGCCATTAGGTCAACACACCAGCTTTGCAGGCACGCGGCGCGACAGCGGCTGGTTATATCACACCGAACGGTCTGTTACACCTAAACTTAAATTATATATCTGACTGCAATGGCGTTCTTTAAAGCTACTTAGTGAATATGCTCCTACATGTACATAGTATTACGTACAGTACTTGGTGACAACGAGTTCCATTCTACTATCATGGTGGAGATCTGTGACATTTTGTTGAGGGAATAACAATGACAGGAAACAAAGTAGTACTGGGTGTGACTAACCTGAGCCAACTTCTGGAGTACATCCTGCGGGTTTGGGGAGACGGATTCTGCATAGATGCTGTCCAGACTGTTACCAAGAGCCTATTGAACAAGAATGAAGGACAGTACAGTCAGAATATTAGACATATTTCTCTTGCAAGTACAGTACAGTGCATGGTCACTTCCTTTTGATTAACACACTCTTAAAGGTTTTCAACAGACATGATAACTAAAATATGCCAAAAATAGTTCCTCAAGCAACTGGATAAGATTTTGAAACAGTCAGACGTCAGTGACTAAAGAAAGATAGCAGATGCTATCTGAAACGTCTGTTTCAAAATTTTATCCAGTTGCTTGAGTATTACTAACTATTTTGGGCGGATCTTATTAGTGGATGTCTAACCTTCATCAAAGTATGATAACTAAAACTCTAATTTGTATTAAATAAAGTAGACTGTGTATCATGAATCCTTTTGATTCATAAAGTCATAATTATCATAATTATGATTATAGTTTGTAAATCTTTCAAATGCAATTATGGTGGCTAAATGGTCTTCATTCATTGGTTAGGGGGCTTTTAATCATACAAAACACATGTACTTCAGTCACCCCCAAACTCCGCTGTGGATCCACATACCTGGTCAGGTGTCGCCCTGTTACCCAATGGCGGCCTGCTGCTGGTCTCCTTGGTTCCTGCACAGCAGAAAGAGATTGAAGTATTATTAATAGTCAATCCCTTTGCAGATGGCACATCGAAGCATGGGCATATTTTTGTCCTCCATAATTTAAGACATTGAAAGAAATAAGTCTTAGAGCAGATTTTACTGTCAATAGAAAAAAAAGTTTTAAATGCCTCCTTAAATCTCTGAAAGGAACATCATGATTAAGGAACCGTGTACAAATTTACACCTGAGTGAGTGAATAAGAACAGTTTTATAACAAGTTGCATGCCTTTGGTACACTGGACAAATTGTAAATTACTTGAAGAACAGCATCAATGCCTCATGTACACATTTTCTAATTGTATAACCTTGTGTATCGTCTCCAGGTTGCTCACTGATGGTTTTAGTGACGGGATGGTAAACAGACGTGGACTCTCCATCGCCTCCAAAGTCCAGTCGTACAGTTGGAGTTGATGGTCTGGTGGACTGGACTGTGGCCATCCCACTTGTCTGCTCAGTTGTAGCAGCGGCTGTTGGTGTACCGAGAAAGAATCAAGCATAGAAATACCAATTATATCTATATAAATTATACATAATGATTGTAGAGAAAAAAATATATTTCAATAAATCATATAGATCTTTATTCTATAATAAGTTTTATGAAGTAACTAATGATGTAAACACTAACAGTTCACTCGAACATCAGGTTTCATATAGAAACTAGAAACAGAGTTTCAGTTCATGTCATCACACTGGATAAATTGTTCATAGGTTCAGTTTTAAAAAAATGTCCATTGCATTAAGCATCATCATAAATTCCAATGAAAAATTCTTAAAAAGTGTCTATAGCTTGAAGCTGGCATCTCCAGTCTTCTAGTGCTGTAGCATTTAACACACGAGAACCTACCTTCGTCAGATGACTCTTGGCCCCCCACAGACACGGTCAAAGTTGCAGGTTCGGTGGAAAGGAGGGTGGTCCTCCGTCTTGTCTGCGTGGTTGTAGCAGCAGGTGCAGGCGTGGTGGTTGTAGAAGCAGGTGCAGGCACGGTGGTTGTAGCAGCAGGTGCAGGCATGGTGGTTGGTGTGGAGCCTGGCAGAGAAAAAACTCAGACTAGTACTTTGTTTTCACCAAATTTTCAACAATGTTTAATGTAACATGTGAAGAACAGTACTGATTAATAACAAGATGGCTGCAAGAGTGACTGTACTTGAATGTACAGAGTTTAGTTTCAAGGTTTTAGCATGTATCTTGACTAAATCCTTTACTTCCTTTTCAAATATCCATGGAATAAATGTTATGTATAATTAACTATTTTTCTAAAGCTTTTAAACACAAATCTTCAGATTGGATACATATCTAGGGCTATGGTTGAGCAACACATTACATGTAGTACAGAACAATTTCGCACCTGTGAAAAAACTCCTTTCAAAAAGAAGTCTTAGAGATTTCTCTTGCAAATGTTTTATCATAAATCCTTATAAGTCACCAGAGCCATGCTAGCCGATAGCAATCTCAGATAGGAACGTTCTCCTATCAATACCAGATCATTGATATCTGTGACTGCTATCAGCTAACTTGGCTGTGGTTATCTAATTGTTGACAGCGACTAAATTCTATCTTTGAATTCTTTGATCAATAACTAGTAGTTATTCCCTACCTGTGGTCGCCACTATCATTGTCGCCTCGCTCTGTGACCTCCAACCGCCAGATGAGAACAGGGCTGTCACCCTGATGATGTAATCAGTCTCCGGTGACAGGCCAACCACCGGAAACGATGCCTCGTCTGAGGTCTTGTTGACTGTCATCATGTCCAGCTTGGACACCACCACGCGGTATCCTTCAAGGTCAGGGTCAGGAGATGGAGCCCAGGTGACCTTGAACCCTTCATCGGTGATGTCAGTTACGGCCAGGTCCATTGGTGGATCCACAGCTGCAGGAAAAAGAATTAAAACACGTAAGATGGGTGATAAGAAATGTTTACTTTTAAAGTAGATGTCTTCAGAGTCTGACCAAGATTTTGCCAATAAGGGGTTCAGACACCTAATAATACTATACCATTGTGATTACAACCTGAAATAAGATTCACCTAGAAGTAACATGTCATTCCAATTCACTTGTGGAGATGTTTCTATGACAGACAGTCCTAAGCAATGATGTGAATTTTGAAAAAAAAAGACCAATAAATATATGACACAGTCCAATTATTTACATGCAGATTCATTTTCTAAAATAGAACAGAGTTTAGGGATGCCAAATATATAAATTGTGAGAGAGAACAACAATATGGACACACAGATTACCTTTATCACAAAGCTGCATTTTCCATCCATCCTGACACCCAGCCGAGCAGACGCCTGACATCCGGTCACAGTTGACGTCTCCTCCTTGGCATTGGCCGCACACTTAGCAACAAAGGACAATTATTAGTAAAAACACAATATAAATGTTGCAAACAAAGCAATGTTCTATTTTCTAGATTGTCAATTTTTAAAAATGTTGCAGGTTGAATATTGTTATGCTTACATTTCAAACCTGTCTATATAATATATTGTAAGCTGGCAACAATATTTAGGGTTAACAAATACATAACAGCCATACAGAAAAGTGTAATTTGATCAAGGTAATTACCCTCTTCTAAGTGCCCATTGTGAGAATAATCTGCTTGATAAATCATGAACTGCAGGTGATGTATAGAATAACTAATAATTGCATTATTCACATTGTGTGTAACATTTATCACTGTGTAATAAACTACATGTACAACAATTTTCTTTACCTCCACAGCCGTGGGCGTCTGCCATCAGCACAAAGCCCTGGTGGCATTGGCACCTGTACCCCCCCGGAATGTTGGAGCAGATGTGGTCACACCGGCCGTTCATTGTCGTACATTCGTCGGGCTCTACAAAGAGAACAAATTCAGGGTCTGATGAATCATCTACAGTACAAGAAACCTTACCGCTACAAAGGCTACAATTCTCGAGGATGGAATCTTTTATCTGAATGTTTTGCTGCTGGCTCCCTTGTTGATGTAGAGTAAAGAGGTTTGTAGCTGAGATGTCAAAAAAAGTTGAGTCTGAAGGTTTTGCATTCAGTGGAATCAAAGAGTGAATTAAATAAAGGATATTGCAGGGGAACCATATGGTGCAACCAGTGCTCATGAATATCTGAATCCGTATCATTATAAATGGAAGATGTTAGATGTGCTCACCAGTCGCGTTTTGTCCAATCAGAGGCAGACTTTCTTGGCGAACTCCGATGGTGATGATCTCCACCTTGTACATGGTGTCTGGCTGGAGGCCCTGGAGCAGAGCAGATCTCTCTCCTGGACCGGGGGATGGGATGAGCTGTTCTGTTGCCTCCTCCTGTCCGTACATGATGCGGTATCCGGTCACGACCGCATCAGGAGGCACCCAGGCGAACCTCAGCATGGACGTCGTCTCGGTCACATTAACGAACGTCAGGTCTGTAGAGGAGCTCATTACTGAAAATGAGCGGTCATAATTAGTGTCTTCTCCACACATGATGAAGTTATTAGATGATGTGAGGAATTTTAAGGAATTCATTTATCTTCCTTCCATGTGTTTATCCTGTTACATGTACATTGTACTGTCGAGCAATTACATGTAGCTTAATGGGCCAAAATTGGCAATAAACTAAATTAACTAATTATTTAGTCTAAAGCCAACTTTTTCCTTTTGATACTTTGCAACATAATATCAACCACTTTTCCATACCTGTATGGACCCGATACTTTAAACATAATTTCTACCACTTATAACAAAAAACTTGTTAGAATGTTCCTGTCATAAAGACCTGCATCTCAGTCTGTTAACGACCTTATTTTTGTTGTATCCACGAATCAGAAGTAGGCTGTCCTTACTTGTGGTTGCCTCCGTTGTTGTCGCATTGCTCTGTGACCAGCGACCATCAGACAGGACCAACACCGTCACCCTGATGATGTAATCAGTTTCCCGTGTCAGTCCCACCACCTGGAGCCATGTCTGATCCGTGGTTTGATTGACGGATGTCGTCATGTCCAGCTCAGACACCACCACACGGTATGCCTGAAGGTCAGGGTCAGGGGATGGAGACCAGGTGACCTTGAACCCTTCATCCGTGATGTCAGTAACGTTCAGGTTCATTGGCGGATCCACAGCTGGCGGAGGACAACATTTGAGATGAGAAATAAAAAATAGTCTTTCATCGGCTGATTATGAACTCTATCATGACTTTTTTCATTAGAATAAACAAACAAACGTCTTTCATAACTACTGGGACTTAGTACATGAATGCCAATTGTCAATGATGTAAGTTAAAGTAATAAAAAGTCAGCTTTGGACAGTACTTTATGTTCATCAGCCCACACAAACAATTGTGTGTATCATTTGTAAACATCAAATGACTGTATAAGTTGTAGATATGTCACCGTGGACATGAAACTAATCTCAATCTCTACAAAATGGAGTGTAACTTACTGAACGAGATGTTTAGTATGCGACTAGATAAGGACAAAGAAAAATGATGACAAAGTCACAACATACTTTCCTTGCAAATCTGAGTTTTCCATCCATCCTGACACCCAGCCGAGCAGACACCCGACACCGGGTCACAGTTGACGTCTCCACCAAGACAGTGGCCGCACTCTTAAAGACACAGAACATGAGATCTACACACTAGTAGTTATGATAAGTTTAAGGTAGATAATCTCTGTGCCAGTCATTAAGCTCAATTTAAAAAAAAAGCATCCTTGTCGATAATGCAAACTAGGTGCTAATTTGCATTACTTTAACCTTGATCTCCCTGCTGCCTATCCTGCTGTTAATGCCAACCATTTTGGAGTGACATATTCAAAGACCATTTGAAAGACACGTTTCTCTCGGGCTGGAGACAAGAAATAAAAGGTCTGAACAAACTCAGGACTTATTGCAAAATCAAAAAACAATTCTGTTTTGAAAACTATCTTTCATCCATTCAAAGCAAATCTGTTAGAAATAGCATAACGAGACTGAGAATTAGTGCCCACTCTTAACAAATTGAAAAGGGCCGACACTACAACACACCAGTCAAAGAGAGACTGTGTCCAACATGCCAAAATGATATTGAGAATGAATTTCACTTCATTATGGACTGTCCAACTTATGCTGATGACCGACAAAAATTGTTACAATCTATTGTATCCCTGATGTACGTCCGACACAATATCCGCACCTACCAGGACAGAGATATTCAATATGATACTATCATGCCCTGTTCATATATCCACCAATGTAGGCAAATTTGTATATACATGTAACTGTGTGCAAAAACGAGACAATATCATACATTCCTGACACAGCATACTGTATTCCAGAGCGTTAGAATGTATATCATTCTATAGATTATTTCTACTGTTAGTCATACTCATAGATTAGATTAGTTCTATATATTTGTCAACAATTAGCAATAGCTCAATTCTCATGTACGTAAGTTGCCATACATTGTACCAGCTACAATTGTCGCGCAATAAAGATCTTCTTCTTCTTCGATTACTTTTTAACCAATAGAGAATTGGGTGCCAAACAGCTACTTCAGTGTGCTAAAGGTTAATACATTACATTCATATGGTCTTCATCAAAGTTCCCTACTCTACTTGACTTATCCTATTTTAAAGCCTGCAACTTCTTGGTGAAGGTGATGAATAATGTATCTATTAGAAAAGGAACGAGGTGTAGTGATATGAAAGCCTTTTGATTTTATAAAGAGGAAAGAAGAAAACAATGATTAAGGCTACCTAAAAGTGAATGACAAGGTTGAAGATCTAGATGTAATACCTGCACATCCAGTTCCAGTACCGAGTCCATCTCCTGTGTACCCAGTGTTGCAGGTACAGGTCGCATCAAGGGCAGGAGGGGGGTTATCCGTACAGATGGCCTGGGCGTCACACGGATTGGCCAGGCAGGCATCTATGTCTGAACGTGGCAATATAAAACAACAATCTTAAGCACACACAGACGCACATGTAAGGAAGTGGTAGAAATCGCTTGATGTAAATTTCCCTTGCCAGGCAACATTCTCTATAAAAACCACGGTGAAATTTATTTGGTATATACTAAAAATCTAATACCTGCACATCCAGTTCCACTAGCGAGACCATCTCCTGTGTACCCAGTGTTGCAGGTACAGGTCGCATCAAGGGCAGGAGGGGGGTTATCCGTACAGATGGCCTGGGGGTCACACGGATTGGCCAGACAGGCATCTATGTCTGAACGTGGCAATATAAAACAGCAATGTTAAGCACACACAGACGCACACGTAAGGAAGTGGTAGAAATTGCTTGATGTAAATTTTCCTTGCCAGGCAACATTCTCTATAAAAACCACGGTGAAATTTATTTGGTATATATCTAATACCTGCACATCCAGTTCCAGTACCGAGTCCATCTCCTGTGTACCCAGTGTTGCAGGTACAATTCGCATCAAGGGCAGGAGGGGGATTATCCGTACAGGTGGCCTGGGCATCACACGGACTGGTCAGACAGGCATCTACGTCTAGATAGTAACAAAAGGAAAACTGCCGTGAATATTCCAAAGTCAATCAGAAAAGACAATCAGTCAAACAGGACTAAGGCCACACCAATTTAATTTCTTGGTTAACAGATTTTTTTTTCTTTAGCAACAACAAAAAAATCAGGACAACAGAATGCTGGGGTTAAAACTTGCACGTGACCCTGGTCACACCCTGAAACTGTCTGTCAATACGAATTTTTAAACACATCAATCCTAGATTGAAAAGTCTGGTACATCATGAAGTTTGTATCATAAAAGTTATCATGGGAAGAGCCGGAAAGCCCAAAAATACTCGAACCCCGAAGTCGTTGCGAGGTAGTTTACGGCTCGTTTGTTGGCACGCACTGAAAGACTGGCAGGTTTAAGATTATTTACAGCACTGCTAGTTTGCTAAATTGAGAACCACTGAATCTGATTTTTTTTATTCGGCAAAATCGCAGGTTGTTTAAGTTTTCTTCTGCAATCTTGAAAATCTTTTTGCAAATTATACTCACTGACAGGCTATATGTTTTGCCTTTGCCATAATAATATTACTGTGGCGGTACTGCAAACATTAAGTAATTCTTTACTCCTACAAAATGAAAGAGAATTCAAAACAATGAAACTTACCATCTAAATTGTCTGGCATTATATTACAAAGTTGTACAAAACGACTGAAAGGCTAGCTACAGAAATAAATAAATAAATACACAACTGTAAGTTGTCTTACCAGTGCATGTTGGAACAGAATCACTCCAACTCCAAGTTCGATTCGCCTGGCACCTCACACTAGAGGCTCCTTCCAGCTTGTACCCCGGGTTACAGGTGAACGTCACCTCATCATTGTAGGAGTAGTTCGCTTTGATAGGACTCAGCATTCCGTTATCTGGCGGAGTCAGCGTCGGACATTGTACAGCTGAAATGATAAACAAATGTTGATCAGCTGCATTTTGATTGTAGCATCGATCTGTTATGCTGGGACACGCATGTTGCTGGAGATGTAGGAAGCGGGGGTCACTCTCTAGTTTAAGTTTCTCCTTCTCTCCTTCTAAAACCGCTCTCCTGAGACGGGAAGGGTAACATATGTACAGGTGTAGGTCATGTACTCAGGATGTTCATTTCGGACATTGTGCAGCTGAAACTCACTCACTCACTAAATAATAAACAAATGTTGATCAGCTGCATTTTGTTAGTACAGTGCATCTGTTGTGCTGGGACATGCATAATACAACATGTACTGTAGTAAGTTCTAAAGCCTGTGTAGCTGAAATGATAAAACAATGTAATGTTGATCAGCTGCTTGATTGTAGCATCTGTTATGCTGGGGCATGCAAAATTAATGCATATGCTGGATATGTATAGGAAGATGGAGATCACTTTCTTGTTTAAGTGTTTTTTCTTCTAAAACCGCTCTCCTGATACGGGAAGGGTAACATTTGTACAGGTGTAGGTCATGCACTCATGTTCATTTCATAGGATGACTTGGACACTCATGTGTTATCAAATTTCCCTGTGATTCACTCTGGTCAAACAAAAGATTATTATAACGTTGGGTAACATAAATTCGGGATTTTTCCGATAATGGTTGACTGAAATCAATCTAGCAGAACAATACACCATCCTTTTATTCTATTATTCTGTCAGTATCATGTACTATCTTTGCACTAATCATATATATGGTAGATTTTGTCTCTAGTCGTGCTGACACCATAATATTTCAACTTGAAACTACCGTCCGCCGCACGCACAATGATGGTGCTGTCGGACAAGGGGGCACATTAATTCGGGAGAGAAGATTCGTCTTGAATTTCTTACCGCTATTAAAATCACATTTTATGCAGCAGCTATTCGTTCCATCCTTGGCTTGAGGAGAGTGCTATGTATATAGACGTGTCCAAGTAAAAAAAAGTACACGAAAAAACGGCCGTACCGCACGCATCAGGCCTTCGGGAACAACCCGTGTGTTGAGTCGGTAGAACGTCACTCAAAGTTCACCCCCACCGTCATGGAAATTTGTACATTATTCATCGGGGCGTTAGCTGGATGCCGTAGAAATGGTAATACTACTATGTCCATGTGTTTCTGCTTGTGCTAAGAGCAAACTTTGAGGAAAATATCGCCATCAGTCCACTATCACACACAACATTTAGACAAAAAAGAGTTCCTCGCAAACGTTTGTTGTCTGCCGAATAGCAGGATTCTGGGTAACGAATATGGCGGCGGGAAAATTCACCGTAGTGCCGTAGCCATTGGTTGTAGCAACAAAGAGGCGTTTTGATGATTAATCACACTTAGAGTCCAGTTGTAGGTTAGCAAAAGAGATTCTAATAAGTTGTATTGTAAATAATTGTGTTTAGCAGGAAGCGGATGTGACATTTGTCTTATAAACCAGCGAACAACTATGTACATATAATTCTCCCACGAAGCCCTCAGACTGTGACAATATGGGACGGAGAGTTTTTGACGTAGCCAACTTCTAATGCATGGTTATCGAAGCTTTTCAGACAGTGTTCTGAATGCGTTAGTCTGTCAAGTTTGCATTTCTAGCGGTATTACTGATGTTGCATCTAGCACATATCCCTAAACACCCCGTTTTCGAAAAATCCCGAATTTAAGTACCCCGCGAATTTATGTTACCCAACGTTACATCTGTATCATTTTATACTCAAGTACGAACTTCGTGTGCTAGCCAAAAAGATAAGGGTTAAATTGTGCAATTTGTCATTATGCAATCTTGGTCTGACCATCGTAACCCCCCTGGACAGAGCCGCGTGGAAGAGCGGTGTGACGACTAGCCGACTGCTGCCTACCCGTGTCAGGGACCCCGGCAGCAGTATAATCAAATATTGAATACTACTATATGGGAACATTTTTTTCTTCTCATATTTGAAATATACCATTACCTCAGTCATATGGTGGCAAAAGTTCAAACCCATTATCAAGTTAAATGTAATGGACATGGAAGAATTAAGCCCTTGGTGTGTAGAGAAACACTGAGGGGAAAAGGGATCATGGTGATGCAAAATTCTGTGGTCCCGAAATCATTTTTCACCAACAGTAACAACCACCTCCCCCTTCTCCCACCACATTAATTATATTGTGGTTGAAGCAGATCTAGACACAGGAGCATTTTTGTTGTTCTCTGAAAAAGGGTGTTTATTTGTGATACATAATATATAATTACATAATGTGGAGTGAACCAATTAGTCAATTGTGCCCAAAACTTACCTGCTGAGCCTGCACACACGGTGTACACAATCCTGTCTCCGCTCCCGTCTGAATCAAAGGCTCCTTCTGTGCGGTGCAGACTCCAATAACTCTCATATATCCCACGTTGGCACCAGTTGGTCTGACAGCCGTAAAAGCTGAAACTCCTTTCCTTAGCCCCGGCTGAGAAAGCCAAGTTCGCCACCTCAGCTACACGGATGGCCGAGCCACAGCCGAGCGCGTTGTTGATGTGGGGGTCAGAGTTGTACTCAGTCACGCACCTGCAAACACAACAACATTTCAAACATATCTCAACAATTGGTCACACTGGGCACCTTCCAACAAAAAAGATGTAGATTTCTGACATTGAGGCTGATTAACTATATCATATACATTGTATATGGCTGGCAAAACATAAAGTAATCATTATGACCAGGGTATAGTGAGTTTTCCTCTAGAGTGACTTCTAGTAATTGAATTTTTATGTCTGACTTAGTCATACACAAAAATTCTATTTACTAGAAAAATAATAATATTTAATAATCAAACTGAATAAAAAAAGATAATATAAACATGTATGACATGTATAACTCCATTACTTATATTACAAATGTCAAAAAGGCATTTTTCATATATTTCTGAGTTATTTAATGGATAAAATGTGGAATGAAGAATAGATATTATGAATGTCATTTCATTAATACAATTACATAATACATGTGCACACTTAAATCCTGGTTAATATACAATTACGTGACTGATTTAAGCCCCTTTAATCTTTTTACCTCCTAAATCCCAGCCCAGATCTCTCATTAACTCACCCATTCATTCATTCACTCACTCACTCACTCACTCACTCACTCACTCACTCACTCACTCACTCACTCACCTCACTCACTCACACTCACTCACACTCACTCACACTTACTCACCCACACTCACTCACTCACACAATCACTCACTCATTCACTCACACTCACTCACACTCACTCACTACTCACTCACTCACTCACTCACTCACTCACTCACACTCACTCACTCACTCACTCACTCAACCCCACTCAAATCTATGTTTTAAGGCTAAAATATAATCATTTTGAAAATAGTATTTTGAATATCTAAACAAAGGCAAAGGATGGAAGTATAACTTTATCATAAATTTCAGTCCAAAATAATCACCCAGACATCCATGACTAATGCTCGATTTGAACATTTTGCCCTTGTAGAAGCTACACCTCAGCCCAGATCACATGACATGATTACTACCAGTGTGCAGTATGACTGTTCTACATGTAATAGAATCTACCGGACAGAGTCGGGGGGGTCGGGGCTATTCCCACCCTGGGCTTCCCCCTCCTCCCTACAGCCCGTCGGCCTCAGTCCGTACTCTGCACAGAGGTTCTGGTAGTCCCTGCACCAGTCCGAAGTGGCAGACTGACCATCTGCTGGGAGTTTAGCGTTGATGGCCAGGAAATCAACGCCATTATACTGCTGGTTTGCAGTACGGAGGACCTCAAAGGCATGGTTTCCTGAAGAGAAAAATTAGAGTTGCTTTATCATTATAAGTTCATATAGAAAGTCATTTACCTTGATGATTTAAGATACTGCCTGAGGATGAATTTGAGTAGGTGCCGTGCCGAAAATAAGCATGGTACATGTATAAGCATGACCATAATTTCATGGACATGTCTATGTTTTGTAGCTTGAGTGTTATCTGACTGTTTAGCTACATCGATGCTCTACCTTCACCAAATTAGAGCCTGAAACGAAAGGGGACGACAATGATCAGGCTATATGTTTTGCCTTCAGTTAGATGCCATCATCAATAAAATACTGTAACGGTACTGCAGACATGAAGCAATTCTTTACTTCTACAAAATGACAGAGGATTCAATCAAAACAATAAACCTTCCCACCAAAATTATCTGGCATTTTATGTTACAGAGTTGTAAAAAAAGCTACTGCAAACTGTCTTACTGCATGTTGGGACAGGATCACTCATTCATACATTCATACATGGTACAGAAATAGATTAATAATAAGTAAACAACTGTAAGTTGTCTTACGTGTGCATGTTGGAACAGGACCATTCCAAGTTCGGTCCGCCTGGCACCTCGCACTAGAGGCTCCTTCCAGCTTGTACCCCTGGTTACAGGTGAACGTCACCTCGTCATTGTAGGAGTAGTTCGCTTTGATAGGACTCAGCGTTCCGTTACCTGGCGGAGTCAGCGTCGGACATTGTGCAGCTGAAATGATAAACAAATGTTGATCAGCTGCATTTTGTTTGTAGCATCTGTTGTGCTGGGACATGCATACATGTACTTGAAAATTAGGTAGAAGGGGTCATTCTCTTGTATACATGTAGTTCTAAAGCCGTGTGTAGCTGAAATTATTAACAAAAAATGTTGATCAGCTGCTTGATTGTAGCATCTGTTATACTGGGATATGCATTATGCATACGCTGGAAGAGGGAGATCACTCTTGTGTTTAAAACCGATCTCCTGAGACGGGAAAAGTAACACAGGTGTAGACATACAACAATGGATGTTCATTTATGGTCTCATTCATGAAATTTTTTCACCCCATAGGCTTACATGTAACAGTTAAAAAACGTATTTTACAAGGGCGCGTTCATAATGAATCATAGAAAGTGCACCAAGGTCATTCATTCTCTGTTTGAGCAGATTTACCTTTAAGATCATGTGAAAAAATTGCCAACAGTTTTACTGTACATATACGATTCTCTTCTTTTAGCAATTAACAGGAATGAGACCTTATAGGTGAATTTGGACACCCATGTGTTAACAAATTTCCCTGTGAATGTGATTCTTCTGGGTCAAAGTTCTCAAACAAAAGATTCTGATACATTATTTCTATACTTTAGGCCGCACTAATCTAATTTGTTGGTTCTCAGATTTTTTCAGAAAAAAATATGTGCAACAGGCGAAAAGTAACAATTTTCTGAATGACAGGTGTGATAAAAAATTTTTTTTCTGTTTTGGATCTGGGAATTATTGGCAATCACAAGTAACATGATTACCTATCATGTTACATATGATTGTTAGGGAAGAAGTATTGAGGGCTTGGTTTGTATTCATTTTTCACCAACATTAGAACAACCACCTCCCCCTCCCACCACATCAATCACATTCTGGTCGAACAGATAGGTGCATTTTTGGTGTTCTCTGAGAGGTTGTTTATTTGTGATACATAATATTATTACATAATGTGGAGTGAACCAATTAGTCAATAGTGCCCAATACTCACCTGCTGTGCCTGCACACACGGTGTACACAATCCTGTCTCCGCTCCCGTCTGAGCCAAAGGCTGCATCTGTCCTGTACAGACTGTAATGACTCTCGTATATCCCACGTTGGCAGTACCTGGTGGCACAGCTGAAAAAGCCGAAACTCCTTTCCTTTGCAGCCCCGGCTGAGAAAGCCAAGTTCGCCACCTCAGCTACACGCCTGGCCGAGCCACAGCCGAGCACGTTGTTGATGTAGGGGTCCGAGTTGTACTCAGTCACACACCTGCAAACACAACAACATTTCAAACATATCTCAACAATTGGTCACACTGGGCACCTTCCAACAAAAAGATGTAGATTTCTGACATTGAGGCTGATTAACTATCATCATATACATTGTATATGGCTGGCAAAACATTAAGTAATCATTATGACCAAGGTATAGTGAGTTTTCCTAGTGACTTCTAGTAATTGAATTTTTATGTATGACTTAGTCATACAAAAAAATTCAATTTACTATCTTGAAAACAATTAGTATTTAATAATTAAACTGAATTAAAAGATGATATAAACATGTATGACATGTATAACTCCATTACTTATAGTACAAATGTCAAAAAGGCTTTTTTCATAGGAATGTGATATCACATCTTTCTGAGTTATGTAATGGATAAAATGTGGAATGAAGAATAGATGTTATTTCCTTAATTACAATTACATAATAAATGTGCACATTTAAATCCTGGTTATACATGCACATGACTGATTTAAGCCCCTTTAATCTTTTTAGTTCCTAAACGCCAGCCCAGATCTCTCTCACTCACTCACTCACTCACTCACTCACTCACTCACTCACTCACTCACTCACTCACTCACTCACTCACTCACTCACTCTCACTCACTCACCCATTCATTCACTCACTCATTCACTCTCACTCACTCACTCACTCACCCATTCATTCTCACTCACTCACTCTCACTCACTCACCCATTCGTTCTCACTCACTCACTCACTCACTCACTCACTCACTCACTCACTCATCTGAACAAACTTAAGGCAAATGATAGATCCTTCACTTTATCATACATGTCAGTACAGGATAGGATGTTTACTCTCCAAGCAGAGGATGGGTTCCAGCAGACGTGTTTTAAGGCGTTTTTGTCGGTCTTTCTACTTTCATTTCTTTATGTCCAGCCTGGAAAGCCCGACAAAAACGCCTAAAAACATGTCAAAAACCTGCCAGAACCCATCCTCTGCTTGGAGAGTAAACATTTTGCCCTTGCAGAAGCTACACCTCAGCCCAGATCACAAGACAGGATTACTACTGAGTGTGCAGTATGACTGTTCTACATGTCACAGAACCTACCGGTGTCTGCCGGGGTAAACGTTGTTGGATATCCCCTCCTCCCCACAGCCCGTCGGCCTCAGTCCGAACTCCGCACAGAGGTTCTGGTAGTCCCTGCACCAGTCCGAAGTGTTAGACTGACCATTTGCCGGGAGTCTGGCGTTGATGACGAGGAAATCAACGCCATTATACTGCTGGTTTGCAGTACGGAGGACCTCAAAGGCATGGTTTCCTGATGAGAAAAATTAGAACTTAAGTTCATAATGTAACACAAAGTTATATACCTCGATGATTGAAGATACTGCCCAAATATCAGTTTGATTAGACCTACATTAATCATTGTTGGGTAATTAGATACTGGATATAAAAAAAGATTTTGCACAGAATACATACAATAATATATTACCAATTAGTTTGACTTCATTAACACAAAATTATATAACAATTCATGCAATTAATGATTTTTTGTAACATGGTACAGATGCTTTAAAAACTTTTGTGCAAAGGAAAAGGATGGAAAGTCCAAAAAAAACGGACACAAAACAGACATTTGACTTGATGATTCAAACATAGTACATGTACAACTGTACGGAATGTGTGTTAACAAGAAATGATCTGTATACAATAATTATTTCAAACCTCTTTTTGCTATAACTTTTACGGTATTAGGCAAGTCACTTTTCTCCACTGAAACCTCTATTCACAACATGATCATAGAATGTTCTATCAAGACTAAACATCGCTCTCTATAAAAATGTATGAGACAACTAGAGTAGGAGTGCAGAACGCAGGGAGCGAAATGACCGAGGGGCGGACAGGTGGATGGTGCTCCACTCCTGCCATGTGCCACAACCTTCACCAACTATTACCAGTCTGCAGTTCCAAAGGAATCTGCTAGGGGGTTTTGATGTATGCATAACAAAATTCCCTATCTATAGCAGCCATGTTTTAACCAAAAGTTAAATTTCTGTCACAAATGAGTGAATAATTAGACTGTTACTAGTGTTAGGGCCCAAAGTGTAATTTCTTTGATAGGTCAAAACCAATTTTTTTTTTCATACAATAATGTGCAACGTTACAACTGTTCTTACGGTGCAATCACAAGTTGTCTTATTATTGACCTGAAGAGCAATGAAATCCCTGAAATATTTGTCTAGATGGGGTAGACAAGCTTGGAGTACACACGCATGGGTCTGCTGTCCACGCCTGCACCGCGCACGTAACAACTGTAGGAACGCTGTAGAAACAGTGACAAACCTCGCTGTCCATCAGCTCTAGCAAGAGACCGTCCTGGAGAGATTCGACCCAAAACGTCAGCATGTTTTCTTTCACCATGTGTCACCAACTGGGTCAGAGTTAGTACTAGTAGGTCAGAGTGCAACCGGGAACCATAACCCCAACACTACAGCGCCTCCGTGCGGTACCATGTTGTATTGCACTAACATATCTTACTGCAGCACGGATTCGACTTCTTTTTCCCCACTTCCCGAACTTTTTCAAAACAATCCCCTTTCCACAGGGACTGCTACAGATATTCTTATTTCTCAAGAACTGCCACAGACTGGAACTCATTACCATACTCAGTAACACGAGAACGAAATCGGGAAAAGTGGACGGTCACAAACCATCTGAGGAAGCGCCAATAAGTGATGATGATGATGAATGGTTTATTAAGAAAACTTACACAAACTGACAGTGGCGGTCAAATTCATGACCGAATTGGAGTCAGACTTACACAAGTATCATAATCAAGCGACTAGTTAAAATCTGGTGACATATCTAAAATCATCCAACGTTAGATAAAACAGTACATTTAAAAACCGGAATGTAAGACGACAACAAGGGTCCAACAGTGCGACATTCCGACAGAGCGTACGTGTGCCTTGCGGTAGTACATGTACATGTGCAATATTTCTGGATCTTTTTACAACGATAATAATACACATACACATATTATCTACATATACATATAGTGTCATACAGTGTCCATCACTTCCTGCAGTTCATTCAGTAACTTAGTCATCGCTGGGATGGCACTGGTTATGTATCGTTTAGTCCCAGTGGGCTGTTGGTAGCGTGCAGAGTTTCTGAGTTGCCTGCCATGATGCTGACCGCGGGTAAGGGGTAGCCACTTGGAGAAGCGAGCCGACCTTTCTGCTTTCACAGCAAAGTCAATACAAAGTTGTTGTCTGCGAGTTGACAGGCGCTGAAGATCCAGATGCTGGAGGGCTTCGCTGTACGTCGTGAACTGACGTCCCATTATCATCCTGCAGGCTCTTCTCTGTACCCGCTCTAGGGAAGCCGACTGTCTCTGAGTTAGAGCTGAACCCCAGCATGGGACGGCGTACTCGAGTAAAGGTCTTATGTAGCCACAGTATATGGTGATCAGGTCTGCAACCGGTGCTCCTGAACGGCGCAACCTGCTTATGATGACCAGCCTTTTACTACTCTTGGACACCATGGTTTCCACTTGGTCATCCCATTTCAAGTCAGAGCGTATGTGGAGCCCTAGCAACCTAGCCTTTGTAGTAATGTCAAGGGATATTGTCCTGCAAGAGTCAGCACAGGTGGTTGTAGGGGAGTACGCACGAAAGAGAAATGCATGGCCTTGCATTTCTTAGGGTTTAGTAACATGCGGTTTTCGGCAGCCCAGTTATCAAGGTTGTCAAGGTCAGATTGAAGCGAGTGCACTACTACCCCTGAACGCTTTACCCCAACCAAGGGTGTTGTTCAGTACTCCAAACAAGAATGTATACATACTATTAGGCCCTTTTGTTCTTTGCGCATTGAACCATATGTTGTCTGGCAAGGACTGTTGTTAACATTCTGTCATGAAAAAGTGAAGAAAACCGCATCATTTGACACGACATAGTCTATACAGCTACATGTAATGAATGAATATTAATGAATATTAATGCCAACAGCGGCTTCTAACAATGCTTCAAGATTACTCTGATACCACATGATAATCATCTTATGATATCCTTTAATGTTGGCTACTAACTGGAAACCATGTAACACACGCAACATCCAAAATTGGTCTCGCCGTCGCATTCTTAAAGTGCCGTTTCCGGGGAAGAAATATCAAGAATATATATTTTTCTATTGAAAAAAGAGTAACTTCCAAGGCGGTGCTATATAAAAGTACCGAAGCTCTAGCCTCGCTTTCGACGTCTCCGGTGATGCCCGGGTCATGTACTATGTAAAATT
Organism: Branchiostoma lanceolatum; assembly: GCA_035149815.1. NCBI lineage: Eukaryota > Metazoa > Chordata > Leptocardii > Amphioxiformes > Branchiostomatidae > Branchiostoma > Branchiostoma lanceolatum. The sequence continues at coordinate 2,501,510 of CM068873.1, forward strand.
GCTGAAGTAAGCATTATGATATTTGAGGTTTTGTTTTGTTTGTTTATTTGCTTGTTTATCTATTGAGCTTCACCACAACAATGAAAGGCGTGAAAACAGATGTTACAGCTTTTTAAATGCCTCCATATCAACAAAAACATAACAAAACATTACAACAAATAATCAATATAAACACAGTGGTACCAGAGAAATAAACATATGACTTGAATCGACCTAGAAGTGACATAAAATGTTGCATCAGAGAAAATGAATTAGATCAAATCAATACAGTAGTCACATGAAATGACTTACAACCGAATACATTCAGCGCGGCCTTGTAGCAAGGCAAGTGGCGCATCCCAATGATGAACCACGTACAAGGCTGCTCTAAAATGTAAACCTGGCGGAATCTATATTGCATCAAAGCCAGGCTTGATGCTCTAGCTCCCAGCCCTCTCATATCAACAGATTGTAATGAGACGTGGTGCAAGTGAAGAGGCAAATGATGATGACTTGTTCTCAGCGGAACTAGCATGCGTGCCGCAGAGCTGCGACCGGGTGTCCTTGAAGACATACATGTACTTACTCAGCCTCGCAGTACCCAACTCATACACCTTCCATTGGACTTCACCTTAGACTTCCCTTATGTAAGACAGTGGCAACCGGTCACTTAAGACTTTCATCAACTTTCTTGCTTACATCCTTCGAAGTCTATAAAACTTTCTTCCCACCTTCTCCACCCATGTGCCAAATTTTCTCCAACTTTTCTTTGCCTTGCAATTTCAACGGTTTATGAACAAATGGGAGCGATACTACCTTGGGCATCAGTAGCATATTTTCATCAGTTGATATTTTACAGACATTTTTTTACGTCGTTTTTGGACAGACAAGGACGACGTGGCACTGGCCCTCAAGTTTTTCATAACTTATTTCAACAGTGCTACGTACAGAGAACAATATACCCATTTCTACACCTGGGTGGAGTGAGGAAAGTCGTGTAAAGTGCCTTTCCCAAGGGCACAACACCGGTGGCGTCAGTAGATTTGAACAGGACCGCTGGGTTCTGGGCCGAAGACCCTGCTGTTACGCAACACGACCCCACAGACAGTTTCCTCGGCTGCTTAGTAGTCCAGTGGTGTCCGTCCAGTAGAAATATTCAAGACTACGTACACAGCCCATCCACCCTTTCGTTCCCTACTAGCTTCCTTCGCCGCCTCCTTGTCGCATTTTCCCTTTTTATTGCGATTTTTAGTGACTGTAATTGATTAATTATGAAGCAAAATTCACAAGTTATTACTGTTTAGACCCGTATCGTTGGCTAACATCCTATCTTGTCTTTTGCGCGTTTTCCGGGGAGCTATCTCCCCTGTATTAATCCTGCCTTAGAATTCAGGGATGAAGTTTGAAATAAGTTAAATTCTTGGCGGCGGCTGCAGGTAACAATGAAGGGATTACTTTCTGCTGGTTTCCGTGAGAGGACCATATGGTGAATTATTTCAGACGCAGTACAAATTGCATAGTTATCTGTATGCGTGTCAATATCTAAGTTCTGAACATCTTATTCGACCAAGAAATGACGACCGAAGTAGTGAAAGGCCACTCCCACCTACCGCCCCCCGCAAAATATGTTGGGGGCGTCACTTCCGAAAATCAAGCTGAAACCCTTGTGTATCTTTTCACCAATAGAGATGTCCTTAAACTTAGCTTACTCTACCAGCAAAATTTGCCCCTCAAAATTTAGGAAATAGCGCTAGCGTTTCAGTTTCCCGGTGGTTTTCCCCGAAGTTCGGCGAAAAATATGTTGGGAGAGCGCCGCCCTGAAACTCGAGCCGAAACCCCTCAGAATCTGTATTTTTGACATATAGAAATGTCATTAAACTTAGCTTACTTTACCAACAAATTTGGCCCGTCAAAATGCTGGAAAAGGCGTTTCAGGGTGTCAAGGTTTAGAGATTTTCCTGGGGAGCATGCCCCGGACCCCCTAACGTTAGGCGCTCGACATCGAACGTTTCGTCAGAAATATCTCTCCTCCCCTATACGAAGTTTCCTGCCGCCGCCTCTGGTAAATGTATCGGTTATCGTTGCCGGGCGATGTATTTGTCGCATAGGCATGTACATGTATGAAAATAAAAAGGTTTTCACTATGGCTTCTCGGCTCAGACCGCGGACTTTTCACTTAATCCAAGAAACTTTGGGTATAGATTGAAGCTCGACAGCTATTTGAAACGTTATGACCTCACCCCCAACATCTGCTTGGAGTTTAGAGAAACCCATGTGGCAAAATAATGTGTGGGTCGGCAGCTAGTTATGATATAAGTGATGAAATATGAACACTAGAAGGCCACTCCTAACAGTGCATGGTTGCGCAAAAATTATTCTTACTTGGAAACCATGTCACAAAATTGGTCTGGTCATCATTTTCTTAGAGTGACGTTTTCGGGGAAACAAATATGAACATTTTTCTTTTTTCTTAAATAAACGGTGACTTCTGAGATGGTTCTATGTAAAATGAATAAATGAATATATGGCTCTATGTAAAAGTATCGAAGCTATATCCTCGCTTTCTACCTTTCCGCGGCCGGCGATGCCCGGTCCATGTAAAACTGCTGAACTACGCGTCATTTCAGGTTAACAGTTTGGGCCCATCTTATTTTGTTACAGGTCATTTTTATCAACATTCTTGTTCATATTCTCCCCGGTGTCTCCAGAATTCTTGTCCGTTTTTTCCCCTTCTTCTCCACGTTTGTGCCAGTGCCAAATTTTCTCAAGTTTTCTTTTTTTTCTTGCAACTTCAACGGTTGAAAAAGAAGTTTTTCACAGAAAGCCTCCGAGTCGGTATGACGGACGCAAAGCAAACATCCGATCTGAACGGACTTAGTAATCGGGGTACGCGCTATACAGGTGTCAAATAAAAAAAAAGTCATATAGAGCGTAGAATGTTGCATCTTACCGTGAAAAGATGCCATACGTATCGGTCAAAATTCTCAAATAACTAACAACTGACCACAAACATCATACTCTGCTATTTCTGGCCCAAAGCGCGTACAGCAAAATGAAATGCAGAGTTAGAATGAACAGAAGACAAGTTGTTCCGGATGCATTTTTAACGTGCGTTTGTTGTATGAAGTATCCTACCTTCTCCTCCGCTTGCAGTATTGAGGCACCAACTTGCGATGAAAAAGGCGAAGAGCCGCTGAAACAGAGACATCGTTCTCGGTGTCTTTCCGTCGGAATCAGTCCAGTAGAAATATGGAAACGTTTGTACCGACCGTTCACACAGAGGAAAAAGCTAGACTAGTACTTCTAGCTGGTTATGGCATTAATACGATATGATATAGACATGTGACAATTACAACAATGAGGAGGGAGGGGCCATTATAATGATAGGTACGAACCATTCCCTGAATAGGCCAGAACAGAGTCACTGGCATGCCGCAACGCTGTGCCTCTTACTATAACTTAGACTTTTGTAAACGAATTATTGTGCGAAATGCATTTCGAAATACATATTCCACATGATCCATTTGTTTGACTATGTTAACATCAGACCCCCCATGCTGTTGCAATAGTAAAGTGGCCCAACTGTTGCATTGAGTCAAGAGTTGGAAAAAACAAACGGACAATAGGCCATGTGGTTACCTAGCAACGGCAACTTATTTCCTTGTCCGTCTTTTTTCCCCATTGTTCTTTCTTGCAATTTCTTAAGTGACTGCAATGGAGTAATTTTGAAACAGAAATTCACAATTTATTCATGTTTACCCGTACTGCTGGCTGTATTTCCCCCTCATCGTTTACAAGTTAGTCGCAGAGCTAATTAACTCGCCAGTACTCTAATTTAATCCAACACCTTAGAATTCAGGGACGAAGTTTAAAATATTTATGACGGGGGCTACAGGTAACAATGAAGGACTTACTTCAAGTGCATTCCGCTAATTTCCGTGACAGGACCGTATGGAGCGGCCACGTGAATCGCTTTAGACGCAGTACAAATTACATTATTTGTGTGCTCGTCAATATCTAAGTTCTGGACCTCTTATTCGACCAAGAAATGCCCCACCTACAGTAAAAGGACTAACAATGGCTAAAGATTACCATAGATGATATAGATATACATATATGTCCTAAACTGGAATGTTGGCAACGTAAAGTTAGAATTCATAACTAGGTTCATTACGTCACAGCTACAATGAACCACCTATCTAATATTATGTTCATCGATATCGTTTACTTAGTTTCTCTATCCACCTATCTATCCACCCCTCCTTTCCATCTTTCTCCATCCTTCTCTTTCTCCATCCGCCCTCTCTCTCCCCTCTCCATCTCTCTCCATCCTTCTTTCTCCATCCGCCCTCTCTCCATCTCCCTCTTTCTCCCTCTCCATCCCTCTCCATCCTTCTCTTTCTCCATCCGCCCTCTCTCTCCCCTCTCCATCTCTCTCCATCCTTCTTTCTCCATCCGCCCTCTCTCCATCTCCCTCTCTCCCTCTCCATCCCTCTCCATCTCTCTTTCTCCATCCACCCTCTCTCCATCTACCTCTCTCCCTCTCCATCTCTCTCCATTGCTCTCTTTCTCCATCCCTCTCTCCATCTCTCTCTCCATCCCTCTCCATTGCTCTCTTTCTCCATCCCTCTCTCCATCTCCCCCTCTCTCCCCTCTCCATCTCTCTCCATTGCTCTCTTTCTCCATCCGCCCTCTCTCAAGTCTCCCTCTCTCCCTCTCCATCTCTCTCCATCCTTCTCTTTCTCCATCCGCCCTCTCTCCATCTCCCTCTCTCTCCCCCTCTCCATCCCTCACCATTATTCTCTTTCTCCATTTCTCCAAAGTTTGAAATTTACCCATCAATAGCCGTTATATTCTCTGTTTCCATTATTCTCCAGTCTCTACTGACAGCGAAGGTTGAATTCGTTTTTCAGGAAACATATTGCGGTGCGATCTATAAAACATGAATAACATCGCATTTCCCGAGGATTATCAACACTCGTCATGATGTTGTTGTCATGACAACGGTTGCTAACACCACAGAGTATGCACATGTCTCAACAGGTGTTCGCAGTGAAGGGTTACTTGTGCTGCATCATGAAATATTGACACATTTTTAATCCATGCTGGGCGTTGACTTGATTGGTCCTTTTGTTCATTCAGTTGGTTCCCTATTCCTTTATTGAAATTCCGGTGGACGTTGAATGGGGTCCAAATGCAATTACGTTAAGAGACCTGTGTAATAAGTGCCGGGCAGTGCTGATATATCGATAAGAACTGTTAACTAACAAAAAATGTATTTCCCTGCAAGTTATTGCGGTCAAAATTCCATACATCCCTCATGACAGGTTTGTTCCGAGCCAGAGCAGGCTGGTGTGTTATTTGAACAGCAAGTGTAACAAGTCAGTAAGGCTGATGGTGTGATATTAGAGTGTGCTTCGATCATTTCCATGACGTCACACTTGGGAACTCAGCGCTGGGTCTGACCTTTGACCTGTTGCCTGACCATTTTCAGCCCAATTTCCCGACCGATTTCGTTCTCTGCTGGAAACGATATGAAAGAAAAATGACTCGGTGGAAATTGTGGCGGGTCTAGTTTATTTTGTAGATCACGCTGAGTCGATGTTATCCACCCGTGCATCAATTCCCGCCCGCCGGGTTTTGAGAAAGATGAAAAAAGATGATGCCCCTCAGAACTTAAGACCAAGATTTACCTCTACATGTTACCATCCCCAAATGTGCCTGTCTGACATAAACCAAAAATACAAGCAAGTCCGGAAATTTGATACCGGTTGATCTTATTTATTTCCGTTGTTAGTTTATCAAACGTATTGTATATTTATAAACAAATGCAATGCATGTATATGTTTCCCAATTTCATACACTTTAGAAAAGTTCATATTTGTAATGGCTTTAGACAAATCCTTGATCATAGAGCACATCTGTGCCTATATTTACACCATCACTAAGAAGCAAGAAGAAGCCAAATCCACGGAATTTGGGGGATACTGAACTTACACTACAGGAAAACCGGGAATCCTATTTAAGTCAAACAGCGAGATTTTCTGCAAGCGCTATTTAAAAGGAAAAAGAAGAAAGTATTGGCTTCTAAAGTAAGAACAATTCTTTAGTGAAGCAAACAGCTCACATCGTCAGCTTACCTGCAGTCTTTCCCAATTCCACACGCAATGACTACATATTTAGAAGGACATGTTTTCGGTTGCACGATTTTGTATAAGGCTTTGTTGATGTTTTGCCTGTGGTTGAATAGCGTTGAATAGCTTTATAATTTATACTATTAGATGACATTTGTCATGTGGCTACAACGTCCTATCAATGATTTAAACGAATGAATTTGGGCCCCTTTTGGCCCTCTTTCATACAGCACTTGTTACCCCCATGAAAAATAGACTGTTTTTGGCGCGACCGTGATATCAGCTACAATAACATTTCTTGCGGTAGGCTATGCATGCTGAATAGAGGGACTAGTGGCATCATCTGTTATACTAGTACCTTTAGGCAGTGTGCACAGTTGTTGGACCGGTTTTGGCCGGTCAAGGCAAAGATCAGCTACAAATAAAGGCTTTGAGATAAGAATATTTAGATCTAAGCTAGGCATGCCCTGTTACACACATTTAGGCGTGCAAACTTTCTCTTTACCTCTAACGTTAACGTTACACTAATTTGCTAAAATACCAAAACTTTGTTCTTTTTTTTTAAAACTTAACAGTACTAACATTAAAGCAGAGGCATTCCAAAACCTCTAAATCACATGATGAGAAACCGGTCATATACACAACTGAGACCCCCTCCCCCTTAATCATCAAATCTCACAAGGTGGTGAATACTTAGCAAGTGTTGGAACACTTTTATTTCTATGACTAGTTGTTCAGATAGCTACAAAAAAGCTTGACTATCAGATTTTAGACCGTACTGTTAGAACAACACAAACGTTGGCACCTAACAGGGTATGGCCTCGTCTTTTGGTCACGCCCACTAGACAAAACTTGCAAAAGTGACCAAATGTGCAAAGCAGATGTTTTTGAGCATTTTCACCACATCTGAGAAAGGTATGTTACTATTGCTATGTCCAAACGTTTTGTAGGCTTTCTATAACGGCGCAAATGTCGAATGCAGACGTGAGAAGTATGAAGAAGTTTGTTACCTTTAGAAAATAATTACTGTGTTGTTTTTTCACCTTTCGAGTTTCACCTTTGGTTTTATAGTATGTATAATGGAGACGCACTCACCTGCGTTGTAGGGTTTGGTGAAGCAACTCGCTAAGAAGTTGGACCGAAGAGATTGACAGGTGCCGACCTTCCTTCGCAAACACTTGAAGAAAAATGGCGGTTGTGACGGGACAAACCGGTTTTTTCTACCTACGTTGCACCGATCATAACACGCAGGGCGTACCAAAATTCCTCCTGGGCACATAATTCCACCTGGGTACATAATTCCACCTGGGTACATAATTCCGCCACCCTGAAAGGATACATCCAAACAGATCTCCAACCCAACGTCCCCCAGTATACATAATGCAGTCTTCAACGGTATGTCTAAATTGTGCATACCTGGGGATAGTCTCCTAGCAGACCTACGGGTTGCAAAGGTCGTATCCAACTGGCAAAAGGAGTTTTTTTATAGCAACCCAAAAACTCCTTTTGCCAGTTGAACTAAGTACGGTCTTTGCAACCAGTAGGTCTGCTTGCAGACTAACCTGGGGGTGCTGCACTTGAGATATCTCAAACCCCACTGTTTTTCAGAGTGGCGGAATTATGAAATCGGCATTAATGTTAATGGCGGTTATATCCGTAGTGTCACCTCACAGAGGATGAATTGAACTGAATATCAATATCCAATTTTTTCTCGTAAAACACCTAACAATTCATGAAACGGAGTTTAGAAATAGGCACGGTTGTCATATATTTGTAGCAATAGAATTTTTTTCACATCGCTTTAAAGTTTGTCCAAATGGAATCTTTCCATATTTCCACTGTAGCTTAGACAGAGATGCGCATAACCACGTGCGAGTTATCTAACGTTACTAGTAGGTACAGCGCAGTACAGAGCAGATATTATAAAACCTTGCAGGCTGTTCTTCATCACCCTCTGTGGCTTTACATTGATAATGCATAACCTCAAGGCCACAAACCGCCAGCATTGTTCGTTAAGCCCGCCGCGGCACATGTTGGCAGTTTGTGGCCTTGAGGTTATGCATTATCAATGTAAAACCACAGAGGGCGATGGAGCACAACCTGCAAGGCTTTATAATATCTATTCTGTACTATACCTAGATAACTCGCACATGATAATATGCACCTCTGTCTAAGCTACAACAGAAATGTGATTAATATACGGTAGCAGCATCTTTTTGTCTGTCTGTACAAATGTCTGTTATTGTTGTAGTTCAAGTAATACTGCAGTACTCACAATGGGCACTGGAGGGCGCAGCAAAGCGGCCAACGACCGCCAAACACTAGCCAATCCAACCTTCAACACCTTGGGTTGAAAATGACTAGAAGATCCTTAATTCGACATTTTGCAAAGTGACGAGAATGTGGGCGGTAAAGTATAAACCTGGAATGCCGTATCGTGCCTTAGACGTGATATTCACCACTTGTGTAACGAAAAATCGCCGATTTTCGGCCGAAGCCGAACCCGGAAGTGTGCGAAGCATGAACCATAGCCCGCGGTATGCAAATGAGTTAGAAGCGGATTGTGGACTCAGTTCAAGTTTGCCATTGACTGTAGATTGTACTTTACTTCATTATCTCCTTGAAAAGGGGAGGCATTGTTTTTGGTGTGCCAGTGTGTGTGCGTGTCTGCCTGTCTGTGTGTATGTGTGTGTCAGTCAGTGTGTGTGTGTGTGTCAGTGTGTGTGTGTGTGTCTGTGTGTGTGTGTGTGTGTGTGTGTGTGTGTAGATCTGAATATCCCAAGCATTATCATACTCAAAATTTTCTTTCCTACAATGTTGCCTTGCTCTTTGCGACCGCTGCAAAGCCATGACTATGTAGTTCTGCCGCTGCAGTACTGTAAAACTACGCTAGGGGAAGATAATCGATGGTATTTCAAGGTCTTATAAAGACCTGCACAAATACCAAATATTAATACAATTCATCCAGGCGTTCTCTAGTTATCGACATCTCCGTATCATACAAACAATCGTTAAAATACCTAAGGTACATATTGCAGCATTGTGAGATTATACCCGATACTAGACGAACCCAGTTGGTCCTTAGTGGTTAAGTGAGAGTGGACCAGGCAGGGTCCTTGCATGCCTAAAGTTTCAGTCTGAGAGTGGCAACCTTGTTAACATTCCTTAAGCACCTCCTTGTAAGGCGCAACGGTTACTTAAAGGTTCAGCAAGCCTTGGCTATTTGTTGTTTATTCCTTCGTAAGGCAAGCCTTGTTTGCTTTTACCCAAGAAAGAACAAAAGGCGCTGAGGCTTCCTTAAGTCGGCACTTCAGCTCCCCTCACGGCGAGGTCGCCCTGCGTCAGGGGGTGCTCAGATTACACAAACATCTTTTCTCCGGCGGGATTTCTGTAAATCCTCTCCTGCTCAAATATCCCAGGATAATCTTAAGTAGTCTTGAGGTCTGGTCTTACCTGTGTTCTTATTCGAGAAGGTGTTGCTCTTGTTAAGCGGTGCGAGGGGGATATACTTTCGAGTTTTGTAAATATGAGATTTTTGAAAGTCATCTTGTTTTCATTGGTGAGATGTACTTATGTCTGTGCTTACTTTACGCTAAATACGCAAGACGAAAATACGACAAAGAGACGAGTGGTCGAGTTAATACAATATTCAAATGAACAACATCGCCCTGAAATAAACCCTGCAAAAACTGACTGAAGACTTTCTCACTCTCTCTGACACTTTCTTGGTCTTTCTCACTCTCTGTCACTCACACTCCGTCTCACTCTCACACTCTCTCCCTCTTTCTCTCTCTCTTCTATCCCTTTCTCTCTCACTCTCTCTCTCACTCTCTCTTTTTCTCTCTGTCTCCCTCTCACCCTCACTTTTACTCTCACTCTCTCTTTTCCACTACTAGCGGCTGACAGATCGCTCATGACGAATTTCATAGATTAAGAAAAATAATTACGGCTAATGCTAGGGTCACATTTCCAATCCGGGGCCCGGCCGGGCAGTCTTTGGGAACGAAAAGTATGATATAGAAGACAACAGAAACACAAAACGTACCCAAAATTATTTAAGAGCACAGCTTGTGCAAATCTATTGACACACACTTTGATTTTTTGTTTCCGCAAGCAGCCCGCCCGGGCCCCGGTTAGGAAATGTGACCCAAGTATAACACCCTCCGGCTCGGACCCGTCACGCGCACTTACCCGCGCGAAACGCCCTCATGCGCCGCTGACCAAACTCGCAACACTGCCTCGGAGTGGAAACGCAACACCCGTGCTCCATCCCCCCGCACCATTCAGCACCGCCCAGGCAGAGCGAGCCGCAAACACTCCGGCGTTCCTCCGTACGGGTAGGCAACAACAAGTCCGGGCACCGCTCACACAGGTGAGAACAGAACTCCGTTTCTGATCCGCTTACCGCTGATGAAGTCGTTCCAGGGTTGCTAACCAGGGTTGGGAGATTATCTAGAGAAGGCTAGTCGGATTAGGTGGGGATGTTTTGGTATGTGTAGGTACAGGGAGGGACAAAACCGTGACACAAAGCGTTACAATTCCCCGGCGGGTCGGGTTTCGGGTCGGTACAATGGAGCGGGGGTGTTAGGGGAGGGGAACCGGGTGTGTCCGACTTAGGTTGGCGGCTTGTGGAGTCTTAAAGAAGGTCGGAAGGGTTCTTAAGGTGCGTGGAACGTCTTGGGGGTAACGGGACGCGGCAGGTAAGTTCTTGACTTGTCTTCAAAAGGTGTGTACGTCGCACGTGAGGTTAGAGAGACGACGGGTTTCAGATAGGTATGTTGAGAAGGCAATGAGAGACTTTGAGCTTTACGCAAATGATACTAGAGCCTCATGGATAGGATTTCTGTCAATTTGAATGTATATACATGTGTGTCACGGTGTGTGAGTGTGTGTGTGTGTGGGGGGGGGGGTGCTAGTCAAGCTATTTAAGCGCAAAAATGTGCCTTCGCGGTACCAATTTGTTATGGTTGATGACCGTTAGGTGTTCTGACTCATTCAATGTACTACCGTAACGGTGAGGATTAGCAAACAACGCTGAAAACGACGACACCTTGCCAAAAGTACCGCTCAGTGAATGATACATGGAATCGGTACCCATGCTGCGAGAAGTGAGACAATACTGTAACAGCACATAGCCGGACTGAGACGGTGACACTTGGATGTTGGTGTTTTTCGGACATAGTTCTGATATACTCCATACAAACTACTCTTCATCGACGCAGCTGTGATATGGTTACCTATAACGTTACAAACATACCATGACCAGGAGCCGTGGTAAAGGTAAGGGTTAGGGTCGGACGTATAAAGTTAGTTTAGTTGGTGGAATTTTCAACGGTTAACCCGTTAACTTAGCTCTACAGAGCTTTCAAACAAGAAACCGCGTACAATCCGAACTGACGTACGAACAGCATATGATAAACACGAGAAAAGCTAACTCGTAAGCCTGCTATTTAAGGAGGTTACCGTTAACTTATGTCCACAAGGGCAGTTCAGGAGAAATCTACCTGACCTTGTTTTGTCTATTTTCAAATGTATGGAAACTGATTTTAGGAAACTCATTTGAAATGAAAACTTTCCTGGTTACTCCGGGACGTTTACAAATGGAATAGATCCATGCTTGAGCGTGAGCGAACTTCGTACCAATTATATGCAGCAAACGGGGTTTACAAAAGTGTCCGCTATGTTTGTTTATTTCATTCCGTCTCCCTTTGTTAGTTCGCTTGTATCGGTGTCCATTACAGACTGGCTGACATGTTACTTCCTGGAGTCGGAGACGAACTTTATACAGCGTTAGAATGAAACATAAGCCATTAAGACAGCTTGAACAAAATTAAAAGTGTTTAACGTTACAGTTCCATGCTGGCTCTTTGTTTGCATGAGTTTGAATGTAATATTAGGGCCCTGTCACACTTGTGCGTATATTCAAGTGCGCGTGAGTTGCGCATTAACATTTTGTTTGGTTAAAGTAACGTTTGCGGGGAAAATTTGTTTTCTACTTTGACCCACCGTTGTGCAGCCAAGTGATCGAACCTATTAAAGAAATCACCTCTTCGGCTGCAAACTTAACCTGAACCCAAAAAAATGTTATTACGCAACTCATGCAGGCTTGTATATACGCACACATGTGACAGGGGCTTTACCGTTGGATGTAGGCGTGCATTCAGTTTTCCGTAAGGAGTGTCGGCAGGCCCAAGACTCCTGAACATGCATGATAACCTTCTCCCTGCCGCCTTACCCCATAGCCAGTACACATTTGGTGCCAAACTGCTACCTTAGCATGCTGGAGGTTAATAATAAGTTTATTGCAAATTCATGCCCGAAGGCTAAATGCAAATAACATACATAAAAGAACAGTGTACAAAATAGGTATAAAAACTGCTTATCTAAACTAGAATGGCAACATTTTCGGGAAAATGCAGGATATTCCCCTCCCATTACCATGAAGTATCTGCATAAATTATGCAAAGGAGGTCGGCATTAGCATAATTTATATACAGGTGTGTTCACCTCTCCTAAAGGTACCTACATCTGAAATATGACAATCGTAGCCTTTACGGTGAGGGATATGCATAAATTATGCAAACGAGGCCCTCATTAGCATAATTTATGGCCAGGTTTTATGACCCTTCCTAATGGTACCTACATCTCAAATATGACATCCGTAGCTTTCACGGTAAGGGAAATACAAGTTTATGCCTAAATTATGCAAATGAGGTCCATATTAGCATAATTTATGGCCAGGTGTAGTCGCCTTTCCTAAAGGTACCTACAACTCAAATATGACATCCATAGCTTTTACGGTAAGGAAAATTCAAGTTTATGGATAAATTATGCAAATGAGGTCCTCATTAGCATAATTCATGGCCAGGTTTCCTGACCTTTCCTAAAGGTACCTACATCTCATATATGACATCCGTAGCTTTTACGGTAAGGAATATACAAGTTTATGCATTAATTATGCAAATGAGGTCCGCATTAGCATAATTTTGGCCAGGTGTGTTCACCTTTCCTAAAGGTACCTACATCTCAAATATGACATCTGCAGCTTTTACGGTAAGGGAAATACAAGTTTATGCATAAATTATGCAAATTAGGTCCTCATTAGCATAATTTATGTCCAGGTGCATTCACCTTTCCTAAAGGTACCTACATCTTAAAGATGACATCCGCAGCTTTTACGGTAAGGGAAATATAAGTTTATGCATAAATTATGCAAATGAGGTCCTCATTAGCATAATTCATGGTCAGGTGTGTTCACCTTTCCTGAAGGTACATACATCTCAAATATGACATCTGCAGCTTTAACGGTAACGGAAGTACATGTTTCTGCATAAATTATGCAAATGAGGTCCTCATTACCATAATTTATGTCCAGGTGCATTCACCTTTCCTAAAGGTACCTACATTTCAAAGATGACATCCACAGCTTTTATGGTAAGGGAAATACAAGTTTATGCATAGATTATGCAAATAAGGCACTCATTAGCATAATTTATTGTCAGGTGTATTCACCTTTCCTACAGGTACCTACATCTCAAATATAACATCCGTACATTGTAACATAAGGTACATATAACTTTCTGCAATACCATTAGTAGGGCTGCCACCGCGCATCTACTTGGTTTTTGGCAGAAGAAGAAGAAGAAGAATAAGAAGAAGAAGAAAGAAGAAGAAGAAGAAGAACAGGCAAGCAAAAACAATATATCCCCCTTCCCACTGGAAGGGGAATATAATTATACAAATGTAATTGTCTATAACTAGTGAAGGGTTTAACTTCTCTTTTGCAAGCAATGGAAGACGTAATGTCCCACCTTTTCTATAATATGTGGGGTTTTGGTAGTTAAAAGAATAATAGTCTTTTCTTTGTCTGTAAGCTTAGGGAAATTCGGATAGATTTTAGTAGTCTGAATAGACAACTCATTTCGTGCATTATCATGAAATGAACAGTTTGAAATAAAGTGTATTTCGTCTTCCACGGCATTTGTATTGCAATACTTTTCGTATATAGGTAATTTTCTATACCGGCCTCTCTCTATTTCAAGAGGATGAGCACTAATTCTAATTTTGCTAATGGCTGAGCGCAGATCAAAATCTGCAAGATCAAGATAATTAATGTAGCTGGTTAATCTTATTCTGTTGTACATTCTGCAACATATGTTAGCTTACATTATTTAGCAAATAGATACCCAGGAATTGCTTTGTATTTCTGTTCACGGTGTAGTTTACAGCCACCCAGCAGCATGACTGAGAACGTTACGTCATACTCACGTCAGCGCAAATGTCCTTTTAAGGTGCTAACGATATCGTCATTTCTCAGAGTGATGTGCAAGTCGTCGGCGGACTGCGGGTGGAACAGCGCATGCGCCAACGGCACCTGTTCCTGTCATGGCGGATTCTCCAGTCAGGACGGGACGTTTTGCACGGACGGTACGTTACCATGGCAACGGAGAGTTTCCACGTTTTTGCTTGTGTTTCACTCCTTCTGTTTACTATTGTCAATACACTCGAACGCACTTGGGCTCCTTCAGACGGACAGACACACACACAGACACACATAACACTTAACTTCCTTATGAAAGTGAAAAAAACATCATATGGTTTCCATGCTTCCTATAGGGTGTAGCTGCATTGATGAATGTTTTACCCCCTACAGACCTGTGTGGTGGCGGCCAGTGTGTGACGTGCTACGATGCCGTCAGATGTCGCAGGTAAGATGTACGCTTTTGTTCCACACTGTGGTCTTGTGGATGGGGTTGTTGACTTAGAGCCTTAAGGCTCTGGGTTAGAATACCTAGCATGTCCAAATGTCGTGCCCTTGGGAAAGACACTTTACACCTAGTTCCTCACTCGACTCAGGTGAAAATGAGTACCTAGCTTCGGTAAGGGACGTTCTCTCAATTAGGACGTTAAATTGATATCTTTATGTAATATACTATATATTTGAAATCTGTACAAACCTCCTGTGTGTGTGCACGTGTTTCTCTTCCTCTTTCTTCCAACATATGTAGAATATATCTGTACCCTTAGATATGTGAAAACACAATATTCGCATGAAAGCTCATCTGTGTTGGTAAAGTACATATTGGAAAATTTTAAACTTTGATCCAACATGTTGAACTCACCATGAATTTTCGGTTGGACCTTCAACCTTCGTCGCTACGTCAGATGTTCTATTCACTGCGTTTCATGGTGAGTTCAACTCTTGGTGTTGGATCAAAGTTGAAAATTTTCCATTAGAAAATACAATATGTTTTCTTCATATCCTTTATTTTAGAAATCTTCTCACTTCTGTAGGTGTGTGCAGGTAGTTCTGTCGGCGTCAGGCAGGTGCGTGAACACCTGTAGGTCCCAGGAGAGTCTGCACCTGGCAGGTGATGGGTACCTGGGGAGGGTTTGCGCAGGTGAGTCACGTCAGGTGTGTAGGCAGGTGTGTGAACACCTGTAGGTCCCAGGAGAGTCTGCACCTAGCAGGTGATGGTTACCTGGGGAGGGTGTGCGAGGGTGAGTCCCGTCAGGTGCTCCCCGCAGAAAACAAGTTATAGAGGCTTTTTTTCCACTGAGATTATCATGAAATGACTAAGATCGCCAACGGTTGTGTCAAAATTTCTTGTCTAACACAAACAAACTAGCTAAGAGACAATTATTTGTTTATTCTTATCTCCATGTCTTTGTTTATTTATTTAATATCACTCAGCTTTACAGGTTTAAAAGAACAAACAATGAGCAAGCAAAAGAAACAGACGACTCCTCAAATAACGGCATAAGCCCCTGTCACACTTGTGCGTATATACGAGTCCGCATGAGTTGCGTATTAACATGTTTCTGATTTAGGTTAAGTTTGCAACTGAATAAGTGATTTCTTAGGTTCGATCACTAGCCTGTACAACGGTGGGTCAAAGTAGAAAACAAATTTTTCCCCGCAAACCTCACTCAAAATAAAAAATGTTAATGCGCAACTCACGCGCCCTTGAATATACGCACAAGTGTGACAGGGCCCTAACAATGAATCTCAAACCGGTGCAATGGCGTAGTGTTTGCCTTGCACACGGTAGGTCGTGAGTTCGATCCCCGGCCGAGTCATACCAAAGACTTTTAAAATGGTACATACTGCTTTCTCTGCTTAGCACTCAGCATTTGGGAAAGGGTATGGAACTTAAACATACACTTCTGTGCGACTGGACCCCTGCTGTAGTTATTGCACAAAGTTGTGTGGTCCAATGGCTACTTAAAGGAAAGCTACACAAAAAATTGAAAATCCCTTATGCTATGCTTGATATATTCCAAAGTCAAATTCTTACTTCAACTTGCTTCACATAAGTCCGTCATAGTTCTGGGATTTTACACAGTTTGCAACTTATGCCGTGCTGTCGCCTTCTCGCATGATAATTGAATTATGTGACGTCAGTGTTTCAAATTTTTCACCTGATGATTGTATTATATGACTTCAGTGCTCTAAAATTCAATCATCAGGTGAAAAATTTGAAACACTGGCGTCACATAATTCAATTATCATGCGAGAAGGCGTCAGCACGGCATAAGTTGCAAACTGTGGAAAATCCCAGAACTATGATGGACTTATGTGAAACAACTTGAAGTAAGAATTACTTTGGAATAAATCAAGCATAGCATAGAAGGATTTTCAATTTTTTTGTGTAGCTTTCCTTTAACCAGGTATGGGCGCCGCCCTATGCACCAAATGGCGCGTTAAGGACTTTAACTTAATTTTGATAAATCTCTATTCCCGTGCCAGACCCAGAGCTGCCGCCCCTCCCCGTGGGGTACATCGCGGCGATCGGCGTCCTGTGTGGCCTGGTCCTGGTGGCGGCGGCCGTGGTGCTGGGCTGCTGCGTCTACACCAAGAGAACAAAGTAAAGGAAACAACTCGTTATCTTAGAAACATATTTCTGTATCATTTGTTCAAAAATGTACACGTATGCAGTCAAACACGGTTTCAGCAAACCTTTGAAGGCTGGGTTTTTACACACGTGTTTGGAAATGCGTGACTGTGTAAGCCAAGCCTGAGGAAAGATGGTTGCTGACGACAGGATGGGCAGGTGAGGATGGGGTTAACTATGTGGAAATGGACGGGACTGTTTTAATGTGGGTAACTGTGACTGGAGGTGGTTTGCCCAATCAGGTTTTACAGTATCAATTACTGTATCTGTTCTGTCAATGGTTTATTTCACAGGCAACGTCAGTTCAATATTCATGTGTAACGTTTGTTGCTCCCTCGCAGTTTGGGCTGAATTGCGTTTACGTATAAGTACATAACACTGGTAAATCACAATGATGCGTATATATTTATAAAACACTTGATTTCTAACGGCAGTTGAATAGATATTTACTAGTATCATTTACACGTCTAGGACTTATGGCCAACTGTACGAGTCGATATCTATAGAGTAGTATATGGTCTAGTTGGAAAGAAACAGCACCCTCACAGTCCCGACATGCTCGCTGTTTTCCCAGGGGCCGGCTGAACTTCCTGCGCGCCTGGCGGTCCTCTAACGTGGAGATGAGCAACCTGAGCGGCAACGGCAGCAGAACCGCACCGCTCCCATACGGCTTCAACAACCCCGCATTCTGTAAGTACTGACACCATCCCTCCCAGCCTTCTGTAAGTACTGATACCCTCCCTTCCTTCCTAACCCTCCCTTACTCTCCCTAACTCTCCCTCCCCACGGCAACGGCAGCAGAGCCGCACCACTCCCGTACGGCTTCAACAACCCCGCCTTCTGTAAGTACTGATACCGTCGACGTCCCTCCCTAACCCTCCCAACCCTCCCTCATCAAGGACATCTTAATAACATATAATGTCCTTGCTTTCACGGCCCGGGTAGGTGTTAAAGCTTACCATCACTGATTGCCATGTTTTGGATGTCCAGTGGATGACATCAGCCTGCCCGTGGACGTGACTCTCTCTCCGTGGCAGGTGCAGCAGCAGAAGGCGGAGTTCTTCCGGCTGGCCACGGCGCTGCACCTGGGTGAGGGGGTGAAGTCTGCCATCGCTGATTATACCTGTTGTTCTGTATATCAACAGTGGACGACAGCAGCCTGCCCATGTCCGGGACCCTCAGCCCGCGGCAGGTGCAGCAGCAGAAGGCGGAGTTCTTCCGGCTGGCGACGGCGCTGCGGCCGCACGTCCGTACCTTCCTCACCATGCTGGGAGACGCGCGGAGGCGGCTGCGCAACATCGGGGAGGAGCACAGGGACGCCAACCTCTACAGGTATCACAACCGGCCTCTTTAAGTCTTATTGTAGTAGGCTAGCTGATATAGAAAGGAAACATCGGGGAGGGGCACAGGGACGCCAACCTCTACAGGTATCACAGCCCCTTTTAAGTCTTATTGTAGTAGGCTAGCTGATATAGAAAGGAAACATCGGGGAGGGGCACAGGCACGCCAACCTCTACAGGTATCACAACCCCTCTTTAAGTCATATTGTAGTAGGCTAGCTGATATAGAAAGGAAACATCGGGGAGGGGCACAGGCACGCCAACCTCTACAGGTATCACAGCCCCTCTTTAAGTCATATTGTAGTAGGCTAGCTGATATAGAAAGGAAACATCGGGGAGGGGCACAGGGACGCCAACCTCTACAGGTATCACAACCCCTCTTTAAGTCTTATTGTAGTAGGCTAGCTGATATAGAAAGGAAACATCGGGGAGGGGCACAGGCACGCCAACCTCTACAGGTATCACAACCCCTCTTTAAGTCATATTGTAGTAGGCTAGCTGATATAGAAAGGAAACATCGGGGAGGGGCACAGGGACGCCAACCTCTACATGTATCACAACCCCTCTTTAAGTCTTATTGTAGTAGGCTAGCTGATATAGAAAGGAAACATCGGGGAGGAACACAGGGACGCCGGCCTCTACAGGTATCACAGCCCCTTTTAAGTCTTATTGTAGTAGGCTAGCTGATATAGAAAGAAAACATCGGGAGGAGCACAGGCACGCCAACCTCTACAGGTATCACAGCCCCTCTTTAAGTCATATTGTAGTAGGCTAGCTGATATAGAAAGGAAACATCGGGGAGGGGCACAGGGACGCCAACCTCTACATGTATCACAACCCCTCTTTAAGTCTTATTGTAGTAGGCTAGCTGATATAGAAAGGAAACATCGGGGAGGAACACAGGGACGCCAACCTCTACAGGTATCACAGCCCCTTTTAAGTCTTATTGTAGTAGGCTAGCTGATATAGAAAGAAAACATCGGGAGGAGCACAGGCACGCCAACCTCTACAGGTATCCCGGCCCCTCTTTAGTCTTGTAGTGCAGCTAGAAATAAAACATCGGGGAGGAGCACAGGCACGCCAACCTCTACAGGTATCACAGCCCCTCTTTAAGTCATATTGTTGTAGGCTAGCTGATATAGAAAGGAAACATCGGGGAGGAACACAGGGACGCCGGCCTCTACAGGTATCACAGCCCCTTTTAAGTCTTATTGTAGTAGGCTAGCTGATATAGAAAGGAAACATCGGGGAGGGGCACAGGCACGCCAACCTCTACAGGTATCACAACCCCTCTTTAAGTCTTATTGTAGTAGGCTAGCTGATATAGAAAGGAAACATCGGGGAGGAACACAGGGACGCCAACCTCTACAGGTATCACAGCCCCTTTTAAGTCTTATTGTAGTAGGCTAGCTGATATAGAAAGAAAACATCGGGAGGAGCACAGGCACGCCAACCTCTACAGGTATCCCGGCCCCTCTTTAGTCTTGTAGTGCAGCTAGAAATAAAACATCGGGGAGGAGCACAGGCACGCCAACCTCTACAGGTATCACAGCCCCTCTTTAAGTCATATTGTTGTAGGCTAGCTGATATAGAAAGGAAACATCGGGGAGGAACACAGGGACGCCGGCCTCTACAGGTATCACAGCCCCTTTTAAGTCTTATTGTAGTAGGCTAGCTGATATAGAAAGGAAACATCGGGGAGGGGCACAGGCACGCCAACCTCTACAGGTATCACAACCCCTCTTTAAGTCTTATTGTAGTAGGCTAGCTGATATAGAAAGGAAACATCGGGGAGGAACACAGGGACGCCAACCTCTACAGGTATCACAGCCCCTTTTAAGTCTTATTGTAGTAGGCTAGCTGATATAGAAAGAAAACATCGGGAGGAGCACAGGCACGCCAACCTCTACAGGTATCCCGGCCCCTCTTTAGTCTTGTAGTGCAGCTAGAAATAAAACATCGGGGAGGAGCACAGGCACGCCAACCTCTACAGGTATCACAGCCCCTCTTTAAGTCATATTGTTGTAGGCTAGCTGATATAGAAAGGAAACATCGGGGAGGAACACAGGGACGCCGGCCTCTACAGGTATCACAGCCCCTTTTAAGTCTTATTGTAGTAGGCTAGCTGATATAGAAAGGAAACATCGGGGAGAAGCACAGGCATGCCAACCTCTACAGGTATCACAGCCCGTCTTTAAGTCTTATTGTCGTAGGCTAGCTGATATAGAAAGGAAACATCGGGGAGAAGCACAGGCATGCCAACCTCTACAGGTATCACAGCCCGTCTTTAAGTCTTATTGTCGTAGGCTAGCTGATATAGAAAGGAAACATCGGGGAGGAGCACAGGCACGCCAACCTCTACAGGTATCACAGCCCGTCTTTAAGTCATATTGTAGTAGGCTAGCTGATATAGAAAGGAAACATCGGGGAGGAACACAGGGACGCCGGCCTCTACAGGTATCACAGCCCCTCTTTAAGTCTTATTGTCGTAGGCTAGCTGATATAGAAAGGAAACATCGGGGAGAAGCACAGGCACGCCAACCTCTACAGGTATCACAGCCCGTCTTTAAGTCATATTGTAGTAGGCTAGCTGATATAGAAAGGAAACATCGGGGAGGAACACAGGGACGCCGGCCTCTACAGGTATCACAGCCCCTCTTTAAGTCTTATTGTAGTAGGCTAGCTGATATAGAAATGAAACATCGGGGAGGAGCACAGGCACGCCAACCTCTACAGGTATCACAGCCCGTCTTTAAGTCTTATTGTCGTAGGCTAGCTGATATAGAAAGGAAACATCGGGGAGAAGCACAGGCACGCCAACCTCTACAGGTATCACAACCCCTCTTTGAGTCTTGTAGTGCAGCTAGAAATAAAACATCGGGGAGGAGCACAGGGACGCCAACCTCTACAGGTATCACAGCCCCTTTTAAGTCTTATTGTAGCAGCAATAGAAAGGAAACATCGGAGACGAGCACAGGGACGCCAACCTCTACAGGTATCACAACCCCTCTTTAAGTCTTATTGTAACAGCTATAGAAAGGAAACATCGGGGAGGAGCAGAGGAACGCCAACCTCTACAGGTATCCAGCCCCTTTTAAGTCTTATTGTAGTAGGCTAGCTGATATAGAAAGGAAACATCGGGGAGGAGCACAGGCACGCCAACCTCTACAGGTATCACAGCCCCTTTTAAGTCTTATTGTAGCAGCTATAGAAAGGAAACTTCGGGGAGGCGCAGAGGGACGCCAACCTCTGCAGGTACCACAGCCCCCCTTTAAGTCTTGTAGTGTAGCTAGAAATAGAACATCGGAGAGAAGCAGAGGGACGCACACCACTACAGGTGGGAGAAATCGTTATATTGCTCCCTCGGTATTTGAGTTTTGTTTTATCGTCTTGTATTCGTTTTGCAGCTTGAAACATAAGCATTAAAAAACTTGCAACACTTTGCGTCCGTTCACAGAGTCATTATTAGGGACCTTTCACGAGTGGTGCTGGTACTGAACCGAGCAGAAGGTTCGTCGGTGGAGATTCCGAGGGACGGGGTGGCGCTGATGCGGTGGGCCAGACACGCCCTGGCCTCCTACCGGGCCCAGGTGGCCCCCTCTGTAAGTCCTACGTCACGACCCGCTACAGGACCCGGATGTAAACAAGGCTATACATTACTGTCCACAAGAGTGTGATGCATGAGAAAAAAGATGGAATATTACACGTACACACTACCTATCATGTATCAAAACCGTTAGTCAGTGTGTTTGGTGGGGGGTTGTGCTGGCGAGTGTGCGTGCTTGTACAGTCTGTGTGCCTGTGCGCTTGGGTCTGTGCGTGTGTGTGTGCGTCTCTCTCTCTTTCTCTCTCTCTCTCTCTCTCTCTCTATCTCTCTCTCTCCCCCTTTCTGCGTGTGTGTCTGAGTGTGCGTGTGCCTCTGTGTGCGTGTGTGTGTGCGTATGAGTGTGCGTCTGTGTATTTATGTGTGTGTGTGTGCATGCGTGTATTTATGTGTGTGTGTGTTCCTGACCCGCGTAAAGGGGTGAAGTCTGCCATCCCTGACCGTCGTGTTGTTTGTCTCTCCTCAGAGAACTAACCCGAGTCTCCCCAACCATGTATCAAAACTGTCAGTCCATGTATTTGCTTGCTTATTTGTTTATGTGTATATATTTGTT
The DNA here is from genome assembly GCA_035149815.1 of Branchiostoma lanceolatum. Classification (NCBI taxonomy): domain Eukaryota; kingdom Metazoa; phylum Chordata; class Leptocardii; order Amphioxiformes; family Branchiostomatidae; genus Branchiostoma; species Branchiostoma lanceolatum. Next base: position 2,524,015 of record CM068873.1, read on the forward strand.
TGCTTATTTGTTTATGTGTATATATACATGTATATGTGTGTCAATGTGTGACACCCGTGTTGTTGGTCTCCTCACCAGGACCCTTCCCGAGTCTCCCGGACCCCCAGCGTAGCCGGTTCTACCTGGGACCGCGCGACCTTCTCCCCCAAGCCTCCTCAACCCCCCGTCCGGACCAACCCTTACGTCACCCGTCACCATAGCAACCGGTCCGTCTCCATGGCGAACGGGGTCGTCATTGGCAACGGGCATGCGTCAGTGTCATTCGTCTGACGTCAAAGGGCGCATCGCATTCAACAGATATTCTTTTCTTTAATTCAAAATCTTATGATAGTCTATGCAATGCTTGGCATGCCCGTGCTACATGCATTACATGATAGACATAGTTAGTATTTGTTGAAATCATGTATATATACAGGTTATTAGCAACATTTTGTAAAATAACGCGCTATGTATTTTGTTGTTTCTTGATGTCTACGTGTAGCTTGTGTCTAGTATTTTCTGTTCAGCGTTTTTGTTTATAACTGAGATGCATATAAACGTAGTGAATGTTTTTAAATATTTACTCGTAGGTCCAGGATGTATAGGATTAGTTTTGAAAATTTGAAGCAAAAATTGTACGAAAAGAGAGCAACAGTAGCGTTTGGTGATATCGTTATAACTCATTTCATTGGATTTTCATTTGTCATGTTTCGAGATACGTTTGAAGTTGTCAGTTCATCGGTTTTATTTTATTTTCTATCAAAGTACCGAGTTAAGAATGAATCTATTCAACCGTATCAATTTGTTTATTGATGATTTTGCACATAAACATGTTACAAAGTATAGGGAATAAAGAACATAACTGTGACTGAAAGTCTGAATTGAAGGTTTTATGTTGGCATCTCTCTATCAATTCAAGATAACATGATACTACATACCTTGAAAGAAAGTAAATTGAAAAAAAACTCACACCATGAGATATATCATATTATCAAAACACACATTTTTAAAATACGCAAAGAAAGAAAAAAATATTAATACGAACCTAAGCAATTAATATTTAACGGTACATGTAGGTGGACGTAGCTGCTGAAATATACCAAAATATAAATGTAACAAAGTATAACACACATGCAAGTAAAAAAAAAAAAACAAATTTTCTAGTCTCTACCAGACTAACCGCGCCGGCTATAGGGAGAACATTTGCCGGGGGACTTTGGCCATGGAGGGTAACATTTGCGGCCGAAGAGTTACAACAATATTGGACGCTATCTCCGTAGCCGACTCCCTTCATACAATCGACTCTATCTGGCCAATTTCTACTATTTTCCAAGCGACCCGCGGAGGCTGGTATGGCCTACAAATGTCCTATCTTCATGCCATATTAAGGTACCTGAATGTTTATGCGACCAACACCAGCCATGTAATATATATTCTTACCCTATATTTAGTCCATACAACTGTACTCAGACATACCATAACATGATGAGTGTGTTGATATAACTGGGCCGGTGTAACCTAGCTCGGCTGCACGCTTTTGGTTTCACCTGTCTGTATCGAGATTTCACGATGGTAAATACACCAAAGAATGTTTAGACCTTAAAACTAGTAGCGTAAGTAATACGTCAAACTCAACATGTTGGTTTATTTATATACTTTATACGTAGATTAGTTCATTTGCATCCACTTTTTTGTTTGTATGTTTAGCTGAGGAAGACCTTACGAAAGTCGCTGAACATTTGTTGTGTCAAAAAAAGATTGCATAGTCTGTAGACTATTTATACAGTTGACGTGTAGTTTTCAACAGACATTTCTGAGGACAGAAAAATGTTGAAAGTTTGGAAAATATAGGGTGGCTAGCTTTCCAGCTGTTGGACTGCGCAGTCGGGAGACAAGTAACGTGCTCGAGGAGGCGCCTCGAGCACGTTTAAGGGGAAGGACTTAAGCAACCCCCTGACAAAATATACACTGCTGCTGAAACAGGAAGGAAACTTGTCGACATACGCGCCACTACAAGGTGAACAACCCTTTCATGTGTACCCAGGAGGTTTTATCACAAGCTTGTGTGACAGTGGGGTTCAAGTGCCACAAACTGACCAGTCTAACTGGTCCGGACCTTGTAGCCTAGCGGTTATAGCGTGTGGCGGGCCAGGGTTTGATACCCGGGAGCCAGTTCTACTCGCCTCGTGTGTTTCTGAATCAGTGGTTCCCACTACGGCCCAGTGTAATGGCAAACTGTGCCGCACAGGGATATCGAACTCGGAGATTCGAGTTCGACTCAGCTCGCCTCTCGTGTTTCACTTGGACGTCCGCGACACTGGGAAAGGTTTCTCGTTCGCACTTCAATTCAAACTCTACAACTGGATAAAATTCGGAGATTTAATTCCGGCCGTTTCGAGTGACATCCATCACTCATCTTCAGCGTCACTAAAATGAACTGAAACGTCCGGATCGAGTTAAATCTCCGAATTTAATCCTGTTGTAGAGTTTGAATTGTCTTTATATATATTGTTTACCTGGATGTCTAACCTTCATAAACACACTTAACATAGTTCCCAGGTCAGAGGCGGCGGCGCTGGGAGCCTGTTTTCCGCTTTCTCACGACACGTTGCTGAGGAGTGAAAGGCCAATAAACAGTGTAACGTGAAGCGTTACTTGGCTGAACCACCTGTCAAAACTTTCGTGATGCGTAACAAAAGGTTTTGGCGCGAGGCCAAAGTTAGCCTCCGCGCCAGGCTCTACTACGGGCGGTGGTTTGGTGCTGTCGTTGTTTGCTGATTAAACGCATTGATACAGACATCCACACATAGAACACACATACACACGGACATACACACACACATCATGACGTACACACATAATCATACGTACACGCACGCACACATACACACCGGAACACAAACATGCGCGCGTGAGAGGACACACACGAACACACACACGCTGAGAGACAGAGAAAAAGATGAAACATGCCTCTTTTCCCTGGGTTTAAGCAATCAGCTGAAAGAAAGACGGCAATGCCCGCAAAAGAGCCCGCTTTGAAAACCAGCACAAAGCGCCTGTCCAACAGCTTGTTTACTGTGTCCCTCTGTGTGAGACGTATGTCGGAATTTGTAACCTACCCGTGGCCGATTCATTATGCAGGTGGCGACAGGAAAGCTGACGAGTCATTCAGAACCGTCTGTACGGGCACTATGCGCGCTAACTGACCCGAACGGAGGGATTGTACAATTACATGTATTACAGCGTGACCTAGATAAAGCGGTTATCTTAGGGCCCCTCACACTTGTCGCTCGTTCTCATTTGAATATACACATTTTGTAACTTCCGTTACCGTTTGAAGTAAGACGTTCGTGACATTAAGATACTTTCATGATTTAACATTGATATTTTATAATGATTTGATGACGTCATCAGTTAACATCCAAGATGGCGGATAGAATCACATAAAATTATGTCATAATGACGTCATATTGACACAGAATTTGTTATAGTAATAGTTTTTTGCATCTGCATCATCTTCTAAAAATTTGGTGGTCATACAATAAGTAGTTTTGGAGTTACAGAGTCGCAGGCAGGTCTCAAAAACAGCACATTATTTTAGCTGGGGTCAAAAATGACCCCAGTGCAATCACTCCAGACTTTCCTCTATAATGTGAACAGTATTGTGCCAATCTCCCTAGAAATTTAGGAGAGGTTAGAATAGATGTCTACAGACAAAGTCGCGGAAGGAATTTTTTCCCGATCAAACGTGTTTAAATGGCACATAAAAATCCACACCTGGGGTCAAAAATGACCCCGTTCGGGCGTTTGAGGGTTAATCTGATTTTGAAGATAAAATACAGCACTTTGGTACATTGCAACGAAACTATATTTTCCATGTGCATCATGATAAAAGCTACAAACATACGTTCGCACAAATTGACATCTATGAAGTTATTAGAAAATAATTAGGTAAGAACAATTATGTTTAATAACTACAGAATACTGATGATAAGTAGATATCAATGTGTGCGAACGTATGTTTGTAGCTTTGATCATTATGCACATGAAAAACATAGTTTCATTGCAGTGTGTATAATATTATTTGTATGTGTGTATATATGTGTTTGTGTCTGTGTGTTGTGTGTGTGTCTGTGTGCATGTGTTGTGTGTATGTGTATGTGCCTATGTGTGTATGTGCCTGTGTATGCATGTGTTGTGTGTGTGTGCGTGTGTGTGTGTGTGTGCATGTGTTGTGTGTGTGTCTGATAGAGACAGAGAAAGAGGAAAGATGTTAAGTGTATCCACTGAGAGGATTGTAAGATTGCAACTTGAAATAGGAACCAATTATCATACTCTCAACAAAACAGCTTTAATAACTAGCATATGAACACAAAGGAAACTTTATAACAGGTTTTCAAATCTGTGCAATGTACTTATCTAATATTTAGTATATAATAGACGTATCTAGTATCTATGATATGATTTGCTGTTAGCAACCTTGCATTTTCTATTGCAAAACAATAGGAACCTTTTCTTTGCTGGCCAAAGGAGAAAATCACAGTAATGAGATGTACATTGTACTTTGATACATGTACTTCTTGTGTATAATTAAGCAAAATGTCTTTCACGTGAAAACAACTATAGGACAAAAGATCAATATATTATGAGCACTTTGCAGTTAAAATGCAGACAACTGCTAAACCATTCTAAACATGGAAAACTATGTAGCACAACTGTTAAGTTGTAGACATGGACACTGATGTACAATGTAGCAGATACACATCTGTTACAAGTTGTACATATGGGCACTAATGTAGTAGTTACACAACTGTTACAAGTTGAACACATGGGCACTAATGTAGCAGTTACACAACTGTTACAGGTTGTACATATGGACACTAATGTAGCAGCTATCTATCTTTCTATCAGCCTTTGGCTGGGACTCAACTAGAGGTGTAGCAGCTATACAACTGTTACATGGGCACTAAATGTAGCTATTACACAACTGTTACAAGTTGCACATATGGGCACTAAATTGACTAATGCAGCAGCTAGCTACTAGTATACAACCATTACAAGTCGTACATATGGACACATCCCTGTGACGTCCCTAAACAGAGGCGGTTGTTCTCCACGGTAAGACAGGCGGGCCCCCTGCTGCTGGCTGGTAAAACCGCTCCTCTCTGCGAGGTAAACACGTCCCACATGTGCACCTCCCCACTGTACAGCAGAACAAACAGGCTGGATCCACGGAGGAAGCCTTTGACACACCTGCAGGACAACAACACATCTGATGGTTATCAGTGTATCATCATATAGCCAGATGACGTTGACCAATCAGAAGACCCCATTTCATATTGGTAATGATGCCATAATGCTATGAAAGTGCCACAAATGGATAATGAATCTCACATGGTCCTTTATCACAATAAAGGACCTGTTCAACCATTCCATTATGTAGGGGAAACACTCTTTTTTATCTTTTCTCACTCTGTGATTTTATTTGGTGGTTATAGCAAATGACCAGGCCTTATGACAACCTATACACCTCAGGGCGGTCATTAACCCTAAGTCATCTATTTTCGTCATCTATTATTAAATAATGCACATTCTGCAAGGGAAGATCTGTGGCAACGGAAGCAGAGGGAGGCCACACAGGAGATGGGAAGATGACATCAGGGACTGGACAGGCAGCACACAGAGGGCAAAGGACAGGGAAGGATGGAGGAAGCTGTGTTCTGAAGGAGAACATAGCACCGGACCCTCAAGATGAGGATGGGACTACATTTTGTAGGTGTGGGTGATTTTATAAGATGACTGTCTTCAAGTAAAATACAACAAATCCTCTCTTCAAGTTACCAGACCTTCTGCTTGTATTATGCAATACAGAGCAAAAGCCCTGGCCAGTCAGTCATTCTGGTAGTGTTGTTTCGAGCCTGGTGTTCCTGGGTACATATAAGCTACTGGCCAATCATGTCGCATTTCACCCGTAAGTAGCAACGTGATTGGCCAGTCAGAAAAAGCCAGGGTTAGTACTTGATTAGCTGACAGCTGGCCAGTGCCACCAGCTAATAGGAACCTCCACAAGCGTTCCCTGTTGCTACTAGCTTACATGTACAAACAAACAATGTACCCCCCAAGCTGCTTCTCTGCAGCCACCAGCTGATTTATACAACTAAACAAACAAACAAACAAACAAACAAACAAACAAACAAACAAACAAACGTACCTCTGCAAGCTGCTCCCCTGCGGTAGCCTGTACTTCTGGAGAGACAGACTGCAGCCTGTTGCAGGGTTGATGGAGAGGAGAGAACACACCTCCTCACTCTGCTGTTCTCCTGGGTTACTCACAATCACAAACAGCAGGCCCTGTAGGAATGAAGGCAACTCACGCTGTTGTTTCATGTTCACTTAAAGACTCTTTAAGGCCACACCAATTCAATTTCTTGGTTAACGGATTTTTATTTTCAATTTTAGCAAAAAAACAAATAATGAAAACAGAAGGCTGGGGTTAAAACTTGCACCTGACCCTGTTCACACCCTGAAACTGTGTGCACCAAAGTAAAAACATTCCTCTGAGATTCTGTTTTCATGTTGTTTTTCCACTCTAGCATCTAAAATTTTTTTTTTAATTCCGTTAACCAAGAAAATAAATTAGTGTGGCCTAAAGGCATCTTTGAAGGCCTTCAACATCAAAACTGACACATGGGAAGAAGATGCAAAGGATAGACTACTGTGGCGACATGCAGTCCGAGATGGCGCCATCACGTGAGGAAGCTAGGAAAGCTGCCGCCCAGCAGAAAAGGAGAGCCAGGAAGGATGGGAAGCCTACCCCACAAAGAACACAACACTGGTCCAATGTGAACATTGTGGACAGAGGTTCAAGGCCAAGATTGGACTCTATATCCACATGAGGACACATGCGACCCAACCCAATGATGGATGACTAAAGCGGTCCTCATCAGATTGACGGACGAACCAACAATCGCCGTACACCAACTCATGACGTCATGTTAACTTGAAAGTTCGTCTGTGTTGGTAGAAGTCAATCTGGATCAACGTTGAACTGTAATTTCAAACACAGCTAATTTCACTTATCAAAATTTTCGACTGATCAACTTGAGTCTTTGTCATAAGGAATCATGTGTTCTATATCTGCATAACGTTACGTCACAGAGGCAGTAGGCAATGAGAAATCTACTGCCGCTGTGACGTAACGTTATGCAGATATAGAACACATGACTCAGTGAGCAGTGAGTTTAATTAAAGTGGATTGTTGGAAATTACAGTTCAACTTGGATCAAGGAAATCATGCATCAGTATTTTCAGGAGTTAATTCTGATGAAAACTAAGGTAGTAGTCAAAAGCTTTAATAAATCAGGTTTATATAGAGCATCATTCCTTTGTCACATTAATCATAGAGGTATTTGAATTATACAAAGGTTTTCATGAGTCCAAATTTCTGTCGTATTCAAAGTCTGAACCTGGCAAGTCCCACCTGGTCAACTGCAGCATACCTGAGTACAACTCACCTGTTCAGCTGCAGCATACAGGCAAGTGGGCTGTGGAGAAACACCTGGCAGGTCGACACACCTGAGCAGCGCACCTGTGGTATGGTTCCTACAGGTGTGGAAAGCAAACATGACTGACTCTTAAGATGTAAATAGAAGAAGTCCACCTTAATGCAGTTTTAATGTAAAAGAAACTCTACTTTTGGTAATGTTTTAGTGGGTAGAAGTTCGGCCCCACAAAGTCTGTCTATTGGCTCTTGGATACACGGAATAATGCTGAACAGAGACATCTACATGAAAACAGAATTTGAGGGGAAAGTCTGAGCCTTGGTGCACACAGTTTTAGGGAACGAGATGGTCAAGCTTTATTCCCATCCGTCTGTTTTCATTTTAGGCCACACCATTTTAATTTCTTGGTTAACGGAATTTAAAAAAAAATGCTAGATTGAAAAATCAACATGAAAACAGAATCTTAGAAGTTTGTACTTTGGTGAACACAGTTTCAGGGAGTGAACAGGGTCAGGTGCAAATTTTCACTCCAGCCTTCTGCTTTAATGATGTCCTTGTGCTAAAATAAATTTGAAAAAATTTGTTCACCAAGAAATTAAATTGGTGTGGCCTTATCTTATTGAAATCAAAATGCCAGAGAACTGCAGAGATAAATTGGTGACTGTGGCCTAACTAACAAGAAAGGAGATAATAATGTTATACTGCTTACAAAAAAGTTGCAGTAGCAAGAAAAAATTGAGCAAGGAAAGCAAGGAAAATTCCTTCAAGGAAAGTAAAGGAAGTAATGATCACCCAACCAATGGAAAACATCACGATTCCATACACTGGATACAGCCAGTTCTTAATCTTTAACACACTGAAGTAGTCGTTTAGCTCCCTATTGGTTACAGAGTTAGGCAGCAGGGAGGGAGTTAATCAGGACTTACCACAGCAAGACTTGGTTTCTCCCGGTTCCGAGCAGACATCCCTCGCACCCCCCCACCTGCTGAAGTGAGCCGACCCACTGGGCAGCTGGCATCGCTAGCCTGGTCTGCTGGTCAACACGGCTGCATGGCGGACGGGGAAGGTGAGTGTAAGGCAGGGCAAGTATAAGTGTCATACTTGAGATAAAGAGTAATGATTTTTCTGTAGCTGAAAGTGTAAGACTGCTAGCGTTTTCAGCCAAGGACAGTATGGGTCTCCCCAACTCCTCATGGCTGCAGAGCGGACAGGGAAGGTTGGGGTAAAGCAGGGCAAGTCAGGCATCATACTTGAAACAATGGGTAAGACTTTTTCCTTGATAGTACACGAGTATGCTATGCCAAGCACACTGGGTCATTCCTACTTCTCAATAAGTATGCCGGGGTTTTTACACATGCAGAGTTTAATGCCTGATATCAGGGTCCCACATAAGTGGGACTGACAAATTTACGCTAAAAGAATGCAGGCTTTAGTGTTCTGAATCTGGGACTGACAGCTTTTCATGCTATGAGAATTAGGACTTTAGTAGTAGTAGTAGTATCCGGTATTTTGATTAAACTGCTGCCGGGGTCCCTGACACAGGGGTGGGCAGCAGCTGGCTAGTCGTCACGCCCCTCTTCCATGCAGCTCTGTCCAGGGGGCTAACGCTGGTCAGGCCGCACACCTTCATGTCCTTCCTGACACACTCCATCCACGATTTCCTAGGTCTACCTCGACCTCTGCTGCCTGGCAACTGCATTTTGGTGATGCTATGAGAATTAGGACTTGATACCATATATTGAGTCCCATTCAATACTATGAATACTATGAAATTCTAGTAATATTTTGAGCTCGTTTCATCCTGAACACAATTTTCTCACCCGTCACTTCTACTGAGGGTAAGTTTACGAACACTGGAGCCTCCGTCGCATGTCCCTGTTGCTATGGCAATGCCCCCTGGTAGAACAGCCATGGCGTGGTAACCTGCATTCCCACGGTTACCGTCTCCATGGCAACCATCCTCATCCTCGCCTCCCATCCAGGTGTGGTCCAGGCTGGAGGAGGAGACTCCATCTGTGTAGCAGAGTCTGTAACAAAGGTCTCACAGTCAGCAGGTACAGTAGGGGCATCCTAACCATACAGTTTGCCACATTATAAATGTGACTTGCTACAGTTACTGGACGACAGGCAGTGGACGTTCACTTGGAAACAAACACACCATCTCCATCCCCCCGGAACAAAGAACAAAAAGACTACAGAACTCTTTTCTTCACCAGTCAATCAGACTGTGCAATAATGGGCAGCTATTATGTCTGGAAAGTACATGTAATGTATATATGTGTTAAGTCTCTGTTTTATTGTAAATATCAATACTATCCAGGCTACCATTTGTATGTCTGCAAGGTTAACGTTGGTATTTGAATAAAGAATTGAACTGATAGAATGAATTGGTACATGTACATATAATTACAGTCACTTGATAAGGAAAAGGACAGAAATTCGTATATGATGATTGGAAAAAAACATTTTTTATAGGATCTTTCCATCTATTGGAATTGAGATGACAGAAAAAACATCATGCTGGCTAGATCCCTGCACTCTTATGAGTGCCAGAACATACTGAACACATGTGTTTGAACAATGTATGCACAGACTCTAGCGAAAATCAAGTCTAGTGTGCATGTAGAGAAACGGACACTGGACATCTTCAAACCCTGACTCTCACTCTGGAACACCCTCTCCACTGAGACTCGCCACCACCACGGCTGCCTCCTTCAAAAGAAACTCTAAGGGGACTCTCTAGCTAGGCGCCCCTTACATGTATACGCACTGACCCTGACCTCATGATAGAGATACCATTATAGACGCTATCTCAGATCATTTCAATCTATTAAATGCTTTTGTGTACTTAATATACTGTTATAGCTCGTTATGCTGTCCATGTGAAAATTCCAATGTACTGTCTTCTCTTTGACAGCAGGGCTAGCCCTTTGTAATAGCAACAGACTAGTTGGGCAACCCTGGCTGTGTGTGCTGAACAGCCAAACCAATAAATAGAATAAATGAAGAGATACAACACAGAAGAAAAACAAAAGAAGATTGCGTACTTGAGATGGCTTGATGGGAAGTTTCCTCCGACCACAAGTTGAACTCCGACCTCGAGCTGAACTCCAACCTCGCCTGGCAGCAGGCAGATATCACACACCTCCTCCTCCTGAAGAACGCAGAAAAAACGTAAGGAAGCTTTCTCTTCCAGGTCACGTAAGTTGTATTACAAGAAAGTGGTGAGGTCAGAAATTGCTGGCTCTTGGATTAACTAAATAATGCTGACCTGGAACATCAACATGACAACAGATTTACAGTCTAACTTTAAACGGAAAGTCTGTACCTTGGTTTTTGGAAGTAAATATAGTCAGAGTCAAGTTTTTCTCCCAGCCCTCTGTTTTCATCATGCTGAACTAATAGTAGTAATACTTTTAAAACATGCTGAATTTTTATTTTTAAATGTCAAAAAGACAAAGAAATGAAGTGACGTGGACTAAGGTTGAATTTTGAGTCTGCTATCATGGAAGACAGAAACTCTTGCAGGGAAAAAGTCGACTTCTGGGCAACAAAATGCTATATCAGTTACTTATTAGACTTCTTTAAGTTGTTAGTCTGGTATCAAAGCCTCTTGTTGTCCTCTCTGCATGCTATTTGCAAACTTAGCCACGTTTGGGACTGTGTTCTCGCTGCAAAAGCGCCACGTACATCGACTACTTATAGCGGCGAGAAGCAGTACTCCAGTCAGAAGTTCTGAGGAAGGTGCTTGATAGACATCCGAATGTAAGTAAGTGAGATTTTCCTGGTTGTGAAAAAGCAATCTCCAATATCCTATGTTCTAATTTCTACCAACCTGATGAAATTATTTTCGGATATTTGCAGAGACTCTGAGGACAAAAGAAACTTGGCAGCTATAGCAGGGTTGGGTACCAGGCTCGTACCTTGTGGGCGGCTCAGGATGCATATGTTACATGTATGTTCCTGTGTGTCATGTAGTTTCATCCAGTTATGTTTGTTGATACGGACCACAGAAACAGTAGCTGCAATGTACGTGTATCTTGTTAAGCTAGTTGTGGATCTGAATAAACTCAAACTCAACCAGCAGGCTGTACCTTGTGTATGTCCCAGGATGCCATGGGGGTCCAGTCGCGGTCCCGTTGTACCCAAACCGTGAGCTGTGTCAGCTGACACACGGCCAACACCGCCACTGTCTCCCCCTGGATGGTGGCCTCTCCCATCGCCATGGAAACAACAGCTTCATCTGCCAGCTGGAGAAGGACAGAGAATGTGAGATGATTGTTACTTTAACTTTGTCAGCAGTCTTTCTGGCATCATACTAATAAGGCCTTCAAAACTGAATTTGCATCCCCATTTTAAGGACATTTTAACATTTGACTGCAAGTACATGTACATGTATAGATGACACAAGCCACCAGTGAAGATAATAACTACTAAGTACATTCAGAACTCTTAACATTTAGGACTATCTTAAGATTATAACTAAAAGCCACATTTCAACCTTTAAAACTATACATGTACAGCGATAAGACATTTTACTTACCCCACAACTACAGTTACAATATTTTGAAGAAGACACAACCTCATACCTGAAGACAAGCTGAGAACTCTGGCAGCCTCGTGGTCACACCTTCTTCTCCAGTTCCTTGCACACCTGTCCCCATGTCCTCCTCATGTCTACCCAGCACAGGTGTTCTTTCTACACCTGTTCCTTGCACAACTGTCCTCCTTAGGTCCTTCGTATGTCCACCCAGTACAGGTGTTCCTTCTACACCTGTCCCTTGTGAGCCCTTAGCATGACCATTTTGTACATATGTGAGACTCAGGCTAGCAGTTTCTGTCTCTACAACTTTTCTCCTGCCCGAACCTTCACTACAAGCTTCGACATATGCGATTTCCACATTAGAGCCTTTCATTTTCAGAGTTGTCAAGGAAGACACATCCTTAGAATTGGCAGAAGGAACTATTACATCCATGCTTCGTTCTCCAGCGTCGTCCTTGGCTCCACCCTGTGGTCTTTTAGTTTCAGAGTTGGATACGTCGCTTTTCTCTGATGATGTTTCTGCTGCATTGTTAGGACATGGCTTAATGTCTATGATGTCGACATCCACACTCTCAGACATAAGTTGGTCTTTGCAAGTGATATCTGATAGCGTCTTATCCTCATACATCACTTTCACTTTCTTTGGACTCACCTCTAGGTCAGGTGATGAAGGGACACTTGGGGAACCATCTTCTATCTCTGTGTTTGGACCTGACATCACAAACTTGCCCTTTTCTTTATTTTTGTTTACTTTTTGTCTTTTGTTTCTTCTGACTTCTGTTTCTAAGAACTGTTGGACATGTGTGACCACATGTTCCTGCAATGCTGTAGAGTCTTCAACATCGTTCTTTACATCACAGGCTGCAAGTGAATCCTCCCCTGATATTTTGTCTGTTTTTGGTTGCTGTCTATTTTCTACATCTGCAAGCACAATGCCCTTTTCCTCCGACAAATTTTTAGACCTAGTACTGCTGGCTGGCAGATTTTCCTTTGCTTTGCAGTCCTGCTGCCTGTGTTTTCCATGTCCCAAGGTTCCACTGAAGCTGCTTGTTGCTGCTGCAGGTCGGGGGCTGGACTTGACTTTGTTCAGCTTCAGTTTGACATAATCAGAACCGACCAGTGAGAAGTCCAACACTTCAGCTGTGCACTTCTTGTGCAGCATAGGCGAGAGAGAAGGGAACACCGTTTGTTTCTTCTCTCGGCCAAGCTCTGTCTTAGAAATGTTCTTAGGAGTGTTCTTGACATAAGAAGAACAGCTAGGTTTTACATTAAGACTCTGCTTTCTGTTTGAAGATGTTTCTGTGAGTCTTGGAACAGAGGGAGGTGTTTCTTCTGCGTTAATGTTGACAGAAGACTCCTTGGACAGCACATGTATATCTTTGGGACCAGTTTCACTGGAATGCCTACTCCTGCAGTTTTTACTAAAATCAGCAGGTGGTGCTTCCCTGGCTTTTGCCACCTTGAGTGTGCCATAATCAGAGTACGGCAGATGAAACTCACTCACTTCAGAGCTCTTCAGTTTTTCTCTCAGTCGATCGGAAAGTGCAGGGAAAATCCTTCTTGTTTTCTTGACTCCAACTTCTTTTAGAGTCTTCTCATTTTGCCCTGGTACTTTCCCAACTTGGACGTCTTTACGAACCATGTGGTTCTGATTGGGGGTACTTTGGGAGGCGTTGGTTTGTGTTTCTTGGCTGCACCGGTCTGCCAGTCTTCGAGATCTCCTGTACAAAACCTCCCTCTCCACACTTGAGACGACTTGGGCCCAGTCCTGCGAGCTCAGGTTTCCTTCTCTAAGATCACTTGAGACTCCTTCAGTCTGTACAGGTGAGTTCTGACAGGATCTTGTCAATTTCTTCCCTCTCACCAACCTCTTTAACCCTGAACTCGGCACAGGGGTGTTATGGGAAGATGCCGCCTTTCTGCCTTTTCTCAAGACATGCAGCTTGTCTGTGACTACGTCTTCACAGGACAAGTCTTTGGGAAGTTTGGGGCACCTCTTGGGATCTCTAAGTGGAAAGGAAGGCTTGGCCGAGCTGTACTGAGTGTCTGGAATGACATTGTCTTGAGAATCTGCATCTGCAGACAGGTGATTCTCACTTGAAGTTGAGCAGACCTGTTCACCTGTATGTAGGTGATTCTCAGCTGGAGTTGAGCACACCTGTTCTCCAGTAGACAGGTAACCCTCACCTGAAGTTGAGCACACCTGTTCACTTGTAGACATGTGATTCTCACCTGGAGTTGAGCATACCTGTTCACCTGTATGTAGGTGATTATCATCTGCACATGAGCCTCCACGCACGCCTGTTGATACACCTTTGTAGTCAGCCCTGTCCTTTGTTACTTCAGTTGAAGACTCCAACTTCTTATTAAGAGCTTCTTGATCACTTCTTAAGTTGTCTTCTTCAGTCAAAGTCTTGAGATCCTCTGCCACCTTTAATTGTACATCACTGCCCATCACTTCCTCATCTCCTTGACAACAAGACAACGTCTCCTCACTTAAAGATGTTGTACCATCATTTCCCACCTTCTTGAGCCTCACCTGTTTACCTCCACATGCACCTTCCGAGGCATCCTGACTGTTGGTACCAAACTTCCTCTTCTGTTTCCTCGGCCTCCTTGCCCTCACCTGTCTAGCAACGCCCTCTGGTGTCTGTCCCTGGCGCTGCATCCCGCGGGTGGTGCGTATGTAGTACTCAGCAGGGAACATCAGGCCATCGACCCACGTACTCTGGTCCAAACGTCCCTGGCTCGGCGCAACGACCTGACTGTCCTCTGCTGTTTGGATCTCTCCCTGGCCCAAACACCGTTGTGAAGTGCTTTTTGAAACATCCTTGTTGTGTCTATTCTCCTGTCCAAGTGGTTTCTGTTGGGACACAGGACAAAAAGATGATGCAGGCAGGTTTTGGCTGCTTGCAGACTGAGTTTCTGGGGTTTGAGGTGCACCACTACACACGGTGCTGTTGACGCATGTACTTTCTATCTCCTTGGAGAGAAAATTTCTGGAAAGATGGGAATTGTCACTACGTTCTGTTTCACTTTCCTGTGAGTCAAGTACAATGATGGAGTCAACCAAAACTCCTTGGGTTTGCTGAGTAGGCATTTTTCCCTCACAGCCTCTATTCTCTTGTACTTCATGTGGAGAAATCTCTTTAACAAATTCCACCGATGAGTTAGGTGTACGAGTAGAAACACTGTGTCCAGAGACATGGCCAGAAACTTCCTTCTCTGTTTCACAAATCTCTAACTTCTCACCCTGCATGGGCTGCTTTGATAAGCCTTTAAACAAAGGCTTCTTCTTCCTGGTGTCCGGTGAACTTCTCTGGGCAGCATCACTAAAATGCAGTGTGTTGAGCTCTCTTTGCTCTGTTGAGGTTTCATCAACGTCTTTTTCGCAAGAGTATTCTCTTGAGCACACCATGGTCTTCGTTAAGTCAGGAGTCTCAGAACTTTCTTGAAGGGCTGAAATATCTTGCTTGTGCGTAAAGGAGACTTTGCCAGCAGCCTTGTCACCGGTAAGGTTTGAGCCTTTCATGTTGTTGTTGTCTGAGCCAAGAAGGTTTTCAATTGCAAGATTGCAGGATGTACTTGCTCCTTGCCGTGTAAGACTTGCAGACACATCGCCACCTTCCAGATGACTATTAACCTTAGGACTACCTGTCTCAGAAGTAGCTGGCACAGTACTTTGAACTGTGCTATCCTCAGTTGTACAGTTGTCGGAAAACCTTTCCTGTTGAAGCTTTCCCCCTGTAGAAACAACTTGTAAGGAAAAGGAGACAGTCTTCCTACTCTGGAAATCTAGAGCAGTGAGTTCTTGTCTGGGTGGAGGATCACCTTTGCAATCAGACACCTTCTCATTGTCACTATCGCTGCTACAGTCTGGCTGTTGTAAGGAAGAAGAAGTGTCAACAGTGCCCCCTGTCTGAGGCGACTGGGCCTGCAGCCTCTGCCTGACGTGCTGTTTGGCTTGAGCGGCTCGATCCAGTTTCTGTTGGAGGACATTGGTTAGATGATTATGATTTTAAGGTCTAGCGTTACTGTATGCTGTTCACACAATACAGCTTTTTTTTAGTGACATCTGTTCACATTTATTTGTCCTAAGAATAATACACATACACACACACACTGTAACACACATTCATGTACATGTACATACCCACACACACATATATTGTATACACGAAAATGCAAACATGCATACATGTACATAACCACACATAAGCATGCAAACACACTAACATATACAATCATACACACACACACTTAAAGATGTGCGAAGCCATCTCAAAATCGAGCAATCTGCATGTACAAGTCTTTATTTTGATACGTCAATATTGCAACGTTATCAGGGCTCGAAATAGTGGGTGCATGTGCACCTGTGTACACCCAAAATTGGAGCTGTGCACCTAATTTTTGACTGTGGGTGCACCAGTGCACCTAGATATTTTTGTACACTTAAGTCTTGATATATAGGGTAACAGTTCTCTTGTACACTAGCATACAGAATATTCTTGAAATGTAAGTATCAGAAAAAGCAATATAACCTTTTGTTGTACTTTATTTGATGTATTGCTTGGTTGAAATTTGACATCTGGATAGAATAACAGACTGAAGTTCTTAATTAAGGGAGGCAGTAGTGTCAAACTTATGTTTTGCTGACATTCAACTTCATTTTATTTGGCGCACCCCAAATTTTACTGTGCACCTAATTTTTTTTGTTGGGTGCACCTATCTCCAAAAAAAAATTACGAGCCCTGATTATGAACATTAGGTACATTTTAGTGCATGAAAGAGCCCAGGGTTGCTGCTCACCTCCAGTTTTCTCCTCTTCCTGGACCACTCCCGGCGCAGCTTCTCATACTGCTGCTGCAGCTGTCATGGGAAATAAACAGGTTAGCATGAGACGATCTTCTCTCTCTCTTACACGAACATGCGCGCACGCACCCACGCACAAACATACATGCACTAACACACACATACACAAACGCGCACGAACACACTCACATGCATGCACGCACACACAAACACTCACACAAACACACATACAAACATGCAGACACACGCATACAAACACATACGCACTCTCGCACACACTAACACCACACACAGTGACACACACACACCACTCACACATACAGACACACATACACACCACTCACACACAAACACAAACAAACATGCACACACACACACACACACTCACACATACAAACATGCTAATCAAGATCTTATTTGCATAATAAATGAACTACACTTAAACAGGGAGGTTTTATTCTGACTCAAACAAGACATGCGGCAAAACTCTGGCGTGAGATCTTCGAACTCTTGTTTACGAATGACCTCATGTGAGTTTCCTAGACCTAAGACAGATCAAGAAATGTGTCCCTAACGTTACCTTCCCTACTTCCGCCTCAGAAAGCCTGGACGCGTCCCCGCCGTGTGCTAGGAGCTGTCTCGCGTCCGTCTTGCCGCCGTTCTGAGACATTTTCCCTCAGGATTGCTGAAAACTGAAGGAATCTTGTGAGGCGGGAAAATTCAGACGTCAAACTCAGCGCCACTGTGCGACCTCTGACCTTTACACGTTTCGTCAGAATAAATACTGCGTCATTCAAGGCAAAGTTCGATCTTACTACATTTAGAATATCTCAGTTGTTAAGGAAAATTAAAAACACTAACATTTAATTAAACATATTTCTAAACTTTAGAATTTCTAACGTTTTAGCTGTAAGGAATCGTGTTGACGTAAAATGCTTTATAATGTTTGAACGTATTTTTATAACGAATGTTGAGTCAGTTTTACTCCCGAGACGTGCAATCCGGAAGCTGACAGAAATGGAGTTGGGGGATATTTTCTACAACAAGGCGGAGTATATAGAGACGGTGAGTGGTGTTGTCGTGCATGAATAACGTGGATATCTCACGATATAGCTGTAGAGGCAGTTGAATATTTCTTATACCTCAAATTAGACGAAAACGTGACAAATTTGGCTGGTAGAACTACACGCCCATCGCCCCCCTCCCCACAAAAATTATTTTAGGTTACTTTGACTGAAAAAAATTAAAAAAATCCTCTCGTGCCTATCGTACTATAATTACGAAAGTCCTGAAAGCTTAGAATGCATTCCGCTGTCAATAATTTGAATATCGAATTCGGAGGTTGCTATGTTGCTACAATTGTTTTTTCGGGCAATATGGAATACACATGGTTGTAATTGTATTCTATATCATGTATCAGATCCTGATTAGTTCACTCAGAGTGTCACTCCTGCATCCATCATACTAAAAAATCTGACCATACAGCAGAGAGGTGAAGGAGATAGATGTGATGAATCAGTGAGTAAAACTGTTGTCTCCATTTCCTGCAGGCGTCGGGAAACAAAGTCAGCCGTCAGTCCGTCCTGTGTGGCAGCCAGAACATCGTGCTCAATGGGAAGGTGTGTAGACTGTTTGTTTGTTTTTGTAACCTGCAGACTGCCTAAGGTCCTCATGATGTAAGACACTATAGTTGATAAAGCCACACCAATTTGATTTACTTGTCCTCTGGTTTTAAAAGAATCTATATGTGCAAGTACAAATGCACGTCTAACCCTTGTGTGATGGGAAACAGCAGATGATAAACATGATAGTCAGTAAGTGAGCGTGACTGCTGAATTGGAACAACAACATGAAAACGGTCTGAGGAGAAAGTCTGTACCTTGGTTCATAAAGTTTCAGGGAGTGGATACAATCGGGTGCAAATTTTCCACCCAGCAGCTCATATCCTTTTGCTGAATTTGTACTTTATGTCAGAGAACCAAGGAAATGATTTGGTGTAGTCAATGTACAAAATTACTCAAGGCATATTTCTACCCTAAATAAGTGTGGCGGGTTCTTTCCATGGTTAAAGACTGTGAACACATTACATCTGTTTGTGCCCGCGCATGTAGACGGTCATCCAGAGCGATTGCATCATCCGTGGCGACCTGGCCAACGTGCGGATCGGCCGACACTGCGTGATCGCCAGCCGATCCGTCATCAGACCGCCCTTCAAGAAGTTCAGTAAAGGGTGAGTAGGAGAAACGTGTATCACCACGGAGTTCATCTTAGTTGGTAGAAGTCATCAGAAAATGGAATTCTAAACCGTGCATACTTTTGACAAATTTTTAAAAAACATTGAACGCAACATAATGAGTTTGCTCTGGGGAGCTATCAAGACGACCTCTGTCTCTTCATCAACCTGGTATTACAGTCAGATCTCGTCTTGGAGTTCTCTTGTCACGTGACTTGATGTTGATCATCACGTGACAAGAGACAGTGATATACAGGCTTGAGATACATGTAGTACGATATGTAGTTTCATCAGCTTGGTAAATGGTTAACAAAGTTCTTTACACACAACCACTGTACATAATCACCTGCTGATATTTCAGTCTGTAACCTTCCTTACTGGCCATGCTGACTGGTTGCACTTCACACTACTGCAGCTAGGTGTCGCTGCTGCAGTGTGAAAATGTGATCCCAAACTGCGACACCTAGCTGTAGTGCAAAGTATGGTAGAACTAGTCTGTATTGCCTTGATGACTGTCACTTAAACGTTAGCAGGTGATTATTTACTATCTGTGTACTTTTGTTAACTCGACAATGTAACTTTTTGGTAAACTGTGTACTAACTTCCAGCACCTGTTTTGGACTGGGCCAGGATTTGGCACAGTACTAAGTTGTAAGGTGCGTTGAGGTTGAGATTGTTTTCAGCATGAAAAATGATTGACATGCAAAGCTACCGAGTAATTGTTAGTCCATAGTTAAGTTAAGTTATAAATCATACAATGTTGTTGTGATATTGCCACAAAAACAGCAGTTTTTAGTTAAAATGGTCATCTGTTAAAAGTGTGATAAGCCCAAGGCCCCCCTGCCCCCCGAGTATTACCACCCCCCCCACCCTCCATTTTGGACCCCCTTTCCATGAATCCTAGCTGTACGTTGGGACTGGATTGATAGGTAATGCTTCAGACTAAGAGCTATCACAACTTCAGTGCTATAGGAAGCAGAAAAACTACTGATCTAGTTAGGCGAAAATGTAAAATTTCTCACTCTGCAGTGCCTGGATATACCAGTTAGGCACTTCTGTCCTACAATTGTTATCTCCATGAAAAATGGAGATATAGTTTTGGGTGTGTTTGTGTGTGTGTCTGTTTGTCTGTCTGTGTTTCCGCACTACTGTAGTCAGCATAACTCAAGAACCTCTTGATAGATTACGATATTTCGTATGTGGACAGGTGTTGTGAAGCCGAAGTTCAAGGTCGATTTTGGGCCCCCTGGTATGTGACCTTGGTACTGCAGCAGAACTTCCGTTTTTGTATCTTTTGACCTGGACGTGCTATGGTCTTGATTTTTGGATGGCTGATAGCTTGTATGTAATAAAAAAGTAATGTAAGTTTGGGCCCCCTAGCAGGTTGTTATACAGTGTACTACCAAGGAGGTTAAAAATAAGATATCTCCTTGGTACTACAAAATGTATATGTCGCAAACAGATTGAGTCAAAACCCTGTAAATCTACTTAGTACCAATTCTCCAATGGAACTTGAGGCAAAGCGAGACCTTGTATTGGAGACTGTTCAAAACAGCCTGCAGCTGCAGACTTGTTTGTAGGAAAATGTCCTTTTGATAAAGGCTTACGTGGTCTTTGATGATGAAAGCACAAGCTGAGGCTTTGGTGTTTGCCACTGCTTTCAACTTTGTTTTTCTGTAAATTAAATGAAATCTGCTGTGTGCTTTTGAATTAGCCTTTGAAGATCAATGAAAATGTGAAAGAAGAAAATCAGGAAAATGTTCCATCACATCAAGGCTTCCTTGTCCTTTTGATGAAGAGATTTCAAAAGAAAAGCAGTCTCCATAAAGGTCATTTCATGTCCGTACAGCTGTAGGCTGTTACTGAATATCACTGTGCAGAATTTCCCTCAGATCTCTCTGATTTAACTTGTTCGTTCTCAGATTCAAGGAAGGAATATTGTCAAGCTGAAACATGAAACCATGGTCTGAAGGGAAAGTCTAGATCTGTATCTTGGTACATATACAGTTTCAGTGAATATACTAGTACTTACATGTATAGAGTGACTATAGTCAGATGTAAGTTTTCCTCCCAGCCCTTTGTTGTCACATTGACTGCAGATTGTACATGTAGCCTCTTGGTTGATCATTTCCACTTTAAAATGCCTGAGAAGTAAACAGATACATTGCTGCGGCCTTAACATTCTAACGTCTTTGTGTGAAGAGCTGAGGCATCAGGTGTGCGTTGTCGGCCTACTTAACAGTTTGATTGCTTTGATTGCACAACGTGGGATTGCTTTCTGGATGAAAACCTTTCGAGACAAACAAGCCTCAAATCGAATGTACACCAGGGCTGGAAATCATCATCATCATCATCATCATCATCATCGTCGCCACTTTCATCTGTCGACGATGCGGGCCACCACTGCTTTCCATGCACTTCTGTCCAGAGCCTGCCTTCTCACTCCTTCCCAAGTGAAGCCCAGTTCCTCCAGGTCTCTCAGACAGTTTTCTCCCATGTAATCTGTTGACCTCCCCTCCTTCTTTTCCCCTGTGGTACCCAGTATAATGCCATCCGTGGGAGGCGTGTCCTTGGCATACTTGCAACATGTCCAAGCCACCTTATTCGTGCTCTGCGCACCAAAGTAGACAAACAGGGCAGGAAATACTGGGTGCATGTGCACTTTTGTGCACCCAAAGTTGGAGCTGTGGGTGCACTGGTGGTGCACCTAGATATTTTTGTAGGCTCTAGCGTAAAAGTTGACTTTTTGTACACTTATACAGAATATTCTTGAAATGTTAAAGTATCAGAAAAAGCAATATAACCAATAAGCTGGTGTGTTACGCCGAATGGCGGTTATACCGGCTATATAGAATCTGATACAGATACAGATTTTTTTTAAACCTTTTGTTGTACTTAATTGGTGTAATACTTATTGGAGTTAGCTATAGAACTACAGATTGAAGTTCTTAAGTCAGGCAGTAATTTGTTTTGCTAACATTCAACTTTATTCTATGTGGTGCACCCAAAATTCTTTCTGTGCACCTAATTTTTTGTTTGGGCACACCAGTGCATATATTTCCAAAAATGAATTTTGAGCCCTGTACGCTCTTAGCCTTAATGTACCATCAGCTTATGTATCTGCATGGAAAATCTCGTCTTCAAAAAAGTTCCTTGATCCATGAGGCTCTAAAGGATGCTGAAGTTGGCCTGATGCCAGCCGTACTTCCTCTCAGACTCTATTTAAAGTTGAGTGTGTTTTATGTAACTTGGTCTTTCGGGGAATAGACGATCTCTTAGCATTGATTTCCTGGTAGGATATGCACATGTTAGATCAGTGGTAGAAATACTTTTTTTCAGTGTTCTGCAATATTGCAGAATGTCAAAATTTTTTTCTGCAATTTGAAAATATTTTCTGCAAATACACATGCCTCCATACTACAACCTTCCCAACTTAATAATGCCTACTTATTTACATTATATCTAGCTTTGCAACGCTGCTGTAAGATTAATTCTTTATTCTCTCACTCTATCTTTGATTATCACTAGCAAAGTTGAGGAATAACATGCATGTGTGTGAAAAATATTCAAATTAATAGCGAAAATTGCAACAGCAAAAGAATATTTATTCTATATCAATCAAATCAAATATTCGTTTGATAATTTATTTCAGTATGTGTATTAAAATTAAAAACAAATTTAACAGCCTGCCTGATAAGGAGGACAAGGGCATTATATCCTTGCGAGAAATACGTGTTCTGATTCGTATCATAATTAATAAATAAGATCGCACGACCTGTGACACAGCCACGGCCCACAGAAAAAATGACAAAAAACGAGAAAAAAATTAAAATTCAATATTAAACACCTTTACGCAAACCTTGGCCTCTGTGTAGTTTTTTGTATAAATCTGAAACATCGCTATCGGTTTCAAACATCGGACTCTGACTTCGGACATTCGGGGAGACTCCAGAGACGGCCCGGCGATTTAGTTTTTCACGGTGGGTGCCCCCCTCCCCACTGTCTCGGCACAGGAGAAAATGTTCCGCCTTTTCCACACAAGGCGGTGCTCAATGTCTTTCCGAGTGGTTCTCAACCTCATCGCTGCCATCTAGGCTTCAAGGACCACGGGCTAATGTAGTGGCCACCGTTTCGTTCCTTCTGTCATCGCGCCCTTGCATGCCCCGAGTTCGGACTCTGAAGAAATCGCATGCTTGCGACATGCTAGAAACATCCGGGAATTGTTTTCCCGACTTTTGCCGACCTCGAGATCGTGACCGCGGAGATTAGCGAGGGTTGACGGAAATGCACGAATTTGACATTTTCTCACATGATTCGTCTCCGAAGTTATCACGGAAAGTGTCTAACCCCCCCGAAAAAAACTGACCGGAAGTAGCACCAGGCAGTCGGAACGCACCGAAACGCCGCCATCTTGCGCGGCGCTGTGGGTTTCAGTTTATATCTACAGTGCCGCTAGTTTGCTTACTAGTAAGTCTATATGAATTATAATCTCCTGAATTGAGAGCCAGAGTCAGATTTTTTTCTTCTGCAAAATTGCAGATTGTTTAATTTTTCTTCTGCAATCTTGAAAATCTTTATGCATTTTGCAGATTGCAGACGGGTATTTCGAACGCTGTAGATAGTGATATTAGTGCACAGATGTACAATATTGTACAATGTATTTTGAGAAACATGGGGTGTTGTCAAGTGCTACATGTAGGTGTATGCTTGCTTACCTTCAAGTTGGTTGATACTGTAAGTCACTTTTAATATAGCGGCAGAAAAATATAGTGGTTGGGGCCCCGTTTCCCAACTTGGGGGAAAATGGAGTAGGTCACTGCACTTAATTTTAACGTTGGGAACAAATATTACTGTCTCAAATATTAGTCATCAAATATTCGCGATAATGAAATTTTATTGGTTCACCGGTGACCGTTAATTTAGCTGAAATTAAGTTACAGTTAACAAATTAAGAATTACAGTATGAACCTGATTTGTTTTTGGTGATGTGGATGATACTAATGAGAATGATATTACTTTTATTATTAGTTACATGTAATTTGTGAAAATGTAGATGGTAATTCAATGATTTTCATCTAAAAATGCACGCTCATTTGACCTTATTTCCTTCCTGTGATTTCCGTCATTTATTCTACATTCAGTGATAACCCCCAAATAACCCCATCAGGGGCAAAGTGTGTGTGTGTGGGGGGGGGGGTTGAAGTAGGCATGCTATAGAGTCTTATTTAATTCACTCGATAGACCATTATACATTTATATCTACCCAGGAAATCTTGGTTGGAGTGTTGTTAAGAAGGACATTAAGGTATGCAGCCTAAGTAGTGTGAACCCTTTGGACAGCTTGGAAGCGCAGTGTGAAAACTAGCCGTACGCGCATCTGCTGCCCACCCCTGTGTCAGGGACCCCAGCAGCAGTATTCATCAAATACTGTAAATGCTTTATTTCGCGCTAGGGGGAAAATGTAGTGTTCGCGGTGGTTTTAATTTCATGGCAGTGCTCTACTGCTACAGTATTGGACAAAAATGTGGTGGCTTTAAGTTCGCGGTGAGACAGTCGCCGCAAAAACCGCAAACATAAAACCACTGCAAACATTTCTGCATTTACAGTAATGGACACTATATGTACTAAGCAGCTTCACCGAAGCTTACTTCCCACCTCTCAGTTCACATCAGCATGGTACTCCAGTCTGTTCATACCATTTACCGTCAGGCCCAGGAAAAAAATATGTGGTGTTTCCGGTTACGGTCCTGAAAAAAATAGGATCAGTAAGTACTAGTAGGGATTCTCTTTCTTCTTTTTTGAAAAGTTTTAGAAAGTTTTTGGCAAATTATACATTTAGGAAATGTAAATCTTAGCACTTAAAAAGGCATCATCAGACACTGGTATTTCCAACATTGTATTGTAATTTTACACATTACAAGCACAAGACTTATGATTATCAATAAACTGAAAGGAGCACAATGCATATGTTTACTACATATTCTTATACATGTACTGTTCAAAGCCCTCATCTGTTTAGAGGGCTTCTGTTTTCAATTTCATCACTCCGATGTCAAACTTTATGTCCCTTGTCATTTAAAAAAGGCTCGAGTTGGCAGGTTTTTGCTAGGGCTGGTCTGGTAACTGTAAACACAACTTTTTATTTCATAAGCCTGAGCTACAGTACAAACAGGCTAAGTGCCTTCACTCCCCCAGAGACCCGGGGCCTTAGGGTGGGAGGGGGGCGACCTCGTGTCAAACATGACCTTGGGTGATGCAGCTACTCACAAAAAGAGGCTGAGAGTTTTTCAGAAGGTCGAGACACCAGGCAGCCCCTTTGGGAACATCTGCATTACGGAGTCACTCTGGATGACCTTGGAGACATTTGGAATGACCTTTTGGAAACTGTTTCAGACCCAAATGAGACAAGATGAAGGATATAAGGAAATTATGTCTGATTTTTTAGTTTGTGTCCTTTCGAAAGCCTCCATGGCCTGACAGAATGAGTAGGGTGTTGGAAAAGTCAGTTTGATTCGCCTCAAGGATTTTTCTTCACCGGTTCATTTTGTCATCCATCCTTCCCTGTGAAGCTGAAAGCAGCATCTATTCAGTTTTCCTTGAAGTTCTTGTTTCTGTGTCATTCTCCAAGAAGTTTTCTTGTTTTCATTACAAACTAGTACATTCTGAATCATGAATCAAAGTTGAACTGTAAATTGCCAACACAAAATGCAGAAATGTTCGCGGTTTTTGCGGCGACCGTTTCACCGCGAACTTAAAACCACCGCGAACATTCTTGTCCAATACTGTAGCAGTATGTGACTATAGCGCTGCCGCAATCTTATTATTAAAACCACCGCGAATACTCCACTTTCGCCATAGCACCATAAAAAACACGCGAACTTAAATGCATTTACAGTAATTAGACTTATCCAAATTTTCGACAAACCAGTGCATCTCACTTACATTACTCAGGGCATTCACCTTCAATAAGAAAAGTGACAAATAGTCTAGAGGCTTGCGGTAACAAAGACAGATCACCCAGCTGGAGACGGGAACGTCTCTCGGTAAGACAAACGTGTTGGCAGGCAGAAGTAACGAGTCCCACTTGGCATGGCCTGAGCCTGTTTATAGCTGCTGCATGTGCAGAAACTGTTCCCTTGTGGAAAGCCAAGTCTCTCAAGAAATAACTTACTGCATCATCATCACCAGTGCGGAAACTGTTCCCTGGTGGGACATCCAAGAAATTCCAAGTCACTCAAGAAATAATCTACTACATCATCACCAGTGCAGAAACTGTTCCCTGGTGGAAAGCCAAGTCACTCAAGAAATGACCTGCTACATCATCATCACCAGTGCGGAAACTGTTCCCTGGTGGAACATCCGAGAAATTCCAAGTCACTCAAGAAATAACCTACTACTACATCATCACCAGTGCAGAAACCCTGGTGGAAAGCCAAGTCACTCAAGAAACGACCTGCTTCCTCATCATCACTGTGTTCCAGTGCGCGCACCGAGGCTGGCCATAATTGACTACCCCCCTCGTTACCGTACATGTATTCAATAAAGGAGTTGAGTCTGAGTGTTGGCGGAACAGTTTTTGATATGGTTTTAAGTTCCGGACAAAGGAAATCAACTGGCCGCTTTGGTCTGGCTGGACCTCGTTCGAATGTCCAATTACTTGGGATCTACCGCACGCATGCGCGCGGCGATCCCATCACCACTGACTTCAACTGTTTTTTGTTTGATGCTGTCTGCTTAGTTCCCTCCTAACTGCAGCCCATCTCAACAAGGTCACACTCAACTATCCTTTTCAAAGTCAAGGCTTGCCCCCAACCCTTCCCTCCTTCTCCCTGTTGGGCATCAGTTTAGTTATAGAGCCACCTGGGAAGTCTTTACCTTGGCATTCGCACAACCTACTTCAAGTACATGTAGTCATTGGTCACAGATGACTTCTCCTATAGCTACGGCTTCAAGGCTGCTTCATTTAAAGACGCTCCTTTTACTAGTAGTGCCATCATGTTTGTGTTTGCCTGTTTGTGATCTGCAGTTTGTACATAATCTACAAATTTTTGCCGTGATCAGATCTTACCTTCCACCCCCAATCTTGATGAAACAGAAAATTACCCTTTTAGTAGGCCAAATTTGCTGCAAGAGTGGATAAGGGAGTAATTTCAGCTCGTTCCTTTGTAGGAAAGCCTTCATTAAAGGCTGGCTGCTGCAATATTGGCGGGCGAGAAAAATTACAACTCGTCCCGTTTCACTCCCAAATGTGCCCAGGCTGCTTCTACTGCGTGGTTTACAAACCCTCCAACTCATCATGGTACAATCATTAATTTGTTCGTCCCTGTACAATTGATAATTTGTGGATCAATGCTCATCAAAGCTAATGGCATTGAGGGCTACTAAATTTGTTATTATCATTATCAAATCAAAGGTCCACAGCAAGTTGATCCTTTGCTGGTGATTATCATTATCTACATGTACTGGTTTCTGCATCTGTTGGCATGGTTCATAAACCCTCCAATTTGTCCTGGTACAATCGCTTAATATGTGGATCAATAATCATCAAGGTTAACGGCACTTAGGGAGGGAAACATTGCTACCATAAACAGTACATGTACATGTATGTCAGACTCATCAAATCAAGGTACGGCCGAAAGTTGATCCTTTGAAGAGCTATAATTCTGCCACTGATAGTGACAGAGAAGACAGAGGCGACAGTATTTATAGGTTAATTGTAGAAATTCCCCTAGCTCTTTTTGACAGTGAACAGTGGACCACAGCTTTATGTCACATCCTAAGGGCTGTGCCCCTTTCCAGTAGCATACACGCCACTTGAGCGACACAGCCGGTATCCAAACTCACAGCTTCTTGGTCCAGAGGCAGGGTCACTACCCGCTTGAAATCTAGGTCGAGCTCCAAAAGTGCACTCCAGTGCCCAGCTGTCTAACCTTCAAACCAACATTTCAATCAGGCCTATCTTCTGTGTTTATCTTTAAACTTAAAGGGCTCTTGTTGGAAATCCGCCCATAAAAGTCAAACAACAGCAAGAGACCTTTGGAAGATCCATGGGCTACCATGGCCCAATGGCTGGAACAGTCTACCACTAGACGCAGGCACGGCCCAAGCTCTGACTTCCTTCAAAAGACAGAGATGACCAAAACAAACAGACAGTATTGTTCTCTGTGAGGAGTGATAAAAGAATGGGCCCGGTGCAGTAATTGCAGTA
Source organism: Branchiostoma lanceolatum (assembly GCA_035149815.1). Taxonomy (NCBI): domain Eukaryota; kingdom Metazoa; phylum Chordata; class Leptocardii; order Amphioxiformes; family Branchiostomatidae; genus Branchiostoma; species Branchiostoma lanceolatum. Next base: position 2,552,292 of record CM068873.1, read on the forward strand.
AAATATATGTCGATTGCTCAAAGTGTTCTTCAGTGGCCAGCAGTCTGACCTGCAAACCGATAGCTCTATCTGCTGTGATCACCTTTGAAGGGCTCCTGTTGGGAAAAAAAACAACCATAAAAGTGGAAGAATTGTTCCCACAGTGGCCATCATTTCTAGACTGTTGTGTTTTATCCTTTTAAGTTGTCAATACTTTGTTCTGTAAGGGGTAAATTAGGTTGTTACCATATAGACTGATGGAGGCCATATGTATAAGGGGTAATGAAAGAAATATAGGTCAATCAATGACTGCAAAACCACTGCTCTGTCAGACATCAGAAGACTAAGGGTCGTTTTACTTACAGTTCATAGGGATCGATTTTAGCCATATGCTAGCCATAGATGCACATCAGGTAATTTCTGACTTATTCTATCATGTCCAGCACTCTCTAAGGGATTGAAAAAAGTTATGTTCCCTGCTTTAGAAATTACCTGCAGGCAAGACAAATTTTACCTGCGCTATTGATTTTTAATGTTTATCTTCCTCTGCTACTACCTCTCCAAAGAAAAAAGGTCAATGACCTAGACCAGATGACTGTCACCATGGTTACTGGTAAAGTAGCAGTCACCCTGTGGTGTTCAATTACATTATGTAGCAAGACTTCTTTGTAGCCCTGCTCTTGATAACCGAGAATTATGTCTAAAATTGTGACAAACTTAGGCAACTTTGTTGCCGCAAGCCTTTATTTTTCAGCTTTACTTCTATCTATTTGTACTTTGATACATCTGAATCCAACACAAACACATTTCCTGTGTGCCATTGACTGTAATGGTGTCTGTCCCTGGTGCTGAAATCTCAGGTGTGATAACAGCTTGCTAAACATGGGAAAGTGCACTTGCAGAGCACTGACTAATGCCTACACAACGCCTTGCTGATATATTCTATAGATAGGAAGGACACGTAACTGAAAGGAAGTCTTATTCTCGCCAGTGAAATTTGCACGGCTTGCTTCTTTAACTTTCATTATCAACCCTTTGTTATAGCCTTCGGCTAGTTGGGTAGCCCTGGCTGTACTTCTTTTTAGAGGCAAATAGATAAATCAAATAAACGCTGAAAAAATGACACATACATATTTAGATTAGCTACAAGCTTCAATCTGAACATTAATCCTTAAATTCAGCATATTTTCATCAGTTTTGGTGCCAGAATTCTACAGTGTGCACCTTTCAGCCCTTCTTGCTGCCGGGTCACCCGTGAAACACCTGTTGGCATTTCTAATGAATACTAAACTAGGCTGACGTTTTCGTGTTACTGGAGAGAGACGACGCTCCCTTAACCAGCTCGACACAGGTTTTTATCTGAGCTAAAGAGCGCAGACTGACCTCTGCCCTCTCCTGTCACGTACAGTTCTGCTGGCCGCAGATAAAGTCTGAGAATGTGTTCTCAGGCATGTGGAAAGGTCAGAGGTGCACCTCTGTAGGGCAGGACAACAGACTGTCTAATCTCCAAGTCATGGCTGAACAGCCTGCGTGTGTTCCCATGGTCATGGAGCAAGCGCTGTAATTCTTAATTTGTTAATGGTAACTTAATTCTAGCTATTTTAAGGTCGCTTAAGTTTACCGCTAAAATTTCATCATCGCAAATATTTGATCCCTAACATTTGTGACAATGATGTTTTTTTCCCGCCGTTAAAATTAAGTGGTCACTCTTCCCCAAACTGCTAAAATTACCAACCACTGTTATTAAATGGATTTGCAGTACTTCAAAAGGAGGATGACAACTCCGTGCTGTAACTGTGTGGGAGAGTGTTTGTCATTTCAGGGCAATTTTGTTGGGGAGGATTGGAATGCGCAGCATTTCTCAAAAGCATTTGAAAAATTCAAAAGAGAGGCAAACTTTTAAGTCATTTTCAGGTCTTTAAGGGCCATACAAGTGTAGAGTTTGTGGATATGGCAGGAAAGAGTTGCACTTACTGACTGTGAGGCAGGGATGCCCACTCCTACTGCTGGAATCAAAATAAAAACCATATGGTGAAAATGGTTCGTTGGGCGTTTTCAGTACCTTCTATTCAATTAGGATTCAGCTTTCTTGATGGTGATGTCAATGGTGTCTTGGGTTATTTCGCTATGCAAAAGGACTATGTACTTCTATGTCGGAGCTTAAGAGTGGCAATTTTTACTGTAAATAATGTAGTCTCTTTGGGGTCTATGGTAAAACTATGGTTATACATAGTTTTGATGCTAAGTTGAAATAAAGGCTTTTCTACATTTGGCTAGAATGGGAAAGTATTTCCAGGCCCGGTTATCGTTACCAATCCATTTCCTTTGTTCTTCGACATTTCAAAATAATTTTTTGGAAGAGGGTTAAGATGAAGGGATTAAGAGGAAAACCTAAATCCAACTAGTCAATTACTCTGTGATACTGTGTGTACCAAGGTACAGACTTTCCTCTCTAGCTCTGTTAACATGTTGATCTTGTTTAGCGTCGATAGTTTTGAACTGAAAACCAACATGATATTGAATTGGTGTGGCCTGAAGAAGCAACCAATCTAGACTCCACCAATTTAACCAACCTGCTTTCAGCTTCCCCGGAATAGAGGTTCCTGCACTTAAAGAAAGCTGTTCATCTTCTCAACTCGAGTAGCTTTGGAATCACTTAAGAACGTCCCTGAAGACATGTCTGGAGAAAATTCAGCAGCTTCTTAACTCCAGCGTGTCCTTGGAATGTCCCTCAAATTACCTTAAAGTTCAGTGCAAGAAAGATGTTTCGCTTAAAGGGCTTCTTGAGTGCTCTCGATGTCAACAATAAGAAGTTCTCCATTTTCTCAACTGAAAAGTGTCTATATATAGATCTTGAATGAGCTTCAAAATGACTTAGCCCTTGTCCTGCCGGCATTTTTTACACAATGTATTTCATTAAATTTGATTTTTGCCTTTTTCTGGCAATGTGGCATAGGTACTTCCGCATTCAGTGCATTTCGTTGCCGTGTGAAATGCACATTTCAACGGCTTTTCATGGTGGTTTTAAGTTTGCGGTAAAGAGTTCACCGTGAAAACTGCGAACCTTAAACCCACTGGAAATATTTCTACATTTACAGTACTTGCTACCTGACTTACAACATGCCTTGCTTTCGCCAAGAGTAAGTGCATTGTGCTATCTGCCTCCATGAAGAAACTTCTAAACAATTGACCTGAGTATAAGCTGCTTGAAATGTGAGTAAATGTCAGCAGAGGAAAAGTAGGGTTCTGTATCAAAAGAAATTGATTTATCAACCCGATGAAACTATTTACGGAGAGTGCAGTGTTATAAGTGGAAGAAAAATGTATCCTATCTCAGTGTGCCGCCTTGGAACATGCCAAATGTAGAAGTTAAACTGTGGATAAATGTTGATTGCTCTTGCTTCTCCTCTGGGGCATGAGTTTGGCAGCATCCATCTTGCAGGAAGGATGAAATGGGGCTGTGGTAATAGTCTCACGTCTAGTTAAAGCTTCCTCCTGTCTGTAACTGTTTCTTTCAGCTTGTCTTCGCATTACTCAAGCTGGCAAGGTGACAACTTAGGGGGAATAATTCAATACATACAAACGTGAACTTAAAACCACCGCAAATGCGCCATTTTTTCCCTAACGCAAAATTAAATCCCAGAGAAGGATGGTATTTGGTATGTAGGTACAAAATGTAGGTGTCAGGACCCAATGGTCAGGCTTGATTTTGGGCCTGCTAGTGGTTCATTTTTTTGTATCTTTGGTCCTGGATGGTCTTACATTGTACATGTATTTTATATCCAGTGATTCACCAACCTGATGAAACTATTCACAGAATATACAATCAAGTACATGTATATAAAGACAATTCAAACTCTACAGCTGCAGTTAGTTACTGGATAAAATTTGGAGATTTACTTCTGGACATTTTCAAGTGTCACTAGAAGTTCTCATGAAGAGTGGTGGATGTCAATCGAAACATCCTGAAGTTAATCATCAAATTGTCTGATGAAACTCTTCACGGAACATACAATCGTAAACATCTATATAAAAACGATTCAAATTCTACACCAGTTACTGGATGAAATTGGGAGATTTACTTCTGAACGTTTCAAGTGACATCCGTCACTCTTCTTAAGTGTCGCTAGAAGAGTGTGGTGGAGGTCATTCGAAACATTTGGAAATCAATCCCCGAATTTTATCCAGTTGTAGAGTTTCAATCGTCTTTATACACAATCATGACTATATTGTTTACCTTGATGTCTAACCTTCATAAAGATACCGTCATGTAGTTCTCTGTTTCATCTCTTCAAAGTTCATCATTCTGAACAATCCACTGCTTCTGTGACGTTACGTTCTATCTGCATAACATGATGTCACAGAAGCAGTAGATTGTTCATTCCTTGACAAAGACTGGAGCTGATCAGTCAAAATTTTTATTAAATCCAATTTTTGTGTTGCCAGTCGCAGTTCCACTTTGATTCAAAATCCTCTGTTTGATGTTGCAGAGTTGCGTTCTTCCCTCTGCACATCGGGGACCACGTGTTCATCGAGGAGGATTGTGTCGTCAACGCAGCCCAGATCGGTTCCTACGTACACATCGGCAGGAACAGCGTCATAGTAAGTCTTCTAAACTCCTACGTACACATCGGCAGGAACAGTGTCATAGTAAGTCTTTCAAAATCGTAACAGAACATGTAGAACATAGTGCTATTCGTTTTCTTTGTTTTGTTTTCTTTGTGTTCTTAGTAACTTAAAAAGTCTGATTCTTTGTATTATAGAAACTTTTCTAAAATCATAACACAACATCTACTATTTTAGTGTTTTAGAACTTTCCAGGAAGAATGTCCAGCTGTGTGGAGGGATTTCCCATGAAGAATGTCTGAGTGTCTGTGTAAAACCTTGAAAGAACATACTTAGTTAAAGCAAACTTGTCTCAATGTGACCAATGGTAGAGATTTCTCCTCTGATAGCTGGGAAAGTGAGCAAGCTCAAGCGTTTGAACTTCGGGGCAACTTCAGCTCACAGCTTTCACAGCTACATGTATTATGGCCGTTTATTTGGGAGCCACTGTGGCCTGTATTGATTTTTACATCATTTTCCAAACTTTGAGGGTGTCGTGTACCATTGTCAGAAACTCTACTTGTAGACTTTTGATTAATTTGCAAGTGAACCCTTCTTTCTATTATTGTACAATGAACGCAGTGGAAAATGAAATACATTTCCTTTGCCAATGCCCTCTATATGAGGCCGAAAGAAACGATTTATATAAAGCAGCTTCCGTTAATTCTCCTAGCTTTCACCATTTGAATAGCTTACAAAAATCCATATCACTACTAAAATCAACAAACCCACTTACGATGAAAAACGTGGGTCTCTTTATTTTCCACTGCCTTCAAAAAAGAAGTCAAACCCAACCATAGTCAACCTTAGTTAACTTAGAACTTTGACAGTAGCCTAGATACCTATTTTTGATTCCCATGTATTCCCATGTACTTGTTTGTCTGCAATTAGCCTTCGGGCATGAACTTGCAATAAAGTTATTATTATTGCTTACTACCTCTGGAATGTAGCTTTGCTTGCCTAGTTGGTTTGTTTGTTGACTGGATTCTTTGTTGGTTTGTTGGCTAATTGGTCCAAATATTGGATTGATGCATTGTTTGAATATAGAATAGATATTTTAGAGTTATTTGCTTACTTGACATTTTCTGTTGGTTTCACCTGAAGATGTCACCAAAACTGGCTGACCTGTCGTCATGAAAATGTCTCATATTCGTAACCAAATTTGGAAAATAACATTTAGCATTTCTCACACATCAAATGTCAATCCTTGAAGCTTTCTATTCATAAACTTCAAGGATTTTCTAAAATCATACAGGCACCTGTTCTTTTTTTTGGAAGTGGAACTTTGTGAATAGAATGCTTCAACTCTTCAATAAAAGTGTAAGAAGTATGATGATGATGATGATGGTGTTCTGTCTCCATCAATCTACAGAAAAAGCAGTCTATGCAGGGATTAGTTTATCTTGTCGATTTACCTAGAATAAACATGTATTCATCACCCACACATCTGTTATGTTCCTCCTCGAGACATCTTCAGTGGTTAAGATTGCTCCTCCATCCATCTTCCTGTCATCCTTTAAGAATAATGACCTTATCTTCTTGTCCTCGTCGCATCTTAGATGGATCCTAGGCACCGCCAAGTCTGATTCTGGGCGAACCTTCGCCCCGGGTCTCCTTTATGCCTCTAAACGATGCAGTTACGGAGGAGGCATCAGTCATTGTTACTGGCAGGCAGAAGTCGGTTAAGCTGAGTGTCTCCTGGTGATTGTGCTGAACTTTATGTACTAGACTGTGTGCTGTTCCAAAGGTTTTTTGGTCGCTTCAATTTCATTCGTTGGTTCTTGGAATTGAGATGACAATGCTTACTAGCTGAAGTGGCCGATCAAAGTAAGAACAAGTTTGGAGTAACAAGGGGAACTTCTAGCATTTGTCGTTGTTATGGTCGCTGTTGATCTGAGTGTCTCCAGGTGGTTGAGGTGAACTTTATGCAGACTTTCACCTGTATTTAACAGCTTCAACCCCGCGGGGGTCCCTGACACGGGTGGGCAACAGTCGGCTAGAATAGACCCAACAAACTAAAGCAGTGTGGCCTTATACACTACCAACTGGATTTGGACATCCTTACCCCATTTTACCTGAATCCAAGCAGTGAAAAGTGGGTTAAAAAGAGTGACTTTTCCCTCCTTTTCACCCTCCATATTGGGTGAGGACCCCCAAAACATTTGTTTAACCCCAAATCCAGTTGGTAGTGTTGGTGGTGAACACGAACTTCACACTGTCGGCTGTTCCAAATTCCAAGCAAATATGATTTTACGGATGACATTTGCGCTTGCTTTGATTCTTGTCCGCTTTTGTCCTGACGAATCGGTACAATGATGCACGTCGATGTTCTCACCATCTGTGTGGAGTTGCTTCAGACTGAGACGTCTCCTTGGGACCCTGGGTATGTCTGCTGCAAAATGAGACAATACGTCACCTGGGTGTGAACAGAAATGGGAACATTTATCATACAAACGAGCTGACGTGAACCACCCCAATGCCATGTTTGATTGGAGACCATAGCTAAAACTTGTGCAGGCGCAATGTCTTGTTTTAACCATATATTACCACGGAGTTCTTGTTTTTACTTAACCAGATTTTAAATTTTGTTATTGTCAAAATCTATCTGCAGCAGAAACAAGACAGTACTCTACTAGTAGAGTATGCCACCAAGGTGTGAACAGAAATGGAGCATTTATCATACAAACGAGCTTAAGTAGAGTGAACCGCCCCAATGCCAAGTTTGATTGGAGACCATAGCTAAAACATGTGCAGGCACAATGTCTTGTTTTTACTTAGCCAGATCATAAAGATGGTGGTTGTGAATCTATCCGCAGCAAAAATGAGACAGTACTCTAGAGTATGCCACCAAGGTGTGAACAGAAATGGAGCATTTATCATACAAACGAGCTTAAGTGGAGTGAACCACCCCAATGCCATGTTTGATTGGAGACCATAGTTAAAACATGTGCAGACACAATATCTTGTTTTTACTTATGATAACCAGATTATGAAGTTGGTGATAGTGAATTTATCTGCAGCAAAATTGAAACAATATGCCACCAAGGTGTGAACAGAAATAGGCCATTTTTCACAGAAGTGAACCACCCCAATGCCAAGTTTGATTGGAGACCATAGCTTAAACATGTGCAGGCCCATTAGGTCTTGTTTTTACTTATTGAACCAGATTATAAAGTTGGTGGTTGTGAATCTATCTGCAGCAAAATTAGGCAATATGTCACCAGGGTGTGAACAGAAATGGGCCCATGTATCATAGAAGTGAGCTGATGTGAACCATCCAATGCCAAGTTTAATGGGGAACCTTTGCTGAATATGGAGGCCTCAGGTCTTGTTTTTGCTTTAACTTAATGATCGACTATTGTCAGTCTATCTGCAGCAAAATGAGTCAGTATATATTCTTGTATGTCGCCTGGGTGTTAACAGAATTGGGCGCATTCGTCATGGAAATGTCATCGTCTGTTGCAAGATCAACCATCGTAATGTCAGGTTCGGTGGGAAACCTTTGATGATAAATGTACAGAGCCCCTAGGTCTTGTTTTTAGTTTCAAAGAGACAATGAAATTATGAAAAGATTTGGGCACATTTTTCATGTAAAGGAGCCATCGCAAAATCATTCACCCCAATATCAAGTTTGGTGGGGAGACTTCAACCTTCGATGATATATAGAGGCTTGGGGTCTTCTTTTTGCTTTAACTAATCATAAGTTCAGCAATTTCCAGTCTACCTGCAGCAAAAATGAGACAGATTATTTTTATATGTCGCTTGGGTGTTAACAGAATTGGGCACATTTGTCTTGGAAATGTCAGCTGTTGCAAAATAAACCCCCCTCCCTCACGTCAGGTTCAGTGGAGAATCTCTGCTGAAATATGCAGGCCAGAGGTCTAGTTTTTACTTTTAGATTAGTTAAAGTTTCCAAATCAGCAGATCCGAGGTCTTATTCTTAGTACCTCGAGGTCTTGTTTTAGTTTTAACTAATTATAAGTAAACGTCTGTGATTGCATTTGTCTCTGTTAGTGTTAGAGAGAAGCTATACCGTCACGGTGATCGTGTTTGGTAAAGTTAAGGAACTTTGGAAGTGTCTTGGCACAAGGCAAGGCTAATACAGTTTCATCAACTCACACACTTTTGGCTACTCTTCTGCTGACATCCAGTCTTGCATCAGGTTTAACATGACTTTTACCAAAAGGAACTAGTTTCAAAACTCTTTTTCTTCCTTTCAGGGCATACTGTGATGCTTGCACCTGGCCACAACTTATGATTTGCAGAAAACAACACTAACTGGTCTCTCCCATGTAACACTAACTGGTCTCTCCCATGTCCTGCAGGGTCGCCGATGTGTGCTGAAGGATTGCAGTGCCATCGCTCCAAACACTGTGTTGCCCCCGGAAACCGTCGTCCCGCCCTTCACCGTCTTCTCAGGGTCGCCAGGTGGGTGTCACCGTTTTTTGTGTGGTTTCATCATTTTGTGTGTGATGTCATCTTTTTGTGTATGATGTCATAGCATAATATATAGATAGATAACTTAATTGTGCAACTAGAAAGGCAACATTTGCGAGCAAATACAGCATGTTTAGCCATACTCCTCGCCATGCAAAAAATGGACTCTCCCAAAATAACAATGGACCATTCTAAAATACTTGCACTAAAAAAATGAATCACCCCAGTCCAAAATTGAGTCTTCCAGTAGCACCTCAACACAATATGTCCACAACCATATCCACTAATTGATTAACAAATACACTTCTGCTAAAAAATGGACTTTTTCATAATCATTCCAGCTCAAAATTGAAAGAAATAATTAAAGAATCCTCCCCTTGCAAGAATGGGATATTCCGTGCCATTTCCATGTAAACCAGTCGAAAAATATCCGCTGAAAATTACACTCTTGCGCATAATCAACCCAGTTCAAAATTGAATTAAAAAAGATCAACCCCAGGGAAGAATGAAGTTTTCCATAGTATACATATGAAGATTTGACAGGAGACGAAGGAAATGACCAAAAACAACATATTTGAGTCAATTCAAAGTCACCGAGAGGGTTTTAATATAATATTTGTAATATGTTTGAACTATTTTGATTAAAAGAATGTCTAAGTCACAATAGTTCTTAAGTGTTCAAACAATTAGAATTGAAACTTATAACATGTTTGAACTTATTTCACATACGTTGGAAACATTTCGAACGTAACTACACAAAAATCTCTTTATTTAGAACAGTTTCAAACCATCTATCCAAATGTTTCAATGTTCGAACAATTTGTAACAAAAGATTTTCACAATTGCCCTCATAAACGAAGGTGCTAAGTCCTCCTGTGTGTTTCTGCCTATTTTCGGTGGCCGCGCTAGACCACCAGCGGATTTGTTTTGACGGAGCGTCACCCGCGTGCGACGATGTACACTGTTCGGCACCGCTAATATCCGGCATTTTCCCGCTCCAAAACACTCCACAAGACCCACGTTTTTAGTGTTTTGCCTCTTGTGCAACACGATTCGATTTGCATTACTAACGGGACGAAAATGATAGAAAAAATTCACCCCGTCCCGGCGTCCGTCCCAAAAACATGAACGACATGAAAATATATTTTCTTACAGATTCAATCACGAAAATCAACAGCATGGGATTCCAAATTTTCGCAACGGCCGACCATTTATCATGGTTGAACTTCCTTCCAAGGCGTGCGATAGATAAACATTCCCGGCACATAATAGTCACTAGTACCAGACTAACGCAAGCTCATGATGATAATAGGGAGAAAGTTTGTCAGTGAAGTTTGGCCACCAGAGGGTACATTCATTTAACGTTACAAGCTAGCGCAAAGGGGCGAATCATTGACCTTACCGGGGACTGACTCTACTGGCCTAATCATTCCTTTTTTTGCCGAATTCTACGATCCATACGCCCGTACGTAGGACATGTAGGAAGGCCTGGTGGTGGACGCTACACATCACGGGAGACGCGTGTTGGTCCGAGACAGACAGCGGCGTGCTTTCGATCGCGTAGACCAAAACGCCTGTCCCCAGTGAGACCATGTGTTTTGCGCGGCATGCCCCGAATCCGTCTACCATTGCTGAATGTAGCCCGATTCATAGAGGTCTATTTTGTAAGCATTATTTCATGTACCCCTCAGCGTGAGAATTCCTTGTGCAAGACTTCGCCTACCACCCGCCTTTGATCATGTATGAAGTCGGCGGCAGAGAGAGATCATCAATCAATTTTGACAGGAGTGTCGCGCCAGTCTGAGGAGAAACGATCTCCCGTGTTGTGTTGAAGAATTTGGAGTTTGAAAATATCTGGAATAACTAATGCTAGAATAAACATTCACAAAATCATTGATTTAACTTGTTTTCTGTTATAAAATTTCCTAAACTGCAATTTAACCACTGAGTTTAAGGGAACATGGTGTTTTCCCGATAATCACGTTAAATGTTTATGTCCGGTCTTTCCTCCTCGTAAGCAAACTTCCAGCTTGGCCAGGTGCAAGGCACTCGGGGTCAATGACCTGTAGGTCATATGTAGTATTGAAAGTGACAGAAGTGGCAAATATTGTCAAGAAAGCCCAAAATAAATCGTTTTGAATATATGTATGCCAAAAATGGGAATGTAGTCCTTTAAATATTTGTTCAAGCCACATAAACAGCAAATTTCAGGTCATTCGGTTGAAATACCAGGGCGCAGGAGGCCAAGATATGCTAAAAATAGCCTAAAAACCTCAATAAAATCACTTTCAAGGTCAATATCAAAACAAGGAAAAGAACGCACATTGGTTTTTGCCTACATTACCTCTGTACCAAATTTCAGGTCATTTGGTCAAAAAATGACAGAGATGAATCGATTTGAAGATTTGACAGGAGAAGAAGAAGAAGAAGAAACATGAGAGAAAACAATATGTTTAGCCATACTTATGGCTAAACATAATAATTGTACAAGGTACAAAGTATTCCTGGTTCTATGTGTGTGATCTCATCGTTTTGTGTGTGATGTCACTGTTTTTTTTCACCTCCCTTTCAAACCTGTAATCGGGGTAGAAGTGTGTGATCATAACTACTACAATTTGTATATATCATAACACTACATACATGTTAGGCACTATGCTTTCCTTTAAAGGCAAATGATATGAATTAGGTTTGTTGGAGTGACTGTAAAGGGAAAAGCACATCTGACAGAAAAAGCCAAACTTTGGAACGCTTGATACGACCCTGGTTGAATTTCTGGCACTTCGGGGAAGGGATAACATTGTCTGACGTATCGTTTGGTGACCCTCGCCGTCTCTCCTCACTCTGTGCATGTCAGTCGCGGTCTTCTCAGGTGGGAAGTTATGAACTAGTTTAGACAGGATTAGGACAAACGGATACCAGGTGATGTCATTCAATATTTCACAGGTTTGGTGAAAGTGTCGGATAGGTTTGGGGAAAGCGTGAGACTCTGTAACTCATGACCCCTCTCTTGGCAGCTGAGTGATCGTCGCATCAGTCGGGCGGTGAGGCGGCTTATCTGGTTCTCTCAGGCTTGTTTCATTTCTACGCCAGGTTCTGGGATATTCTACGCCCTGGCTGTCTCCAGGACCCGTCCTTCTGTCCCATGATGGAAATTTGCCTATTGTGACAAGTCATGCAAAACACCGTGTTGTATTCTGTATTTATCTTGGTTCTCTCAGACTTGCTTAATTTCTACGCCGGGTTAGTCTCTAGCTTGGTTCTGGGACATTCAACACCAGGGCTGCTTCCAGGACCCGTCCTTCTGTCCCATGATGGAAATTTGCTTGTTGGGACATGCAAAACTATCACGCCGGGCAATAGTTGGCCCAGTACCTTTGGCGATACATAATACAATGTGTTGTACTCTGTATTTATCTTGGTTCTCTCAGACTTGTTTCATTTCTACGCCGGGTTAGTCTCTAACTTGGTTCTGGGACACTCGACACCCGGGCTGCCTCCAGGACCCGCCCTTCTGTCCCATGATGGAAATTTGCTTTTTGGGATGTGCAAAAATGTGATGCCGGGCGATACGACCCGCGGTCGGCCCGGTACCTTTGGTGATACAGAATACACCGTGTTGTATTCTGTATTTATCTGGTTCTCTCAGACTTGTTTCATTTCTACGGCAAGTTAGTCCCAAGCTTGGTTTTTGGATGTTGCAGCAGGAGGGTGTAACGCACATTATTGATATTAAAGCTACAGGGTCAGCAGTCAAGCCTAAAATCCAGTATGAAAGCCTGTAGTGCACACATTACACTGTCTAAATCAACATTATACCACTGTGAGTTAAAGGTAGAGACCATTGCCACACACATAACACTGTCTAAACTGACATTACACCACTGTAAGTTACAGGAAATATAGGAAACACTGACTCCCTTTCTTATCACTTATATAGATTTGTGGCCTTGCTTCTAAGTATTGTCATATATAGATGTGCTGTTATTTACAGCATGTGCTGGTAATTACTGCTGTGTGTGGTAAGCCAGGGTTTAGGTCTGCTGACAGCAGTTGCCGTAATTCTGACAGATATGCTTTTCTGCGGTCTAAATTGCACATCAGGGACACCAGATTTAGTTGCAGAATGATGTATCATTGAACCAACACATTTCGCTAAGTTCTGTAGGTTGGAACGTGTTGTGAAACAAAATTTCTTTTAAAGTTATTACTATTATTTTGAAACAAGTCAGAGGAAAACAGAAACTTTAACTTTGCATTTTTTTCACAAAGATTGTCATTTGATATTGCAGTATTTTTTAACACTCTGTATGAACCAGGCATGATTGTTGCAGGAGAAGATGACACCTGAGCTGACTTTTCTCCCATTTTCAGCGTTACATGTGGACTCTCTACTCCGCACTGGGGATGTTTTAGGGACGATTTTCGGCCATTACTGATGAACAGAAAATTGCACATGATCGGTCCATTAACAACATTACAGCATTACACACATACATAGGTAATAAGAGTCCACAGGCATGAAGGTGATTCTGAAGCTGCGTAAGGCTGAGACTTATCTTATCTTAGGCCACACCAATTTAATTTCTTGGTTAACAGATTTTTATTTTCCCCAAAAAAATTTTTGAAAAAAAATCATGAAAACAGAAGGCTGGGCCAGCCTTCTGTTTTCATGAATTTTTTTTTCTAAAATTTTTTTTGGGGGGAAAATAAAAATCCCTTAACCAAGAAATTAAATTGGTGTGGCCTTAGGCCCACCAGGTTGTCCCTTGGATTTTGGACCTCCTATTTTTCAGACCTGTATTCTAATGTGCTTGGTCACGTGTGTGTGAAAAGAAAGTACCATTTTTGTGTGACAGTTTGTTTTGTGGACTTGTTTTAGACCAATCCCATAACTCAAAGAAATTCAATCTTACTAATTAATAATATTGTAGATTTTTGCAAATACTGTAATTCTTGTTTCTTTCACTGTAACTTTATGTTCACTGTTTTCATGGTCACCTCAGAGTCTGTATCATGAACTTAGTGTCCCCATGAAAAAACTATTCATGACTGACCTTCACACATCCGTTCTGTAAATCATTTGCCGCCACTGTGAAGTTCAGTGAAAATGTCCATTTTCCTTACATTGTGAAATTTTGCTACCGTGAGGATAAAGTGAATTACAGTATTCCACCTTCTTCAGAGGGACTGCCGCAACCCTCTGGACATGTGACGTGGCATGGGTGAATCTGTCAGAGCATTTCTGTCTGAACAACCTGCCTCTATTATGTGCCATGCCAAGCTGAATGTGATTGACAATGTATTGTTGCTGTGTTTTCCAGGTCTGTATGCTGGCGAACTGCCCGAGTGCACACAGGACCTCATGATTGACCTGACCCGGAACTACTACCAGCACTTCCTGCCCATAGCACAAGTAGCGTGACCCCTGACCCGGAACTACTACCACCACCACATTAGCGTGACCCCTGACATGGAAGTACTCAAAACTTCATGTGTAACGCTTTTTTCTATGCTCCGGTCATTTTCAGTTTGGAAACTTTTGTCGTTTTGTAAAATTTCCCCTTGCATGCAGTTCCCAGAACTCTGTCGGAGTCAGCGGCTGCGTATAAATCATGTCAAACGACCTTGTTCATAACTTTCCTGTCATTTGTATATATAAGTGTGTTATTGTATCTGTCACTGACTTACTGTTTTAATTATCAGTATAAACATATATTCTGACTTGACATTTTCTGAAGGTGTCTTTCCAAACTCTAAGTGACCAGCATGGGTTCTTGTTTCTTGTTCTGGTTTGTTCAGATATTTCTTTATTACGCTGATTACACACTTAAGAGGAGAAGAGGCAGGTAGCTATCCTGAGCACTTGGGTAAGGAGACATGACACTTGCACAGCCAGATGAAGGGGAATACAGAAATTATCATTAATGTAACTAAGCTACAGGTTGTCTTGAGTTTAAGTTTATTTCGTATCAACAATTAGCTTTACAATGTAGCTATTCTTCCTGTGGTCCTTATATAACGTTCATTGCACAAAACTAAGTACCAGTGAATAAACTAACTATGGGGAATACTTCTTAGTAACCATTGATGAATGAGTAAAGACCTTATTGCGGTTTTGTGCACCAGTGTAGGTCATCTTGCACTGCATCTAGTAACTACACAGAGTTTGAGTACATTTTTGTATTACATGTAAGTATTGGTGATACAAGTTGAAATACAAATTAGATAAAATTATGAAGTAACATCTAAATTTAAAAAAAAGAACTGACAGACCTATACCAATGGATAACATTTTGTTGTGTGTTTTTGTTCTAAATTAAGACAGAGTGAGCTAAGTAAGACAGTAAGTGTACTAAAAAGAAATAAATTGAAATTTTCATGATTTATTATCAAATGGTAGCTGCACCATTCTGGTAAATGCTTTAAGTTGTCATGAAATTACCATGGCAGTGTGCACTAACCAAGCATTAGTGCTGCATAATATTGTATTTCTGGCATTAATGCTACATTAGACAACAGTTCGGCAAGGGTTTTACGTTTCTGAGCCTTTGTGCAGACTGCATTGCGGCAGTCCCTGCCAAGTGAAAGTCTGCCGCCAAATCTTATCAGGCTCGGGACAACAGTTCAGCCAGAAACGCTGATGCGTTAAAAGCAGCTGAGTGCAGGGGTCGCGAAGGGTCGCGGTGCATCTTGTTGCATTAGGAATGTGCGATTAGCAAGTGCATCATTACATCCCGCCTGAAGACCTGACCTGAGCTGGAGCTGGAGAAACTGACTACATCTGTGGTCGATACTGTAAATGCAGAAATGATCGCGGTGGTTTTATGTTGACGGTTTTTGCTGTAAGCTCTTATCCGCAAACTTAAAAACCGCCGCGAACATTTTTTCTCTCCTATCCCCTTGTCTACTATTATCTCGAACGCGAACCTAAAACCACCGCGAACACTCCATTTTCTCCCAACCACAAAATTGAAACCACGCAAACATAAATGCATTTACAGTCATTATAACAGTTACTGTAGTAGTAGATATTTTTACTTGGACAGTTTCATCACATTGTTTTTCTATGTGAAAATTCTTTTCTCGGCCAAATCAAGCTAAAATCACTTTGTATTTTTCAATAGATGTTTAAGTCATTATCTGGACAGAAGGTTTACAGTGTAGAAAGATATCAACAATCTTTATTGACACAACAAAAGTACACCGACTTTAGTAAGGTCTTCTACAACTATACATGCAAACAACAATCTATGGGATACAAAAATCGTTATGATTAACCTCTGTACAAGTATATGAATAATTCAACATGTCAACTTTAACCTATCACTTACACTGTCTACTAGTTCTAAGATCTAAACATTCTTTGATATAAACAAGTGGTGGCGATAATTGGTAAATAGTAAAAAATGACAAGCAGAATATGAGGGTGAAAAATACCTGTAATTCGATACTCGTAATTTGATATTACATGTATTAACAATGAACAATTTGTAGGAAGTTTTTCTGTGTTTTTTTTTTCTTCTGAAAAGTGGGCAACACTACATATTGGCTTATATGTATAAAACATGTTGTATTTCCTCCTTGGTAACAATAAGGCCATTGTATACAGATTCTAACATGCCTTGACTTATGTCACAGGTGTTTTGCAATTCAGAAGTGGATGAAATTGTAGTCAAACAAGACTTGCCGTACATGTAAGTTTGCAAAGTGCCCATTAAATACAATTTAAACTACATAATAATGATGCCATTTCATCTTCCACAACAAGTGCCTTGTCACTGACTCTTTAAATTTACACACACAAATTTAAAGAGTGCCACATTTTGTTTTTAAAAAAATCCTCATGATACTGTAAAATACATTTAAGTTTGCCAGGTTTTATTTCACAAAAATGGGGTGTTCACGGTGGATTTAAGTTTGCGGCAGCGCTTTAGTCACATACTGCTTTGTTAATAAGGGTTGCTGCGAAAACCATGAAAATAAAACCACCGCATTTACAGTAATGGTTTGACATCTAATCCAAACAATAACAACACTTTCACTTCATGGTATCCTGTAACACTTCAGTGAGAGTGCTTTATATAACAAGTTTGTGTGAAAAGACAAGCGGTTTCATTTTTAGGCAACATCAATTCAATTTTTGGTTCTTAAATCATTAAGGATAGAAACAATTTGCAAGCGGACGAGATGGAATTAGAGGACACAAATCAGACTTATCCACAGACTCTCTTTTCATAGTGAATTTTTATTTGATTTACAGACAATTATGACCTGGGATGCTACTACTGTTACAGTTACTGTAATACTAGATCACATGTGGCC
This sequence comes from Branchiostoma lanceolatum, assembly GCA_035149815.1. Taxonomy (NCBI): domain Eukaryota; kingdom Metazoa; phylum Chordata; class Leptocardii; order Amphioxiformes; family Branchiostomatidae; genus Branchiostoma; species Branchiostoma lanceolatum. The sequence continues at coordinate 2,569,635 of CM068873.1, forward strand.
AGTCTTCAACTGTGACCTGTCTGACAGTAATTTTGCCCCTCAGGAGGCCTTAGAACGGCCCATTTCACCTTAGAATCTTCTGAATCTCTACTCGGTGGACTCCACCCTCCCCACCACCCCGTTTGTTTACTCCGCTCCCTATAGCAATGCTCCCCCTTACGATTTTTTACTGGGAAAACCTGAGTCATATATTGCATGAACTAAAAAGATCCAATGGGAATCCTCCCCCATCAGAACTGCATGCAGTGCCCTCGGGAGGTTTGCCAGGAGTGCTTTATGCAAGGGACGACCCGTGAAGGGCACTTGAACCACAGTCAAGCTGTAAGAACCGTTCCGCCAGAAGTGTTTTATATAAACCTGTCTGTAGTGCTACATGTGAACACTCATTATAGCCACAGTGTTTTATATAGTGTCTTTAGTGCTTCAACCGAAGCTGCTGTGAACACTGTCATAGATTATAGCAGTGCTGTATATAAACCTGGCTGTAGTGCTTCAACCTTTTACTGTAGCTACACTTGAAGCACAAAGACAGGTTTATTTGAACACTTTCATTATAGCAGAGTATCTACACACTTGAGGGGAGCAAGTGGCAGACTTATATTCCAACCAACGGCTCCTAACAAAATTTGCATCCTTCTGAGTAACCGGATATATTCAGTTTCTCGAATGTTGAATTTGAAGACGGAAGTACATTCAAGTAAAAGGCCTGATATTTCAACTTGTACCAAAACTCGACTTCATCTGAATAATGGTATTTATGTTGGTAGTCTAAATTTGTATATTATGCTTGAACACTCCTTGTAATTTTTGAAAATATTACTTGTAAGACAGCAGGCAGTTACCAGATGGTTTACCTTAATGCTGATACCAGAGTTTGAGTCCTTATGGCTGTGTCATTTGCCATTGAAAAGGTGGTTGCTACTTTTAGTATGCCTCTTTGCAAGCGGAAGTGAGAACAAAGAACCACCGACGCTGCCCTGTACCCCACAGAACATGAGGGAGGAGGACGGTAGCCCAGAAACGGAGACGGTCTGATTCTGTCATGATTCACTGGGAACCAGGAGGTTTGATGTCGTAAGGACTGATTTAGTAAGAAGATATGCGGCGGTGCAAGAGTAGTGCTTACGGTAAGTGGCCTTTAGAAGACCGAATTTCCCATTAAGAGTTTACATAATATACCTACATTGTACGTGCCTCATGCCTTCATTTGAATCACAAGAGATTAAGCAAAATGTCAAAAATAAATCAGGGCTGAGAGGATAATCACTTTTTCACTCCGTGGAACTCGATGTTCTGACATTTTTTTCAGGTTGTGACGAAGGGTTTTGACCAGAAAGAATTTAATGATATATATAAGCAGAGAGTTTTGTCATTTAACCATATTCAATATCTTGCCAATAGAACCGTTGCCCATTTTACCAAGGACACTCCATATTCAGAAGCAGCCGTCCTTATTTAGACCTTGAACCAGATTTTTGAACATCACTTGATTTCCTAATTTTTTTTTTATTCAAAGAAGAATCAAATACATGACCAAAGACAAAGTGGTGGCTTACTCAAGTTGTGCACAACTTGTAGTATAGCCGCCACTTGTACTGTATGGAAAATAATATGTTTGACAACACACTAAAACATGAATGACAGGAGTAAACTAGTTGGTGTGAGGCCGCCTGCCCCCCCCCCCCCGCCCCGGCGGAAAAGAAAGTACAAGAACACATATAAATAAAAGCGTTTAGTTGCCAAGACATAGCCTTGGACAGCTAACATAATATTACAGTTAATGCTAGAAGAAATAATGGAACTGCCACGCAAAATCAAAAGTTTCCTAATTTGTCACGTAGTCATCCTCGGGAACTTAACAGCTTGGGTCAAGGTGGGGCGCGTGCACTGAGGACTCGGCAAATGTGGAATTGAATACATGAATAACGTTAGAAATGGCCTTCATTTTATCATGAATACTCCAGAGGATTTGGAAGAAAAAGCCTTAAACCTAATTTATTGGACTCGACAAATATGACGATAACTAGGCAGATGACATTAGACACCGCTTTCATTTTATCATGGATACTCTAGAGAGATTTGAAAAAAACAAGCCTTGAACCAAATTTCTTAGACTCGCCAAAATATGACAATAACTAGATGAAAAACAGTAAGAACGTCTTAAATTCTATCATGGATACTCCAGAGATATTTGAAAGAAAAAACCTTAAACCAAATTTCTTAGACTCACCACATATGACAATAACTAGATGAAAAACAGTAAAAACGTCTGTAATTCTATCATGGGTACTCCAGAGATATTCAAAATTGAAAATCTTGGACCAAATTTCTTAGACTCATCAAATATGACAATAACTAGATGAAAAACACTAAAAACGTCTTTAATTCTATCATGGGTACTCCAGAGAGATATGGAAGAAAAAGCCTTAAACCAAATTTATTGGACTCGACAAATATGAAAATAACTAGATGGATAGAATTAGAGACGTCTTTCATTTATCACCAATATTCCTGAGAGATTTGCAAGAAGAGGCCTTGAACCAATTGTATGTGCGTTATTGGTTATTCGATCGTAGTCGGGGGATTGAGCAATTTGTGTCAATGAGGAAGATGGTATGAGGAACTCAGTGAAGCCATCATTATGTCGGCCTTTGGGAGTTTCCCTGTTCAGAAGTGTAGGTTTGAAGGATTTAGGGCAATGTTTGGCCGCATCAAGTTATTCCTGTACTTCTCGGACATCTCAGCGTAAATTTTTATTTATTTTATTGAAATTGTAAACAACGCAATGCGATGGACATCTCAAGCAGCACTGCAAACGGATGCCGTGAACATCAGCACAACACGTACAAACATATGCATGAAATTAAGACTTAGGTTGCATGTAAACTCAATAGTACATCGTTGTGATTTTTTTGTTATAAGGGGGCAAAATGAATTTTAGGGTTGACGTGTAGTCCAGCTCTCCATACATATCAATGACATAATCAGTTACTCAAGGCAACAGTTACTAAAGCAACTGGGTAGATTCTGTTTTCATAACCTTAATGTTCTTCCCTACAAAGTCCAGGTTGTGAAAACGAAATCTATTCAGTTGCTTGAGTAACTTCCACTTTGTGTATCTTATTATCTGGATGTCTAGCCTTCATCAAAATATAAGTTGCTGTTAGTCTTTAGGAGTCAGTTTAAAATTGTTGGGGTCAATGAATAGGCAGGTGGAGTCGTTTATACCCGGCTGAATTGGTATTTTATTGGGCGTTCATGCTGATATTCTACCCCAGATTGTTGAACTCACAGAACTTTCAACGTAAAGTAAACGCCTACCTCAGCACCACTCGTCAGCGTCCTGTATAATGAACATTATCCAGTTCTGCTGCTAATGCTGAGAACGAGGCCCTAGAATAGATTTAAAAATTTGTTTCATCAGGTGGGTACGCCATTGGAGATTCTTTATTTTCCACAACCAGAACTAAAAGACGCTTTGATTAGCTTGTGAAAAATGAATCCTCTTCGTTCTTCCTCCAACGAAAACCACAGAATGATGTGCCAAAAATAGTTACACAGAATGATGTGTCCCAATCCCACCTGTATAGGCGGTTGGAGAAAGGTGAGAATCTATGCAGGAGTGTGGCTAATTGGACCGCAGGCGGCGTGAAAAGGGGTTTTGAGGATTTCAGACCTTACCGCTGCACGACCCGGTGGGAAATCATCCCGTTCTGCAGCTCAGAAACTGTTCCGTTTGCAGACCACTTCTCCCATTGAAGCTGGCATTTACCGACTACAGAGAAATTCTCATGAAGTACTACTGTAAATGCGTTTACGTTCGCGTGGTTTTTATTTCGCGCTACGGCGAAAGTGGAGTGTTCGCGGTAGTTTTAAGTTCGCGGCAGGGCTACAGTCATACTGCTACACTATTGGATGAAAATGTTTGCGGCCTTAAGTTCACGATGAAACGGTTGTCGCGAAAACAGCGAACGTAAAACCAACGCGAACATTTTTGCATTCACAGTATCCACAGGGAGTCCTACTGTTGACGTATCGTGTTCACAGGACGGGGGCCGATAGGAAACTGAGGAGAAACTTAAGACCATTGGTCTTTGAGACGTTCGAAAGGTCATCGGAAGATCTGGGAGGCCACTGGAAAACCCTGAAGATCTTGGGGATTACTGGAAGATGTTGGACGTCCATGAAAGATGTTAGAGATTATTTGAAGACCTTGGAAATCATTCTTGGAGATCATTGAAAAGCCTTCGCTGTGATCGGAAGACTCGGAGATTACTGCAAGATCTTGACGATCGATTGAAGATGTTTGACTTGAGATTCTTAGGAAATCATTGGAAAATCTTGAAGGCCATTGGAAAGCCATGGAGGTCATTCAAATGTCTTGTAGATCACTGAAAGATCCTGGAGGTCAATGGCAGCTGTTCCAGATTCTTGGAAGATGTTTATTTTATATATTTTATTCAAAGAAGAATCAAATAAATGAATAAACACAAAGTGCCGGCCTACCACCGGGCGACCACCGGGCGACCACCGGGCGACCACTGGGTGATTTGGTAGTTCAAACGAATTTCTTTGATAACAAGACCGTTTATAGTGTATTTTATAAGTTTAGTTTTGCGTGTTTTGTTGTCTTTCTAAACATGCCTTTATATCATGGATCGTATTCAATTTATTAATGCATAATTCGCACAGATCCAATTTATGTCACTGAACGGTCCCCATCCGTTCTAATCCATGTAATCTAAGCGTGGCGTTTAAAAACCACACCAGCAGCGTGCTAGTCAATGTTTTAATTTGAATTTCGAAAATGGTCTCAAGTAACCCCATGCAATGTAGCCTTTAGCTGCCATGTGGGAAGTGCTGTAAGAAATTCGAAATTGAATAAACCATTAACATTTTCATCCAGTAGAGAAGGGGGCTTACCACAACTGTTATGCTATTTGGCCCAGTGCTTGCGTGTTGACTTCGCAGACTCAAGAGCTCTGCTTCACTCCAACACATGAGATAGTCTATCAACATCCTCTGCCGCCGGGTTGACTCTACTTTTAACCTTTAGGTTGTCATGACTACGGGGCGCTTGCGGGTGTTATTTCTGCATGTAACCTTTAAGATTGCTATGCCCATATATGGTACTTGCGGACTGTATTTCATGCTCATCTAAGAACAGCTGGGGCGAGGGAAACCTGACACCACGGGGCATGCGCAATAACCAGAGGGGAGTACCGTGCGTGTGGAGACGGGTCGGCTCTGCAGCCTGGTAACCACAGCACTGGGAGCTCCCCGGTACTTCTACGGTGCTGGAAGTGATGGCCGCCCGCCCAGACAGATTAGCGCGCACGGGGATGGTTTACCGGGTTGATTTCAATTAGCTCGCGCACAAGCGACGGCGATATCTCAAAGGCCAGCTAAAATAACGGCAGGCAGGGCCTGTAAAAACACCCCTAAGTCGAACCGTGGTGAATGGTCACCAGGCTAAGGGTTCTGATGCTGAAATCCCCCCCCCCCCGTGAATATTCGTGTAGGCAAGGTTAAAAGCCGGTAGATAATCGGGTTCGGAGGGGATCGCTTCAAAACTTTGGTGGCAGCTTCAAACGGATGTCTCCCACTACATCACACTCCATCAAAATGATCTTGAGTTATAGCTGCGAACACACAAACACAGACAAAACAGTACCTCTATCGGAGGTCACTGACCCTATTCACTGAGGCAATCAGTCCAAATCCTAGGGAACGTCGTTAGCAGCCAATGTCTGTTTTAGAAAGAGGGATGTCGCTCGTTTCGACAGATTGGTCTTGACCAGCGACCGTGGCCCATGACACAGCAACAAGTCGTCCAATCAGGAAGTCGATTGTTAAACGGCCGTAACGTCGTGGAATACATTGTAACTGGCATATAAACTGCGCGAAATGAATTCCCGTGCTACCAAACGCTTATTGCCAATTGCAACTTTCCACATTCGTTCCCAATTCAAGGTCCTCCAACATGTCTTTCATTCGCAAAGCATGGCGTTTTCCCCACTCTAGTCCCGAATTCCAGGACTTCGGATCATGGTGTCAATGACCTTAGAATTGTTGGTAACTTACTTTAATGAAGTTGGTTTCATGGTTATGATATGATACAGTATTTTGTCTAAATTAAAGCTCCTATGGTGAAAAGTCTAAAAGCAGTTTTTTCCCAATCTGTTCCCAGATTTCAGGACATCAGAGCATGTAATCAATAAAATCAAAATTGATGGTAACTTAATGAAGAGGTTTTCTCGGTGAAGATATGATGCCGTATTTGCCCCAAACTGAGTTTGTATGGCATCAAAAGTCCATTAGAAAAGCGAGCAATTTTCCCATGTCGTCCCGAATTGCAGAACTCCAGAAAATGATGTCGATGACATTAGGATTGTCGGGCCCGCTTGAAGGTCCCGTACTTAAGCGGATTTCTGGGGTAATACGCGCTGAAGTATTATCTCCCTTGACTGGATTATTCGTCCATTACCAGCTGAGTCCCCGCGCGACCTTTCTGAGAGCCGGGCGCGTTTTTTACTTACAGCCAAGGACGACGTGGCACTGCACTCAAGTTTTCATAACTTATTTCAACAGTATCACGTACAGAGAACAAATATACCCATATTTTACACCTACCTGTGTAGAGAGAGGAAAGTCGTGTAAAGCGAGCAATTGTATCCAACCCCCGCCATGCCCCCCGTCGCGCCCATTTCACCAAGTACCGATACTTTCAATGTACTTTTGTCTTGTCCAGATCTATCCACATATGCCAATACATAACGCTATACAAAAAAGAAACTGTACTATTCCTAAATGAGAGTTGACGAACGTGAAGTCGCAAAGTAGCCTAGAAATATACAATGTGATATCTAGAATAGTTCCGTTTAGTTATCACTGTAGATAATATTTGATATAATAAAGTAGTTGATTAGAATTGTGGAAAAATACACCTAGATTGTTAATTATGCTATCTGTACATTGCCATATATTGTCACCGATGCAATTGGTGTGCAAATAAAATCATTCATTCATTCATTCATTCATTCATTCATAATCACCGACATCTCGTGAAAACTAAACGAATTTAACGGATACGCCTTATTGTGACATCCATTACACATAACATCTTCTTTTTACCCATCTTTACCTATACGGGACGAATCTAAAACTAAGATTTATCGTTACCGCGAATGTAAGTTTGTGTCGCTGATGGAGCGAGGATATGATTCGTGGTGTAAAACGTGCAATATATATGAGCACACACGGGTCTCTATCAGCCCTATGTAGCCGACACTCCGTTGAGAAATCCCGATGCTCCAGTCTATCCGTCTTTTCGACGTTTCATTTCGGGGAAAATGAGTTTGGAGATAACCAGTTTCCCGGAGTAGGACTTTCCTGGGAGAAAAATAACGCTTTTATAAGCCTTGTATATTGAATAGAGAGTATCGCTATTTGTCTAACGGCAGGGTCTGTGCCATTTCTTCTTCTTTACTGCCCAGCCTCATATCGACGAGATTGTTGGCAGTTGCGCATTGGTAAGATACAACACAAGTGCCCGGTACTAAACAAGGTAAATGCAGCAAATACACTTAGGGACATAAACAACTGATTTTGTGTGTGCAATGGACGGGACAAGTGAATGTAGTGGGTTAGTAAAACACGTACATATATACAAGGACGTGTAGGGGTGGCTCAATGCAGCAGGGTCCTCCCCAGTTCAGTTTTAAACTGGGGGAGAGACAGGACAGTTGGACGGCAGCAATAGAGAGGAGAGGATGTGAGCGTAGAATAAAGTTCGTTCCCCGGACACGGCAAATCTTGTGTGTCTGTGCTCACTTGATCCCGAAGTACGGGATAATCTCCTTTCTCTACGCCTGCACGCGATGGCCTGCAGTTTCGCTCTGTCGCTACAGTCCTGCCGTATCCTGTGTGTGACTCTTTGTTATTGTGTGATTTTATCCCTCTAATTGTATCAATAAGAGATTACTGTAAATGCAGAAATATTCACGGGGTTTTAATTTCGCGGTAGGGAGAAAATGGTGGTTTTGAGTTCGCGTTTGAAACAATAGTAGCGTTACAGTCACACAATGGAACAAGTCCACAGTAAAAAGTTCACTCCGAAAACCACCGCGAACATTTCTGTATTTACCGTTCCCGGGTGCCTAAGCTGTTCATGTTTCCTGTATACCTTTGATCCACAATTCCATTCACCTCTCCGTGCAGATGGCTCCCAGCAACAAAGCTTTTGATGGAAGGTCTTATCGTGTCTATTTTAGTTTTACCTTTGAACCATGAAACCCGTGCTGCATATATTGCATCAAAGTCCCTTTCACCCCTTTCACTCCTCATCCCCCGAAGACTGTACCCCGCTCACATGATATGAAAGCTGACCCTCCCTGGCTCTGTCTCCTCTTGTCGGTGTGTGATTTACTTCCAGTCACGCTACGTGCCAGAGACACTAGAAATAAACATCTCATGACCACCATCTGAACAAGAACGAACAGTTATAAGAACAGTCCTATTCCCACCATGATACGACCCCTGAATGAACAGTTACACCGACGCATATAGAATATCTCTATACTTTGTAAATATTTAACCACGTTAAACTCACCATGCGAAACGTTAACAGTTTCGATTAATGTGTGTATTCTCTCAAAATAGTTAATTATATAAGAGTGTGATTCCGCTTATGGTTAAGACGGTTACACGAATCTGTAAATTGCCTAAAGACGCACCTGTACAAAAAGTATCCAATTCAGCCATTTAAGTGGCTGCGACATACTTTTTCTCGATCATGTTTTTCAAATAAACCATTCATTCATTCACAAATAGCGTCTAAGATATGAGCGGGAAATCATAGTTCTACCCATATTCAATCCGTTATTCCCTATCCATTGTGTAACGTTGTTACTCCAGGCCCGTAATCTTATTTTAAGATTTGCGCTTGCCCTTGACGCCATTCCCTATTACATTCTGTATATGGCGTCTCCTGGCTAGGGAATGTATCGTTTAACCTCAATCTTCCGTGTAATGAAGCTGCATTCAACTACCGCAACACAAAATGCATCGGGACTGGAACGCAAAACATTCCAGGAAAATAGTCTTCTCCTCGGTTCTGAACTCCATGTGGTGCTTCATCCTCAATATACATTCCCGGAAAGCATTCCAGGGAAATTGGCTTCTCCGTGGTGCTGAATTCCATGTGATGCTTCATCCCCCGGCTGTCGAATATATATAGTTAAACACCATATGTAGTCTTCCGTTTAATGATACTGTATCAAGCTACTATTCAACAATATACATTACCGGAAAGTATTCCAGGGAAGTAGGCATCTCCTTGGTGCTGAATTCCATGTGATGCTTCACCCCGCCCCCTGGCTGTAAAATTTATACTAGTAGTTTAACACCAGTCTTCCGTTTAATGAAACTGTATCAAACTACCATTATACAATATACATTCCCGGAAAGCATTCCAGGGAAATAGGCTTCTCTGTGGTGCTAGATTACTTGAATTTCTTCTGGCTATGGAATACATAGTTTAACTTTGCTGTCTTAATCAATAAAACTGTCTTAAACTACAGCTACACAATATCTATCTATCTATCTATCTATCTATCTATCTATATATATATATATAGATATATAGATATATATATATACATGTATATGTATATATATATATGATTGCAGGGAAGTAGCATTCTCGCGGTGCTAAATTCCGTGTGGTTTTTCGTTCTCCTCCTGGATTATATAGTTAAACTTCACTCTCCCTTTTGATAAAACTATCAAAACTAACTACTACCACTACACAAGATACTAGTACTTTGGGACCAGAACGCAAAACATTCCGGGGTATTTCTCCGCGGTGCTGAATTTCTTGCAGTTCTTCGTTCTCCGTCTTCTGGCTAATAGAAAATATAAGTTCTCTCTCCCGTTAAATTCAGCTGTTATAAAGTATCGCTCCACAAGGTACATTCCCGGAAGACATTCCGGAAAATTCGCTTTCTCCGTGGTGCTGACTTCCGTGTGGCTCTTAGTTCCTGCCACCCCCCTCCCCGCCCTCGTTGTCCTTCTCGCTCCACTGGAAGATGTATAAAGCAGAGCCACAGCTACTGCTGACTCCCGCATTACGGATTCTGCTCAACTGCTATCATTCCCGTCCATGGTACTGATTTACTTGTAGCTTATTGACTTCTCTTTAAAGAAAGGAGTGTTTGTCTTTATGACATGGGATGAATTCTCCACCTTTCTCTGTATAACCGCTACCTGTTGGCGTGAATGATCTCAAAGCGTATTGAAGTTTCGAATTGCTGCCTTCATTGTAGCCTTTTCCCTCAACAGGTTCATTACAGGTCGTCTCAAACTAGATCTAGTAACTATACGCTGAAAATGTTATATAGAAATATTTTGAGAATGAAACCAAAAACAGTCTATCCTCTACCAGCCCTCATTAAACTGGTACTTGCATTTACTGCACACTAAAAATGTTATATAAAAAGATTTTGAACAAAAAGTAAGAACAGTCTATCTTCTACCAGCCCTCCTATAACCGGTACTTGCATTTCTGCATTACAAGTTCCAAAATCTACCCCAGCTGTCTTCCTAATTAATTACGTCTACGCAGTACATTTGTTTTGTATCAAGGGGTTTGATTAAATTCGATTCATCACATCTATTGACAACTCAGGCTTTCAATTTCCTCACAACTTTCAGCCATGTCTCATCCGCTGCAGGATGGAGAAGTCGAGCATCGGTAATTCACTTCGCGCCTAAAGTAGAAATAGATAATGTTTCTTCGCTGCGATACAGCAGTTGATGGAGTGAAGTTCAAATTGTGAATAATTGAAGTACAAACGAGACCGCACTGATTGAAATTCAGATAAACATTTATCTAGACTGTCACAAAGTACGGTAGGGGAGTCCTCACTCGATAGCATTAAGCAACGTTAGGATCTAGATGTGCAAAGGTTAGATGTGACAGTTCGTGCAGTGTAATGTAACCAGCTGCTGCTCAGCTGTCTGCCTGTGAAGCCACTGTGTTATCCATGAAGGCGGCGATACCGGTAATGCAATAAAAATTCAAATGCAGATATTTATAGTTATTACTCTCTAACTCATGGCACCGAACATTATGGAAAACTTGGCAGCTTCTGTCAAATATGATTAGACTGTCTCAAAAGTCAGAGAATGGGACAAGGTAAAGGTGAAGGTGTCTCAAAAGTCATCTTCGACCCGCACTCTGTTTGGTTTGGACTCCTGTTGCCTCAACCTCTGCAGGAATGCAGTAGCAAGGACTACCAGATCAGACACCTGTTTTTTTAATCCATATCATCCATGACCCCTCTCTCCACACCTTGTTGAAAAGCGACCTTATGGCCGAACAAGCCATCGAGCTTAAAAAGGGTTTTGACTTGACTTGATTTGACATGTCTTGACTTGACTTGACAGCTATCTATGTTTGGAAGATTCTGACATGTTTGTAACAGGTTGACCATGACTAAAAACCATGACATGGTTCCAAAGTTCTCAGCCCACCATTCTTTAAGAAACTGATTACTTCTAGAAAAGACATTCGAGTAGCTGAGACGAGCCAATCCCCCGCCCACGGAAAACGTGCAGCTAAATTTAGCACGCCACTTGTCAGGTACCCGTTAATCCTGCCGGGGTGGGAGGGGGGTCGTTTCTCGCGGTCTATCCGTCAGTTCTTCTTAACGGAGCTCTTAACATTAATCCTGGATGAACCAAACATACACATTGAGTTTGTTTTGAGCACAACCGTAGCGTTTTGTAAACAGGTCAGTTATCTCGTAAGATAGATCCTGGCTTCACGTCGCATATATGCAGCGTGTGCCGGTATAATTGCTTGTGTGGCGGAAAGTAAATGCCTCCGGCAGGTTTGGCCAAAAACCAAACACACTTTTGGGCGCAAACCTTTCATCCTGTTACTTTGAATGTTCTCTTAACTTTTCATACTCATCGACTCTTTTACTTTACTTAACTTTACTTTACTTTCATTCTCTTTGTTTTACTTCTTGGTTGTTCTTCAATGATATGCTTCTCTTTTATACACTTTGTATTCATTTTTATAACATTTTTCTCATTTTCGTCTTACAAATCAGATGTATAGTGATGATAGGAGAGATAAATTGAAAGATAAAAGTTTTGAACTAAAAGCATGAGTTTGTGTGTAAGTGCGTGTGTGAGTGAGGGAGTGAGTGAGTGAGTGTGAGTGAGTAAGTGAGAGAGTGTCAGTGAGTGAGTTAGAGAGAGTGAGTGAGTGAGCGAGTGAGAGAGTGTCAGTGAGTGAGTGAGCGAGCGAGTGAGCGAGTGTGTGAGAGAGTGTGAGTGAGCGAGTGAGCGAGTGAGTGACATGATATTGTTAAACATAGGTACAGTTTCGTAATAGGCTAGCCATGAAACCGTAAGTAGTCTTTGTTTATTCTGGCCGAGTTATGTACCTACTCCGATCCCACTCCTGCATGTGTGTGTGTGCTCACTGTAACACTCTGAGTACCCGAGGAAAGCCGCACTCAAGCTCGGCTAAGGCTGCACCACATCCATCTGTTGGTTCATCAAAAGCAGACAAAAGCAGCCAGCATTACGAAAAAAATGTAATAATAAAACTGTAACTTGAAAAAGAGAACAGCCCGAAGGAGTCTGCAACGGAGGCTACCCCGAGTGCTGTTTGCAGCAAGGCCACACCTGCTACTGCGCAGGTGCAGGCGGTGTGATGCTACGGTCCCATTTCCAACCGGGCTCTTTTCAAAAACGAAAAATCAAAATGCATATTAGGAAAATACAAAATGTATGGACAAGAGTAATCTTTTAACGTTTTGTGTCTTTTCTTGTCTTTCATAGAATATTTTTCGTTCCCACAAACTGCCCGACCGGGCCCCGTCTTGGAAGTGGGACTGTAGCCATAAGGGATCCCGGCGGACGCGTTGTATTTTGGTCATGTGTGCTACAGTCGAAAAATCCCTTCACGACAGGCCCGCTGCTCTGTTTCTTTATTTGTTTCTTCCTTTGCTTGTTTCTTTCTTTCTTTTTATCTCCATGAAAAATGGAGATATTGTTTTGTGTGTGTCTGTCTGTGTGTGTGTGTGTATGTGTGTGTGTATGTTTGTGTTTCCGCACCACTCCAGTCAGCATAACTCAAGAGCCTCATGATAGATTACAATGATATTTGGTATGTGGGCGGTTGTTGTGAAGCCGAAATTCAAGGTCGACTTTGGGCCCCCTGGTATGTGACCTTGGTACTGCAGCAGAACTTCAATTTTTATGTATTGCACTCCAGATAAATAGCTTGATGGCGTAACACACCAGGTTTGTACTGAAGAGTACAAGCTGCATATCCGGGCAGATATATTTGATCCACTCACACTGGGAAGGGCCCCTACTCTTTTCAATAACTTCTTAAGCTTCTACGTACTCGACGTGTGGCTCTCCTCAAACACGGGACCTCCAATCAAAGTCGTATAAGAGGGTCGTGCCTATCCTAAGCTAGGTACTCATTTTCAATGAAGTGAAGTGATTCGTGTAAAGTGACTTTCTCAAATGCGCAACGTCAACGGGCTGTGGGCGGCGACGTGATTGGTTGGTGACGGCTAGCCAGCGCTGACGTAGCGATAGGCACGGTCCTCTAACCAGTGCGCGTGGGTTGCGATGGCTGCTTGAAATACACTAGCAGAGGGTCTGGCGTCTAAGGATGCCATTAAGTAGACACTTGTGAAACGTATTCAATTCCAACAAGGTTTATGTAATTTGATATAATATCACACACGCCCACCGCCCACCAGATGCGCTACCGAGGCCAGAGGGGTGAGAGTGCCCAAATCCGGTAGGACTGTTCCTGTCGGTTATTTTTAGCGCATCTTGTGAGTCGCGTGGCAGATTTGCACATCAGAGTCGTGCCGAGACTGTGATGTTCGCAGGAACCAGTACGGTATCAGGCATATATAGTATGGACTCAAACATGCTCATTTATCTACTGGTGCAAACAGAAACATCGCTTGTGAAATCAAAGGGTACTTAAACTGTTGATTTATACTATTTTTGAAGCTGTAAGGAGGGCATTGGCGTTGAAATACTCTCATGCATATGATAGAATTAGAAAAAAGGCCTTAGCTAAAAAAAAGACATAGCAAATAAGGCTGATTTACACAAAGGTTTGCTTGTCGAAAACCTACTTTGAAAAAGAAAAGATTTACATTTCCACCTACTAACCCCTATAATAGTGTCAAATGAGATGGTCTAGAAAAACAACTTCGACCGCATTTCGTTTCTAAATATAGCCACGTCTTTTCATTATGTTTCATAAATAGGGTTTCCGCGGTTCGACAAGGGATTTAGTTTGACGTGCGGAGAAAAACAACACAATTATAAAGAACTCCTGCCGAGACGCATCAGGAGACTCTTCCTGCCAAACTGTAGCATGACAAATGTACAGTCTATGAAAGGTTAATGTTTCTCCGTTATTGGAAATGTACGCATCGTAAATACTTGACGAAGTAAGTTTGTCTAAGGGGCCGTTAGCCGAGGTAAACGGAGCGGGTTGCCGCTAGTTTACGGTTATGGATCTACTGGTCGCACATCACTGTCTAATCTGAAGTCGGCAATTTCTTCAGGCAGATAATTTGTTAACCCCTAATCATATGTCTCAATGCGGGAATCAATAAGATCATTCTTTCGTGGTTAATGTTCCGCCTTTATTGGAGATGTTCGTATCGTCAATTATTCTTAAAGTAGGTTGGGTTAGACATTTAGGTATTATATACAAAATGCAATTTACCTTTTTTTAAAGAAGGTTTAACTGTAGTAAGTAGTTGTTTCTTGGTTGTCACTACCTTACGGTTTCTAATTGGAATGTATCTCTTTTTGCCTATGTTTATCCAACCCATATTTACCTGTTTAAGTGCTGCAATAGAAAATCTTTCATTTGGACTTAATTGCCAGCCGTTATTGGAAATGTACATGTTTTGTAATTAGGTTTGTGGACGAGTCTGTCAACGGCTTGTTTAAGACGCGTTTCTTAGGCAGGCTTATTTAAGACGTATTTCTTATGCAGACTTGTTTAAGGCTCATCTCTTATGCAGGTTTGTTTAAGACGTATTTCTAATGCAGGCTTGTTTAAGACGCATTCCTTATGCAGGCTTGTTTAAGACGCATTTCTCATGCATGCTTGTTCAAGACGCATTTCTTATGCATGCTTGTTTAAGACGCATTTCTTATGCATGCTTGTTTAAGACGCATTTCTTAAGCAGGCTTGTTTAAGACGCGCGCGCATTCCTTATGCAGGCTTGTTTAAGACGTATTCCTTATGCAGGCTTGTTTAAGACGCATTCTTTATGCAGGCTTGTTTAAGACCTTGTCAGCGGTTTGTCACTAGTTTACGGGCCGTGAATCGTCCATCAGTCTCTAACTGGAATTTGTCTTTTTTTTTATTTATGTAGACAATTATCTACCACAGCGATGGAAAAATGATTAAACCATCATTCTGCATTTAACATTGATTGTAACGATCAACAACAGGATTCAATCAAACAGTAACACGACTTAGATTTATGCACGGTCTATAAATAGTATAGATCTGAAAGCCATACTGATTTAAATCTTCTTAGATGTTGCTTATGTCGGTCTGTCAAAGGTCTTTTATGTAAACATATTGAGCTGATCAACAAAACGTAAAATCATCCGGAAAATCGACACATCACGACACAACCCTTTAAAGTATGTGTTACAAAACGGCCAGTGAACCCGGTTTCCTCTTCACAAACAATCTCGGAGTTGAGTACCAGAAGGATTTACACACTATAAAAAGTACATAAACATAACGAACTGATGCCTGAAACATTATTCGGGACATCCGCACATCACGACACGAACCTTTGAACTATGTGTTACAAAACGGTCAGTGCACCCAGTATCCTCTGTGCAAACAGTCTCGGAGTTAAGTATTAGACTTTCTTAGATATTATTTATTTTGGTCTATCAAAGGTCTTCCCTGTTAACATAATGAGCATATAAAAAAGGTAAGATTACCCTGGAAATCCGCATATCACGACGGGAACTTTGAACTATGTGTTAGAAAACGGTCAGTGAACCCGGTATCCTCTTCACAAACAGTCTCGGAGTTAAGAACTAGACTTTCTTAGATATCATTTATTTCGGTCTATCAAAAGTCTTCCCTGTTAACATAATGAACTTATAAAAAAAGATAAGATTATCCTGGACATCCACATATCACGACGAGAACTTTGAAGTATGTGTTACAAAACGGTCAGTGAACCCGGTATCCTCTTCACAAACAGTCTCGGAGTTAAGTACTAGACTTTCTAAAATATTGCTTATTTCAGTCTTCCAAAAGTCTTCCCTGTTGACATACTGAACTTATAAGAAAAGGTAAGATTACCCTGGACATGCGCACATCACGACACGACCCTTTGAAGTATGTGTTACAAAACGGTCAGTGAACCCGGTATCCGGTCAGCAAACAGTCTCAGAGTTAAGTACCAGATGGATTTACACAGTGATGGTTTTAACTTAGATATTGCTTAGTTTGGTTTATCAAAATTATCTAAACAAATGGATATGATGACCAAAAGGTAAGATTATTCAGTCACTGGCCATATCACTACACGAAACTTTGAAATACATGTTACAAATCGGTTAGTGAGCCCCGGTATCCGGTTAGCAAACAATCTCGGAGTTGAGTACCAGAAGGATTTACACAGTGGTGGTTTTAACTTAGATATTGCTTATTTTGTTTATCAAAATTATCTTAAAATCTGGAAGTGATGACCAAAAGGTACGATTATTCAGTACATCAACAAATCACGGCACGACCTTAGTGTTACAAAACGGCCAGTGAGCCCCATATCCTCTTCACAAACCCTGTCTCACAATTAAAGGTATCCAGAGCATTTTAGGAGGCTCGAAACTTGAATAAAAAAAACTCCAATTTCTAGTCATTCCTAGCCTACACATAGTAAGTTTCAACAACACTATACCATATCATATCGACATTCAAGGAGCAAAGATGCGATTATTGTGTGGTGAGAAATCCAAGCCCTATCAAACTAATCCTGCCCAATGAGAGAATGACTGCATGTCCGACAAATATTTGTATTTCTATGTTTTAATTTTGCATTTATACGTTTTGAAGGAGGTGGGCGGGTCTATGGTATCGGTCTATTTACACTAGGCGCTTGAAACTAAAAGATCACCATGTGGCTTATTATTGTGCCGCGTTTGAGCACTTTTGATACTACATCCGCATCAAATGTCAATTTCATAAAGATTACAGCTACTAGAATTATTCAAGTTTTCTAGCCTTATAAAATGCTCTGGGTGCCTTTAAGTCACAGAAGGGCTTGCTGAGTGGTGATCCCACCTGCGCGACGCGATGAGAGGTCCTCTCGCTAAGTCTGAGGGATGTTGTTGTGGAGTTATGTAAGTCTTTAGAATTCCTAACCCAGAAAGTGTGTAGGGATTGCACATAACTTGCAGCACATTAGAGCGTGCGATGATCGTGCAGACAAGCTGAGCATAACTGACTCTAAAGGCGCGGAGAAGCGAGCAGCCGTGTCGTGTTGATGTTCAACACGTCGTGCCGCAGCTGCGGGAGACCTGTTGGAAGCGACAGGCGCTTCGCTGGTTCGCTTCCCCCAGTCACGACACAACCATTCATGTGCGGAACGTATGGCCTCCTGATTAAGCAACGACAATACAGATCTACGCATCAACCACACGCTGTACATCACTCTACACATCATTCACACGCTATCCAACATGGAATCACTATCCAGTCCATGTAATTTGTTCTCAAGCTAAGTTGATTTTCTGCATGTTTAACGTTGTGATTATGTATGTTTCTAACCCTACAGCCGTAATCTGTATGTCTCTGTATTTTCTTATTGATCCCTGGAAGATTGCATTTTTCTAAGAGTAATCTCAATTAACGCAAAAAAGCACAATTGCTACACAACTGACACAGCTGGACAAACGACGAGCTCTCACAGCCATTGGTCATTGACATCATTGAGAGATCTTTGAGAGACCATTGAGAGACCTTGGAGATCATGGAACGCTGACTGAAAGATCGCTGAGAGATCTGCAAATGTCGGCGCGCTTAAAGAACCTGTAGATTCCCTTCTTTATTCGACACTAGTACTCCAGTCTTGCCATTGAGATATCATTGGAAGACATTGGGGATCACTGAGCGCTCAATGAAGGATCTTTAAAAAGTATCCGGACGTTTCACGGCCTTTCGCCTGTGGAGCCCCCAATTTATCAAACACTCCCATATATGCATCCTGCCCCAAGGCTCTTCCCGAATAAGGTCACACGTTCCTGACACCGTGCTGTTTCCTGCCGACATCACAGTCTCGGCACGACTCTGTTGTGTATCTGCCACGCGACTAACAAGATGCGCTAAAAATAACCGACAGGAACAGTCTTTCCGGATTTAGGCACTCTTACCCCCTGGCCCCGGTAGCGCGTCTGATGGGCGGTGGGCTTTTATCTCATAATAGAATTTTATTTCGGGAGCATTATTCGATCAGAGTTTTACTTAAGAATTCACTATTTGCTGTGGTCTAGTAGAGATAGAAACACAATCATCAGGGATAGAAACATGACCTCATAGAGCATTATAATCTCGAAGTTGTATTCAGACCTTATACAAAAGTGACATGTGCACCTAAATTTGAAATAGTCAGCCTGTATAATCGCCTTTTGGTGTAACACACCGGCTTTACCAGACCCCAGGGTAACGTTGAGCCTCTACCAGGCTCTAGATGTGACTGGAAAGAGTAGAAATAGACAGATAAAATGGCAGAGTAGTTCGCCGGCCGGAGGTACAGTTTGGCACTTCAGTTTGGCCAATTTCTACTTTTTCCAGTCAGCAGCCATTAGCCTGGTAGAGGCTGAACTTTACACGTACATTGCAGCGGACTGTCTCACATAGAACAACGACCTGTCACTGCGTAACCTTCCAAGAAGAATAAGCTGAAGATTTCGGCGTCGAGTCGTTGTTTTCTCTATTCTTAAGTCCCTGTCACAGTTGTGTGTATATACAAGCTGGTGTGAGTTGCGGATTAACATGTTTCTGTTTTAGGTTAAGTTTGCAGCCGAAGAAGTAATTTCTTTGGTTTGATAATTAGGCTGTTCAACGGTGGGTCAAAGTAGAAAACTACTTCCTCACCGCAAAATTTACTTAAACCAAAAAAATGTTACTGCGGAACTCATGCGCACTTGTATATACGCAAAAGTGTGACAGGGCCCTAACCCAAGTCGTTGTTTTCTCTGTTCTTACACGTGTTCACACTCAGCCGACAGGGCTCTTGGCACGTACACAGCGCCTGTTGGCGTACCAAACTCTCTCGTGCCCACTATGCAATCATTTAGATCTTCTTGTGCTCCACGGGCAACACGTCACCTCGACTTTGAAGATTCGAAGTGCAAGAACCACGCGCTTCTCACCTTTCGCGCGTTGCAGAACTGGAAGTGTGGTGTCAACGCAGTCGGTAGTCTTGGGACTCCTTCTCGTAACAGCACGTGCAAATATCAAGTCTTACTTCAAGCGTCCTTACTTTCTATGACTTCTGGTTGGAGGCGCTACTTTGGGGCGTCTGTCAAACCCTTGCACACTCAAGTTTTCATGTTGTGAGAGCAACTACAAGACCCCGCACTGACAATGATATTGTGAAGACTTTCTTTGAAAACAAGTTGAGAAAGTTGATCGTTATGAGGTTGCTTTGTGAATAAAACATCTTACCACGATTCCGGCGCAATCGCCAAGTGATTGTGCAGAAAATAACTCCAAAGCCTTCAGTGTCTAAAAACAGCTAGAGTGACACAAAGCTACCGTCTGCACACATATAAAGATATAACATTACATTGATGTTGTTATTTCATCAAGACCAGGTCTTATATGATTCGGTTACTGTTTTAATATTTGATATTCAGTCCTGGTCTGTGCAGATAGGTTTCTTCTGATTCAAGATCTCAACAATAACAAGAATAATTCTCCCATTTGCCAGGGGCAGCGGTCGGGTTTCAAAGGAGCGGTTTGAAAGGCGGTTCAGGTTCTGTTGTGTACGACGAACAGCCTGCAGGGCAGGATTCTCTTCTTTCTGTCCCTGATGAAATAGAATTTTCCTCTATAGTGACTCTCACAGGTGCAGATAGTGCATCTGATTGCAAAGCCATGATTTGATGTAGCCGGCATTCTGCCTTGTTTTCTGTAGGGTGATTTTTGAATTGGTTCTTTTTAAAGTTCTTTGTTATTGCTCGATGATGTGCTGGCAGCTTCAGTTAGAAAAACACCGCCAGTTGGTGAAGTACTTTTTGTAGTGGCGGTAGAGTAATTGCAATTCAGTTTCAAAATCACGTTTTTGTTAATGCTTGTTTCTACACAATCGACCGGGTTTCCACTCCAGCTGTCGCCTAATACATATGATAACTTTTTACCGTGTACTGAAAATGTATTTAAGTTCGAGTGGTTTTTATTTCGCGGTAGGGAGACAATTGAGTGTTCGCGGGGGTTTTAAGTTCGCGTTCGAAACGATAGTAGCGCTACGATCATAGGTGAGCAAAAAATTTCGCGGTGGTTTTAAGTTCGCGCTTAAAGTTCACCACGAAAACCGCGAACATAAAACCACGGCGAACATTTCTGCATTTACAGTACTTGCCATTTGAACTTGAAGTCCACCGCAGTTATTGCTGCTGTAGACTGACTGCTCGCCTGATTTGCCCATCCTCGTCCACCAGGACCTTTCCGCTCTACGTTACATCGCTCGCGGAAAAGGCCCTGGTAACACGGGGTGGCATCCATGGTTATTGCAGGTCGACGAGACTTGCTCATGAATAATTAATGAGCTAGCCCTTATTTGGCACAAACGGCAGTTGTAGCTCATGAATAATTAATGAGCTAGCCGTAACACGTAACCTGATTGGTTGATAGCTTCCCAGCGTTCTTTGCGCGTTTGCTTCCGATGAGTGGAAGCAAATGGGTTTTAACCCCTCTGATTGGCTGAAGCTGTTTTGGAGGCTCGACCTGCAATAACCATGGATGCCACCCCGTGTTACCAGGGCCTTTTCCGCGAGCGATGTAACGTAGAGCGGAAAGGTCCTGGTGGACGAGGATGGATTTGCCGTGAATGTGGCTTGGAAGTGTTTCCCGCGAAATGATTACGGTTTAAACTTTTAGAGCGCTGCAGCCAGTTTGTAAAACATTAATTCCTGAACCGGGGATCGGGTAACTGTGGAACTATATATACGTTCTGATCATCTTACAGACAACAATATTTGGTTTGTTTTAATTTCATTCAGATCCTCTTTGGTATGTAATATTCACTTACATTTGTTCAGCTGAATGAAATAATATAAATATAGCAACTGAAGCATACAAATGAAATGTACGTTTGGGTTAACAGAAGACTTGAATAACAAAACCATAGCGGTAGGCGCCATGAGTCAAGGCAAAAATGAATATAGTCTTATAGACCAAATAAACATGTAATTTGTACTTAAGGTAGTGAAACAAGCTTGTATGTCATTGCATATACGACAAAATTGCCTGATTTATATGTTATGTGAAAAGGCAACGGCAATCAAGAAGGTTTCCTTCTGAGACGCTATTGAGCAGAAAACAAAGATTGATTATTTTCTATTTCAGTGGCAATTTCTGTCATAGCAGTTCAGCGTTAAGATTGACCTAGATTGAAAATAATGCACAGGAAAAACGAAAACAGAACAGTTAAACCGCATCAAATAAACAGCGTTGTTAGTTTGACATGTGGAGAAGCGATGATGTAGGATTAATGAGCTCTGGGAACACGTCTGTCAGTCAGTAGGGTGCCATAATTACCCGCCTGCTGATTACCGCCCGCTAATTGCTGCTTGTTATAACTTCAAAGAACACCGAGAGATCGTCGTGACAGGCCGTTCAGCTCCGCGCTGAACGCTTCAAAGCTGGAGCGGTTCTCGTCTCCCCAAGAATCCATAAGGATGTTCGATAAATAGTAGAAATCGGTCGGATAGGCTGAATGATGTACCAGCAAGAGATGTCCCGGCATAGATCATATCCGACTCAAAATCAGTCTTCCAGCGAGGGGATCCCTGAAGTGTGGATCCATTATAAAACCCCTGTCATCACACAGCACCACGATCGATCGGCCGGCGAGTCCGCGAGCTCGGAATGTCATTTTCGGCAGTAATACGCCCGGTGTTCTCTCCATCATCGCGCTATTTTTAGGGATCGGTCGATGGTTGGCAAATGGTGGTTATACCAGCCAAATATCAGATTTAAATACAGATACAGAGGCCGGTGTGTTACGCCGAAGGGCGGGTATACCGGTGATACAGATACAGAGGCCGATGTGTTACGCCGAAGGGCGGTTATACCGGCTTTACAGAAACGGACGCTGGTGTGTTACGCCGAAGGGTGGTTATACCGGCTATACAGATACAGACGCCGGTGTGTTACGCCGAAGGGTGGTTATACCGGCTATACAGATACAGACGCTGGTGTGTTACGCCGAATGGCGGTTATACCGGCTATACAGATACAGACGCCGGTGTGTTACGCCGAAGTGCGGTTATACCGGCTATACAGATACAGACGCTGGTGTGTTACACCGAAGGGTGGTTATACCGGCTATACAGATACAGAGGCTGGTGTGTTACGCCAAAGGGTGGTTATACTGGCTATACAGATACAGAAGCTGGTGTGTTACGCCAAAGGGTGGTTATACCGGCTATACAGAAACAGACGCTGGTGTGTTACGCCGAAGGTTGGTCATACCGGCTAGCTATATATTAGATACAGATACAGAAGCTGGTGATGAAGGGTGGTTATACCAGCTATATATTAGATGTGTGAATACAAATTAAAAAGAAAGTATTAGATACAGATACACATACAGCAGACGTTTACCATTTACAACGTTTATTGTCGTATATTCAAACATCAAAGCACAGGAAGGTACAAAATATTATAGGGTACAAATCTCCATGGCAACAAAGACCATGCGCTTCTTACAACAAATATTAAGTGTTCGTGATCTACGTTTTGCACATTGACATGTCTTCGTTCTTGTTTCGCTACGTTAACGTACAACAATGTAAGTATGAAAGTTCATCCGAGCAGGTAAATTGCATTATGAAAGCTAAACTGATCTCCAACTCAAGGATTGGAATGGAATTTTCCCTACCTTTTTCTTTAAAATTTCGGTCCATTTTGTAGACTTTTAGGCTTAACCACGACGGGGCACGATGCCGACTTCCGGCGACATTTGACCCATTTCTGACGTCTTACGTACAGAAAGTCACGTGTCCACGGCGATTGGGCCAGACAGCTGAAGAATACTGTGTGAGTCCGTCGAAAATTCCTTTGAGTAAACCTTAAGTTTTAAGATGGAGAACAGTTTGTTTCTTCATATTGGTGGTGAACATGTTGTCAGAGGAGTCAGTAGGCCACAGAGTTACAAATCTGTAATCACAGTTGGATCTGCCTCAGATTAGTCATCCCTTTTGTCTAGTTTCTATTATTTTTCAGCATCCAAAGCAGTCTAGATATGATGAAAGTTGTACAAATATCACAGCTGCAGTAACGTGTGCAGGGTAAGTTATTACACATAACTGGTACACCATCGTTCTGTTTTATGCTGAGTTGTAATATTAATCGTTCTATTGCTTAGACACGATTTCTGAAGACTGTACCAACGCATGACCTCTCTTTTCCAATAGTATGTACATTATTGACATTTTCACACATCATTTGGCTTACAGTCTTAAGGTGTTCTCGCCGTTTCCATGATGTGTTCCATCCAACATCATCCAGAATTTCTTAGAGCAAGAAATTGTATTTTTCCACTGCACAAGAAAGGTGTGTGATTCTCAATCAAATCAAAATTAACCATTTTCTGCTTTAGTTCTAGAAAATACAGTGAAACTACAGTTGTGACTAAAAAAACTAAAAAATCCGATGAATACAGGTTTATACAAGCACAGATTGTCTACAGATCATTTAAACGCACTTTAAGAACTACAAAGACTATCTCAAATTGGGCTGCTCTCAAAACAATTGTGGAGGGTGGGGGGGTGGAAGAGCTTCCAAATCAGGTTTTGTCCCTACCCTAGTTCCAATCCAGCAATTTGTCAAACCCTCCCTAGTTCCTGGTCTAAACTTTCTCAACCGTCCCGAGTTCCACATCTAAAAATTTCCCAACCCCTCCGGATCCCTTGTCCCTGGTCCAGATGCTTGAACCTACCCTCCATACAATCCAGCCTCTTCCACCCCCTTTTCCGTATTTTTTTTTAACAGCCCAATGATAAGACTTACAGTCACTCGATTTATACCCAACCCCACGTCACCCTCACACATAAAACACTTGTTTCCAAAGATATTTATAGCGAAGTTGTTCAACTTTTGGCGTTCATATTGCAAAACAAGTTTCACACGTCCTAATTATAGCAACTGTACGTTCCGACGGATGTACCCTCTGCTTATGTACAGGCTTGTGCTGGAGTGCGTACTTATTGTCGTCTGCTGGTTTTAAGTTGAGTATCAAACAAAACACTATAATGTTGTGCTGGTTTATTGCTGTATCTTATAAGATTTATTAAACTTAAAGACGCCTTCCATTTTTCCCAGGAACCGACTCTACGCTTCTTTCAACGAATATATCAAACTGAACAATTGACCCATAGTAGTGCCGTTCTATCACATCCGCCCTTCGCCGAATAGAAACCACATGTAACGACATCTTCATCGCTGCATCGTCACCGCGTCACGACCGCGTCATCACCGCGCCACGGCAGCGCTACTGCGTCCCGACCGCGTCACCAATGCGTCGTTAAAAAGTATGTCGCCCTCAGTGGAGGACTTCACAAGTTCCCATCAAGACCTGATGCCGGCAAACGGAGTCACCACAGTCTGCATCCAGGTAGTGTGTACTCGGTAACCATAACAACGACTAACAGTTGCACAAACATAGACAGTCATAAATACTGGAATTGTCCTCTTTTCCTGCTGCAGGTCCAAAAATAGAACATGGCGGCTACAGGATTGTTTTCGCACGTGATGCTCCTCGAAGCTTTTCCCCATTTTCCTCATCCAATCAACAGCTCGCATTCTCTCCCTCAGCTGTTTCTCAAACTTTAACCAGGTCCGCGTGAAGATGCCAGTTGCCATGGCTACTGAACTTTGCAGGAGCTTCTTCTTCTGGTGTTGTGTCTGCGCATGCTCGGCTTGACCTCGTCCTTGCCGCCGGGAGGCGCGTGGCCGTTGGCGCTGGGCGTGACGGGAAGCGAGGCCCTGCGCCTGCGCAGTGCGGGGGAGAGGTGGCACGGGATGTGCGCCTGGTGGAGGAGCTGCTTGAAGATGTTGACGACGTTCGTCCTCTCCTTGGCAGACGACTCGAGGAAGACGTGTTGCCATGCCAACTCCACCACCAGCTCCGCATCCTCCTTAGGCACCTGTCGTCGGTAAAGGTCAAACAGTCAGGTGATGATAAGATACGCAAGGTAAAAGTCGTGACTGCTGCCTTTCCTCAGTGACTACCTGAATTTACCAACTTTTTAATCAAACCACAAAATTGATTCGTTAATGAGGGGAAGACGTCTCAATAGAAAACAAAATCAAGACAAGTTGGTGATTTTAAGTAGTTTTAGGTACCTGTCGCTTGTCCTCCATGTCGCACTTGTTCCCTACAACCACCACGGGTAGTTGGGCTATCCCCGCCTCCCCGCGGATGTCGATGATCTCCTGTGGAGATGGGGAGGGGCAGAGTTAGTGTTTCGCCACATAAACAAGCTATCTGCCACCAAAAAATCAAGACCATAGTACGTTCAGGTCAAAAGATACAAAAAACGGAAGTTCTGTTGCAGTACCAAGGTCGCATACCAGGGGGTGCAAAATCCCAAATACCAATCCATCAAGAGGTTCTTGAGTTATGCTGACTACAGTAGTACGGAAACACGGACACACACTGACAGACACACACAAACACACACACACACACACACACACACACACACACACACACACACACACACACACAGAGAGAGAGACACACCCAAAACTATATCTTCATTTTTCATGGAGATAACTACTGTCATCGATTAATGTTAGATATCCAGGTAATACATTGCATAACACATCACAAATCAAGAACTCTCCTGTACGTGGGGCACCAGCCTGAAACAGCAGCTACTTACATCTTTATACATATCAATTCAGATACTCATTTATACACAGCGAACTCCTCCTGCTATGGACACCAACTCATGGCCACTCCTGTGTTGGGCGACTCCGACGGACCATAGGGGGGTATGTAGGGGTGAGGTCTGAACAACTAGACCAACTAATGGCGGACCGTGATGCCTGGAGGGAGAGAGCAGCCTTTGTCCGGGCAAGCCGCCCGATATGATGACGACAGTCGTCACACTTCACTTCATCCTGACTCGTTCTCAGTCACGGATGAAATAAAGCGGATGTTATTTAAAACGTATAAGTCTTTAGAATTATATTTGTCAGCTGCTTGATTTAGATTTTGTATCTTTCAAACTAGTATCACGTTTCAGAATAGGCTATCACGTTTACCCTGGAGAACGATGATGTAGCTGATTATATGCACAAGCACATGACGACACCATGTAACACGTAATTAGCTCGTGACTAACACGTGACTGACACGTGAATGACACGTGACTGACACGTGACTGACATGTGACTGACATGTGACTGACACGTGAATGGCACGTGATCGCCGCGTACCTGTCTGATGCTCTTGATCTCCTCGAAGGACTGCGGGTTGTCGATGGCGTACACCAGGAGGTAGGCGTTGGCGTTGGTAATGGACAGTTTCCGCATGGCGGGAAATTCAAACGAACCGCTCGTGTCCAGAATGTCCAGACGCACCTTGGGAACGAGAATACAGACGTGTCAAATGCGTGTAAGATTAGGTACATCTAACACGTCGCCGGAACGTAAGCAAAGGTGGTGTTCGCGTATTTAAGGTTGATATATCTCGCATATAGGTTCATTTAGTTGTGTCCGAAGACATATCTTATGCAACGGCTGTTACTCCGACCAAATAGGACAAAAGAGATTCGGCAGTTATAATAGGTTTAAATAGCAGGCTAATTGCCGTATACGCATTACGTTCCGGCGACGTGCTTCAACGGAGTCAAATATACAAGTAGAACCGAATCAAGGATATACAGTATGTTCCAGACATTGAATGTCGACGCCAAATTCGTTCCTTACTGAAATCCAGTGACCTTCGATCACAGGTGCTTCTCATTTTTGCTACATTCAAGCCCCCCTCCCCTGCCCCACTATACTACTAAATGCGCAGGCCTTGGCCTTGACCGTGATGAAAGACCCTGCCCCCAATTCCAAGCTCATTTCCTGGGTATCACGAAAACTATTTACTTCCAGTCGGCGTGGACAAAGACAAATGGAGCGGAGGAATTCCCTCTGTGTTGGTCGATACGCGCGCCTAGTGGGCACATGAATTTCCATGTTGCCTTCTCCGGACTTCCATAATTCTTGCTCCGGATTTTTTTTCATATTTAAGATTTATATTATCAGGACAAGACTCTTGGTGCTAGTGTTAGACTGTTTGTGGGTAGGGTTATGAAGATTCTGAAAGACGAATGATTTTAGACTGTTGATTTGTATGTATTTTGACCTTGGAATTGTTTATATCTGTGTACCACGGTTTTTGTTTGTGTATGTATGTATGTATGTGTGTACATGTACGAACCCAGGAAGACTAGACACCTTGAGGACTAAAATGTATCTCAATAACTTACTCCTACACCAAAGGAGGCCAGAGAGTAGGTAAGAATAAATGGCTGTCATTTGCACAGTCATCTAAGCCGCACGGAATATCCCCTGTTCTTTCATAAAGCAAAGCGACCAATGCCAACCTGTCTATGAGCGAGCGCCCCCTGGGTTGCAATGCTTGTCTACAAAATGGCTGATAGTCTAGTGGGACCAGTACGTTTTACAAAGTCGAAGATCCCTGCCGATCCCCACCAAATTAGTATCACATGATTATCTACATTAAAGCTGTATGTGTATTGAACCAAGATCTGCATACTGTTGCATGCATCAAGAGAGGGGCCTTGTTGGTGAAGGGCCACAGCTTAGGTAAGACTGCATACATCAGAATCAGTCGGATTAAACCCCTCTAGTGGTATCATCAGAACACTAAAACTAACACTGAAAAACTTGATATGGCTCTGCTTTCAATAAAAACAAAACACGTTCCACCATCTTCACATTATGTCCAACTCTTCCCAGGTTAGCAGAGGTCTGCAAACCTCGCCATAATAAATCACGGTAAGACCCTTGTGACGTTATAGCATGCTCTACATAGCATTGATAATCCCTGCAGCTCAGGAGGTGCTTAACTCTCCGGCTTTCTGCTTTCTCTTTCCACGCTTGATTTATGGAACAATCGTATCACGAGGCTCAGTGAAATGTGCTAAATAGTGATTTTTAAGTTCGAAAAATGGGTCAGCTCATTTTTCAAACCCACCTATCATACTCTTTCAGGAAAATGTCCCAATTATTACCACCCACAAATGACGGCTTAGTTATCATGAAAAGTTATGCTCGTTACGGTTTGCCCGTAATTTGGCTCATATCAAGTCGTTAAGACTGGCGACAGCATTTTGAACATTTGAGATCGAGCCATCAAAGACTTCAATACTCCAACCATCGTGTGGTACTCTTAACACGTAGTATACACTGTCTTTCGTTAGTCATAGTGCGATAAGGTTTGAAAAGATCTTTTGTGAGACAGTGAAACTCCCATGACAATATTGTAAATGCCTTTAAGTTCGCGTGGTTTTTATTCGTGCTATGGTGAAAATGGAGTGTTTGCGGTGGTTCGCGGCAGCGCTACATACGGCTACAGTATTGGACACAAATGTTTGCGGTGGCATCAAGTTCGCGGTGAAACGGTCACCGCGAAAACCGCGAATATGAAACCACCGCGATCATTTCTGCATTTACAGTATCTACCACAGCTATCAGTTCTTGTCAGACAGAGGATTTATATGTAAGGCCCAGGAGTCGGTAATAAGTCGGAAGTTTAACGATTTCATCATGTCAGGCGCCACATCATACTGTAAAATGCGCATACACCAATCTTCTTACTCCGTTCATTTGTTCCACAAGACAAAGAATTTATAGAAATCAATATTAAAGTCCGCCTGAAAGTCTTCTCTAGCCATGGTCTGTTGCTGATAGCGTAAAGCTAGGTATCCATGCATGTGACGACAAGGCACATTTGTTTCAGTCCTGCTTCTGGCGGCGACATTAGACGTGTGCATTGCGCTCGTTCTCATTTAAATGTACACATTTTGTAATCTCTGTTACCGATTGAAATAAGACGTTCCTGACACCAGGATTTGCCACATATAAGATGTCAAACTGTAGTTTTTATGACGACTTAAAACTTGTCTAGCTTTTAAAAACGGCAGTTGCGTACCTTATATGTGGCATATCTTAATGTCAGGAACGTCTTACTTCTAACGGTAATAACGGAGATTAAAAAATGTGTACATTTAAATGAGAACGAGCGATTAGTCCTATCTTCTCCTTTGGTTCATTTGTTTCACCAGACTTAGAATTCGTGGAAATCAATATTGAGATCATCCCTCAAGACTTTTCCAGTCCTTCTCGGTTGAAGGCAGGATATACATGTGGCAACTAGACATATTGGTATCGGTCGGTTGCAACACGTTAATCTTGCTTCTACTAGGAAAGTTCTAATGCCCCTGGTATTTTATTAAGAAAGAACAGATACTTTGTATGGATCGATATGTAGGTTGTCTCTTCATAAGTCCTTTCCGGTCATTTTCATTTGTAAATAGCTTGAAGGCAGAGTATATGTGACAACCAGACATATGATTCAGTCGGTTTATAAGATGTTCATTTAGGTAAGGCGTTCATATATGTACAGAAGCCCGCAAGTAATTGTACAAATCTCCTTACACGATATTAAGGCCTTCCCCTCTGGCAATTTATGATGCTTTCGAGGAAATTGTTTATGTCAGCAGCTTTTTACAGTTTTCTTTCCATGGAATGCTTTTTTTATCTACCTGGGTCCATCAGTTTATAAGGAATGACTATCGCTAGTTCAAGGATAACATCTACGCCTTCCTTATTCCGGTAGACTTTCTCCCTCTACCCACACATTCAGACAAGGGAATCTTTCAAAACGCCAAATAAAAGTTACTCAAACAACTGTGTATGATGTTGGAAATCAAAGATAAAAAAAGCATTCCTTGGCAAGGAAACTATATGTTTCAAAATCATATAGTTGCTTGAGTAACTGTTATTTGGCGTATCGTGTTACCTGGATATCTAACCTTCATCGACGTAATCTGCCAATAGTTCATTTCATGGCCCTCAGTAGCCCTGCTGTGATAATAGATTCCAGAGGCCTTTAAGCCATAGCTGTTAGCTTTACTCCTTTGCTGACTCTGTGTGTTTGTGAGCTGTAGCCCAACACATTAACCCTTATTAATCGCTCCCATTTATCAAACGCAGGCCGCGCGCACTCATTACCAACTGAACGTATCACCAGGTTAAGCTAATGTTTGTGTAAAGCTATAAATCACAGATAAAACTCCACTTTATCGTAGTGCGGCATTATCGCATTAGGTCATAAATCACAGCCTGCTTTGTCGTGACACGGTCTGCACAGTCAATCTGTCGCTCGAGCCCTGTACTTTGGTCTAGACGAGTTTTAGATGTGTCGCTGATGGTTACCATCAACACTTCAAAGATGTCACCTATTGGTAGAAGAATACAACAGGCCAACTTGTCTCCAAGTCTTGCCGAGGCGCAAACTTCGAGATCCATATATATGTTAATCACTGCTGAGAAATAATTTCACATCACAAATTACAGACACAGTATTCGAAAGCTGTCACACGGGGTCCTGTACTTTGGTGAACACGGTTTCTGAAATGTGACAGTGATGGTGGCAATATGCACTTCAAAGATGCCGGCATTGGTTAGAGAACACGACAGGTTAACTATCTTCATACTTCTGTTACAAGATTTCCTCATTAATACATCACCAACGACTGCATGTCAAATATACCACCCCACTCTTGCCTAGGCGCAGGCATTGAGATCCATATGTATGCTAATTACTTCTGTAAGCGACAATACATCACAGAGAAGACCCCGCGGCTTTACGGACCATCGCTTAAAGACCTGTGGTTTTCTTCACGCTGTTTTCAAGCGAAGCCAGATGAAAGCCGCGGTTCATTTCCGCTTCGGCCCGCAGAAAGGAGATATGAAATGGCCGGATGTTCCTGGCGGTAATAGGCCGCATGTTGCATAAGAGATAATAGCATACCATCAATTCTCTCCCCGCGTCGTCTAAATAGACCTTTAACGTTTGTGAATAGTTATTGACTTCTTTTCTCAGAAGTTAGATGGCAACGTGTGTCTGGACTGGACTCTATCGGACTAATTATGCTGGCTATGTAACAATAGGGAGAATATTGGCGAAGGGAGTTTGGCCACCATAGGATTTCATTGGTCGACGCAGTCATGTGACTTCGTACAGACTCTCCTGTCCAGTTATTCGCCGTATTTTTGTCGAGTTCCACTTTCCTTCCTCCCCCCCCCCCCCCCCCAGGATGGCCTGGTGGAGGCTAACGACTGACACAGTATTCAAGCAGATGTTAGATTGGAACTGAACTAAGTCAGCTTACAGATGTGATTTATGTGGCTAGTTGGGAAACCCTGGCATGTACATGCTGAACCAATAAATAAATAAATGTGGCAGAGACTGTCATTCTCTTATAGGGCTGTTTGGCTATAGACGATGCTGTAGGGCTGCTGTGACTTAGGGTTCTACCATGGTCAATACTGACCGACGGAGGCCATATAACTAGTAAGGGTGGAAGGTCTAAACGATTTCTGACAGCTACTCATTCCCGTTAGTCTAGCCTTTCAGTGAAGCAAAGGTACTAAAAGGGTCAAGGCCTTCGATTCTAACTTCCGCTTGGCGACCGTTTCACGATGTGGTAAGTTTCAAAGCAGAACAGTTTCAAAACAGTTCGAGCGCAGATGCAAATTGAAGCAGTCGTTCATTTCCGTTACGCTCTACAGATTAAACATCCGGAAACACCGAGTCGGGTACGCATTAGCCGCATGTCGGTTCGCTGATGAACGAATGTTATCAATGATTTTCCATCCGTAGGGATGAAACTTTGAGTCGCAGTGGAAGAACACAGCCCCGAGATAGAAAGGAAACTGTGCTTCGGTGTTTCAGCTGAAATTTTCAAAGACAGAATGTATCTATTTCTGCCCAAGAGAAGTAAACATCAGTCTATCCTGAACGTTAGAAGCAGCCATGGTTGCAATATGTTGCAGCGTGTGTCGTCCAGTGATAAGCGACCAAGCCTCTGGACCAAGAGGTTGGGAGTTCGAATCTCAAGATGGCTGTTGTCACCCATCCAACATGCACGCTATGGTCGCAGTCCTAAGGACGGGACATAAAGCTGTATGCTACTGTACATTGTGCTTGTCGAAAAGCTTAAAGCTGGGGTAATTTCCCCGGTGCAATGAACCTGTGAAAAACTGTAGATATCATCTGTCTTCTCTGTCACGACCAGTGGAAGATTAGCTCTTCAGTGAGCTAAACTGGTCCGATATTACTTTAACTTTATTTTCATTTTTCTCCCAGCCCGTGACAAATTTAGCGGCCGGTTTCCGGTTCTGAAGCACATAAACGCCTTATCTTCGCCTCGCCAAACGGTCCCAGGGGCGCTGCTGGGAGAGGCGAACTTTACGGCAGCATTGAGCTCGTCAAGCTGCCATTCATCATGTAGTATCAGCCCGTTGTGATCTGAAGGTTGTTTTTTCTACCTCAAGAAGGCATCAAATAACATTAGATACCAAATGCCAACGTTGCGGCGAAGTGGAGTTGTAGAGCTGGAATTAACGACAGGATGATGCTACAGACTAAAGAAAATAACAGGTAGCGTTGATGAAGGCTGGACACTCAAGCACACAAGATGACAGATAGCGGATGCTGTCTGAAACGTTTGACCGTTTCCAAATTTATCCGTTTGCTAGAGTAACTCTTACCTTGAAAATCAGGTAACGCTGAATACGTAAAGGAAGGATAATGATCATTCATTACAGATGGGAACACATTTTAGACCCCCTTGGAAACAATAGTAGGACACCAATAAAAAGATTTCAGTAATCATGCAGGTGAACTGCTTATTTGCATAATTCATTTACCATTACGTTTAAAGAAAAATCAGGAAAATCCGTTCATTTAAATTAAATGCCCCTGCAGTCCCAAAGAAATCTGCTAGAGAGCCAACATTTATGTCACTTCTTCCCGTGCAAAATAGCTACCTACCGTCCCGTGAAAATAGCATGTCCAGAAGACTAGATACCAAAACCAGGAGTCCTGCTGCAGTGCCATGGAACGCCACAAGCGGCCGGGTGCCATAATCTAAT
Organism: Branchiostoma lanceolatum; assembly: GCA_035149815.1. NCBI lineage: Eukaryota > Metazoa > Chordata > Leptocardii > Amphioxiformes > Branchiostomatidae > Branchiostoma > Branchiostoma lanceolatum. The sequence goes on from CM068873.1 coordinate 2,603,155, forward strand.
AATTCCTTATCATGGAAGCTCATCTGTGTTGGTGGTTATAATAGTATAATGCTAAACTTTCTTCCAACACTAAGGCATTCACGGGCACTCCAGCCATCACTAAATAGAGACAGTGGTCGTTATAAACTTCCCGGCACGTTTTGTCAATTGCTTACAACATTGGCTACAACATTCTACTACTGACAGGTGTGGGGCCTTGTAAAACTTGATATAACACTGCAGCACCTTCACAACTCGTGGTGGGACGGACTCAAATGTCTCAGTCCCGGGTCGCGAACACTCCCGAACAGATGGAGATTGTGCATCGCTGGTTACGTGCCATAAACAGCTGGAATTACCTTTATTAAGTGCATTACGTGCGTTTGTAACTCTAGAGTAGTGCAAATGGAGTCGCGCAATTACGCCCTCCCACCAACCGAGCGCAGCCGGGTCGCTATTTACCAGATGACCCCCCGCCGGTCGCTGCCGGTTGTACCGCGGCTAAAAGTCGAGAATGATTGCCAGGTGGGCAATCTTCCTCCGCAGCAACAGCGGTGCGCTTTGTGATGAACGCTGATGGAATAATTGCATTATGCAGGAAAGATGTTTGTCTGTTAGCGCGGCGCCGTCCGGGTGGGTAGCGCAGCGAGAGACACGACTTCTGACGCTCAATGTAATCTTCGACAAACTTATCATCCATCGTTGTATTTACCTCCACGAAAAATGGATGTGTTGTTATGTTTAGCCATACCTAGTATGGCTCAACATATTGTTTTTGTTCACGTTCTTCTTCTTCTTCTTCTCCTGCCATATCTTCAAATGGAATCTACTCCGTCATTTTTGGGCCAAACGGCCTGAAATTTGGCATGAAGGTAAAGACGGCAAATACCCTCAGGTGATTTTTAAATTTTGTTGAAACAGTCATTAAAATCATTTTTATGGAGGTTTTTTGGGGCATTTTTAGACAATTTTTATATTTTGGGCTCCTGTGCCCTGGTATTGCAAGCAAGTGACCTGAAATTCGGTACAAGGGTGCCTTGAACATGTCCCTACAGGACTTCAATCACAATTCTGGTGTACATCACTTCAGAATGCTTCATTTTGGGGACTTTTGGGCCCATTTTCAGACCAAAAACAGGCCAAAAGTGGTATCCCCGTTCCATGTTCTATTTGCTGCTGGCCAAGGAATCCATGTTCTATCTAAGGATCCCCGCGTTCCATTTGCCACTGGCCAAAGAACGCGTGTTCTATTTAGGTCACCTGAGGTCATATTGCAGGAACACACGCAAGCCTTTGCAGTAAGAAGCTCTTGGGGTCTCGCAGAACTTGTAGAGAGAATTTTTTTGCACGGGTGATTTTGGAACAGTCAATTTATGCATCGGGAGGGAGATTGGCGAAGTATGATGCTCTCGCAAATGTTGCCTTTCTACATGCAGTTAATATTTCGATTTGCCCAGGCATTATTTTGGGACAGCCCACTTCTTGCATGGGGAGGAGTATGGCTAAACATGCTGTATTTGCTCAGGGGCAAATGACGGCCTTTCTAGTTACTCATGTTTCTTCTTCTTCTCCTGTCAAATCTTCAAATCGATTCATCTCTGTCATTTTTTTGACCAAATGACCTGAAATTTGGTACAGAGGTAATGTAGGCAAAAACCAATGTGCGTTCTTTTCCTTTTTTTGATATTGACCTTGAAAGTGATTTTATTGAGGTTTTTAGGCTATTTTTAGCATATCTTGGCCTCCTGCGCCCTGGTATTTCAACCGAATGACCTGAAATTTGCTGTATATGTGGCTTGAACAAATATTTAAAGGACTACATTCCCATTTTTGGCATACATATATTCAAAACGATTTATTTCGGGCTTTCTTGACAATATTTGCCACTTCTGTCACTTTCAATACTACATATGACCTACAGGTCATTGACCCCAAGTGCCTTGCACCTGGCCAAGCTGGAAGTTTGCTTACGAGGAGGAAAGACCGGACATAAACATTTAACGTGATTATCGGGAAAACACCATGTTCCCTTAAACTCAGTGGTTAAATTGCAGTTTAGGAAATTTTATAACAGAAAACAAGTTAAATCAATGATTTTGTGAATGTTTATTCTAGCATTAGTTATTCCAGATATTTTCAAACTCCAAATTCTTCAACACAACACGGGAGATCGTTTCTCCTCAGACTGGCGCGACACTCCTGTCAAAATTGATTGATGATCTCTCTCTGCCGCCGACTTCATACATGATCAAAGGCGGGTTGTAGGCGGTGCGCGGGGAAACTTAAATATAAAATGTAGCGAAGTGTTGCACAAGGAATTCTCACGCTGAGGGGTACATGAAATAATGCTTACAAAATAGACCTCTATGAATCGGGCTACATTCAGCAATGGTAGACGGATTCGGGGCATGCCGCGCAAAACACATGGTCTCACTGGGGACAGGCGTTTTGGTCCGGCACGTTGTCGCAGCGGTGCGTCGCCGCTACGCGATCGAAAGCACGCCGCTGTCTGTCTCGGACCAACACGCGTCTCCCGTGATGTGTAGCGTCCACCACCAGGCCTTCCTACATGTCCTACGTACGGGCGTATGGATCGTAGAATTCGGCAAAAAAGGAATGATTAGGCCAGTAGAGTCAGTCCCCGGTAAGGTCAATGATTCGCCCCTTTGCGCTAGCTTGTAACGTTAGATGAATGTACCCTCTGGTGGCCAAACTTCACTGACAAACTCTCTCCCTATTATCATCATGAGCTTGCGTTAGTCTGGTACTAGTGACTATTATGTGCCGGGAATGTTTATCTATCGCACGCCTTGGAAGGAAGTTCAACCATGATAAATGGTCGGCCGTTGCGAAAATTTGGAATCCCATGCTGTTGATTTTCGTGATTGAATCTGTAAGAAAATATATTTTCATGTCGTTCATGTTTTTGGGACGGACGCCGGGACGGGGTGAATTTTTTCTATCATTTTCGTCCCGTTAGTAATGCAAATCGAATCGTGTTGCACAAGAGGCAAAACACTAAAAACGTGGGTCTTGTGGAGTGTTTTGGAGCGGGAAAATGCCGGATATTAGCGGTGCCGAACAGTGTACATCGTCGCGCGCGGGTGACGCTCCGTCAAAACAAATCCGCTGGTGGTCTAGCGCGGCCACCGAAAATAGGCAGAAACACACAGGAGGACTTAGCACCTTCGTTTATGAGGGCAATTGTGAAAATCTTTTGTTACAAATTGTTCGAACATTGAAACATTTGGATTTTTTAATTCAATTTTGAACTGGGTTGATTATGCGCAAGAGTGTAATTTTCAGCGGATATTTTTCAACTGGTTTACATGGAAATGGCACGGAATATCCCATTCTTGCAAGGGGAGGATTCTTTAATTATTTCTTTCAATTTTGAGCTGGAATGATTATGAAAAAGTCCATTTTTTAGCAGAAGTGTATTTGTTAATCAATTAGTGGATATGGTTGTGGACTGGTCCATATTGTGTTGAGGTGCTACTGGAAGACTCAATTTTGGACTGGGGTGATTCATTTTTTTAGTGCAAGTATTTTAGAATGGTCCATTGTTATTTTGGGAGAGTCCATTTTTTGCATGGCGAGGAGTATGGCTAAACATGCTGTATTTGCTCGCAAATGTTGCCTTTCTAGTTTTGGTTGTGTCTGTCTGTCTGTCTCTCTCACTCTGTGTGTGTGTCTTTGTGTGTGTGGGGGTTCCAGATATTTGTGGTCAACATACCTTACCTCTATTGCCCTGTGCTGACATTTGGTATGTGTAGGTAGGTCTTCGAAAGTCAAAGGTCAAATTCGATTATGGGCCTCCTGGTGGTTGACCTTAGTACTACAGCAGAACATTTTGTTTCCATTGTTCTGGACATGCTATAGTCTTGTTTGTTTGCTGACAGATTTTTGACGGTTGGTTGATTGGTTGGTGCGATGGTGGGTTGGTTGGTGGTTGGGTTTGGGTGAATGGATGGATGAATGGATCGATCGATCGATCCATTTATTGATTGATCGATCGATCGATTGATTGGTGGATTGATGGATTCATTGATTGATATATCTTGTCAGTGTCATTGCCAGGGCGGAAGCGATGGCATACAACGCCCTTGACTTTGGAGTGCACTCCAACCCGTCTCGGCCGTCACGCGAAGCGGTGCGCTCTTGGCCTTTCGTCATTAGGATCAATTACTCAAAGTACCTTCCTGCAATCTTCTCCCATCGCGCCCGCTAGAGCATCTATTAGTGGATGTTTTTGGAGGAGAGATTTGCGTTTGCGTGATGCCGCTGTGGGGGTAATGACCGTGGAAGAAGTCGTAAGCCACCATCATCAGCGTCGGTCGTTCAACTTTCCAGCTGCATTGATGCGTTCAACCGGGAATTTATGGCCGGGAAGTTAACAATGGCTGCATCCGTTTATATCTCTTAACAATGCATCTGAAAGTTGCCGAGTAATATGCATGGTATGATTTGACTACAATCGGTGGAGGTCGTTTAACTTTCGGTTGCTCCATTGATGAGTGCAACCCGGAATTCATGGCCGGGAAGCTGACAATGGCTGCATCCGCTTATATCTCTTAACAATACATCTGAAAGTTGCCGAGTAATATGATATAATCTGACTTCAATAAGCGGAGGTCGTTCAACTTTCGGTTGCTCCATTGATGCGTGCAAACCGGAATTTATGGTGGGGAAGTTAACAACGCCTGCATCCGTTTATATCTCTTAACAATGCATCTGAAAGTTGCCGAGTAATATGCATGATATGATTTGACTACAATTGGTGGAGGTCGTTCAACTTTCGGTTGCTCCATTGATGCGTGCAACCCGGAATTTATGGCCGGGAAGTTAACAATGGCTGCATCCGCTTATATCTCTTAACAATACATCTGAAAGTTTGTGAGTAATATGATATAATTTGACTACAATCAGCGGAGGTCGTTTAACTCTTGGATATACTCTATTGATGACCGGCCGTTTATGTCATGTCGGGAGGAGGTGGCTATACCTTGATCCGGTCCTTATCCAGGGAAGGGCATCCTGGTTAGAGCCCCATTTGTATTTCGGAAGGGACGTAAGATGGGGTCCCGTGATCGAGGAGGTTCCATGGGCCACGTTAAAAGGTACTACAACAGCCTCATTACTCAGATGCGTACCAACTAGCTGTAATAAAGATACATATCTACTACGATTGTAGTCAAATCATATCATGCATATTACTCGCAACTTTCAGGTGTATTGTTAAGATATATAAACGGATGCAGCCATTGTTAACTCCACGGCCATACATTCCTACTACTTAGAAACAAATCTGAAATTATGACAAATATCGGTTACAACTCTCATGAGCTTCGCTGAGTTGTGCAACCGGCCATTATTTTCATGACGGGGGAGTCAACAATCCTTGGATTACAATCTTCATCTCACCTCAATTTTGCCGGGTGACATGATAAATATCGGTTACAACCAGTGATGATCGTTCAAATCTCGAATGCTCCACTGAGGCGTGTCATTGGTCGTGTTTCAGACAGTTGTGCAAGTTAGCCATCACCGGAACCGGTGCTCTGCTCGTGAAAGCACACCTAAAGTGTGCTCAGGTTGACATACTGAGTTATATGATGGACGTGGATGACAATCAGGGAACGGCCGTTAAGCTTCATCGCGAACCACTTGGACGGGCAATCGCAATTTCTTCTAATTTCCTGTCATTTTCTCATAAATAGCGGGGAATAGACAAGTCATGAGTTTATCCATTTTTCTCATCAAAAAACACTTGAAATCAATCATATTGGATTGATAGATCATGAGTCTTTCCGCGCCAGGCTGGAGGCCTGCCCGCCTTAGCATGGGACCTCCTCCCCCCCCCCTACTTTGCCCCTAGCGGGGTTATTTGGGGGTATTCCAAGTTGAAGTTGAAGATAGGCAACCAGACAGCATCCGCAATCCGCTATCAGACAAAGTATTGCTGTCTGAAACGTCTGACTGTTTCAGACTTTAATCCAGTTCCCTGTCGTGAGTAACTGTCGTGTATGCCTGTGATAGGCAAGCTGTTCGCTGTGTTAGACTGCCATAGTGTCGGATCGACTTTACATCCCATTCAGTCTGTTTCTCTTGCACGAAATAACTATCATCTTGTTACATTGATACTAATCTTCACGGTAGCAAAATTTCGCGGTGTAAGGAAAATTGGCATTTCCAGTGAACTTGAACCTGTGGCGGCAAGTGACTTACAGAACGGATGTGTGAAGGAATCATAACTATGATAATTACAACACAGTGATGATAAGTTCACGGTACAGAGGTGACCGTGAAAACAGTGAACATAAAGTTACAGTGAAAGAAACAAGAATTACTGTAGCTCTTTGTGAGTACTTACCTGTACGGTATTTTAAAGGAAGAACGCTAAGGTATAACTTATACCCTTTTAACGGGGAACCAGAACCGTTTGATATCATATGAACCAGTTTTACATCAGCCAGACGGCGTTACACTCTGATACCCCCTGAGCCTCTGAAACTTGCCCTTAAGTGCGATCATGTCTTACTTCTCTACCTTGCAGAACCAGACCACACCACCCACACCAGACATGGCGTCATCATGACGTCACGATGACGTCAAGACCTATAAAATCGTCCGGTAAAATGCTTCCTTAAAATCGGCAGGTAAGTCGCTGTAATTCCTTTTACTTGTCTGGTGGGCATGCCCGCGAGAGTTTTGAAGTGCCCTTATTTGCGCATTGGGTTTCTGCGGGCTGACATTGATACGCGGTGCATATAAGGGGGCGGGAATCTATACGGGGCAGCAGCAAAAACTCCTCTTCAGTTGCGTCAGTCTGCCGAGTGACGTAGATGGGTGCAAGCTTGTACTTAAGAGTTAAGTGGGTCTGGCGACGTAAGGATACGGACCGTTTGGGCTGGGCAGAGTTAGGCCACACTGCCTTGATTATATGGGTGACACCCGCGCTTGCATCGATTTTCGTCCTTTTTCAACAAAACAAAAAAAGTTTGTGTCCACGCTGTAAATTGTACAGAGAAGTTACAAAACGAGCACATATGTGCGCTATATTGCAAAACAATGTCGTTAAATAGATCCTAATGCAAGATACCGAAATCAATGCCAAACTCAAGGAAGATGATGTGAGAGAAGAAACACAAAGAGTTATTCTTTGCAATACCATTCTCTCGAATCTTAGATAAAGTGAATTCAGAATCAGAAAGGGAGGGTTAAGGATTAAAATCTAAAATGATCAGAATGAAATCAGGGCATCTGGGATTCCTGCTGAGAAAAACGTGCTCTCAGACACCTGATGACGTAAGTATCACTTTCATCAACGTACCTAATGACGTAGTTAGCACAATCCCCTGGTGAAAAACATCGTCTGTTTCTGACAACACGAGGATTAGGGTTTCTGAATCGGGAACAGTTGTGGGTGGAGACAGGGACACGCTTCGGGAAGGCGCCCCATGTGGCAAATCATCTGACGAATCTCTTGTCGTATCGAGCTAAACTTACATTGTATGTACGCAACTCTATGACACAGGTCTACTCTTAAATCTACCCATGAGGTAAGATGACAGAACCCGAACTGCCAGAACTGTCCGACTGGGAGCTCCGGAGAGGAAGTGAGGAAATCCCTGGATAAAGATCCTGTTCAAACTAGCGCCACTGAAGCCTTCTGTTATACCTACAAACACAAGCCATATTGACCTGCTGTTTTGAACTCCTCAGACAAATGCTCCAAGATGACAACCCCCTTCACGAACCCGCCCCCCCCCTCCAGAGCCACAGCTACTCAGAAACAGACATACCACCCCCCCCCCCCCAGCAAGATTAAAAAGACTACAGAACTCTTTCCTTCACCAGTCAATCAGAATGTACAATAAGACTGCAGAATCTGGTACACAATGATGGACGCCTGTCATGTTAGGGATGTATATATGTATATATGTGTCTTAAGCGTGTTAAGTCTTTGTAATTATCAACTTGTAAATATCAACGCCAATCAGGCTACCATTCTTGTGTCTGTAAGTTTTAGTATCTTGATAAAGAATTGAATTGAATGCCGTCCTCTGGACTACCAAAAATTTATAAGAAAGCGTTGGTAAAGCCCCCGTCACAAATCAACAATTTAGCTCGGCCGACTTGTCGGCGAGCTCCAAATGGGGATTTTCGGCCGAAGTACGACCGAGGTCCTGGCGATTCCGCGGGCTTCGGGCGATTTTTAGAAATCAAAGTAAATCCAAATATTGGCCTTTTACCAGGTTAGTCGATTCTGACTTCGTCCATGTCCAAGAAATGGTACCGTCTCATGGGGGATTTTTAGTTTTTAGTGTTCGACGGACGTCACCCGAGATTCTCATTGGAAAATACGGTCGACGCTCGGGCGATTTTGAAATTCGGCGAGCTTCAAAGTCGACCGACGCTCGCATGAATTGTGACGCCGGCTTAGGAAACTATGGTCAAACAAATACCTAGAATCTGGTTTAAGCTTTTAAGAACGTTGGTAAGGTTATCAGATAAACAGGGTATGATATAACGAAGTCAAACGAACTGGATCATTCTTTCTTATTCTTTCAGGGGGCTGGGTGTCTTGTTTCAGAATATTCGACACAATCGCTATTTTGGCCTCGGATCCTGTCGTATCCGGACAGGAGAAACGGGATCCGGAACCTCAGATACGTTAGAATCCGGACGGATACGGGGCCGTATTGTACTAAAACAACTCAAACTTACCTACATTAACCTACATATGCAAATTGTACCCTGATGTGGTATAACATGCAAGTTAATTAAGGTAAAATTGAGTTGTTTTAGTACAATACGGCCCCGTATCCGTCCGGATTCTGACGCATCTGAGGTTCCGGATCCCGTTTCTCCTGTCCGGATATGTCAGGATCCGAGGCCATTTCCGGTGCAGTGTCATGAGTGCTGTGTCCGGCATTGCCGGCAAAGTTTGCCATAGTTCAAAATGTAAAAAAATCCCTATTTTCATCGTCCGACATCGACCCGCTGAACGGCATCCAGGAAAGCAAGTCTCTGTAGCCTTCCCCGCGTCCTGTGTGAGATCCGATTGACGCAGTTTTCTGCAAACTTGTGCTACATGTACGCATGGATAACAGAGTCTTCTGTACACAACCAGGACTTTTAGTCAAGATTGACGCTTATACTGAGTAGTTGTAAACGCCGAGTATGAGAAAAATGTTTGAACTTGAGAAAACTGTTTGAACTTGGCAAAGAGAGAGGCATATGCTGGGTAATCCCTTTTCTGGGCTCGTCTACAGGAAACCCGATGCAAAACACATTAGGAGGCTGTTGTTACCGCTACACTGCCACAGATGGGCGTGACTCGGTCACATCCGTTACTTTAACCCTTAAGCTGCCAGGTTTTTAGGCAAATAAAAATCAAAAATGTTTGACCCCTGACCTCTCTCACGAAACCTACGAAACAGCCGGAGGCCCTAACTCCCCTAACTCCCGGGCTTCGAGCGCTACACGCACGCAAAGCTGTTTTCTTCTGGGGAATGCCCTATCCCGGTTATAACCGGGTGCAGCACATAAGACATGTTTCTGTATCCCTGTGTAAACCGGGACTGGCAGCTTAAGGGTTTCACGGCGGCTGAACGTCAATGATTTGGAGTACTTAGGTTCGTGGGTCAAATATATAAAGGAAAATCCCGTTGTGATTTCTCTGCTGAGGACCCCTCTCTTTTACGTATTAAGGAACTTTCGAGTTGATATCAACACCAAGTTTACGGTCTCTCCTGATAGAAAAAAAACAATTCCGATTTGAGCTTCTCATTAGTAAACAAAAGTCCAATGCTCTGCTGATGTTATCAGTTAGTTAATTTTGATGCAGTAATTTCAAGTAGTCTGAAGTCAATTTTATGTAGTCTGTCTGATGTATTTTCTGATGTACTCCAGGAAGATTAGCTACATACCACTCATGGTATGTGGGTAATGGAGGAAATAAAGTATCCAAAGTATCCAAGTATCCAAAGTATGCGTACTCACATCAACACACGGAAGCTGAAAATACCAGGCAAGCACAATTTTTCAAAATAATTTCTAGTAACAGCAACCAACTCCAGATGTGAAATGCATCAGAAGGGCTCTATGTACCATCGTTACGCCACAGACTGACGCGGTAGGTTAAATCCCGTACTTTAAGTTTCATTGCGGTGGAACGTCAAGGATTTGGTGTGTTTTGAAATCTTCACGTTCGTGGGCCGAAGGTATAAAGAAAATTCCCATTGAGAAACAACGTTTATTTTTATTTTACAACGTTGAGAACCCTTCTCCTTTGCGTATTAAGGACCATCCGAGTTGACGTATGTTGGAGAAATAGCAAAGTTAAGTACATGAAGCGAATTTATCTTGGCCAGTTTTGAGAAGAAAAGACGGATATACTACTCTCCATGCAGGAGTTGGTGGGGAAGATTGTGCCATATGCCCCGTTTTTGTCCGCTCTCCCATTTCCCCACCAACCTCTGCTTGGATAATAAGATACACCAAGTTTCAATGCTCACGCGTACCTAGTAAGTCGGATTATGTCATAAGATCTCTATTTTGAGAGTTAATTTTTTCGCAAACGGAAAATGTCTCTCACCTCAAAGAACCCTTACTTTAATGCCTGTTTAGTCATGAGCTTAGGAACAGCTCATCTCCAAGCAGATGTTGAGTGAATCACACAGTTTTCTGACTGTCGGGCTTCTAGATCTCTGACGTTGATCTCTGAGTAGATGAAGTGTTCACTGTGTTCATACATTGTATAATTATGCGAACATGCGAATTAACACTTAACACGACGTCCTGAAGCGGTGCCAATCAGCCGCAACTTACTGCCAGCGGGGCGAGTAATCCCCGGTAATTAACGGGCTTCCATCCTCCAACTGGGGAGGATGATTTGACTATTGACGGGGCGGTGTTGAGTGAGAAAGGAAGTAAAAATACAAAGTAATGCAGTAGATTTTCTCATAGTCACCCGCTAACAAGGCTCAAGAGCCACTCAATGTGCTGAATTTCAGGAGGAGGGTAATGAGGCAAGAGAGAGGAACGTTATGATATTTATCTATTTATTTTTTTCTGGGTAGCACAAACAGCTATACTAGCTGATTTCCATTGGGGCCCAGTATATCATATACCCAGACAATAATCACAAAACGTGTTATGGTTAGGCAGCAGAGCGGAAGCGGACAGCATACAATGGGTAGAAATAAAATCCGGTGCGTCCAAATCAAAGTCCATAAATCATAGTCTTATCCGTTCCATGTTAAACACAATACAATCAACATATCTTCAGCAACATCGGTGGCGTCAGGGGATTTGAACCCAAGACCGTTTATCGACATATCTCCAGCAAGGGGCGATAACAACAGCTTCAAACCCAAAGCGCGTGATGCTTTCTTAGCCTTCGTTGCACTCTTCACCAAAGAAAATGCAACCAGAGCGCGACAAGCAGTCAGAAGCCGGACGTTAACAGAAAGAAATGCTCGGAAGAATCAGGAATGGAGGCCAGTGTTGTTGTTATTCAGAGTCTGTCGAGTCCACTTTGTTTGTTTATATTGCATACCCGGTAAACCGCATCAAGGCGTAACACACCAGGTTTGTACTGAAGAGTACAAGCCGCATATCCGGAAAGATTTATATGATCCACACACACCGGGAAGGACCCCCTACTCTTTTTAATAAGTGTGTTGGGTTCTTTAACGTGCTCGAGGTTTGGCTCTCCTCAAACACAGGACCTCCATTTAACGTCCTATCCGAGGGACGTCCCTAACCGAAGCTAGGTACTCATTTTCACCTGAGCAAAGTGGGGAAGGTCGTGTAAAGTGCCTTTCCCAAGGGCACAACGTCAACGGGACAAATCAGGGAACCCCGGATTGGGTTCTGGGGCCAAACACCCTGCCACTACGCAACCGCGACGCTACTTCAAAGCCTGAACCACTCAACACTGATCAACACTTCATGACTAAAACATATGACAACCTGAGACCCTTGTTCACGAAGTTTCCGAAGATATCAATAATGAAATTGCCTAATATCAAATGACTCCGATAATGCATAATCTTAGTAACCTTAATCTTTTGGCCTTGTTAACGATTTAGTGCAATGTATATAGCTTAGTCTCGTGCAAATCATTTCTTCAAATGCGCTTTAGTTTTGTGCTAGTTTTTTTTTTCAGTTACGTATCTTAGTTTTGTTTCTTATGTTTATATGTATTTTAGTCGTTTTTTTAGTCGTAAACATCTCAGCTGTGTGAAAGTTTGTATTGAATTGTGTACATTGTTCAGTTACCAGGGCTAACTCTTTGTAATAGCCTTCGGGTAGTTGGGTAGCACTGGTTGTACTTTTTGCTACAGCCAAATAAATAAATCGAATCATTTCCTTTCCTGGTGATGCAATACTTCACACAACCACAGCGGAGATTTCAGCACCGCGGACAGCACCACCATCTCGGCTCCATACAGCTTTCGCCACGCTACTCTCCCCGGCATGGCAAAGTGTCACGTTGCTAAGGAACAGTCACCATGGGGACGGTTACAGATATAGTAACAGCTGGAGAAGGTTTCCCACCATATGGTAGTACTATTAGCGTTTTTTTATTGCAGTATTTATCAAGTCAGCAGCTCTTGTGACAGTGAGCCATATGACGGCTCGTGCTCTGTGTGTTTACTATGTAAACACCGTTGTGCACTGTCACTGCGGTGCGCTCATTGGTACCTGTTCAAAGAGATGACGTCAGGAATCAGCCCGAAAGAGGGATACAGACCGAATGTACGTTTATCATATGCAGATGGAACAGACTGGATGTGAACCTGAGACCCTTGGGCCACAGTGTCTCTCAGGCACAACACATGCTCGCTTTCAAACGGCAGTTGTCAAAACACTGACGCTCCATCACTAGGGAGCTGTACTACATGTATGGCCACGAAAACTGTTCTGATTTCTGTCGTTATAACGTTTTGCACTTGAATATATTTATTGTATATTTATGCATCTAATTGTACATTGTTTTCTAAATATTTACTCATGTATTTTGTATGTTGCGGGGAGACAACTACTCGTAGTACAGGTGAGTAATCACCTGCATTGTCCCCCCCTTCATTTTGTAAATGGTGAAGTCTAATAAAGAAATAGTTTGAAAAGTGTGCAGTGAAAGCAGAAGTTGACAATTTCGGAGCTATTCATCCTCAGATGTCCACTGAGTCCTGCTGGCAGTGCGACACAAGCATTTTGAACATCCCATGATTAATGTACAAAGAGATGATTATGTAATTCAGCCCCAACTACTGAGAATATATAGTGTGTTTTGCAAATCATCACTCAGCATTCTCTGATTCTTGTTTGGAGAATGGGAGACAGGTGCTTTGTGGACTCAATAATCTGCGCACAAAAGACCGTCTCTCTGTTGTCGCAGGTATCTAGTTACCAAAGATTGCGGGCTGAAAGAATATACCTGGGTATTAAACAGGGCTATTCCTGTCGCTAATTACATGGGTTAGTCCACTCATGAGAGGAGGGGGTTGGGATTTTCAAATCTTAAAGGAGAATAAGGTAATGTACCATCTAAAACTTTGAATATACGTGCAAATGATGTTATGATTGTATGCTTAGTAACGCTGAAATTAGTAGACAAATTCCACTTTTTATATGCCTTCTTTTCGTTGGTGATAATGTAATTACAATCATGATTTTTACGATTTCGTTCATTTTTCATATTCTTACGACTCCATTATCATGGTTAAGAATGTGTCTTATAGATTTTTGCTTTTATAATATGTTTTGCATTTATACATTGGAACACCTGAATGAATATGAAAGAATGCTCATCTTTAACCATGTAACCAGTTATCTTTCGAAATGTAGAATCTAACGAACGATGTATTTCTTCATTTCTCATCGTCGTGCCGTTTTGTTACCACTTAGGTATGTTTGCGGAGGCAGTTGCTATGATACGGGGCAAATCGGGCTCCATCCAGGGCATTACGTCTGTAAACACTGTGGGACCACATGCCGAGGAGGGCATTCTGCTCCCAGGAGACCACCAAAACAACCTGCCGGACGATGGCCTTTGAATCCACGGGAACGTCGCAAACTCTGCATAATTTACTCAAACCGAAATTGTTGGTTTTGGAGGGATAATGCACAGGTAAAAAACTATAATAGTAAAGGAAGTCCAATAGCCATGAGGCCGTAGTGAGTTGTTATCCGCTGTGTCTAGGGCACGGTATTGGAAGGCGGAGCCCGACCCTCTCCTTCCACCGCCTTTTACCTCCCCAACCGAAGTCAAGTACCCATTTTTACACCTGAGTAGAGTGAGGAACTTCGTGTCAAGTGCCTTTCCCAAGAGCGTAAGATCAGTTACATGACGGGATTTAAACCCAGGACCTCTGCCGTTAGGTTACACGACACCACTGCGCACAGGAGAACGCGCTATTAATTAAGGTCACAAGGTAATTGTAAAGCTGTATTTGTCAATTAGTCTGCCGAAAAACACAATCCTTAAGTGTAACACAACAACACAACTTTGCAGGCATCAGTTTCCTCTCAAAGCGCGATTCATCCTGACAGTGTTGAATCCCAAATTGACTCTATCCTAAAAACATATCTCTCTAATTATTCATTTTATGATGGTATAAGAAAACATTATTTACAATGTAAGTGTCCACAATGCACACTTACTTTCCTACTATTCCTGACCACGAGAAGACAACTCTACTTATTATTAAAAATCAAAGAACCCGCATATTTTAGAAGAAGTGGATACATTTTTCTTCCATTGCCCCAAGAGAAAGAGAAGTCAAACCCAAAGAAACTAGCATCGTGTACATTTTAGAATGTAACATAAATTTGGATGTAGCCCTTGCTGTCATTGTCTTTCTTATTGCTTTATAAACTAATGCAATGTAGGTTTCTCCATTTTATACACCTTAGCAACATGGAAAAGTTCATATTTCTAATGGCTTTAGACAACCCCTTGATTAAAGATGGAAAATGAAATACATTTCATCTGCGAATGTCCCAAATTCGAAGCCGAAAGAAAAAGATTATTCACGAAAGTTTCCGAAATCTCTAAAACCTTTTCTAGATTAAGAAATACACAGAAACTCATATTCCTTTTGAAGTCATCAGACCCACTCATCATCGAAAGTGTGGGACTTTTTATTTTCCACTGCTTTCAAAGAAGAAATCATACCCCGCATTAGTACAATAGATATAGAAACTTAGACTATATTATTGTAGACTAGCGATTTAGTATGATCTTGTATCACCTGTATGCCTTATGTTTACCTTATGTTTGTACTTCGACATTGTTGTCAACATGCATTTACCCTACGGGCATGAATTCGCAATCAACTTACTATTATTATTATTATTAAGAACATCTGTACCCATATTTACACCATTACTAAGAAGCGAGAAGCGGCCAAATTCACGTAATTATTAGACTAGTGCTCGCTTATCATTGTATATATGTATTTGCAAACTGTGACGTTTTCTGTTGTGACCTGTACTGAACCCAGTGGGTATGTGTGTACAAGAAAGGACTTCATTCATTCATTATCATATGAGTTACTTGTAGCTGCTACAAGCCCTCGGACATGGATTTGCAATAAACTTTTTGCGCCAAAAATAGTTACTCAAGCAACTGGATAATATTTTATAAAAGTCAGACGTTTCATACAGCATCCGTTGTCTTTCGTCAGTGACTTAAGATATGACTGGGAAACCAGGTCCAACCTTGTCTTGAATTAACCTTCTTTTGAAGACTACGTCAATACATCATAACTTGTCTTAACCTTATCAACATATCTATTCAGAGTTTTGGTATAAAACCTGGTTTCACAGTCCTATCCTCAGTCACTGAAGAAAGACAGCGGATGCTGTCTGAAACGTCTGTTTCAAAATTTTATCCAGTTGCTTGAGTAACTTTTTTGGCATATCTTACTACCTGGATGTCTAACCTTCATCAACAAATAAAGTTTTTGATTAGAAAAAAGAGGACGTTTGTAACAGGTGGTACTGGAAGTAATCCAAATAGAATAAAAGCCACAGCGGGGAGTGACCCCAGGAGGTAGACTTCAATCAGCGAAACAAAAGGCTCTTAACTACAAGCCACCTTTGAACACAAAAGGACCGGATTCCCTGACAAGATGTTTGTGACAAGCGGGCCCAAAGAAGTCAGAGGTTTCAGAGGTGATTGACCGCTGTAGTGTGACGTCAGAGTACCGCAATTAAAGCTGTTTTTTCGCCGAGGCTCCAGATTTACGAAGCAGAAACACTGTCACAAAAATCGTATATATGTTTTTAAAAAGGGACATGTTTTTTTATAAGGGGGCAAATTAGATCCACATATGTTTTGAAAATAGGGCCGTTTTTTTTAAATGGGGCAAATTAAATCCACATATGTTTTGAAAATGGCACATGTTTTTAAAAAGGGGGCAAATTAAATCCACATATGTTTTGAAAATGGCACATGTTTTTAAAAAGGGGGCAAATTAAATCCACATATGTTTTGAAAATAGGACATGGTTTTTCTTATGGGTCATATCTTTTAAAACAATATGCATCTTAAAAATAACCAAAATGAGAATATGAGACGAAAAAAAAACATACACCATTTTCATTTTGTACCGTGTATAAGTTTATTCCCCAATCCAGGAAACCCACCGGTTTGCAAAGTGGTGCTTTCAAAATGGTCTATCGTTTCCGATTTACCCCCCATTTTGATAGTGGTGCTTTCCAGTTACGCCGATTTCAAACTGGTCGATTTCAAACTGGTCGATTTCAAACTGGTCGATTTCAAACTGGTCGATTTCAAACTGGTCGATTTCAAACTCCAAACGGAAATGAAATGACGTAAGTCGGAAATGACGTAAGTCGACGCTCATCGCCAGAGAAGCCACCAAGTATCGGTGATCGCTGTTTACGTCCTTGTTTTCACCGTCTTGTACGCGTTTTCTGATCAGCTACGTGTCCCCAGGATATACCAGGTTTGTGTTGAATTCAGACTATATAAAGTCTTGTTTGTTTCATAAATATGATTAAATTCGACTGGAAATGCGTGTTTTGTAATGACGCCAGATGGGGGAGGGGGGCATGAACTCGTACGAATACATGTTCACCACGCGTATACACCACCATTTGTTACTAGTAATAATGTTTTATCTGTGTGCATGTGCTTACATAATGGACACATCTAGACCTTCTGGTGAAACGGTGTTGCTTTCCAGGATAGTTGGCCATTCTTACGGGAAACTTCAAACATATACAAAGAAGAATGGTAGAAAGGTTGAGCCTCGTATGTGTATGCCTTGTTGCTGTGATTTATTATGTTATAATATTTGTGTGTATGATCTAAGGATAACAGTATGGCTATTTCTTGAGAGAAAAGAATTGTGTAATGAACGTGGCAAACATGAACACATGCTACATAATTTGATCCCAGTTTGCACATGAAAACATTTCGATTTAGTTACATTTTATTTATTCATCAGCTTTCACTGTTGCTCGTCAATATATGTGTATATTTTTTTTGTTCTTTGCTAGTTTTATGGACGCCAGCAATAAAGTGGCTGGGCCATATCTGCGAGTCAAGGACTGGAGTCAGATGCCACTAAGAACTGTTGACTCGGAGCGAAATTCTACAAGTCTGTGGAGCAGCTTCAACCTTCCATGGACATGTTAACTGTTTTTGTGTAACTGAAGACATTCAAATTTTTCAATGCAATTTCAGTAGGTGTATACATGATAGTGAACACTGTAACTAGTATAAGTATAAAGGTATGTACCATACGTTTGGTGTTCGGAACTTCCCCCTCCAACCCCTGCGTTTGACTTCAGTAGTTCTTTCTAGGATGTGTTGACTACTGTATTTTGACAAGATAGAGTCCATTCCGAGTCACCACAAGGGTTGTTATTGTCATAATTTACAACTTTTTTCAATTCTTTGTAATTATTTGTCTAAGAGATTTCATAATTTGGAAATATTGTGAATGTCATTTGATTTATAATCATTTGACCGGTTGTGTAAAACCTTTGAAAGATTAATGATCTGGAATATTATATTTCTAATAGTTTTTAAATAATGGTTACAGCATTCGACCATTTTCTACCATTTTTTACAATTATTTGCAACTAGGTCAGTGGGCTGGGAAGAAAGCAATTCACACATCTTTGCAAATTATGCTTGAGCACCATGTATAGATGGCTTGCACAAAGGGCCTAACAGTGTCCAGCAGTGACATCTAAAAATACACAGAGGCAGACAACAGGGCTGGATTAGCACCTACTTTTATGGGGGCAATTACCCTAATACACTATTTGTAAATATTGCTCTATATTTCGAAATTTAGAAGAATCACACAGATATTTGCAAATTATTGTAAATAAAGACTTTCATGTGCTGTCCCTTTCAAAATATTTCTAAAACATCTAATTGGATTCAAATAAATTCAAATTTTCATATTCAATTTTTTTGAAAAATGAAGAATTATTGTGACTTAGATATTCTTTTATTCAAATCAATTCAGACTAATTAGAAATATCACTTAAAAACCCGTGTGGTGACTTGGAATGGACTCTAACACAAATATGTTTCCTTCAATTTTAGCCTCACATCATTGCCTTGTCTAAGATTCAACTTTAGGCATGTAAGAAACCACGGTTTTCTTATATAAGTAAGGTTTTTATTGCACAAGAAAAATACTATTAGTGTTGTAGCCTTTTGCGTAGAATATGTTAACTATTATAGTGTAATTATTATTAAAAATCCATTTCCTGCAACTTCATGCCTCAGTCCGACTGATATGAGACACATGGGAAATCCCCCAAGTTCTTCTTACATATTGATGATAACTTTTACTCTACTAGTACATTGCATTGCACAGTACATTGAAGGTACAGCAGCGTTCTTCACTAAGCACAATCTTCATCTTCAATGGGAATGGAAAATACACTCCAAGGTCTATTCATATACTACAATGATGGATGTACATGTACAGTCTGTCACAAACTGAAAGTGACCAAAGCGTACATGTATATTGAAACACAAAGTGGTGAATTTTTGAATAAGAATAAGTATAATAAGAATAGGTAAGAAAGGAACTAGAGGAGAAACCCTTGCCATCTGACAAAGGATGAATATTGAACAATCTACAAAATGTACAATCTGCATGTGATTTTTTTCCCCGTCAATTAGGACATACAGACCATGCTTGTCCGTACAGTAAAAATACATGAGAACCTCTACACAACATCCCACTAACATTCACTGCATAGATACAACTAGATTGAAGAATCATAGCTTCTTATAAAGAGACTGAGTGTTGTGAAACATTACATGAAATGGATCAATTTTCATTTACATGTACTAGCTATTCATTCAATTCATTTACCCTGAGGAATCCAACACTTACAAAATATTCTACAATCATTTGCAAATACAAAAATTTTGTTCACATCAAACTTAATTATCTACAATATTATAAAGCACCAGGTATATCAGGTACACATATTAAATAAGAACACATACTTCGATGTGCTTACAGATACTTGTATCAAGCAGGGATGAAAATCAACATGTTTTCATTGCTTCAGAAAGCACTAAACTGTCAATGTGTGTTGTTTCAAATACATTATAATTTATATACATATCCTTGGTTCAACCGTTGGTTGAAAGACTTTGACACATGCATGTGCATATGCATGACATTCATCCTTGTGTAGACAGCATGATGCATCAACAGCTACATTGTATGGTCATAGCACTCATAGGTGCTGTGTATATGCAGCAAGGGCTGGGAAAATCCCTACAGTGCCGATCCTCTGGAGCATACTATTAGTAAGAAACAAGGAAAATGCGTTCAAATGGACATAACAACAATTCCCAGTGGCAACAAGGTACGTTATTCAAAATGTCTAAAAAACTATGAATAATACGTGGTAAATTTACACGCTATGCATATTTTTACAAACCTGAGAAAAACATGCCAGCCAGCAAGGACAAGTAATTTTAATCTTCGTCTGGAATCTGGATAGATATTCCTTTCAAACTAATGCACGATCATACAAATTTATACTCGCTAAGGTCTCTTAACAAACAGAATAAGAAACACAAATTTATTTTTGTGGCTTCCTGGGTTCGTATCAGACTACAAAAATCGTGTCCGAACTTGCACATGGTTGCGCCGGCCGTTCGCCCCCCTCCCCATTCCCCTCACTGACTACGGAGCAAAACTATCGCAAGTTTGTATATTTTAACAATTCATATCAACGAAAATTGAACCACATATCATATCATTGATCGTCTCAAGTTGTTAGAACGTAAAGTGAAGAGTTCCTCGATAGCTAGCTCGGCACGCAATTTGCGTAGTTTTGTAATCTTCCAAACGATACGGCTGCATTACGATTTACATTCTATAAAGTACCGATTAAACATGCAACTCTAAAATTATTACAACGTGAAAAAGTCAACACAAACCTGGTATATCCTGGGGACACGTAGCTGATCAGAAAACGCGTACAAGACGGTAAAAACAAGGACGTAAACAGCGATCACCGATACTTGGTGGCTTCTCTGGCGATGAGCGTCGACTTACGTCATTTCCGACTTACGTCATTTCATTTCCGTTTGGAGTTTGAAATCGACCAGTTTGAAATCGACCAGTTTGAAATCGACCAGTTTGAAATCGACCAGTTTGAAAGCACCACTTTGCAAACCGGTGGGTTTCCTGGATTGGGGAATAAACTTATACACGGTACAAAATGAAAATGGTGTATGTTTTTTTTTCGTCTCATATTCTCATTTTGGTTATTTTTAAGATGCATATTGTTTTAAAAGATATGACCCATAAGAAAAACCATGTCCTATTTTCAAAACATATGTGGATTTAATTTGCCCCCTTTTTAAAAACATGTGCCATTTTCAAAACATATGTGGATTTAATTTGCCCCCTTTTTAAAAACATGTGCCATTTTCAAAACATATGTGGATTTAATTTGCCCCATTTAAAAAAAACGGCCCTATTTTCAAAACATATGTGGATCTAATTTGCCCCCTTATAAAAAAACATGTCCCTTTTTAAAAACATATATACGATTTTTGTGACAGTGTTTCTGCTTCGTACAGATTGCTATTTGTGGACAATATGTTTGTGACAAGTGGTCCTGAAGTAGGGCGGGGGGGGGGGGGAAGTGAACTAGTCTCTACTAGACTAACTACGCCGGCTATAGGGAGAATATTTGCCAGGGTTTGGCCTGCCCTGAGGAGGCATTAAACAGGATACCTGATGGCATATCATACACTTCCCAGTGACCCGTGGAGCCTGGTAGAGGCTAGGTCACTAGAACTTGGGCAGGAGGTATTAAAATCCATATCACTACTAAAATCAACAAACCCACTTACGATAAAAAACGTGGGTCTCTTCATTTTCCACTGCCTTCAAAAAAGAAGTCAAACCCAACCATAGTCAACCTTAGTTAACTTAGAACTTTGATAGTAGTCTAGATAACTATTTTTTGATTCCCATGTATTTCCATGTACATGTTTGTCTGCAATTAGCCTTCGGGCATGAACTTGCAATAAAGTTATTAAAGTTATTATTAAACAGGACACCTCGGTTTGCGAACTCTAGCATGCTCAATGACCTGCAGTGGCCCCTTCTCTCCGAAGAGGAACGCCCGCCTCACCTCTTTCTGCAAACTAATTAATAATCATATCAATATAAACACCGATAGTCTACTAAAACCAGCTCAGGGCGCACCGGGGGAGTCACCATCTTAAATTTCAAACACTTAACGCCAGGACAGATACATACAAATATTCATATTTTCCCCGTACCATTCCCCAGTGGAATGCCCTGCCTGGCACGGTTGTGATGGCTCCCACCGTTGAGTCTTACGTATACCGTGCCAGGCTGGAGGCCTTAGCCAGGGACCTCAAACCCCCCCACCCCCACTTTGCCCCTCGCAGGGTCATCTGGGGGTAACCAAGATGATGATGATAATGATGTTCTCTGTCTACGGTGCCAATTTCTACACTTTCCACTGGCCTATGGAGTATGTCTAGGGCCCGAGCACAACATGTATTCAGGTAGTATTAAACAGGATACCTTAACAGGAAGTAGTCGGCAGAACAGTTTGCTAACTCTGCCATGTCATATGATTATCTATGTTGCCGATCTCTGAGTGCCTTTTGAAGTTTAGTAGAGGCTAGGGCAAGAGCACTTAGGCAGGAAGTATTCAACAGGATACCTTAACAGGAAGTAGTTGGCAGTACAATTTCCGCCCCCGCCCACAGACATAGTGAGCCACACGGAAACGCTCATAAAAATCACAGGTGGTCTCAGGTTTACAACTTCCGTCTTATGTAGGAACCCCCCCTCCTGAAGACATGGCGACTATGAAAACTCTAATATGGTGTGATGTTTAACAATAGATGATAATAATAAAGCTTTATTGCAAGTTCATGCCCGATGGCTTATTGCAGGTACATTGTAGAAATATAGGGGTGAACATCCATGTAACAGTGAACTGTGACGGGCACTGTAGTAACAATAGACTACTTTATACTAGTGCTGGCTATATCTAGTCTAATCTTGGTGACGTCGGCGTGGCGTAACGGTTAGAGCGTTGAACTCGGAATCAATAGGTCCCGAGTTCAATACTCACCATGCCCCGACGGTGTGCCCTTGGGAAAGGCACTTTACGCTACCTTCCCGGACGGTGGAGTGACGCCCACCGAGCCTACTCGGCTAATCTGTCGAACTGGGTGCCAAAAACACCCTACGGATTTGGTTGCCGATGTGCCAACATCTAGCACATTTGCCACTGAGAACCGTTAATTTTTTTGTTGTTGGCTATATCTAAACAAGCTGGGTTTGCCTTCTTACAAAAACAAACATCCCAAGACACGTTCTGTTGTCTCAACCGAGAAACACTAGCAATAGCCAACTTTTTGTACATATGCGTGTGGACACCTTTGACGCCAAGCGGCGGAAACTGATGTACTCCTTTGTCTCTCGACTGTTCGCGTCTGGGAATGATATTATCAAGCTGCTGCTCCGTTCGGAGGCCTTCCCTTCCAGTCCGTTTTTGCGACACTACTGTCGACGAGTCTGTCCTCGGTAATGCTAGGGTCACATTTCCCATCCGGGGCCCGGCCGGGCAGTCTTTGGGAACGAAAAGTATGATATAAAAGACAACAAAAACACAAAACGTACCAAAAATTATTTAAGAGCATAGCCTGTGCAAATTCATGGGCATACACTTTGATTTTTCGTTTCCGTAAACAGCCAGGCCGGGCCCCGGTTAGGAAATGTGACCCTAGCATAAGGGGGCCTCCCTTTAGGTATACAGCAAAATGTAACTGTTCAGACTCTTTCAGATGTAGGAACTGACACGGTCATCATACTCGATGGAATATCTGTATTTGTATCTGTACTTGCTGTATAAAGATTACGAGTGATTGTCATACATAGTACATACATACAACTATTTAGCAATATTTTAGACGTGTTTGCCTATGAGTACGTGTTTTGTCCATATGGACCATCGAGCCTGAAGTAAACAATAAACAGTACCTTGTTAAAAGTGTCACTATTGATTTCTCTTCTTTATTTGTATTAAGTTATTTGAATGCTGTAAAAAAGTGTTATAATTGAATTCTCTTCTTTATTTATATTAAATTATTTAAATTCTGTAAAAAAAGTCTTACCATTGATTTCTCTTCTTTGTTTATATTTAGTTATTTGAATGCTGTAAAAAAGTGTTATCATTGAATTCTCTTCTTTATTTATATTAAGTTATTTGAAATCTGTAAAAAAAGTCTTACCATTGATTTCTCTTCTTTGTTTATATCTAGTTATTTGATTGCTGTTAAAAATGTGTTATCATTGATTTCTCTTCTTTATTCATATTGAGTTATTTGATTGTTGTAAAAGAGTGTTATCATTGATTTCTCTCCTATGTTAGTATTGTGTTAGTTGGCTGGTTATCTGTTGATTCTTGATTACTTTTTCATTTGTTTGTTGTGTCATACTCTTGCTCTGGGTCCGTGGTTTATGGATTGCCTTATTGTATTATTATTTTGTTTATTTGTATTTTACAAAATGAATTTCAAACAAGTAAGGAAGATTTATACCCCGTATCTGCCTGAAGTATTCCAGTCATGCATAACGGATTATAACATGGTCCCTATGGCAGGGCAGTGGGACATAGCATTAATTATAGGGGTGCAATTACGATATTGGATTGACGTTTAAAGTAGTTATGGTGTAACAAAGCTATTGTGCATCACCACGCCGAACCAGGCAAACGATATGCCAAGTTACACACCAATGCGACAAAGGGATCGTGAGTTATAGCTGCGAACGCGCAAACAAAAGCATTTCCAATACTCCCAGAAGGAGGTCATCCTCCTTCCCGGAGTAAAAAACAGTACCTTGGTCTCGTAGACATCGTACTCGGTGCAGTACAGCTCCTCCACCGTCTTCTTGTACTTCTCGGTGAAGGTCTCGAACAGGAACTGCGCCACGATGGCGGACTTCCCGACCCCCGCGGCCCCCAGCACTACCAGCCGCTGGGTGTACTGCTGAGGCTCCGCCGCCATCCCGGGGGCTGTGCCCGTCTGACGGGTGGCGTGGTCTGTCTACTGTCTGTGCGCGTCTGACGGATGGGGGTCTGGCGTCGGACTGGTCTTTCTATGGAATGTGCGGGTCGGAAGTGTCGGGGTTTGGCGTGGTCTGTCTACAGTCTGTGCGCGTCTGACGGGTGATAGTTTGGCTGGCGTGCTCTGTCTACGATTTGCGTGCTTGACGTGGTCTGTCTACTGTTCTGTGTGCGCCTGATGGGTGAATATCAGTCTGGGGTAGTCTGTCTACGGTCTGGTCACGCCTGAAGGTCCGATCTCTTTCGTCGTGTTCTATCTACGATCTGTGCGCTTCTGACTATCCAGTGGTCGTCAAACGACCTGGCGTCGTCTGTCTAAGGTCTGTCTGCGCCTGCAAACCTGAAGGTCCTACCTTTGCCTGGCGTGGCCTGTCTACGGTCTGTACACACCTGATGGGTTGGTTTTCCCTATACTTGGTGTCTAAATCGCACTTCGAGTCGGTTCAAAACAATCCTACCGTCTCGGGCGCGTTCCACCCTTTCTCTCCTTTTCCAGCCTCGTACCGGCGTGGTCTTGCTTATTTGGCGGGCTACCTTGCACCTGCTCCCGTAGAGCGACCTACTACTGCCCCGGCTGACTCCGTAAACTCGATCACTACGCCTTTAAGCGTGCACCCGCTCGTTTTCAATCGACAACTGGATAGACACTTTATAAACCCCCAACAAATCTTCCCTCCGAGACGTTTTCCGCTCGTCGCTTGACAACGGAGCTGCTCTTCTGTCGAGGCGGCTTTAAACCTTGTCGTCTGGCATTACCCACATCAGTAGTGCAGCCCTGCTGGAGGCTTTGTGTTCCCCGAAACGACGCTGCACCCACGCGCGCGGACCACACGGCTACTTCCCCCGCGGTTAGCCAATGAACCGCTGCCGCGTAAACTCCTACCGGGTGCAAAAGATTACCCCGGCGGGTAAGGGCTCCGTCTGTCCCGAAGAAAGCCAGTCCAAACCACGGTAGGCGGGATGCCAAGTTTCACCCACGCCCGCGGATCACTCAACTGCTTCCGCTGGCAAGGTCAACCCGCGGATCACACTGGTGCTTTTCCGGGTAAGACTGCGCTCACGCCCGCGGACCACACTGGTGCTCCCCCCGGGTAGGACTGTGCCCACGCCCGCCGAACACGCAACTGCTTCCGCGGACAACACTGGTGTTTTCCCCCGGTAAGACTGCGCTCACGCCCGCGGACCACACGCGAGCTTCCCCCGGCCGGCGCGCTGAATCCCTCCGCTCGGAAAGACTGAATCCACCTGCTCCCCTCCGGTGCAGACTCGCAGTGGGGCGAAACCGCGACGTTCCGGATGGGCCCTGCGTGCTACTGGACGCCTCTCGCAGCTTACCACGCCGGTTAACGGCACAGTCTGAGCGGATAAAAGAGTTAGGCGGGAATTTAGTCACGGCGACTTTTGCGATACCAGCTGTTTTGGTTGGCGCATTTTAGGGGAGAGTACGTTTGATGGTTGAAACACTTTGAGCCTGCGTAAAACACACACAGGTGAGAAACCCTTCTACCGAACTGTTGTGTTTTAGGGGACCGTTCATTAGATGACCTGAAACATTTGGAGCCTGAGTTAAACGCACACAGGTGAGAAACCCTTCTACCGAACTGTTGTGCTCTATGTGTTTTAGGGGACCGTTCATTTGATGACCGGAAACATTTGCAGCCTGAAGTATCAAGACGGCAAGATAGGGACATTTCACGCCGTTCTTTTCTCACAATACAAGCATCTACAAGTTCTGTATTATATGATTGGTAACCCTACAGCAATTAAGCACGGGTAATTTCTGACCAATAAACCATTATTATTATTGTTATTATCATACTAGTACATCTAATTGGAAAAATCGGTTGAACATGTCAAAGTTACCAACTTGTAAGGATCGTAGGCAGATGTCAGTCAAATCCTTCAGAGACGTTTTGGGACCGCATTCAATCAAAGTATGCGATTTCCATCGTTTATCACTAAAGCCCCTGTCACACTTGTGCGTATATACAAGTATATGAGTTGTGTATTAACCTGTTTATGGTTTAGGTTAAGTTTGCAGCCGAAGAAGTGATTTCGTACAAATGTAGGTTCGATCACTTGACTTGCACAACGGTGGGTCAAAGTAGAAAACAACATTGTCCCCGCAGACTTTACTTAAACCAAAAAAATGTCAATGCGCAACTCGCGCGCACTTGAATATACTCACAAGTGTGACAGGGCCCTAAGTGATTGTAACATTTTCAAATTGATAATAAAATATCATACAATCCATCCATCCATCCATTTATTCATTCAGTCATTCATTCATTCATTTATTCATTCAGTCATATTCATTCTTCTTGTTTTTTATTCCTCCCATAATTTAATCTGAGATGGTTTTGGATTGACATGAAAACGACAGCATCAGACTAGCATTGCAAGAAGTGCCCTAAGTTACATGGATTGTGATTACAAGTTCGCGATTAGCGAAAACCAATTTGACGATTGAAGCCATCCGACGTGCCCCGGCTATTTTGGGGTTCTGACACTTTCCGCCCTGTAAAGCATTTCCGTCAACTAGTTAGGCAACTACCTGAGCTGCAGATTACAGTGGATCATCATCAGTTAGGCAACAGCAGTATGTCTTCCGTCGGTTTCATGTTGCAGTACCCTCATAGATTACTAGATGGCGCCTCAGTACCGCCTACCAGACATAGGGTGGAGGGTGGTAGTTTGCGATAACAAAAAATACGATATAAAAGACAACAA
Source organism: Branchiostoma lanceolatum (assembly GCA_035149815.1). Lineage (NCBI taxonomy): Eukaryota > Metazoa > Chordata > Leptocardii > Amphioxiformes > Branchiostomatidae > Branchiostoma > Branchiostoma lanceolatum. Next base: position 2,630,530 of record CM068873.1, read on the forward strand.
AACACACCAAACGTAAAGAAATTACTCCTTAACATAGATTATGTACATTCATGATATGCATTTTTTTATTCTTTGTTTTCTGAAACAGTCATTCATTCATGTAACGTTCTTTCTTCTGTAAGCAATATCAACATACCAGTATCGACACTTTATATCACCATCAAGATAGGAAATAGGTGACAGGACGACACGCTCATTCCATAAACTGAAATTACTGAATACTGTAAATGCATTTAAGTTCGCGCGGATTTTATTTCGCACTTAGGGGAAAATGGAGTATTCGCAGCGGTTTTGAGTTCGCGGCAGTGCTATAGTCACATAGTGCTACAGTATTAGACAAAAAAATGTTCGCGGTGGTTTTATGTTCGCGGTGAAACGGTTGACTCGAAAACCGCGAGCATAAAACCACCACGAATATTTCTGCATTTACAGTACTATATACAATAGAACGTTAACTGAACAGGGGCAGTGCCATTCAGAGCTACCAAGTCGTGCGTCTATTCTATAAGTCCCTCATTTCCCCTGCGCTAGAATGTTGTAAGAAAGTAATCATATAAGGTTACTGTCGAAAAGCTATGGTCTATTGTGAAGGAAGGGACTGATCATGGCGGCACCGCTCCGGCACATGCCAAATATTCCCGGCCCCGCCGAAATCTCTTGAAGAAATCGCCCGGCGTAAATCTGACCTGTAGTGACCCCACCATTGCGGTTGACACAAAATAAGTTCATTTTAGAAGTAGATTCAAAGTCTTCATAGGTGCAGATTGGTAAGTGAACAATCTGTGATTTAAACTGTTGGTCCCAAGGAGAAAGTGTGTTAGTAAAGTGCAGAGGCATAGAGGACTGAAACTGTTTAAGTTGTAATGAGCGTTGAAACCTATTGTAATCTAATTTTACGTTTTAAAAGCGATATAATATATATATATAACTGTTCCTCGATCTCTACATTGTACGATATCCCGTACATGCTTGCCCCACATACATTGTAAGCATGTCAACACAATGTACGGTGGCTTGACGACTAGTGTATCCTCTTATAGAAACACATTGTCATATCAGGAACTTGTATTTCATCGTGTAGTGAAGTGAAGTGTAATTAAATTGCTATGAAACCAAGCACCACCGGGCACGCGACAGGCACAGACATCATCTAGTTTGCAACATTGTAAGGGCCCTGTCACACTTGTGCGTATATTCAAGTGCGCGTAAGTTGCGCATTAACATTCTTTTGGTTTAAGTAAATTTAGCGGGGAGAAAGTTGTTTTCCACTTTGACCCACCGTTGTGCAGCCTAGTGATCGAACCTAAGAAATTACATATTCGGCTGCAAACTTAACCTAAACCAGAAACATGTTAATACGCAACTCATGCGGACTTGTATATACGCACAAGTGTGACAGGGGCTTAAAATGCAACCCAATACTGGACCACCTGCACTGACGAGCTAATCGAGCAAAACCCTGTCAAGTATTCGACCGTAGGATCACTGTTCACAATTTTATTTCATTTGCTTTTAACCAAGGAATGTGTGGCACTTATTCTAACAGTCACTGTGCCACATATGAACTATTAACAAACTTAACAATAATGACAACAAGTAGCAGCCACGAGCACTGACGAGCTAATCGAGCAAAACCAAGTGCCGTGCCCTTCAACATCGGCATGTTTGCATGTTCTCATTTTCGCCAGCGCTATGTGCTGTAGGAAATTACTAGGGGCCGTTGTGAAGGACGGGGCAGATCCCGTGATGATGCAAATTTCCCTCGCCCCACCAAAATCATCTCGAAGACAGGGATACCGGGCAAATGCCGTGAAATCAAGACAATGTTAGCCGATACGGAAGTTTATGTAGCACATCGTGGCTCCCAAACACTAGTATTCAGGACAAAACATGGCACATCCAGACCTAACGTGTGAACCCCGTTATGGACTGTTCCTCTATGTCTACGTTGTGTATCTGAGATGAATAATGTAAAGTAAGTGAGTCAGTTTGCTGCGTGGTCGATGAACTGCGAGACATACATTTATAACGGCGGTGCATAGTGACAAAATACTGGCCTGTTATACTTTAAAAAACGTATTTACATGTATCTTATAAATTAGGTAAAAAAAGCGTGAAGCCACTTCTTTCAATTTTTCTTAGCTTTATCATAACAAAAACAAAGGTAGCTAAGCGGTACATGGTGAAATCAGACACCACCAGTATCCCTGGGTTATGCCGGCACGCCGCCCCGTGCAGGTCATTGACCTCGCTGTACCGTACGTCGATTTGACTGACCAATTAGAATGGTCCTCGCCGTAATCCAGGTAACACCCCGCCGAGGAAAGCGCCCCCCCCCCCCCAGCTGGTAGATGCCGTGCCGGCAGGCCCCAGTAAGATTACACCACTAAGGTCAACGTAGGTTTAACCCAAGTCCGGTATGGTAAGGAGACACCTTGGGGGCTTCTTCAAGAGCAAAGGATTTGAGCCTGATGATGATGGCAGCAGATAATTACCTGCAATAGTATACAACTAGAATTATAAAACTATCCTTATCACTTCTATATTTTGCCGTAGATGTATTCAAAAGAAACTCAATTTATGTGAGAGTCAAAAAATCTGCTGCCATCTTTTTCTGCTTTGTTGCTACATTGTTGGTCTGCGGGTAACTATCTACTATCATATATAATTGGGAGAGGGTAAAAGTCGGGGAGGGGCACAAGAAGATACCTGACTGCGACCTGCAATTACATGGATGGGTGATTATAAGTGAAAGGAATTTTATGTGAAGTAGTTGTCTACTCGAGTCGAATACAGTCTTTGTGCTGGGGGGGGGGGGGGGGGCGTGGCATGTGTCGGTCAACCCTGGTCCCAGCATGTGAATCGAGTTTTCATCTGTTTGTTAATCAGTGCCCTGACTGATATACATTTCTTTAAAAGGCGGATTAACTGTACATGTAGATGCGTGTTACGAACGAGGTTGCGGTCAGTTAAGAAGTATAACTTCATACAGGTCTCCTTCAACTGAAAGTTAAACTTTATTAACATCTGGACTGTACTGCCGTAGGTTGTGGACTACAATTATGTTAATTCTGGTAATCAATCCAGTATCTAATGACAGGTTGTCATGAGCAATTGATTCACATGCTGGGACCAGGGTTGACCGATACATGCCACGCCCCCCCCCCCCCAGCACAAAGACTGTATTCGACTCGAGTAGACAACTACTGCACATAAAATTCCTTTCACTTATAATCACCCATCCATGTAATTGCAGGTCGCAGTCAGGTATCTTCTTGTGCCCCTCCCCGACTTATACCCCCTCCCCATTATATATGATAGCAGATAGTTACCTGCAGACCAACACTGTAGCAACAAAGCAGAAAAAGATGGCAGCAGATTTTTTGAATCTCACATAAATTGAGTTTCTTTTGAATACATGTACGGCAAAATATAGAAGTGATAAGGATAGTTTTAAAATTCTAGTTGTATACTATTTTTCTCTACGGAAACTAGACCTGGGTCTGCTCACACCCTGGGACAGTATGTTGTGCCCCCAAGAAATGCAGTTTACACATTCTTTGCAATTACGTCATTTAGCAACTAGACTTCCACGACCTCAAACCTCAGCCAAATGATTTTAACCTTTATGACTGACGTATTAGGAGTGTTTCTCATAAATAATAAATCATACTAGTCTTCTCCACCCAAATAACAGAAGTTGTCCAATGTATGAGCTTATCAAAGAAGGTTATGCTAACATTAATCATCAATTATGCAAATGAGGTCCTTATTACCATAATTTGTTTCAAAAAATGTTAACATTCACATAACTTCCAAATGCCACAAGTATGAAACTGCCGTCATTTACCAGTATGGTATAATAGTTGTATCTCATTGATTGTGCAAATTAGGCCCACATTTACACATTTTCTATCAACATTACTCTCTTTCTCAGTTACAAATATCACATATTTGAATAGTCATATCATGGATTACAGCAAGTTTTTAAAATTGCCTTATTAATTATGCAAATTAGAATCTGATTTGCATAATTGCCATCTAATCGTACAAAGCTTCACGTAAGCTACCTACATACCAAATATCATGACCATCCATCAAGCCCATCTTGAGTTATAGTATTTCACATTGATTATGCAAATGAGGTCTTCATTTGCATAGTTGATATCTATTAATATTTCTCTCTTCCTCAGTTACATATGTCATATGTTTGAGAGTCCTATCATTAATTATGCAAATTAGATATTGATCTGCATAATAACTATCTAATCATGTAAATCATCACCCAAGCTATCCACTTACCAAAAAGCATGATCATCCATCAAGCCCTTCTTGAGTTATTCCCTTTCACAGTCTGAAGCAAAACCTGCTCCTGCCGTTCCAGAAAAAGCCGCCAGGGGGCCAAAATCTATACCACTCACTCTCTGTCCAAAGAGCTATATACCACTCAAAAATCAATTCCATAGCATGTCCAGAACACGAGATATCCCAACAGAAAGTTCCGCTGAAGTACCGTAACAAGCCGCTAGGGGGTCCAAAATCTAAATAATTTCAGGTCTCATCAAGATCTACCCATCTACCAAATATCAAGACAATCCATCCGGGCCTTCTTCAGTTATTCTGCTTCTTTTCATACACACATACACACACACATACAAACGCTACCCTCTGCATAACCTTCTCGGCGAAGGTAATTATAGATAATGAAAGATTTCACGAAAGGCTGTCAAGAGTTTGGCGAGAATTGCAAGCTGTCTGCAAATGCTCATACTATTTTGTACGAATCCCGTCATGCTTGTGAGACGGTCAACACTTGCTTTGCACCCACAGTCATTTATTTAATTTCAGTCGGGCGGTTTCGATTCGGACCTCCACCAGAAATGTGTCTGCGCACCTGAAAGAAATTTTTGGTGGCTGTTCGTTACAACGTATCGCCAAAGCGAGGCCCAGGCATTCCCTGTAAAGAAACAAAGACAACAAGTCAAATGTTTCTATTGCATGCAGTCTTTAATATTAAAGTACGGAAAAGAAAGAAAGGGTACATCTTTCTATCACTTTATTCGGATATCTTCATGATCAGACACAAGACTTGTGATCGTCAGGTACCAAGTCAGTATTACTCTACCGGCTTCGCCTATTGGACACTTAGTTTTAGATTGTAGACTTCACGATAAAGAAAGAAATGTTCTTTTCAAATGTATTAATGAAATAATATTCAAACGCAACGGATGAATTTATATTTTTGTTGCGTCTAGACAAACCTTGTATAACAAACATGATCTGTTCATACATCCACACATGTACAAAGAAGCGAGAAAAAGTTATCTCTACTGAATTAGCTTGGCTCATCACTTTCATCTACCATGTATGTTTGAACTAGGTACTGTATATATTTCACTGTATATGTCACTTACATGTTAGTTAGGTTGATGTAAGACGACCTGCATCTCGCCTCTCGGGGCACGAATGTACAATAAAGGTCTTCAATCATTCCACTGGTGTCTGTACATGTGTTTCATCAGAAACATCTGAGAATATTTTTTGTCACAGTAGTTTTTGACATAGTCGTATTTGACACGGTTTTAGCATATATCTGTCCTTTGTTGTAGCTTAAAGCCGCTCTATTTCAATTTCAGTCCGCGCCTACCGTCACCTTCCCCCAGACAGGGCGGCGGGCCCGCGCTTGGTGCTCGGCGGTGGCAGGCGCACCGGGCACCCGACGGCATGCCGCTATGCCCCGGTCCTTGGCCTGCCAATGCTGGTGTTCCAGGGCGGTGTGTCAAAATGACACCGGGTTGTATTGGTGGTATTTCAAGTGTTAAACTCATACCGACGATGGAGACACTTAATTATGCTTACTTCTGTGAGAGTTAACATAAAAATCAACAAATACAATGTACATCAAAGTAGCTGTGTATATCCGACTACAAAGCAACATAAACACATGTTTCATTCTGCCCGGTCGCGTGTTCCAAAGCTGAGGTCGTTGACACCATTTCCTCATTTCGAATATTGTTCACTGCGGTCATTCGGACCTGCGGCCGTGGAACCAACGTGATTCCAAAGTTCCAAAGGGGTTCTAAAAGGATTCTTAAGTTCTATTTTAAGCTTAAAATGCAAGTTTTTCACCAGTTTTTGCCGCATAAAATCATTTTTTTCATCTACATTTGTATATGGGACAAGAAGACCATGGTACAGTTTCTTAAGTACAGGCCTGTCGTTTTCTAGTTGTGGAGATATTGATGTTTTCTATTTGTTTGGAACGGAAGAAGAAGAAAATGAGGAAACTGAGCAAAAACAATATGTTTAACGTTACTTCAACATTAATATATATATATATATATATATATATATATACAGTTATGGAACGGCAGAGTAACTAACATGCCGGTGTCTTACATCAACAGAGGTGCGTTCAGCTATGGCGTATTACTTCATAAGGGTCTCCTTACGCTCAAATCTAAGCTTTTTCAACATCTGGATTGTACCGCCGTAGATTGTGGTCTACCAGGTAAATTAGTTAGCTTTGGGGTAGAAATTTTGTCAACTAGCAATTTCAGGGGTCTTCTTTGTTTCGAAAATTCAAAATTTCTGCCATAATCACGACGTTAGTGTGATGTGATTTTCATCTGAACATGTCAAAATGAAGCGACAAAAACGGAGATGAAAAACAAAATATATGAAATGTTCCAGATGAACATTAATGGATACTGCTGGTTGGTTGGTAGCAATCTTGTACCAGCCCGTAATTATTTTGCTTTTCTGGATTCGCCCTGTGGCTGATAGAATGGTTAGACAATTCGCAAACAACCCTTTGTAGTAAGCCTAGTCTCCAACCAGACCCAATAGATTGCAAAGACCGTGTCCAACTGGAAGAAGGAGCTTGTAATGCAAAACGTACTTCCTCTGCCAGTTTGATACGGTCTTTATGCAACCTATAGATCTGCTTGGAGATTATAGTAAGCCCAGCCTAAGGCAAATTACTCGTATGGTTGTGTGTAACCAATCATGTCACATAGCAAGTAAAGTTGTCTTTTTTGTTTCGAACTGTTGAAATTTCCTCCATAATCACGACGTTAGTGTGATATGACTTTCATCTGAACATGTTAAGATAAAACGTTAAAAATGCAGACGAAAATCAAAGTTCATGAAATGTTGCAAATGTCTATCAATGGACACTGCTGGTTATTTGTAAGCAGTCATGCATCAGTCCGGATCCGTAATCATTTTGCTTTTCTGGGTTCGCCCTAGGCCTGTGGCTGATTGATATGGTTAGACAATTCACAAACAACCCTCTGTAGTAAGCCCAGCCTAAGGCAAATTACTCGTATGGTTGTGTGTAACCCTGCGCGTCTGTGTGATTTTCTCCTTCACTTTATTTCTACACACAGGCCGGCCCGTGGTTTGTCTAGACTTGGAGTCAGTAGGGAAAAAATCCCTTTTTTCTCTCGGCAAATTAGACACATTGAGACAGCATGTTGTGCCCCCGAGAAATGCACTTTACACATTCTTTGCAATTTTGTAATTTAGCAATTATAGATAATGGTTTATCGGGCAGAATGTACGCCTGATACAAGACATTATAGACTACACAGAAATTAGAAACTTACCTGGAGCTATCATTTTTTTGGACTTTGCTAAAGCATTTGACTCTATAAACAGAAAATTCATGTGGAAAGTGCTTGAAAAATTTAATTTTGGTCCCCATTTCATTCACGCCATGCAATGTATGTACAGCGACATTAGTAGTAATATCATCAATCAAGGATGGATGTCTGAATCCTTCCCCCTTAACAGAGGTATCCGTCAGGGATGTCCTATATCTGCACTTCTCTTTATCCCAGCTGTAGAAGTTATGGCAGTGAACATTAGGGATGCACAGGACATAGCTGGAATAAAAGTTAAGACTAACTCTGTTGATACTGTTGAAATTAAAATCTCACAGGTAGCCGATGACACCACTTTATTTGTGTCTGACGTTACATCTATGGAAAATGCCTTCATACATATTCACAATTTTTGTAGTGTTTCTAGTCTTCAGTTAAATGTTAAAAAATGTGAAGGTCTATGGATCGGAACGTATGTAGACAGACAAGACACCCCCCTAGATATATCTTGGCCGAAGCGCCCCATAAAATCATTAGGCATATATTTCTATAACTCTTCCCTCCACCATGAGTGTGAACTTCTAAATTGGGAGAAAAAGATAGAAAGGCTGAAAAACACATTGCAAGTCTGGAGATGTAGAAATCTAACTTTGTATGGAAAAATCACTATCATTAAGTCATTAGCTCTTTCACAGATTATACACAATATGGCAATGATTGTTACCCCACCCTGGGTTGTTACTTCTATAAAAAGAGAAATTTTCAAGTTTTTATGGAAAGGCAAAAAGGACAAAATCAAAAGAGATGTCATAAGCCAACCCACTGAAATGGGTGGACTCAACATGGTAAACTTAGATTACCAGAAAAACGCACTCTTATCACGTTGGATATATAGGTTGATAGTGGATGATAAATCTAGATGGAAAGCACTCCCCCTGTTGTATATTAATTCTTTTGGTCCCAATAATCTTACTTTGCAGATGAACTTTGAAAAAGAAGGCGATGGACCAAACTTCAACCATATACCCAAATTTTATAAAGAAGTCATTTTATCCTATCACAAAATTGAGAAAAGTGATGACGTAAGGCCCCAGTACTCAAAAGAACAGATAATATGGTGTAATAGAAATATTAGATCACAAGGTAAAACTTTATTCTTCCCTCAATGGATTAAAGAAGGCATAATATATGTGAAAGACCTATTCCCCAGGGAAAAATTCATCTCATCAAATGAGTACCCTACACTTAGCCACCGACCCAGTACTTTAATTGAGCAAATAACCCTGTATCAAGCCCTACCCAGCACCTGGAAAACTCTTGTCAAAAAAGAACTCTACCCAGATGACCGCCCAACACATTTTGTAGCCCCACCCCCACATCAGTTTAAAGCTACAACAAAATCCTGTAAATTACTATATTCTACACTCGCTCTTAAACATGCAGTATTGCCAAGCTGTCAACAAAAATGGCAGACAATTTTTCATTTCACTGAATCCTGTGACTGGAAAAAAAATTGGACTTTGCCCTGCAAAACTGCATGTAAGGACACACAAATAGCTGAACTAAATTACAAACTACTACATCAAATATTACCGTGTGGTGAAAAATTAAACAAATGGAGAATACATGATGAAAATGGGCTAATAATAGATCCTATATGTAAACTATGTGATAGTGGTGATATTGATAATTATAGACACATGTTTGTGGAATGTAAGAGATTATCAGACCTGTGGGACACAGTTCAGCATTACATACCTTTCAGTAGCGGTAATCCTACAATAGATTTTGAAGAAGTAATACTAGGGAAAGTCAGTCAGACTCTGAACATACCCCACCTTAAAAGACGAATATTAATAATATCTATAGCTAAATGGGTCATATTCAAAACATGGATATCTCTAAGAAAGACCCAAAATCCCGCCTCACATCAAAACAATTTGCCCATTCTTTTTAAATGGGAAATGAAGAAGAGATTTACCTCTGCCTGTGAACCTCTAGCTACCTCTTGAATACTATAGATAGCTTTTATTGATGAGTTTTGTTGACTTTTGTAAACAAGGAACTGAGTTTGTTATGATATTTTATACATGTATGAGTTACGTTTTAGCTTCTTAGCTTGCTTTTTTTGACGGCCTTTTAGTTACGCTGTTTTATGTTGTGAATGTGTAATTAGTTTAAAATGTGGAGTAAACGGGAAACAAACAACTGATATGATCAGCCTGACTTAGCACACAATGTATAATACACTGTAAATATGTTACTATGACACAACCAGCATCTTTAGGTGATATGTGGTTTAATCTTGAACCATCCTGCCAGTCTATGTACTGTAACACAATGTCATATACTCTTTGGTGCCAACATTGTAACATGTGTAATATATTATGCTGTAACATTGATGTATATTATGAATAAAATGTGGGGGAAAAAAAACGAAAAAAAAAAATTATAGATAATGGTTATCAATCAATCAAATATCTCATGAAAGGTTGTGAATGTTTCAAAAGTTTTCCGCAAATCGCAAGATGTCCGCAAAATTTGATCCTCATTTTGTACGAATCCTATAATGCTTGTGAGACGGTCAACACGTGCTTTGCACCCACAATCATTTGAATTCAGTCGGGCGGTTTGGATTCTGACCTCAACCAGAAATGTTTCTGTGCGCCTGAGGGAAAAGTCGGGGGGGGGGGCGTGTTTGTTAGAACCTACCGACAAAGCGAGGCCCAGGCATTCCCTAAAAAGGAACCGAGGCAACAAGTCGACTGTTTCCATTTTAGTTTGTAACATCGATGAGGATGACGGTCCGACCTGCCTGCTGATATGCAGAAGTAGAGGAGAAAAATCACACAGAAGGACAGAGATACACATAATATTACAAAACATTTAGTCATTGTGCTGGGATGTGCCTTAGGCTAGGCAGACTACTACTAGATAACTGCTGTAACAACCAATCAGCAAAACCCATCAATGCTCATTTGCGTAATTTCGTTGTGAAAGGGTATTTATTGCTTCCCGTCTCTAATTTTCATCACTTCATTCCGATATCTTCATCAGACGCAAGACTCGTGATCGGTAGGTACCAAGTCAGTATTACTCTACCAGTTTCGCCTAGTGGTGTTTGTACTTGTGTTACATTAGAAACATCTGAGTATCGCTCTGTTTTTGACACAGTTACAGCATATATCTGGCCTTTGTTGTAGCTTAAACCGGTCTATTTTACCGTCAGTCCGCGCACACTGTCACTCGCCGCAAAAAGACAGCGGGTCGGCGCTTGGTGCGCGGCGGCGGCTGGCGCACCCGCCCCCCGAAGGCTCGCCACCTTGCCCCGGTCCTGGTGTCCGGTGCCAAGTTTCTGTGTGTGTCCCCCTCGTCAATGTTTTTAAGTTTTCCAGCAGTACTAAAGATGATGCATGCTATGTGCCCCGTACTTTGAGCGGTCGCTTGTTGTCTGTCTTGTACAGCCGGTCGCTGTCGGACGATCGGCAACAACTGTCTTTGTTGAACATAGAGAGAACACATTGTACTTTGGTGTTATGTGGTATTTAACCTTTACATCGCTTAACGGCCGAAGTAGTGAGTAAACATGCATACATATTTTTACCACGTTCATCTATATCAATACATCATTTAACGTCGGAATTTGTTTGATGATATTTCCTCAGAGTTCACCAGACCATTGGAAGATGAAGCTGTCCGTGTGCGTCCTTTTCCTGGGCTGCCTTGTGCTCGCCGCGGCCATCCCTGCTCCGCGTGAGGAGGGTCTGCAAGCCCTGCGGGACAAGTTGGAGGACTTGGTGGCCGGGATAGAAGGTACGTCTGAGCTTTACATAACGTACCGCGTGAATTCATCCTATCATAACTGAGACATGATATGGCTGCATGTCATAGGCCGATCTTCACTTGTCAATTTCACATGTTGCCCACCTTGCTTGATATGCGTATTTCTCTGATATTCCTTCTCTTGTCCTAAAAGACCTACAGGAGGCGGCGATGGAGAAGCGGGAGCAGGCTGAGGAAGACCTGCTGGCCGAAGATGAGGACCTGGAGGCTGAAGCGGAAGGTACGACTGAGCTGTGCTGTACTGAGCTATACTGTACTTTGTTGAGTTGTAGTTGTACGGTACTGTGTTGAGTTACACTGTACTGTACAGAGTTGTACTGTGTTGTACTTCACTGTACTGAGCTGTACTGTACTGTGCTGAGTTATACTGAGTTGTACTGAGTTGTACTGCTGTACTGAGCTGTACTGTACTGTACTTAGTTGTACTGTGCTGTACTGAGTTGTACTGAGTTGTACTGAGTTGAACTGAGTGGTACTGAGTTGTACTGAGTTGTTCTGGGCTGTACTGAGTTGTACTGTACTGTACTGAGTTGTACTGAGTTGTACTGAGCTATGCTGTACTGTTTGAGTTGTACTGTACTGTCTGAGTTGTACTGTACTGCACTATACTGTACTGAGTTGTACTGTGCTGTACTGAGTTGTACTGTACTTACTGTACTGAGTTGTACTTTGCTGTATTGAGTTGTACCTTGCTGTACTGTATTGTACTGTTCTGAGTTGTACTTTGCTGTACTGAGTTGTACTTTGCTGTACTGTACTGTACTGAGTTGTATTGAGCTGTACTGCATTTGTTTGGAAGAACCCATCATAACTTCCTAACTGTGACGTGATAATTTTTTTATTTTTCTTTTGTCTCAAAAGAACCACAAGAGGCGGAGATGGACAAGCGAGCCTTCAACAGGGAGGTTTACGAGATCTGCGAGGGCACGTGCGACAGGAGGCACCCGCTTAGCTATTCCGATTATGACAAATGCGAGAAACGTTGCGACAAGTTGGCAAGGTCAAGTGCATTAAAGACATTTAAAGTCAAGGGTAGGAAGTAGAGGTCCATCAGTCTGAGGCGGAAGGCTTTCAATAGTTGGATTATTTCTTTATTTGGGTTCATCACAATGTGAAAGGGAGGGCAAAATGGGTTCCATAAGCACCTTCACAAGTTGTCCTTCCGCACTCTTAAACATCGACATCAACTGTTACAATATATGAACTTAGCATACAAATGTTCAAAACACATTATTTACTTCATATCGTACGCATCACACACTATATACATCATATACATCATTGGCGTACATCATATGATCAGAAAGCATAATCCATATGTCTTCACTCCTTATTGAAACTTAATCTACATTTTCAACTTTTTCTAATTTCCTTTGTGATACTTAACATACGGCCAAATGGTAATTAGGGTTTTAAATTAGAACTGTAGCCCACTGAAAATCCACTGTACTGCATTTCATTCTTGAGAAGAACAACATATTCACAAGGGATGATGCATAATTTTGTTGTTAACTGTATCAGGTTAGAATGTTGATTAGGGTTTATATCATTACTGTAGCATTCAGGTCTCTCCGTTACATACCTTAAACTTTACAGACTGATTGCAAAGATCGTCCGACCACTGACGATGGGTCTTATTACTAACACTAGAAGGGAATTTCAATGGGGGAAATTAATTTAGATAGCGTTGACAAAGGTTGATAACAATTTCCGGACATGTATGTGCACGTCTCAGAAAGCCAAGGGATGACAGTGAATGTTTGAACATGGAAGGACAATAAAACTGGTGAAAGGTTTAAAACATGTTTCAGTGTTGTTGTTTTTTAAGTATAGTCAGCTGAGCGTACGAACGATCGGAATATTTTTGTTGGGAGTGATTGACAATCATTTCCAGTGAGGAGTTACGCCGATAGGATCAGCCTTTGTGGACAAAGAATAATGCTAGTTAAGGCGTTTCAGTTTCGAATAGGTCCGCGTAGAGACAGTGTTATTTGCTTGTAAGGAATAGTTTGTCCATTAATCTACCCACTAGATATACAGAATGTGTAGGGGGCGTGTCAGGCCTAATTAACGGCCGATCCTGGCTCCACTACGAGAAGAAATTTGTGAAAGGGAGGGCAAAATAGGTTCCATAAGCACCTTTACAAGTTGTCCTTCCGCACATTTAAACATCGACATCAACTGTTACAATATATGAACTTAGCATACAAATGTTCAAAACACATTATATACATCATATCGTACGCATCACACACTATATACATCATATACATCATTGGCGTACATCATATGATATAGAAAGCATAATCCATATGTCTTACTCCTTATTGAAACATAATCTACATTTCAACTATTTCTAGTTTCCTTTGTGATACTCAACATGGTCAAATGGTAATTAGGGTTTTAAATTAGAACTGTAGCCCACTGGAATTCCACTGTACTGCATTTCGTTCTTGAGAAGAACAACAAATTCATAAGGGATGATGCATAATTTTGTTGTTAAAAGAAATAGGTTAGAATGGTGATTAGAGTTTTATATCATTAGAATTTAGGTCCTTCTGTTACAACCCTTGAATGTTTGGACATGGAAGGATAATAAAACTTGTGACTGGTTTAAAACATGCCTCTGTGTCTTTCTTAAGTATAGTCAGCTGAGCGTAAGAGCGATCGGGATATTTTTGTTGGGAGTGAGTGGAAGTCATTCCCAGTGAGGAGGACTTACGCTGATAAGATCAGCCTTTGTGGACAAAGAATAGTATGATTACCCGGGGGCAAACCCTCTTTGTATTGATACCCCAAAGCTGTTATGACTTTGAATAGCTCCGCGTAGTTTTGTTTGATTTTAAAGCAATAACTTGTCCACTAATCTATTCACTAGATATATGGAATGTGTAGGGGGCGTGTCAGGCCGAATGAACGGCCGATCCTGGCTCTTCAATTAGAAGAGATTACTAGCGTTTTTCCATCTGTTAATCCGTGCCCTTGCTGATATACAGTTTCGGAGCAGTAAAGTAACTTTATATGCCGGTGTCTTATATCAACTGCGGTGCGTTCAGCTATGCCCATGGCGTAGTACTGCATAGGGGTTTCTTTTGGTTCAAACCTAAGCTTTTTCGACATCTGGATTGCACCGCCGTAGATTGTGGTCCACCATGTGAATTAGTTTATTATAGCTTTAGAGCAGCAATCATGTCACATAGCAAGAAAAGTTGTCTTTTTTGTTTCGAACTGTTGAAATTTCCTCCATAATCACGACGTTAGTGTGATGTGACTTTCATCTTAACATGTTAAAATAAAACGTTAAAAATGCAGACGAAAATCAAAGTTCATGAAATGTTGCAAATGTCTATCAATGGACACTGCTGGTTATTTGTAAGCAGTCATGCATCAGTCCGGATCCGTAATCATTTTGCTTTTCTGGGTTCGCCCTAGGCCTGTGGCTGATTGATATGGTTAGACAATTCACAAACAACCCTTTGTGATAAGCCCTGCCTAATGCATATCACTCCCGCATGGTTGTGTATCTCTGCGCGTCTGTGTGATTTTCTCCTTCACTTCTTTATTTCTACACACAGGCCGGCCCGTGGTTTGTCTAGACTTGGAGTCAGTAGGGAAAAAATCCCTTTTTTCTCTCGGCAAATTAGACCTGAGTCTACTCACACCTTGAGACAGCATGTTGTGCCCCCGAGAAATGCACTTTACACATTCTTTGCAATTTTGTAATTTAGCAATTATAGATAATGGTTTATCGGGCAGAGTGTACGCCTGATACAAGACATCATAGACTACACAGAAATTAGAAACTTACCTGGAGCTATCATTTTTTTGGACTTTGCTAAAGCATTTGACTCTATAAACAGAAAATTCATGTGGAAAGTGCTTGAAAGATTTAATTTTGGTCCCCATTTCATTCACGCCATGCAATGTATGTACAGCGACATTAGTAGTAATATCATCAATCAAGGTTGGATGTCTGAATCCTTCCCCCTTAACAGAGGTATCCGTCAGGGATGTCCTATATCTGCACTTCTCTTTATCCTAGCTGTAGAAGTTATGGCAGTGAACATTAGGGATGCACAGGACATAGCTGGAATAAAAGTTAAAACTAACTCTGATGATACTGTTGAAATTAAAATTTTACAGGTAGCCGATGACACCACTTTATTTGTGTCTGACGTTACATCTTTGGAAAATGCCTTCATACATATTCACAATTTTTGTAGTGTTTCTAGTCTTAAGTTAAATGTTAAAAAATGTGAAGGTCTATGGATCGGAACGTATGTAGACAGACAAGACACCCCCTAGATATATCTTGGCCGAAGCGCCCCATAAAATCCTTAGGCATATATTTCTATAACTCTTCCCTCCACCATGAGTGTGAACTTCTAAATTGGGAGAAAAAGATAGAAAGGCTGAAAAACACATTGCAAGTCTGGAGATGTAGAAATCTAACTTTGTATGGAAAAATCACTATCATTAAGTCATTAGCTCTTTCACAGATTATACACAATATGGCAATGATTGTGACCCCACCCTGGGTTGTTACTTCAATAAAAAGAGAAATTTTCAAGTTTTTATGGAAAGGCAAAAAGGACAAAATCAAAAGAGATGTCATAAGCCAACCCACTGAAATGGGTGGACTCAACATGGTAAACTTAGATTACCAGAAAAACGCACTCTTATCACGTTGGATATATAGGTTGATAGTGGATGATAAATCTAGATGGAAAGCACTCCCCCTGTTGTATGTTAATTCTTTTGGTCCCAATAATCTTATTTTGCAGATGAACTTTGAAAAAGAAGGCGATGGACCAAACTTCAACCATATACCCAAATTTTATAAAGAAGTCATTTTATCCTATCACAAAATTGAGAAAAGTGATGACGTAAGGCCCCAGTACTCAAAAGAACAGATAATATGGTGTAATAGAAATATTAGATCACAAGGTAAAACTTTATTCTTCCCTCAATGGATTAAAGAAGGCATAATATATGTGAAAGACCTATTCCCCAGGGAAAAATTCATCTCATCAAATGAGTACCCTACACTTAGCCACCGACCCAGTACTTTAATTGGGCAAATAACCCTGTATCAAGCCCTACCCAGCACCTGGAAAACTCTTGTCAAAAAAGAACTCTACCCAGATGACCGCCCAACACATTTTGTAGCCCCACCCCCACATCAGTTTAAAGCTACAACAAAATCCTGTAAATTACTATATTCTACACTCGCTCTTAAACATGCAGTATTGCCAAGCTGTCAACAAAAATGGCAGACAATTTTTCATTCCACTGAATCCTGTGACTGGAAAAAAATTTGGACTTTGCTCTGCAAAACTGCATGTAAGGACACACAAATAGCTGAACTAAATTACAAACTACTACATCATATATTACCGTGTGGTGAAAAATTAAACAAATGGAGAATACATGATGAAAATGGGCTAATAGTAGATCCTATATGTAAACTATGTGATAGTGGTGATATTGATAATTATAGACACATGTTTGTGGAATATAAGAGATTATCAGACCTGTGGGACACAGTTCAGCATTACATACCTTTCAGTATAGCAGTAATCCTACAATAGATTTTGAAGAAGTAAAACTAGGGAAAGTCAGTCAGACTCTGAACATACCCCACCTTAAAAGACGAATATTAATAATATCTATAGCTAAATGGGTCATATTCAAAACATGGATATCTCTAAGAAAGACCCAAAATCCCGCCTCACATCAAAACAATTTGCCCATTCTTTTTAAATGGGAAATGAAGAAGAGATTTACCTCTGCCTGTGAACCTCTAGCTACCTCTTGATTACTATAGATAGCTTTTATTGAAGAGTTTTGTTGAATTTTGTAAACAAGGAACTGAGTTTGTTATGATATTTTATACATGTATGAGTTACGTTTTAGCTTCTTAGCTTGCTTTTTTTGACGGCCTTTTAGTTACGCTGTTTTATGTTGTGAATGTGTAATTTACTTTAAAATGTGGAGTAAACGGGAAACAAACAACTGATACGATCAGCCTGACTTAGCACACAATGTATAATACACTGTAAATATGTTACTATGACACAACCAGCATCTTTAGGTGATATGTGGTTTAATCTTGAACCATCCTGCCAGTCTATGTACTGTAACACAATGTCATATACTCTTTGGTGCCAACATTGTAACATGTGTAATATATTATGCTGTAACATTGATGTATATTATGAATAAAATGTGGGAAAAAAAAAACGAAAAAAAAAAAAATTATAGATAATGGTTATCAATCAATCAAATATCTCATGAAAGGTTGTGAATGTTTCAAAAGTTTTCCGCAAATCGCAAGATGTCCGCAAAATTTGATCCTCATTTTGTACGAATCCTATAATGCTTGTGAGACGGTCAACACGTGCTTTGCACCCACAATCATTTGAATTCAGTCGGGCGGTTTGGATTCTGACCTCGATCAGAAATGTTTCTGTGCGCCTGAGAGAAAAGTCGGGGGGGGGGGGGGCGTGTTTGTTAGAACCTACCGACAAAGCGAGGCCCAGGCATTCCCTAAAAAGGAACCGAGGCAACAAGTCGACTGTTTCCATTATAGTTTGTAACATCGATGAGGATCTCGGCCCGATCTGTAGGCGGACATGCAGAAGTAGAGAAGAAAAATCACACAGAAGAACAGAGATGTGCCTTAGGCTAGGCAGACTACTACTAGATAACTGCTGTAACAACCGATCAGCAAAACCAGTTATTGCTCATGTGGGCAGTTTCGTTGTGAAAGGGTATAACGTTATATTTTGCTTCCCGTCTCCAATTTCTATCACTTCATTCCGATAACTTCATCAGACGCAAGACTCGTGATCGGTAGGTACCAAGTCAGTATTACTCTACCAGTTTCGCCTAGTGGTGTCTGTACTTGTGTTACATTAGAAACATCTGAGTATCGCTCTGTTTTTGACACAGTTACAGCATATATCTGGCCTTTGTTGTAGCTTAAACCGGTCTATTTTACCGTCAGTCCGCGCACACTGTCACTCGCCGCAAAAAGACAGCGGGTCGGCGCTTGGTGCGCGGCGGCGGCGGGCGTACCCGCCCCCCGAAGGCTCGCCACCTTGCCCCGGTCCTGGTGTCCGGTGCCAAGTTTTCTGTGTGTCCCCTTCGTCATTGTTTTTAAGTTTTCCGTCAGTACTAAAGATGGCGCATGCTATGTGCCCCGTACATTTAGGTGTTGCTTGCTGTCTGGTGCGCGGCGGCGGCGGGCGTACCCGCCCCCCGAAGTCTCGCCACCTTGCCCCGGTCCTGGTGTCCGGTGCCAAGTTTTCTGTGTGTCCCCTTCGTCATCGTTTTTGGCGACGCCTCAGGGGCGAGCCAAATGATATAGTATTGTGTGCAGATTGCAACTATTCTAGGAATTGTACAGGCATGTGTCCATAGGCATATTAAGATAATAAGAATGTTAGGAATGTTAGTCAGACAAAAAGCCTCCCTCGGGAAATTCCTCCTAGATAACCTAGACAGGCAGCTACATCTGTCTACCAGATGTGCCAGGCTTATGTATACATGACCCATTTAAGACCTCAGCTCTCCAGTAATATTGCTCTTTTCTAAAACGATGTGTGTCTGTTACAATGTTTTTAGATGCCCTAATGCTGGTCCTTACAACTGTAAGATTTAATGCCTTTCTTCAGGGAACAGGTCATAACTGCATCAACTCTGTACTGATAACGATTGTGCACACGCTGCTTCAGTTACCTATACAAGCAGATTAATTAAAGGGCATTAACCTCATTCATGACATTGGGAACATGTCCAAGCCAGATCGATCAATGAAAAATTTCACTGTCGCAAGGAAATTTAGCAAGCCAGTTGTACTAGTACTAGATGATTATCCTGCTGATAAGATGCCACTTTCTTGCTGATATAATCCTGTACACTTCCAAGAACATATGGGACACATTTTTACACAACAACATTTCTGTGGATTAAGATTCCCACTTGGAATGCCAGGATGGAATTCGAGTCCCACTGGAATACCAGGAACACCAGTCATAAAGGAATTTGCCAGCCTGGGAAATGGACTCGAATTCCATCCTGGCATTCCATCCTGGGATTCCATCCTGGCATTTCATCCTGGCATTCCATCCTGGGATTCCATCCTGGCATTCCATCCTGGGATTCCATCCTGGCATTCCATCCTGGCATTCTATCCTTAGCTAACATCCCTGGCCATTCACACTCTAGAGGACTTAGTTCGATAGTTCAGGGAACATAAATAGTGCAAGCTGTTGCATGGTGTATGCTGTGTCTGTTGGTAAGTGGACTATGATGTTAAAATTTGTGTAGATTTGGCCTAACATGTTGTTCATGTAAACAGCAGTCCTATCAGAGTAGAATAGTCATTTTGTATGGTGGGAACCCGGTCCGTGGGCTGTTTTCAGTTGTCATGATCAGGCTGTGATGAAATCGATGTTCGTTCTGGCAGTGGGGTGTGTCTGGTAGAATCTAGTGGAACTGTCCCTGTCTGTGTGTGTGCGTGTCTGTGTGTGTGTTTGTCCAGTAGAACAGCCCTTTTCGTTAGAAATCCTTTATGACCAGCACCACCTATCACTGTGCCCTAAGCAGGGTACAGTAAAGATTAAAACAACAACCACCGTCGCCATGGCAATGTCTTTTTATCATTGCCAGTCTTGTTAAGTTTTCCGGCAGTACTAAAGATGGCGCATGCTATGTGCCCCGTACATTTAGCGGTTGCTTGCTGTCTGGTGCGCGGCGGCGGCGGGCGTACCCGCCCCCCGAAGTCTCGCCACCTTGCCTCGGTCCTGGTGTCCGGTGCCAAGATTTCTGTGTGTCCCCCTTCGTCATTGTTTTTAATTTTCCGGCAGTACTAAAGATGATGCATGCTATGTTCCCCGTACTTTGAGCGGTCGCTTGTGGTCTGTCTTGTACAGCCGGTCGCTGTCGGACGATCGACAACAACTGTCTTTGTTGAACATAGAGAGAACACATTGTACTTTGGTGTTATGTGGTATTTAACCTTTACATCGCTTAACGGCCGAAGTAGTGAGTAAACATGCATACATATTTTTACCACGTTCATGTATATCAATACATCATTTAACGTCGGAATTTGTTTGATGATATTTCCTCAGAGTTCACAACACCATTCGAAGATGAAGCTGTCCGTGTGCGTCCTTTTCCTGGGCTGCCTGGTGCTCGCCGCGGCCATCCCTGCTCCGCGTGAGGAGGGTCTGCAAGCCCTGCGGGACAAGTTGGAAGACTTGGTGGCCGGGATAGAAGGTACGTCTATCATAACTGAGACATAGATATGGCTGCATGTCGTAGGCATCGGTCTTCACTTGTCACTTTTAAATGTTTCCCAACTTGCTTGATATGAGTATTTCTCTGATATTTCTTCTCTTGTCCTAAAAGCCCTACAGGAGACTGCGATGGAGAAGCGGGAGCAGGCTGAGGAGCTGTCACAATATAAGTAAAGTTGTCTTTTTTATTTCAAACTGTTGAAATTTCCTCCATAATCACGATGTTAGTGTGATGTGACTTTCGTCTGAACATGTTAGAATGAAGCGTTAAAAATGCAGACGAAAATCAAAGTTCATGAAATGTTGCAAATGTCTATCAATGGACAGGGTTGGTTACTTGTAAGCAGTTATGCATCAGTCCGTAATCATTTTGCTTTTCTGGGTACCACCTCCAGTCTGGGGACTCCTGCCATCCCTTAGAAATTACAAATATTTCTATTGAAGAGAAGAGAAGTCTTCGAGGATAATTTCAGGTGGTACTTTAAAAATGTGAATGAAGGCGGAACATCCATATCATCAGTGTTTTGTTTATGCTATCAACATCTTAATTTCTATTATCACTGTGGAGGTATGTCTACATGTTTGTCTACATGTTTTGAATTATAAGTGCAAACTTGCAAACTGTTTGCATGTTTGCACTAACTCAAGATTTTTGATGGAATTATGAATTTTGGCATGTTTGTAGTTATGGAGGTTCTGATGATGCATGGCGATTTTGGGCACTGTAGCAGTGTTCTTAGGTATTGCGATTGCAGAAAGATGTTTGAAAAAAGATGTTACTGTAACAATTTATTGGGCATACACTTGAATATGTATTTCTCCGCTGCTTTTGACTTGGTGGATCACAGCCCTTTGTTACAAAAACTGACAGTTGGTTGGATGGGCGGTTACCTGGCAGGGAGAAAACAGTGTGTACACTTCAACGGCACGAATTCAACCTTCAGGGAGATACACTGTGGCGTTCCCCAAGGGAGTTGCCTTGGTCCGATCTTTAGCAACGACTTGCCACTTACCGTGACGGAGATTGTCTGCCTGTTGCTTATGTTTGTTTGTTTGTTTGTTTAGATGGTTCCACGGCAAAATTAGCACACATGTGGCCGAAGAGAGACTGTTATGCCTGTTGTTTATGTTTATTTGTTTGCAAAATCAGATGAGAGAAGAGAAACTGTTGTATTTACGTGTTGTTATGTTTGTTTGTTTGTGTAGGTGGTTCCACGGCAAAATTAGCAGACAGATGGCAGAAGAGATACTAATGAAACAGGAGATGGACGGGGCCTTCTTGATACGGGAAAGCGAGAGCTCGCCGGGCGACTTTTCACTTTCAGTCAAGTAAGTTTTTTTACCTGATTATTTTACTTCATTTCTTGTTTTTATTATTTTAATTGATGTACATGTATGTACAGGATTGTTCACAATTACCAATGTCAGTCATATTCTATTCAAGCTAAGGAAAGCTTCAAATCTTCTTAAACTTTAAAGATTATGACTGTTCTTGCTTGTCATTCAATTTGACCTTTGTTATTGAGAAACATGATGATGATGATTAATATGGCAACTGGCTTTCTCGTGCTCCAACATGGTTTGACTTTATTCAGATCCACAATTAGCTTACACTATGCAGCTATTCTTCCTGTGGTCCTTAAACAAATACAAATACAAATACACACAGTACAACCATGATTAGGGATCATTAGGCAATACTGCCCCACAATACATTTACATGTAGGATAACTAGATTAAAGATTCGAAGATGAAGAATGTCAAGTTTATGCAACAACTGTCCCGCTCCAGAGGGGTGACGTGCGGTACGGAAATCTTCTCTTCCCTGCATTCGTTTTCGGTTTTGGTAGTTTGATTGAGTTTGATGTTGCTGCCCTTGTTTGATAACGACTATTTTTTGAAGGTGAGTTGACGGTGCTGTGTTTTAGGCATTTTAGTATGTACTAGCCGGTGGAATGTAGCAAAACGTCTTTGTTGGATTCTATCGCTCACCGGTAACCAGCCCAAGATGTGTCGCATTGTTGCACTGTCTGTCCTGGCGTCACATCCAAGGACTGGTCTCGCTGCCCTGTTCTGCACGACCTGTAGCCGTTTGATGTTTTTAGCTGTTGTATTTCCCCACTGTCAAGGGAGCAGTAATCCAAGACATCCAAATGTGAGAGTAGAGAATGGTGCCTGCGTAACCAGAGGTCATGGTTCATGCAGAGGTAATGGTTCATGCTTTTTGGGGGGCTCACTTCCTCCACAGGTATCTCAAGAAAGTGAAACACCTAAAGATGGCTGCTGGTTTTCCTTTTATCGACCATGGCTTTCAGAGATCAATTTACCTTTATTCAGAGTCTACACCATTTTTTGTACATCCTGTCCTTCAGGTTTCTCAAAGAAGTTCAACACATCTAAAGATGGCTGGCAGAGATCAGGTTACCTGAGGTTCCATATTTCATTGTTTCATGCTAAAATTTTCTTTGGCCCCTCCTGTCCCATACAGGACCTAGAAGGAAGTACAACATGGCTGTCAGAGATCAGCTTACTTTCACAAGGAAGGGCACCATGTCAAAAGGTGGCTGACAGATATCAGGGTACCGGATGTTCTACATTTTTATTGGTTCATGCTAACATTTTCTTTGGCTCGATCCCTACAGGTGTCAGAAGGAAGTGCAACACTTCTTAAATGGTTGACAGAGATCCAGTTACCTTAGAAGGTTTTATTTGTTCCTCATCTACTGTTCACTAATAATAGAACTTCTGTCCCCCTACAGGTTTCACAATGAAGTGCAACACTTCAAAATTCTAAGGGACGGCGCGGGGAAGTACTTTCTCTGGATCGTCAAATTCAACTCCCTGAACGAACTAGTAGAGTATCATCGGACGTCATCCGTCAGCAGAACACAGCAGATCTATCTGAAAGACATGGGGACGAAAAAGGTATGACCACAGAAGATTCAGCCTCTTTGTCTGTAATTCTTGTTCCTTTCACTGTAACTTTATGTTCGCTGTTTTCACTGTCACCTCACCGTGAACTTATCATCTTGAAAAACCTGTTGTATTTCATCATTATTATGAGTTGGTTCATTGGAGGAAGGCTTAGGAAAGCCTCCCCTCCTCCTGCACTATTGTTATATTTTTCATATTAATTTGCCTCTGTTTCTTATTTGATTTGTGCGAACCAATAAACCCACAAACAACAAAAACAAACCCTTCTAACTATTGTTTGGCCTCCATGCAGGAACTGAAGGTCCAGGCCAAGTTTGACTTCAACCCACAGCAAGCTGACGAGCTGCGGTTCCGGAAAGGCGACATCATCACAGTACTGGACAAGAGCGACGCAAACTGGTGGAAGGGAATGTGCAACGGAAAAACGGGGATGTTCCCCGCCCCTTATGTCAAAGAGCTCAGTTAGATCCCTCCATCTCCTACCCTCTACCCCCCTCTCTCCCACACACCACGTGGTTCGATCCACGCTTTCTGTTTTGCAAAGACTCCAACAAAATTACTCGTTTCTTGAGACTCTGCTAGAATGAATTATGAGAGCGTCTCCCAAGAGTTGCTACATGCCTAATGGCTTATCCCTAAATGGTGTCGCAGGCTATGACGTCTGCACTATAGAAATCCTGTTATTTCTCACACTTTCGTTGCTCTTTTTTGCCCATTTGATTTAAAATGTGTGTGAACCGAGTAATTTTGTTGTAGAGTCCTTGCAGCGCCCAATCGTTTGTTGTACGCTCTTCATTGTACAAGTCTTAGCAGTTTTTCATGATAATACCAGCTTCTTAAAAGTCTAATACTGTGATTTTTTGATAAATCTATCTTGAGCACAAGTTATATTGTGGACGATTCGAACCTCCCCATGGGTGGGGGAGGTCAGGTTGCACCATTGTTGGCTTAGGGGAGGTCTTAAGTCTCTCCGCCACATATCTTAAACATTACGGAAACTGCAAAAATCTTCCGACCACTGATGCATCGAATCCTATTACTAATACTAGCAAGGGACTGATTGCGAAAATATCCGTTACAGAAAGCGTTCGATAAAACTTGATAACAATTTCCGGAAATGTTTGTACGTCTCAGAAACCAACGGGATGACAGTAAATGTTGGAATATGGAAGGATAATAAAACTGGTGACTGATTAAAGAACCTGTGTGTTTTTTGTTTTAATTTCTATTTTTTTTTAACGTGTTGTCAGCTGAGCTCAGCAATCCCAGTTCATACGGATCAAACGCTGTTGATAAAGACAAAGAAACTCATAGAATTTTACACGTAGTTAGGCCACACCAACTTAATTTTATGGATGACATCCGCGCGCGCATTGATTTTCGCCTGTTCTCAAAAAAAAAAAAAAAAAAAAAAAAATCACCTCCTCCAAGGCTACACGGAACTCCAGAACTTGCCGACTTAGATTGCCGCAAAAGGCTAGCACTGTACCGGCTTATCGGAAAACTGGGGCGTATTTGTGGATTGGTATGCCATCGATGTTGGCTAGGGCCAGTAGGGGGATTTTGCGTTTGCACAGTTGTACATGAGGATCGCGGAGGCCAGCGAGTATCGCCCAGACAATTTCAAACACGACCTATCCAGAGTGGCTCTCACACGTTTCTTTTGCAACAATGAGAGACATGGGAGAGGAATTGAGGGATTGGAAGAGGGATTTGTGAGCGTAAACCATGGAATGCTTAATATGGAGTTCAATGCCATGTATGTTGAAACTGCCCTTATGGGTGTATATGATATGAGTATTCTCATCACAGTCATATATCATCCACAGTCCTTGGAGCCAAATACCTTCTAATAGTATACTATTCTTTGGTCGTTCTTGTCAATATATTAAAAATTAATCACTTGCGCTGAGTCTGCTATGATGAACAAGACAACCTACATGTACCTCCTACAAATAAACTGTGTTCTGTGGTTCAATTCGCGATACCAGCTTTGTACTAGTAGTCCTGTGGTTTAGCAGCATTTTTTTTTTTTTTGCTGGATTTTTCTTTTTTTCGCCCTCGCGCATTAGTTTTGGGGTCTCCAGAGGATGTCATCCATAAAATCAAGTTGGTGTGGCCTTAGCTACATAAAGCACGTCATGACTCAACTATGGCATTGCGACCCGCTCTTGTTCTCAACCCAATAGCTTCGCCGCATGAACTTAGTCTTTTCGAGTGGCATATCATAAATGTTTCCATTTATTATGCATATAAGAATCTCATTTGCATGAATTATGTCAGTTGATAATCTTTAGTCTCTACCGAAATAACATAAATTGTTCAAAGTATGAAAGTCTTATCTTACCAAAGTAGGCTATCTTATCGTTTCCTCATAACCATCTTTAGTTAAGTTTCCCTTCAAGCGGGTATATCACTGGATACGGAACGTTGGCGACTTCGCCGTGACAGATCTCACTGCGTCATAAATTGGATTTGTGTTACCCTTGACTTTATAATGGGAATAGCTTGCAATACATACACATTTTACAAATAAGACAACGAAACACACAAAGCCGGGTCGTGGTTTGTCTGGACTTGGAGTCAGTAGGTAAAAAGTCCACGTAACTACGGATATCAGACATAGGATATGGTGGTTGTTTTTCCTCCACAAATTGATACTAGGGGAAGAAAGAATACCTAATGTCCAGTAGTTTTGCATTTCTTTTATTGCTGAATAAACCTCTGAAAAGATAGAATTTCAATCCAGAAGGAATGATCAAAGGAGCATAATATTATAAGTGATATATTCAAAAGCATTTGCAGCTTACAACAAACCATTTTTAACCTAGGACTAACTTCCAGGTTATTTGGAATCGTTTTACGCCACAAATAGAAGAAACAGTACATGACTGTACATAGAAACTTTAAGCAACAGAATCTTTTTCCTTCTATTGTACAATTATATATCCATGCAGCCCTTGGCATTGGCAAGAAATGTGAACAATTCTTGGGAATGGCAAAAGGAAATTGATTTTTACATCCTGTCTAGTCAACGTTTCCCTTCTGACTCAACCAAGCTGACATTACTTATACCTGCATTGCGGTCCCCTGGAAGTGCGAAATGGACGAAATGAAACGAAATGGACGTCCAAACTTCGATACTCAGTTCTGTTTGCTTGCTTTCCCTGCTATTTGCAGCAGTTCATTTGCAGATCGTTGGTACACAAGGAAGAGCGGCGGATCTCTTTGCACGCGGCGCCTCCATTTTCAGGGAGGAATCTAGCCACACAAACGCGACAAAAACGTTGTATTTGATATTATCACATAGATTCAAGAAATAAAACACGTTATATTATGTATTTACCACTCACTTCTGTATTCAAAATGCTTCCTGTTCCGGTCTACTCCTTATATTCTGCTACCGGTATCTACTGGTATTTCGTTTCATAATGTTACATATGTTGTTTTAGTTCTTTCCATTTCGTTCCATTTCGCACTTTCGGGGGACCCCCTGCATTGTACCCTGAAGCAGAATTCAAACTGTAACAGCAAATACATTTCTGGAATCACCACCAATAGTTATGAATGAACAGCACCGGTATTTGTTTGCCCCCCTTACCACTGCATGGAGACTGTTCAGCGACCAACATTGGATTTCTATGACCAAAGACTTAACAATTGGAAAATCATCCATGATATATATATGATGTCTGTACAGTATAATTCAAAAGACTATGAGTATGAAACACACAACTAACAAAATACACTACTTTATCAATGAAAAATTGTTTGAACTACTAATGACAGTTTTGGGTCTCTCAGCAGTTACAGCCTTATATACATGTAAAAGGAATGAGTAAAGTACTGCCTCTATGATGTCACTTCGTGCAGATAACAAGTGACTTGATGAGCAGTGGAACATTGCACACTTTTTCGGGAATAGTTTCATCAGGTTGGAAGCACCCTCATTAAATCAGGACCCCTATCGGTCCACGTTACATTGCTCGCGAGCGATGTAACGTGGAGCGATAGGGGTCCTGATTTAATGAGGGTGGTTGGAAGGTCACTAAATAAAAATACTCTTTTTTTCACAAGCAAGTGGTATATGAAACCAACATTTCGGTGATCATCTGTCACCTTCATCAAGGCAATGCTCGACAATGCCGTTCCTGTAGCAGTGTTTATATGTAAGCACTTTGCGTTTGGGAACACATCTATAAGCAGAGACACCTGTGCTGCAGTGCAAAGTGAACCAGTCAGAATTGCCTTGATGAAGGTGACAGATGGTCACCGAAACGTCAGTTGGTCCTTAATGGTTGTGTAAAAGAGTATTTTTATTCATTGAACCCTAATTTTATCACTTTAATTATACTATTAGGCTAAGCATATATCGTCGATATAAAGCTATTTTGCGACAAATACTACATATTTAAGCGCTATCTTGAAACCTAATTCAAAGTTTTGCCTTTTTGATTTTGGATCTTTTGTAATCCTGCTTTTCTTTTATCACCATTTATAAGTATTGCACCTCTGGAGTTGACATCTACATTTATATATACTATTAGCCTAGGTCTCTTTCAATTTGGACAGAGGCTAGAAATTTTGAATCTCTGACCATCATTTCCAAGTGACACATTTTTCTGTGAGTGCGATTTATAATCACAATACCATAAAGCTATCATTACACAAAAAAACATGCAAACTTTCAAATGCCATACATATGTAAGACTTCATATTCATCTTGAGTAATACATTCAATTGTTTTGCAACCAATATGTTTTTGTGCATTGTGACTTTAGGAAATTGACTCAACAAATTCAAAGTCACCATTTGGAGGTTTGTTTATCGATGCCACTATGTTTTCGTACTGCAGTCTGTGCCCCCTATCCCACTTCCCTAGTACTGCAGGCTTTGCCCCCTGTCTTACTCCCCTTGTAGTCTGTTCCCCTGTCCCATTCAAAAACCAACAAAACAATAAGCTCAACAAAACAATAATCTCCCCCAGCAGTACAGTGGCCTGCACCCCCTGGCACAGTTCTGCAGTACTGCAACTGTCCAACTCTCCTGATACATCAGCCTGCGCCCCCTGTCCCTTTTCCCTGGTACTGCAGCCTACATCCCGGGCCTCTCCTGCGGATGCTCCGTTTCCACGCCGACCATGTCGAGGAGGAACTTGTCGGGGTTGTCCTGCCAGTCATCCCGGCCCGGCCGCTTCACCTAAAGTCAGCATCAAGTAATATTAGTACTGCCAGCTAAAAAGTCAGAGTGAAAGCTAGAAAATAGAACAAGAAATAGTTACGCCTTTAGGATATGGGAGATCCTTTATACACAACCAGGTATTGATCTCACCTGCTAACGTTTCGATGTCTGTCAGACACCTTCTTCAGGGCTTCTGACTGGAGTACTGCTTCTCACCGCTATAAGTAGCCGATGTAGGTGGCGCTTTTGCGGTGAGAACACTGTCCCAAATATGGCTAAGTTTGTTGGCTACTTATAGCGGTGAGAAGCAGTACTCCAGTCAGAAGCTCTGAAGAAGGTGTCTGATAGACACCGAAACGTTATAATATTAGCAGGTGAGATCAATACCTGGTTGTGTAAAAAGAATCTCCCATATCCTATGTTCTACCAACCTGATGAAATTATTTTCGGAAGTTACGCCTTTAAGTCCTAGATTTATCAACCTAGGATTGATGTGTTAAAACATTCGTATATTCATTTTCTTAGAACTATCATAGAGTGTTGTCCACAAGTACAGTAGGGGCATCTCTGATGGATATCTTGAAAGAACGCTAAATTCAGCTACATGTAGATGTGTAAAAGTTAGGCGTGACAGGTCGTTC
This sequence comes from Branchiostoma lanceolatum, assembly GCA_035149815.1. NCBI lineage: Eukaryota > Metazoa > Chordata > Leptocardii > Amphioxiformes > Branchiostomatidae > Branchiostoma > Branchiostoma lanceolatum. The sequence continues at coordinate 2,660,044 of CM068873.1, forward strand.
AGTGTAATATATCCAGTTGCTGCCTGTGAGTTTGTCGTAATTTGTTTGTAAATATGGTATTCTGAATAAACCGTTCATCGTCACCTTTTGGGTCTTCTCCGCCTGCCGATGCTCCCAGTCTCGCCAGCGCTGCTGCTCCGTTAACGCCCCCTCCTCTCCACAGCCCCAAACCTGAAGGAACACAGGATTTCATTCAACACACCCGAAGGAAAGATTTAGCTATATTGTTTATCATATTGTGATGGCAAGCTCCCCTTCTGTGGTCTGCAGGGAGTCCAGACTCTAACACACACACACAAACATACACACACACAATGACACACACACACACACACACACACACACATATATACACACAATGACACACACACACAAACACAATGTTACACACTGACATACACATACACAAACACACACACACACACACACACAATGACACACACACAAACACGCACATCAACACACGTCACACACATACACACACTCAAGCACACAAACACACAAACATGAAAATAAACATACACACACACAAACACACTCTTGCATGCAAACAAACACACACACACACACTCGAAGAAACAATCTGAAACAAACCTCAACATTCGTGATAGCCAGTTCCCCTTCTGTGGTCTGCAATGAGTCCAGACTCTGCAGACTCAGCAGCGGGCTGTCGAAGTTACGGCCGAAGTAGATCCCGTTCTTCACGGTGCGCGCGTGGTGGTTCACGAACATCATGCCCTCTCCCTCCTCTAGAACCCACACCTCGGGAGTCAGCTGCAGCAGCACGCAGTCCAGCCCTCCCCATGCCTGGAACAACAACAACTCAGGGTCACACAGTCTACACGAACATCATCCCCTCCCCCAGAACCCAGACTTCAGGCGTCAGCTGCAGCAGCACACAGTCCAGCCCTCCCCACGCCTGGAACAACAACAACGCAGGGTCACACACAGTGTACACGAACATCATCCCCTCCTCTAGAACCCACACCTCGGGAGTCAGCTGCAGCAGCACACAGTCCAGCCCTCCCCACGCCTGGAACAACAACAACTCAGGGTCACACACAGTCTACACAAACATCATCCCCTCTCCCCCCTCCAGAACCCACACCTCGGGAGTCAGCTGCAGGAGCACACAGTCCAGCCCTCCCCACGCCTGGAACAACAACAACTCAGGGTCACACACAGTGTACACGAACATCATCCCCTCCCCCAGAACCCAGACTTCAGGCGTCAGCTGCAGAAGCACACAGTCCAGCCCTCCCCATGCCTGGAACAACAACAACTCAGGGTCACACACAGTCTACACGAACATCATCCCCTCCCCCAGAACCCAGACCTCAGGAGTCAGCTGCAGAAGCACACAGTCCAGCCCTCCCCACGCCTGGAACAACAACAACTCAGGGTCACACACAGTCTACACAAACATCATCCCCTCCCCCAGAACCCAGACTTCAGGCGTCAGCTGTAGCAGCACACAGTTCAGCCCTCCCCACGCCTGGAACAACAACAACTGAGGGTCACACACAGTCTAAACGAACATCACCCCTCCCCCAGAACCCAGACCTCAGGAGTCAGCTGCAGGAGCACGCAGTCCAGCCCTCCCCATGCCTGGAACAACAACAACTCAGGGTCACACACAGTCTACACGAACATCATCCCCTCCCCCAGAACCCAGACTTCAGGCATCAGCTGCAGGAGCACGCAGTCCAGCCCTCCCCACGCCTGGAACAACAACAACTCAGGGTCACACACAGTCTACACGAACATCATCCCCTCCCCCCCCTCCAGAACCCAGACTTTAGGCGTCAGCTGCAGGAGCACACAGTTCAGCCCTCCCCACGCCTGGAACAACAACAACTCAGGGTCACACACAGTCTAAACGAACATCATACCCTCTCCCTCCTCCAGAACCCAGACTTCAGGCGTCAGCTGCAGGAGCACACAGTCAAGCCCTCCCCACGGCTAGAACAACAACAACTCAGGGTCACACACAGTCTACACGAACATCATCCCCCTCCTCCAGAACCCAGACTTTAGGCGTCAGCTGCAGGAGCACACAGTCAAGCCCTCCCCATGCCTGCAAGGGAACATCAAAAGCCACACAGGCTGGATGTCTAGTCTTTAAACACTCATCAGTCCAGCCCTCCACACGCCTGGAACAACAAAAAACTCACGATCAGATGCAGAATGCCCAGTCTAAACATGCTCTCAACTATAAATACAGTACAGCCTCCTGGCCAAAGGGCTTATCGTCTAGACTAATAAGTCTTCATTAGACATAAAGCCTGCAAGCTCACCGCAGTGCTCTCCCTCCACTCTGAGTCTACAGCGTGCGACGCAGAAGGTGAACAATAATTAGAGCACAGCCATCTGTCCTTAGCCAATCAGGAGCGGGTATTTTGCTGTTTGAAATCCACATACACAGCCAAAGTTAGTTAGAGCACCTCTCTCCCTTGAGGCAGAGGTGCTCTAACATAAAGTCTGGCTCTCCATTGGCTGAGACCAGATCCCAGGTTGGTTATAGCACCTCTGCCTCAAGGGAGAGGAAATAATGGTCACTCCTTGGTACTCGCCTGTCACCTCAACTGAACCACAGAAGTAAAACCACATGTGGACTGGGGATTATTCTAAGAAAAAGAGACTCACAAACCCAAACATTCATATTGGCATATTGTGTTTGTTTCAGTGTATATGTCAAACTATTTCCCAATATGTATGCTTAGCTTTGCTTCGGACAGATGGCTGTGCTCTAAATCAGTTCAAGGATGGACGGGCTTGTTTGTGAGGATATATCAGAGCCCGCCTCCCACGGAGCTTGTTGGCATCCTCGGGCTACGCCCTCGGGACGCCAACAACCTCCTCGGGAGGCGGGGCTCTGATATATCCCCACAAACTCGCCCGCCCATCCTTGAACTAATACATATCAGGGTTTCCCTACAGAGACGGAGGACGCCATAGGCTATCTTTAGGAAGTTTTCCTGTTGGAATGTGACTGTTACGTCCACTCACCGCAGTGCTCTCCCTCCACTCTGATCTACAGCGGCGCAGAAGGTGAACAATAGATATCAAGGTTTCCCTAGAGAGACTGAGGACGCTATAGGCTATCCTGTTGGAATGTGGCTGTTACACCCACTCACCGCAGTGCTCTCCCTCCACTCGGAGTCCACGGCCACGCAGAAGGTGAATCCCCCGGTACAGCTGATCAGCAGGACAGTTGGCTCCTTGTAGGAGAACACATGGTGCTCAAATCTGGGGACACAGGAAAAAGGCACACTGAACACTACCATATATACAGGAGGGGGTGGGGGGGCTTGTAGAACACATGGTGCTCAAATCTGGGGACACAGCAAAAAAGCACACTGAACACTACCATATATACAGGAGGGGGGGGGGCTTGTAGAACACATGGTGCTCAAATCTGGGGACACAGCAAAAAAGCACACTGAACACTACCATATATACAGGAGGGGGGGGGGGCTTGTAGAACACATGTGCTCAAATCTGGGGACACAGCAAAAAAGCACACTGAACACTACCATATATACAGGAGGGGGGGGCTTGTAGAAGAACACATGGTGCTCAAATCTGGGGACACAGGAAAAAAGCACACTGAACACTACCATATATACAGGTGGGGCGGGGGGCTTGTAGAACACATGGGCTCAAATCTGGGGACACAGCAAAAAAGCACACTGAACACTACCATATATACAGGAGGGGGGGGCTTGTAGAAGAACACATGGTGCTCAAATCTGGGGACACAGGAAAAAAGCACACTGAACACTACCATATATACAGGTGGGGCGGGGGGCTTGTAGAACACATAGGGCTCAAATCTGGGGACACAGCAAAAAAGCACACTGAACACTACCATATATACGGGGGGGGGGCTTGTAGAACACATAGGGCTCAAATCTGGGGACACAGCAAAAAGGCACACTGAACACTACCATATATACGGGGGGGGGGGCTTGTAGAACACATGTGCTCAAATCTGGGGACACAGCAAAAAAGCACACTGAACACTACCATAAATACAGGGGGGGGGGCTTGTAGAACACATGGTGCTCAAATCTGGGGACACAGGAAAAAAGCACACTGTACACTACCATATATACAGGAGGGGGGGCTTGTAGAACACATGGTGCTCAAATCTGGGGACACAGGAAAAAAGCACACTGTACACTACCATATATACGGGAGGGGCTTGTAGAACACATGGTGCTCAAATCTGGGGACACAGGAAAAAGGCACACTGAACACTACCATATATACGGGGGGGGCTTGTAGAACACATGGTGCTCAAATCTGGGAACACAGCAAAAAAGGCACACTGTACACTAGCATAACATGTTTGTAACAGCATTAACAGTGACGCGACTGGCCAAATTTAATCATCCCCAGTCTGGGAGGGGCACAGTGTACCAGTCATATCAAGTAAAAGAAGGGACCCTTAAAGGAAGCATACAAAAAAAGATCTGTTGTTCTCGGAGACAATGGTGTGTATTTCTGTGCTGCTCACCTGTTGAGACTCTGTCCGTGCTGGTGACTGGCACCTGTGTGTTACCTGTATGCTTCACACCTGTGTTACCTGTACTGTTCACACCTGTATTTCTGTGCTGCTCACCTGTTGAGACTCTGTCCCTGCTGCCGACTGCTGTACAGCTGGCACCTGTGTGTTACCTGTATGCTTCACACCTGTGTTACCTGTACTGTTCACACCTGTATTTTTGTGCTGCTCACCTGTTGAGACTCTGTCCGTGCTGCCGACTGCTGTACAGCTGGCACCTGTGTGTTACCTGTATGCTTCACACCTGTGTTACCTGTACTGTTCACACCTGTATTTTTGTGCTGCTCACCTGTTGAGACTCTGTCCGTGCTGCCGACTGCTGTACAGCTGGCACCTGTGTGTTACCTGTATGCTTCACACCTGTGTTACCTGTACTGTTCACACCTGCATTTCTGTGCTGCTCACCTGTTGAGACTCTGTCCGTGCTGCCGACTGCTGTACAGCTGGCACCTGTGTGTTACCTGTATGCTTCACACCTGTGTTACCTGTACTGTTCACACCTGTATTTCTGTGCTGCTCACCTGTTGAGACTCTGTCCATGTTGTCAACTGCTGTACAGCTGGCACCTGTGTGTTACCTGTATGCTTCACACCTGTGTTACCTGTACTGTTCACACCTGTATTTCTGTGCTGCTCACCTGTTGAGACTCTGTCCGTGCTGGTGACTGCTGTACAGCTGGCACCTGTGTGTTACCTGTATGCTTCACACCTGTGTTACCTGTACTGTTCACACCTGTGTTTCTGTGCTGCTCACCTGTTCAGACTCTGTCCGTGCTGCCGACTGCTGTACAGCTGGCACCTGTGTGTTACCTGTATGCTTCACACCTGTGTTACCTGTACTGTTCACACCTGTATTTTTGTGCTGCTCACCTGTTGAGACTCTGTCCGTGCTGCCGACTGCTGTACAGCTGGCACCTGTGTGTTACCTGTATGCTTCACACCTGTGTTACCTGTACTGTTCACACCTGTGGTACCTGTACTGTTCACACCTGTGTTTTATCAGTGCTCACCTGTTGAGACTCTGTCCGTGCTGCCGACTGGTGTACAGCTGACTCCACTGCAGCCACTTGGGCAGCTTGCTGTGCTCAGCCAGCTGTGGGGGGGGAAAACTCCTGTTTAGCTGACTAACATCAAAATATATCTTTATTTCTACTGAATAGCATCATCATGCTTGGTCCTACATCATACAGTACATGCCTTGCTTTGAAGTAAAACAAGAGGTAGAACTTCTGATGTTGGAGCTTGATTTTGCCAAGCTGTTTGGGGTTATCAATGCAAAGAGGCTTACCCATGTCTTTAAGGTGAAATAAATAATAAATACATTACAAAGTTTGATCTTTACTTCAGCACAAAGCAAATATTGCTCACCTCAAATTAAAATTTTCAGTCGTACTACACCGACCTTCAGGAGTGATCCAATTACTCTGACTTCAGGGACATGTGACTCGAGTAATGAATCGTAATTGCCTGGCAAGCCATATCAGCCACGTCTTGTCTCAAAATTAATACATCTTAAGATGCTGTATCATGTCTGACCTCCGCCCTGTTCTGTGTGTATCTGATGGGCAGGATACAGGACAGTGCCCAGGCCATGGGCAGGTCTATCACCATGTCTTTAAGGAAATAAATACATCTTAAGATGCTGTATCATGTCTGACCTCTGCCCTGTTCTGTGTGTATCTGATGGGCAGGATACAGGACAGTGCCCAGGCCATGGGCAGGTCTATCACCATGTCTTTAAGGAAATAAATACATCTTAAGAATGATGCTGTTTTATCTCTGACCTCTGCCCTGTTCTGTGTGTATCTGATGGGCAGGATACAGGACAGTACCCAGGCCATGGGCAGGTCTATCACCATGTCTTTAAGGAAATAAATACATCTTAAGATGCTGTATCATGTCTGACCTCTGCCCTGTTCTGTGTGTATCTGATGGGCAGGATACAGGACAGTACCCAGGCCATGGGCAGGTCTATCACCATGTCTTTAAGGAAATAAATACATCTTAAGATGCTGTATCATGTCTGACCTCTGCCCTGTTCTGTGTGTATCTGATGGGCAGGATACAGGACAGTGCCCAGGCCATGGGCAGGTCTATCACCATGTCTTTAAGGAAATAAATACATCTTAAGATGCTGTATTATGTCTGACCTCGGCCCTGTTCTGTGTGTATCTGATGGGCAGGATACAGGACAGTACCCAGGCCATGGGCAGGTCTATCACCATGTCTTTAAGGAAATAAATACATCTTAAGATGCTGTATCATGTCTGACCTCTGCCCTGTTCTGTGTGTATCTGATGGGCAGGATACAGGACAGTGCCCAGGCCATGGGCAGGTCTATCACCATGTCTTTAAGGAAATTAATACATCTTAAGATGCTGTATCATGTCTGACCTCTGCCCTGTTCTGTGTGTATCTGATGGGCAGGATACAGGACAGTACCCAGGCCATCGGGAGGTCGATCATACTCCCCTCAAATCTCTGCTGCACGGAGGTGACAAGCTCTTCATGGGGACCTGGAGGAACACAGAACAACAAAGAACAAGTCAGTATCTAACTAAATACTAATGTCAAAACAAGCAGAAGATGTTGTTTTCAAGAATAAACTCAACATTGAGTATATCTGTGTTGGTATATCGTTATGGATAACTTGAAAGTTGAAATTTTCCGACACAAGGATTAAATCAAAATTGTGCTACCTGCATGTTACCTGTGTTCAAACCTGTCTTCCCCGAGCAGAGTCTTCTGTACGTAGGTGTGAAGCCCACAGAACAGATGCAGGTAGAGGGTTTGTGTGTTAACTGTATGGTTTTACCTGTGCTACCTATTCACACCTGTATTCACACCTGTGTTCACACCTGTCTTACCTTCCTGCGCTCCCAGCAGAGTCTTCTGTACGTAGGTGTGGAGCCCAGAGAACAGGTGGAGGTAGTGCGTCTGGACCACAACGTTAAATTCCTGCTCTGTGTGCTTGCTGCAGGTCTTCATGATACTCCTGGCCAGGGAATCCAGGATACTGGTGTCCCCCTTCAGAGCCTCTGGGTCAAGGTTGATGGAGGCCAAGCAGAGGCTATAGGCCGTGTGCACCATGTTTCTGAGGGTCAGGGGCAAAAGGTTAAGGTTCAAAACGAGTATCCAGCTGATTCTCAACAAGTTCTGCAACTGTTGAAAGCTTAACGGAATAAAATTCAGGAAGACACCTTGATACTACCACAAAAACTTAAGAGACAGTCAGGCACTTGATAAGAAAAGGCGCTTAACATTACTTTCCTCACTCCACCCAGGTGTAAAATGGGTACCTGACTTCGGTTGGGTAGGTAAAATTAAAGGCAGTGGAAGGAGAGGGATGGCCTTCCAATGCCGTGCCCTAGACACAGTGGATAACAACCCACTGCCCCTACGGCCTAAAAATGGCTATAAAACTACCTTAAGTTACTAAAGTATAAAGATGACATTAAAGTGATAATAGAAAAGATAAAGTTTATCTTTTATATATTATATTATCACTATTATGTCATCTTTATACTTTATTACACCTGTAAGATGTCTTGTCTTACATAATTCCTTCAAAGGCTATGGGTCTACCTGAATATCTACCCCACCTGTGAGATGTCTTGTCTTACCTGACGCCCTCTTCCGTCACGCCTTCCTTCTCAAAGAACACGTCGTGGTAGTACTTGATCTGAGACGACAGGCCGGCCAGGTTCAGAGTCTCCTGAGCTCCAATCAGAAACGCCCGGCGCCCAACACTGCCTACAATAGTGGGACCAAACAGCAACTTTTAACATTTTATTTTGCAAAATAAATTCAAGAATGGGAATATCGTGTTTTTAAAAAAAATGAAGCCCATCATTTTGCTAGTATACTACAGTCTGTTACAGTTAAATATTGATTCAGCATCATTCCAGGGTGGCATCACTCCTTCCCCCTTGACTCGACTCACTCCAGTCTCAAATTTGGAAATCCAAGAGATTTGCATTTCTTTGAGACAGACTTTATTTTTGGAAATCTTGTCTGAATTGTACAATTTGTATTATTGTGCATCTGTCATGATCAGTTCAGTAAATAAATTTCATTGACGTTGCCGGTTTGTATGAACTGTTTGTATTAATCTTCAGTCATTCTACTTTTAAAAAACACTGGAATATTTATGATTAAGAACACGCTGATCTTTAAATCATTCCAAATTATGTGCTTCATACTTTACCATATGAATTAGAAAGGAATCCTGAAGTTTTTTTGGTCATGTCCACGGACACAGGTGACTGATTCCGTGTCATTTTGTTGTCATTATCTTTTATGATTCAGACTAAAACATCATCCATGATGGCAAATAATAGAACTAAAACTCTACATTAAGTCACCAGCTCTTATTTACCAGTAATCTGGTGGATCAGTGGGGTTTGGTAATAAATTTTCTGAGATCTTGCTGATCAGAAAACTTGTTACCTTTATGTGAAGAGGCCGACTCTGTCGCCTCACTGACAGGACCTGACCACAACACAACACAGCACTCAGTCTTCTAATAACTAAACTTTTAGACTCAAAACTTTACAGTCTACAACTGGACAAGGAATATGTTACCCCCTTACCCATATGCTTTCAATATTCCTTCCAATCTCAAAGACAAAAAATCAGTACTAAGGATGTATGGCAATGCTGCATTATGCGCATTGGGAATCACAGACACACAAACAACCAGCCCAAAAAATACTTTATAATATATTCTATCAACATCCTGTTCGTTCTTTTCTTTATCCATTCAATTTCATTCAGTTGTTCAACCATTCAATTTGTCATCTATTAAACCGATCGATCATTATTGTTCATTCGTTTAATTTGACTTTTATTACTTATTTTGTAATTTCTGTGAGTCTCAGTACATGCATATGTACATGATTGTATGTGTGTTTGGAAGAGTCAAATCTGTGCTGAGAGAATGGCATGCAGGGAGGGGTGTCTGCTGAGCCAAACTGGGGGACAGAAACACATGACAGGAGGAGAAGGAAGTACATGTACTACTACTTACGGCTGCCTGTATCACAGGAGGGGCATGGTTAAGGCAAGGAAGACATTAGAATATAAGAGGCTACAGATTGAAGAATGGAAGACATTCTCAGGCAATAAGATTGAATGTTACTCGTCAGAGGAAAACACAGTTAGTAACATCACTGAGAATCAAAACATTAAATCAAAGGCTAGAAGACAAAACTTTGTATGCAAGGTCATACTTGTTAAGAAAGGAACACATCTTTAAGATTTGAGCACAGACTACAAACACACAACTTGTTATACCCAGTTTTACATGCAAAACGCACCGCTATGCTATCCACATACAAGCCCTCAGCACTCAAACGCTGCACATTCTGAATTCAGTGATAAAATCGATGCTCTCAAGCACATTCTTGGACAACTCCCTGCCAAATGGAATCGTTAAACGCAGGTTTCTCGTGCTAAGATTTAACGGGATTCTCTGCTAGCATATAGAGATTGCTGTGACATGCATAGACCAGGGTTCAGATCCCATCTCTGGAATACTTCCCGTGGCACACCTCCAGATGGGCATAATCTATCTCTCCGTGGGATTTTAACCTCGCCACTTATAATTAACAGATCTGGCCCTGGGGCTAAAAGGTTGTTATTATAGAGGAGGGAATGGCCAAGATACATGCTGAAGCAAATGTGGCCATTACTAGTACTGTGGACAGAATATTGGTGTTTAATGGTTGGATTCATTTTCCTTGTTAAGACGCATATTTCAATTTTTCAAAGTGAGAATTTGGCAGGAGGACAAGATGGAAATTCAATGCTGGCACAAAATAGATGAATATTATATGGGAGTTCTTCAAACTATGAATACTAATGAATAACGTTAAAGATAATAGAAATTTATAGGCAGACTTTAGGTTGGTCTTCCAGTTTAGCAAACCCAAGAAATGACAATGACCGAATAGAGCAATTTCGAGTATACACAATTAAGGCACAAACAAACATACAAACAAACAAATTATTTCATCATGGCCTTACACAGAATAATACATGTAAGTAAGTTGTAGGAGGCACCAGCGGGACTGGGCTAGACTGGTATTGAAGCATCTACTACTAGCAGATGAATTAAATAAAAAATTTGAGATTTGATGCATGAAATCATCCATGATTGTGGCTGTAATGCTGGCAAAGACATACAATCCTGTAGGATGGTAGATCGCGAATGACATTGTTGTTATCAGATGCCATTGTTATAATCCGTTATGGTATTGTAATTTCATTTTCATGTGTAGAATAGAGAGCACAATGGTAAATATGAAGTATTGATAATCAGTTATAAGATTGTAGGATAACTCGTGTATCAAACCAAGGAGGCTTAAGCCTGACTGCAACCTCCTTAATCAAACTCAACATTCTAAAGCTAGTGGGACATTTCCATAAATCATTCCATAAATATGTACTATCCGTTTCAGTATATGAAAATGATTGATGTGCCATTTCTTACCAAAAGGCAATCTATTATCACGATTACTGATTGCTAAATAAAGCAATAAACTTTCATACAGTTGACACATATAGAACACTGATTTAGCTCAAAGAGGAATATACATGTACTTGTCTATTAACAGATGTCATGTCAAAACATTGTCAGGTTTAATTAAACAGGAGCCATTTTGGTATCAAATTTCAGATGAACTGCGAATGCCTTCACCTTTAATAGCTTACAGTCGCAATCTGAAGAGCATTCGATACACAGAGCTCTGTGATTCATGGCATTGGGAAAATTAATTTTAGATTTCATTTTCCCTGTATTCATTTATTTCTGTTTTCTTTATATATACAGGGTAGACGCGCTCAGTGCTAAACACACTGCTTTTCAGCCATGCCCTGTACAAAATAACATAAACAGACTGAATAACATAACAAGGAAATAACATATTACACTAATGAAAAAAAAGTAACCAAAATAATACTTCTCGCTTAAAGTTTGTAATACGAAGTGAGAAGTTGAATTCTTTATTTTATTGAAATATAATCTGGTATTCTCTGCATGTTCTCTGCATGTACAATATTAACAAGTCTTGGCTTTGAATGCTTTGGATTCAATTCTTATATTACCTACTGCAGCAGGAAGCTATGAAAATCTAACCATATCATTGTGCATAGACAGTCAGTTTGATTATGGCATGACATCTGACAATAGACATGTATCAAATACTAGTACATTCTAGAAGGATACAACACTTACTCAAGTTACTGTGTACAAATAGGTAGACATATTATCAAAGAATGGTTAGATCTTATAATTAGAACTACCGGTAGTAGCGTGATAGGTTAAACTCGACATATTGAATTATTCTACACATATATACTTGTACGTAGGTTAATCATTTTGTATCCCATTGTTTGTTGTTTGCATGTATAGTTGTAGACCTTACGAAAGTCGCTGTACTTTTGTTGTGTCAATGAACATTGTACTTTATTTCAACATGTATATTCCTCTTTGAGCTGAATCAGCAAATCTACCTATTTTTAGTACAGACAAGTCATACATATATAAACAATCAAACAGAAACCCAAACAAGCTCAGACCTGATCCGGGGTTTGGCGCGATAGCGTTGAACATGACCGCGGCGAACCCCGGCAGCGGCGTGCCGAATAGTCGACGGAACCCGTCCTCCGTGACGCAGGGGTCCTGCCCGGGGGTTTCCTCCGACAGACGGGAGAACAGCGTCTCCAGCCGGGGGTCGAACGACTCTGCCGCGGCCGTGTCTGCAGCCTCGCTTGCCTGCTGGTTTCCCATGGTAGTCTAAATGGTGACAAAGAATACATGTACATGTACAGTACAGATATAGATGAGGTCTTCTTGGCCTGGCTGAGCCGGGGATCAATTGACTCGGCTTTCGTAGCCTCCAGATATAGATGAGGTCTTCTCAGTCAGACAGGAGAACAGTGAGCACTTATGGACGGGGATAGAATGAGACTCTGCTTCTGCAGCGTTGCCCTAGCTTGCCTGCTTGTTTCCCATGGCAGTCTACTAGCATCTAAACAAAAGAATACATGTAGGGTACACTCTAGCAAGGCAACATTTGCGAGGAGGGGTCCTGCTCGGGGGTCTCCATGGCAAGACGGGAGAACAGCCCCCTTGCCCTGGCTCGACTGGTTCCCCATGCTGGTCTGGGTGGTGGTAATTATAAGGCGGTCTTGTGATTACTAGTACTAGTAGTACTTGTAGATTGTTGAATTAGAACTTAACCTTCTCTCTGGTGCCTAACTCTGTAACTAATAGGGTCCAAGTGGGTGCCATAAGAATCCCATTGCACTTATCAAAAAGAGAGTAGAGAGCCTGGGGTCTATCCCGGTGTAGGTGGATCAAACCTTACAGGCCTGTCTTACACCATGAGCTTGTAGTTGTATTCATATTACTCAGTATTGTACAAAACTGCTATGTTATGCCTAAAGGCAGTTTAAGTTGGTGATAATGTGAAACAAACGACAATCACAGTGCAGTAAAATGGGAGAATTTATAATTGATAAAAGACTATCAACACTTACTTTAACCAAGTGGAAACTAGCACCTATACTAGAGACCCCGTCCAGCAAAATGATAGACATTAAACCACAACGACAACACTACTGTTTACAACAAGAAGTAAACAATCTACCATACAGCAAAATATAAAGGTGGGGAGACAAACAATTGATCATGATGTGCTGAATTTTCGTCACTGAGGTGCGATAAACGGCCATTGTTCCAGCATATGGTAACAAAAGATCTCAGTAACACGGTAAGGGAAATTATTTAAAAACACAGGTTGGAACCAAACACGAATTTTTGCCCTGCTCGATTACTTACCTTTAGCTAAGTGTGTGAAACGCATACAAAACACCACGTCTACCGCAATAACAGCTGTTATACAAGGACAACAGCACCGCAGATCCTAGAACAGTGAGCGGAGAAGGAGCTCCGCTTTTTACGCGTCCTACAGCGTGACAAAACTACTAATACTGACGCAAAATCATCCGCAACGACTAGTTTTATTGATTATCGGCCGCCATTTTGGGTCGTGACCTTGGGAATGTGCCACTATGAGATATAGGGGGAGCTACATACAAAATAAACTGTAATTCCTCATAAGGTTTGTAAACATATTAATCTCAATGACACATATAGTTTTTTTGTTTATCTCAAACGGTAAAATAATTTGTTGTTGGATCAATCAGAGAGCGAATCATTATTTTGTAAATTATTCAGCACCCCTATATTTCTGTGTTTAATGGTATATCCAGTGTTGGGCAGTGTGTCTGTTTGCACGATTGGCAGGTCATGACATTGGGCAAGATTGATCTATATGATTCAGTAAGGATGTTTGGAGTATAAGAAATAACATATTATTATATAGCTCTATGTCGTTTATCCAGCTTGTGACAAAACTAAAATTGGTCTTTTCTTCGAATTCATGGATTCAATATGATGCTCTTGAGATTCCAACAGATATGATAATAATACTGACTGTCAGATACAAAAGTAAACTTGTCTTCCTTTTGTTATTTGGTTTTGACGTATCGTAACATTATCAAAGTTATATTGAAAATTATCATATTTTATGTTGTTGGTACAGTTTTAACATGTGCCTTTTTGACATGTTAATTATTGCAATTTAAACTTAAATGTTTCTACCAGCAGGAATGTGAATATGAGCAGAGACCAACTGTAGGGGACCGTTCATGAATGCAGGCTGTGAGAGTAGGAGTTTTAGGGGATCGTCCACAAATGCCGGCTTTGGGGGTGAAACCAGGAACTGAGGAATCATTTCAAAAGTCTTAAATGAAACAATTCGGCATCAATGGCAGCAACAGCAGAAAATATCCCTAAGGTAATCTGTTCAAGTTTCTTTAATTCTGGTATTGAAGGCAAATAGATTTTGTTGTTAAACTTGAATCTGTACTGTGCGTGTTTGTGTATTTAAAGGTTAGGTACATTTGGCACATAACCATGACTTGTACATTGTACATTACATCTGGCCTGTAAACGGCCTGCAGCTGCCCTGGCTGCATGTGTATGTGTGTACGTGTATGTGTGTGTGTGTGTGTACGTGTGTAGGTGTACGTGTGTGTATGTGTGTACATGTATGTGTGTGTGTGTATGCGTATGTGTGTACATGTAAGTGTGTACATGTACCTGTATGTGTGTGTGTACATGTACAATGTATACGCATACGTGTGTGTATGTATGTGTGTGTGTCTGTGTGTGCATGTGCACCCATGTGTGTATGCTGATATTGTCCTTGTATATTCCAGGTGTTGGCTAAGCTGCAGTGGATGCGGGAGCAGCACATCTGGCCCAACGGCCTGCGCTACCTGTGGACCGACGCCCACGGGGTGTGTCTTCTCGTGTCGCTCTACAAGGAACTTCAGGAGGAGAAGTTCCTCCAGGTAAGTATGCCAACATCATAGCTTATCCAGCAAGGGTTGGACAAGTCCATTGTGTAAATAATAATAATGGTTTTTATTGGTCAGAAATTACCCGCAATGGCAGCCTTTCTAGCCTGAATTGATGCAGGGTTTACAGGTTTCACACACTAACACAACGTATATAATATCTTATCCACACTTGCATTTTGTGGAACTGTCGCAAGGGTCTGGGCGGCTGCCATTCGGCGCCACCAGGTGACCTCAACACGACTTTCCCCAACTGAAGTCAGGTACCCATTCACACCTGGGTGGAGTGAGGAAAGTCGTGTGAAGTGCCTTTCCCAAGGGCACAAGATCGGTGACATGACAGGATTCGAACTCGGGACCTCTTGGTTCTGAGTCGAACGCTCTGCCGTTGCACCACAACACTACCCAAAATGCTGATCAGGCTAGTGCATGTCCTACCCTACTGGCCCAATCAGGCAACTTTCTGTCTATGTTTGTGTGTGTCTGTCTTTCTGCAATTCCTAAATATATTCAATTCAGTGTCAGCATACTCTCAGTGGTGCCAAAGTTGTCTTTTGGGAATTGAAGAGTTACAAAGCAGTGTGGGAAAGGGGGTGAAGCTACTTTTTGTATCTCTCATTGCCTTGCTGTGCATTTAAGTGGCATGTAACAAAATTCTACAAGTGACAGTCCTCTATGTATATGGTGGACTGAAGTCTGTTTTGAATTGAAATTCAGCTTGTTGGCAGCTGTGGTAGTAGTCTATGATTATGCTCTTACTTGTATAGCTTCATGTTTTTTGGTACAACTTTCTGATTTGAAAAGTGTTGTGGCAGGAGGCAGAGTCGGTGGTGGCGGATGTTTATCGTGTTCTGGGGCGGCCGCGTGGACTGCGGATTGGTGAGGAGCCGGACCGAGACGGACAGTACTTCCACTACCTCACAAAATGGATGTATGCACTGTATCAGCTGGGCAAGGTACGGGTTGGGATTGTGTGTGTATGTGTGTATGGGTGCGGGTGTGTAAGCCAGGCCGAGATGGACAGTACTTCCTTAACTGACAAAGTGGATGTATGCACTGTACCAGCTGGGCAAGGTACGGGTCGTGATGGTTGGAATACTGTTAGAACAACTTCAGTGTGCCAAATAAACAGTGCCTGTCCTTAGTGTTGATTGACTTGTGACTGCCCAGTGTGCTGAAATAGCAGTGCCTGACGCGTCACAAGCCATGCCCGTCACGTTCTCTGCTTTCCCAGGCACAGAACGTGACACAGCCCGACCGTCACAGACTGTGCCCGGAAGTGCTGTCAATCACTGTGACTGACGGGGCAGTGATGCCCGCGTTTCCAGATAAGGCAGCGTGTTTTTGTTTACCGCAGCTCCCCCATCCCCCGTCATCTTTGTTTTTTTTGGGGCGCTGAGGTAAGGAGGAACAGCGTAATTCTCGCTCTGTAAAATAATTGAATAACTTATACTTAGTGTTAATTGAAGTGGCATAAAAAGACTATAACAGATGCTAAAAAAAAACAATTTGCAAGACTAAATATATTCTATCCAGGGAAACCAGGTCTAGACTAGGATCGGGCCACTTGCCGATTACTTCGACGTCCCGAGGCAGTCAGCTCGCCCGATCTAAATCAATGCTACGGGAAGTTGTAGCCCCGGGCACTCTCCAGGCACGGTTCGTGACAGTGCTGGAGTGTCACAAACTGTGCTTTTGCCCCAGGCACGGTTTGTGACACTCAGGCACTGTCACAATCCGTGCCTGGGCACAGTTTGTGACAGTTCCCGGGTGCCTGTCTTTAGTGGTGAATGACAAGTGACTGTCCAGTGTACTGAATAAGCAGTGCCTGTCCTTAGTGCTGAATTACAGGTGACTGCTCGGAGTGACAAATAACATTACTTGTCCTAGGTATTGAACTAATCCCTGGGACACAGTCCCAACCCTTACCACAGGTAATACCTGAATCGTCCCCTCTTCAGGTGGAGAATGGCCAATGCCTGTCCCTGGTACTGTTTCAGGTGTGTTGACAGCCACTCTGCAGAGTATGGCAAATCTACATCGTTTCATCAGTTCCAGGTACTCAATGGCAGGTGGCTGTCCAATGTGTCAAAGAGCAGCACCTGTCCCAGGCACTAAACTAATCTCTGGGACAATCCTCTGTAGACAAATCTACTATTTGTAGACAAATAGTAACCCACTCTAGGCTACTGTAGAAAAATCTACTATTTGTCTAGTGCAACCCTCCATCTCTAGGACAACCCTCTACTCCTGGTGATACCTGTGTCCTCCCCCTGCAGGTGAAACCCGAGTACCACGAGCGAGCTGTGAAGCTTGCCAAGGACGTCCACCACGCCTTCTACGTGCCGGGGGTCGGAGTTCGCTGGAAGATGCTGGAGGATCTGTCAGGGCCATACCCGGTATCATATGGTGTATTAGATAAAGCTTCTCTTACTATTATGATATATAGGGGTAGATACCGGTTTGCTGGACCTGATTTGGACCTATATAACATCCAACAACCGAGTCCAAAAAACCTGAAAGCCAAAAACCTGAGTCCAAAAAAAACCTGAGCAAAGTACAAATATATTTTTCTATTTTGTTTGATGAAAAGTGTTTTGAGTCTCCCTATGAGAAGAAAAGGCATATACAATGTAAAATAAGTGCAACATTCAAATATTAGATACTGGTTTGCCTTTAAAGTCTTGTCACCAAGAAACTTTTACAGTCATGCATGTCAGTCTTAATTTGCTATGCTTAATATTGGTTTAATAAAACAAAACATGTCAACTAGACGGGATCCGGTTCAGGTTCAGGTCCAGACCTGAACCTAAATCTCTGGACCTAAACCTGGACTTGGACCTTATTAAGCTGAACCGGTATCCACCCCTAATACTATTTATGGTTGTAAGATATGGGGTACTTTGTAACGTCTCAGTTTGTAAAACTCCCTTTGTTCTATTTTTCTGTTAGTTCTTCCTAATTTTGTTTCATTCAAGTTGATATGTGAAATATTCATAATCTTTAGCCTGCTGAGCTGAGGTAGCTTTGTATTGGTTATGGGGTTAGGCAGCAGGTAGATTGTTAGAGATACAAATGTATTTGTTTTGTTCCTGATATGACTTATATGTTTGTGACTTATCAGTTCTATTTTATTTCAACGTTCATTTTATAGCTGATGTTATTTTGTGGATCGATGGTCTTCTGTAATTTCTTAATGTCTCTGTTGTATCCCTGAAATGTGGAAATGGAAATTTCAGAAAAAAAGGGGTTAAGGTATTGTCTAAGGGTGGCTGAGGAATTTTGGGATGTTTTTGAAAAAACCCTTTCTTAAGCTTTATAAACCTTCCTCAATCTTAATTTTTTTTCAGGTAATACCTTATAGCAAGGTGATAATTTATGCAAATTAGTATGATGTCATGATTAAATCATCAGGATTTATAAGGCCACGCCCCTTTTTAGAAAAAACGCTCTCCTTGGCTTGTGCTGCGATGTTCATCAATATAACTTTGCAGGAATGTACATGATAGTAATACTTAAAGAATGACGCGTGTCAACGCGGATCTTTTGAAATATTGATTTTTGCGAATTTTTTTGTTTGATAACAATAGCACAACCCTTCCCCCTCCCTGTCCAGGGCTATGGCCTGGGTGGTCTTGACTTCTATGACGGTTTCGTGACGTATCGGCTGCTGGACCCAGCGGCGCTGTCAGCTGAGATCGTCAACATGCAGCAGCTGGTCATGAAGGACTACAAGAAGTTCAGCTGTACGCAGGTGGGTTGCCGGCAAAGGCTGGGATAGATCTACTGTTGCTAGGGAACATTGTAATTGATGTAGGTTAACATTGCCTTGGAGATAGAAACAGCTTCTAGGAAGCTATCGAATCTAAGCTGCTTGGAAGACAAAAAAGAAGTTGCTGTGAAGCTCCATTGAAGTCTTTGTTCCACCGAATATCGTCCACTTGAATTCTGTCTCCACATGACTGAATGTAACATGTCGTGTTTTGAATATGCTGTGCCATGATGGCAATCAACTTTTAAAAGCTGAAGGGCAACATTCTTGCATGACAATAATCACTTAGAACCAGCTTGTAAACTCCAATACGGTATTTCCTTTGTTTGGATTCTGTCTCTGTCCAAAGCAATGATTTTTTGTATTAAGTAAATGTGGTGTGATAAATTTTGTATCACTCAGCTAAAAAACACCCACAAAAAACATTTCATTCTCCCCAGGACCTGGGTCTGGGCGAGTGCCTGTGGATGTCCCACTTCTTCCCTGATGAGGAATGGGCCAAGACTTTACGCCAAAGGTCAGAGGTCACGCTGGACTCGATGTGGGTTCCGGCGGGGGAGGGCAGCGGGTACTTCTGTCGCCACCCCGCCGCGCAGAGCACCGTGTTCGGCTTCACGAACTTCGGGGTGTCGTACGGCCTGCAGTCGGTGGGGCTGTGGCCTGACAGGGTCTCCCAGCTGCACGAGTTTTTCCACACGTACATGTCTGGGGATGCCTATGATACCAAGAGTATCACTCATGTCATGCACTGTAACAGTCTGGTCCCTGGGGTTATGCTGGCATGATAGCGTACAGTCAGCACTGGTTGCTTTACATTGGGAAAGATATTTGAAGAAGTTTTGAAAATCTTATCATCTTTTCAAGGCAGAAGTCTACGTTATGAAGTATACAAAGGATAAATCAATGTGAAAATCAGTCAGTTACATCTAAATGTCGACAGCTTACTAATTATAAAAGTGAATACAACTGAAACACGATGTGTGAACCATTCTGTGTGCAAAGACGTATAGTAACTGTCAGACTTAGATTTTTCATTATCTGAGCTATGTTTGGATGTCTTTTATTGTTTATAATGCTCTTGATCAAGAGTATCTTTCATGTTTCTTTCATGTGCTGTTAAGGGATTGTAGCGATGATTGGAGAACTGAAGCTGTAGTTTTGGAATGAAACACTAGTCACTTTAGATTTAAAAAGGTCAATGTCTCGACATTCAACATGTGCAGTACAATTTCTCACCTTAGTTAAAAGTTAGAGTAAAGTTAGACTGTCTTCCTCCATATTCTAAAAAAGATAGGGAATTGGGCTTTCAGAAGCCGGCCAAAAATCCAAGTTGCTATTTCTCAAAGAAAGATGTGAAGTGCCGATTGCTTTCTGTTTCTCCCTGCTGCGATAAGGAGTGAGACGACCTTGAACTCCATGTGGGTGGAGAAGGGCGGGCTCTTCGCCAAGGACAGGGGCTACTTCTGCCGCGAACCCGGCCTTCGGGGGGTCAAGTTCGCCTTCACGAACTTCGGCGTGTCGCTCGGACTCCAGGCGGCGGGAGTCTGGCCGGAGAGGGTGGAGAAGCTGCACGCCTTCTTCGAGAGTTACAAGTCGAACGACGAGTACGATACGGACGCCATCACCCACGTCATGCACTGCAACAGTCTCTTCCCGGGGGTCCTGGGAAATGACTGAAGACAATTATCCAACCAAGGACATCTGTTCTGTCCTTTTTGAATTTACATCAGGTTGCAGATGCAGACTCTGAGGTGATAGAAGGAAATGGGACTGTGTCAGCTGGGAGAGAGTTGCATTATGTGGGAAATATGAAAACTGTTTCAAAAACGGTTTGTCAAAATTGGATGAAAGTTTGCCAAGGAGTAAAAGGATAGTCTTTGTGCACAAACAATGCAGATTATTCCAGCGTCTTGGATTGGACAGCATCTTAGATGAGGAAGAGGGTCTCCTGATGTCGGTAGAATTGGGATAGTAGCTGATCAGAGTTGGAAACAGTGAGATGAAATTAAAAAAAAAGTTTTTACTTCAAAGATGTTCTCTCCAAAATGACACCGATAACTGACTTGTTACACCAACCATTATTAAGCTGTAAAGAGGAGTGTTCAAGATGTGCATGTATGAATGATTGCTTATGCTGTAACTGGATAGGGTGGGAACATGGGAAGTGTTGTACATTAAATGAGTTTAATAATTTTGCCAATTGAAAGTACATGTGTATTGTTGCGTGTGTTCCATATCAAGAAACTGAAAGGTGTGAATAACTTCCACACATTGTTATTACTCAGTGTTTTTGTGTCACCTTAGAATGTCTTTAAAACGTTTCGGCCATAAATGTATGTTCATCAAACTTAAACTGGCTAAAAAAAATTGTATCAACATGACAACTGAAGTTTTATCCATCAAGTATTTATGTGAGAAATCTGCTGCAGTATAATATATAAGAAGTAAACTGACTTCTTTCTGAGACGAATACATGACTTTCTGTGCATAAAATGTAAAAAATTCTGCTTCTAACGTGTTATAAACATATCAGCACTTTCCCGATCTTGGTCTTTGTAATTTCTCTAAGTAGCTTCGCTTGCTTTTGCTAATATCTATTGCTTTATCTTGTATTTGGAGCTGCATAGTTCGCTACTTGTTATCAACTTCAAGTTGATTGGAATGATATTCCTTAAGAAGACAAAATGTTTACACCATTTGCTATAATAGTTACGTCAATCCCATGTTATGTAACAAGAAGCTGTTAAGATAATCATGCTGAGGCGATCCTGAAAGAAATACTGCAAGCCCTGCCATATGGGGCCCAGTATATGTTGGATTCACTTAGGCAATCCTAAAACATCTCTCTGTTTCACATCCGGCTGTACACACACTGAAGGCGATCCTAAAACAGCTGTTTGTTCCACACAAAGATGTACAAAATCATGCTGAGGCGATTCTACAACAGCTGCCTGCCCTGCCATATGTGGCCAAGGGTGTTTGGGTCACTACGGCGATCCTAAAACAGCTCTTTGTTACACATTAAGCTGTGGATAGTCATTCTAAGGTGATCCTACAAAAGCAGCTGCTCTTACATACATAACACGTACACTGGGGCAAACTAACACAGATGTTAGTTTCACATGAAAGAATGCCTGCCCTGCCTGGTGTAGCCCAGTAGCTATAGGTTGGGTCACTACGGCGATCCTAAAACAGCTCTTTGTTACACATTAAGCTGTGGATAGTCATGCTAAGGGAATCCTAAAACAGCAGCTGCTCTTTGTTTCACAATTTAATGAAGTGGCACATACATAACTGAGGCAAGACTAAAACTTGTTAGTTTCACATGTAGGACTGTCACCCCTGCCAGGTGCGCCCCAGGATGATTTGGTCTGTAGCCTGGTCAATCAGGCTCTAAAGAGGTCAGCGTTGAAGGTTTGCATGTATGAATAACAGCCTCACAATCATGAAACTATACTCTAATTCTGCAAAGGTGATCCTGGAACAGTTCTTTGTTTCACATGAATGACTACCAGCCCTGCCATGTGCGGCCAAGGGTGTTTGGGTCACTACGGCAATCCTAAAACAGCTCTTTGTTACACATTAAGCTGTGGATAGTCATTCTAAGGCGATCCTATACAACAGCAGCTGCTCTTTGTTTCACAATTTAATGAAGTGGCACATACATAACTGAGGCAAGACTAAAATAGTTGTTAGCTTCACATGAAGGACTGTCACCCCTGCCATACACGCCCCAGGATGCTCGGGTCTGTAGCCTGGTCAATCAGGCTCTAAAGAGGAGCGTTGAGGGTTTGCATGTATGAATAACAGCTTCACAATCTCTGTGACGCTAAGACAAGCTAAGCTTGCCCCAGCAAAACCCTCATAATGAGATTAAAATGAGGAAAGGTGCGAGTGGGAGGCCTTGAATATGCAGGGAGAAGGGCGATAATTGCTGTAGTTTCACCGCCCACAGCTCCTCCTGCTACTTTACATTTCTTTGCGGTTCTTTCACACACCCTTGGGCCGTCCCCTGTTGAACACTCCATCCAAATAAAGATGCCAAAAAAGTCAAGATGAGTCGATTGAATTATAGGAGATAAGAGTCTGTTCTGTAATAATTTCTTCTGCACTTTCCAGCATTGTTTTTCGTTCATGTAATGATTAAAGGAAAAAGACAGGAGATTGCCAAGCTTTGTCACCATGTTTAGGTTGAATTGTGAAAAACCATTAACTCCTGCATGGTATTGTCCTAAACAAAGGAACAAGAACAATATTGGCCTTTCAGAAACCTCCATGGTGTGAACAAGGTGATAACACAATGTTTAGATCAAGGAGGTTATATAACCTTGTTATAGTTTATATAGCGAAGATGTTTCCTCTTGTTGTGTCCATGCGGGTTATATTGCTCATTTTCACTTACTTTGCTTTACCGCAAAGATGCAACATAATTACACATTCTAAAGATACCCACCACGTCAGCTATTCTCCAAGCAGAGGTTTCGATCCAGTTGGGTAGTTTTGTCCGGGATTTTTTGCGTCCCTTCATAAGGGAGAGGGACTTAAAAAATCTCGGACAAAACTACCCCACTCGATCGAAACCTCTGCTTGGAGAAGAAGGGCTAGCGTACAGAACAAGCCTGTACAACCCAAAAATTTTCAGGTGCAGCGGGACAAGGGCCAAGTAATATGACTGAATATACGACAATCAGGTCAACAAACAGGATTCAGAATAGCCACTTTATGTGCTAGTATCGGTGTGTATTAGCCAGGATACCACACCTACGGCGCTGAGAGTGACCCTGCCCGCCCAGAGAGCTTAGCCCGCTCGGCGCATTGGTTTCCGGCCTTGGATACTATGGTGGCTGCGAAACTCTATATGGCAGCTAAGATCGAAGACAATCTGACAGAAACGGCTCAATATAGCAGACTGGGCCCGATAAAACACACCTAAGCCGACCCTTAGAAACTGGTGACCAGGCTAGCGTGTATTGACAAAGCAAAAACAGAGAGTATAAATTCCAAATCTACCATCATGATCATGTAATATTGTTAATAAGTTTAAAAGTGAAATAAAGGCTCCCAATTGAAATATAGTGGAAATGCCCCAACCAGAATCACATGGAAATGATATAATAGTATTCTATTTCTTCAACCTATACGGCCCAGGGAATGTGGATGCATGAAGCATTTTTGCCAGACAGCTGAATACACATCAGATGACTTTCGCAGCCACCGTAGTTTTCAAGGACGTAAACCAATACCCCGAGCGGGCTAAGCTCTCTGGGCGGGCGGGGTCACTCCCAGCCCCGTAACAATATCGGGGAGCCGCCGATGGTATGGTTTCCAGGCTAACCTTAGCCAGGTAACCAAACGACTTGTTAACACTGTGTGCGCCTGGGGAATTTTATACTGGCATCAAGTCTATTGGCTTTTTTATAATCCGCGGGCTATCTTAATCCAACTTGAGGTTTGTTTTGGGCAGAGGCAGATGGAGCATTTTTTTCACCTGAGTAATTATTCACGTGGTTCTTTTACGAAAATAAAGGGGTATGCCTAAACACCTCACCCGACTTCACCCGACCTCATCCGAGTCTAAAATGCTGTGTATACGGGGTAGGGACATTATTTGACGTTCTGGATATGTTAGATATGCAATTATAAGTGCAAAACAAGCAGCAAACTCTAAGTATTTACCAGTTTTTAGAAGTAAAGGGAGGTCAAGACGGCCGGCGCAATGAATACACACTACGTGCGTGTATTCGAGGCTGAAAAACACGTTGTGTACAGTTATTGTGTACAGATACTGTGTACAGTTATTGTGTACAGTTATTATGAGTGGTTTGTGATGGAATTGTAATTAGTACCCACCGTCTTATCGTCCTGTCGGACAAAAATAAATAAAAAAGGTATGAAGAACTTCCCCATCACACAGTAGACCCCAACAGTGGCATGATCCAATATGGCGGCCAGAAATCTTCTATCTTGGAAACGAGCGGAGTAACTTATAAAAACTGGTAAATGCTTAGAGTTTGCTGCTTGTTTTGCATTCATAATTGCATATTCAACGTATCCAGAACGTCAAACAATGTCCCTACCCCGTATACACTGCATTTTAGACTCGGATGAGGTCGGGTGAGGTCGGGTGAGGTAGTATTGATATCTGTAGTATTTTATCCAGTTGCTTGAATAACTATTTTTGGCGTGTAGTGTAGATATTTCAAAACTGAAAGTTGATGAAATGCCAAATATGATATACAATCTCGGCTTTTCTTGCTATCTGTTTTACAAATCACCTGACGAAGAGGCCAAATAAGAATAGCATTTTGTATCCTTAGATAAAACAGCATTTTTTTAACAAGGTGATTGTTGGAACAATTCTGAAATCTGGATTTGAATGGATACCATTGTATGAGCATACTGCTGTCTGCCTTCAATGCATAATTAAAGATAATTGCCTGTAATGACATCGAGTAGAGGTGCGAAAACAATTAATCCATTGACAGATGACAGGCTGTCAACATGACGGATGGAGATGGATCAATACATGGAAGGAAATTTACCAAAATTTTGAATAAAGCTACTTACAAAAGTCTTCGCAGTGGGCTACAAACTTGAAATTGGGTGCAAACAGTACGCAAGAAGTTGGTTTATGTACATCGAACGGCCAGATATTGATTTTATCACTGCATACCTGGTTATCGGTAGATAAAGTCATAAATACCCCCCTAAAATAATATCAATATCTATGTTTTTTTCAAATCTGATAAAGTATTAATTGTTTTGGTTCTACATTTATGTAATGTACAACACTCGCCGTATCCTCTGAAAGTTTTATGACACAGTTCTCACCAGAAGGGCTTGGTGTAGGCCAATGTTTATTGAGACAAGTTGATCCTATATTATTATCAATTATGGAAAAATAATGCAAATTTAGCTAGGAAGTTGTAACTATTTGGAATCAGTGATACCTGGCCCATATTCCTGCCAAATTTGAAGGGGATTGGCCACTCCAAACTTGAGGTACGCGCGATTTTCCAGGTAGCCTTGAGTCACCTTGTTTTTTACCATTAGCTCGTCTTAGCGTCACAGAGATCATGAAACTGTACTCTTATTCTGCAAAGGTGATCCTGAAACAGTTCTTTGTTTCACATGAAGTGGCACATACATAACGCATGCACTGAGGCAAGACTAAAATAGTTGTTAGTTTCACATGAAAGACTGCCAGCCCTGCCTGGTGTAGCCCAGCATATGTTGGGTTCACTAAAGTCTTAGGCAATCAATCCTAAAACAGCCCTTTGTTTCACATGCAGCTGTACACTAACTGCAGGTGATCCTAAAACAGTTTGTTTCACATGAAAGACTGCCAGCCATGCCATGTGCGGCCCAGTATATGTTGGGTTCACTTAATAGGCAATCCTAAAACAGCTCTCTGTGTCACATCCAGCTGTACACTAACTGAAGGCGATCCTAAAACAGCTCTTTGTTTCACATGTAGCTGTACACTAACTGCAGGTGATCCTAAAACAGTTTGTTTCACATGAAAGACTGCCAGCCATGCCATGTGCGGCCCAGTATATGTTGGGTTCACTTAATAGGCAATCCTAAAACAGCTCTCTGTTTCACATCCAGCTGTACATAAATCTGTTCACTATCTGAAGGCAATTCTAAATCAGCTGTTCGTTTCACATGAATGACTGCCATCCCTGCCAGGTGCGCCCCAGGATGTTGGGGTCCGTAGCCTGGTCGATCAGACAGGCCACCTGGTCCTCCACACTTAGCCCCTCCGCAGGCTTCTGGGCGCGCACGTCCTTCCCACCATCTCCCAGGGCAACCAGGCAGAAGGCCTTGAACCAGGGGAGACTCTTGTGGCCGAGCTGGAGCTCCGCCCTGTGGAAGGGCAAAGTAAACAAGTTTTAGTCTAAAAATTGGTTGGAGTCGTCGGGTGGAGCTCTAGCTTAGAGCTGCGAATCCAGGTGGGCAACGTAACTGGGAGTCCATGCACGCTACTTGTACTGCAGTTGCACACCGCGGCCCTACCGTTAACATTGTACGGGAGGCGAGCCAGCCGTTTGGAACGGTGGATTTCACAGAATGAGCGTGGCACGAGCGGAGGTCAGAGGTCGCTTCCTCCAGAGTAATTCCCTACGATTGGTCCAGACAAATCCTACTATAAGGGCAAAGTAAACAAGTTTTAGTCTAGAAATTTTGTCAATATATTAATGAATAATTATTGGTTGAAAAAAACACTGATTAATTCATTCATTATATAATACTAGTATTCATTTTCATTCAATATCATTAATTCATTTATCTGAAGTACAGCCAGTAGGTACCCATTTGAGTAATGAGGCTGTTGTAGTGCCATTTCAACGTGCTTGAGGCACCTCCTCGATCACAGAGTTTTGTTATTGTTTTGGACTCTGATCAATTGAGTCAATCTGATAATTTAGCAACTTGAAGCTAAGTTTTAATACAATTATTACAAGTGTTTATAATCCATTCACTCAGTAATGTGTGGGGTACATTACATTGTACAATCTACATTGATGCACTATTTGGAATCAATGAAGATCCTAAAATAAAATAAACAAATTCAACAGTTTGAGTGACTCACTTGGTGATGTGCGTCGGGTTGACCCCCTGCAGCTTCCGGGCGGCGAACTTGATCTTCTCCCTCGGGTACCAGCTGATGTCATCAAGGTCGTCTTCCTCCCCCACCATGCCCTTGTCCATCTGCTTTGCTGCAAAGTTCTGACAGACAAAAATGAAATGCCATCAAAATGTTTGTAAATAGGGATTCAAAGAAAAGAGTCAAATAAAGGTAAAGGGATAAAGGTTACATTAGGTTACCTTCAAGTGCAGATGCTGACTGAGGAATTGGGTTAAAGGTGAAAGGTTATTTTCCAGTCGAGATGGTGTTCCTTGATGAAGACATCCATGGTGTTGAGAACATTGGGGTTGAAGGTTAAAGGTTGGAGTTAAAGTAAAAGTACACCTTCCAGTCGAGATGCGGCTTCTTGATGAAGACATCCATGGTGTTGAGGAGGATGTTGGGGTTAGGGTTAAGGTTAAAGGTGAAAGGTTACCTTCCAGTCGAGATGCGGCTCCTTGATGAAGACGTCCATGGTGTTGAGGAGGATGTTGGGGTTAGGGTTAAGGTTAAAGGTGAAAGGTTACCTTCCAGTCGAGATGCGGCTCCTTGATGAAGACGTCCATGGTGTTGAGGAGGATGTTGGGGTTAGGGTTAAGGTTAAAGGTGAAAGGTTACCTTCCAGTCGAGATGCGGCTCCTTGATGAAGACGTCCATGGTGTTAAGGAGGATGTTGGGTCTGGACCGCAGGGCGCGCAGCACGTGGACCATGGTGCTTTGCAGTAGGCCGCTCTCCTTCAGCGGCAGCAGGAGGTTCAGCATCTGTCTGGTCAGGCGGAACGGCATCAGCTCGGGGACGGGCAGGTGCTGGGGACAACAAGTAAACAACCAAATCAACAACAACAACAACAACTGTGGGTCAGGCAGAACGGCATCAGCTCGGGGACGGGCAGGTGCTAAAATAATCATAATAAAAATCATTTCACGGCTCTTGGCATGGCAATAATTGAACCTCGAACCTATTGGTTCTGATCCCAACGCTCTAACTGTTATGCCGCACCGACGCTACTGGGAAGTGCTGGGAACAAATCAATGATATCATAAACAACATCTATTAAGTAAATGAATTTAGAAGATTGAACACTTCAAATATATAATAGAGACCTTACCTGAGTTGCGGAGCCAAAGGCATGTCCGAAATCGATCCCCACCATGCCCCCACTCTCAAGGTCAATCATGAAGTTTCCAAGATGGCGGTCGCCGATCCCAAGGACGTACTGCGCAACGCAGAGCGCGGCGTGGGTCGTCGTGAAGTGGTTCCGGAGGGTCAGGAACGCCTCGGGGCACGAACTCATCTGGAGATAACCCCGCCTGGAAAAAGTGAATCAAATATATCAAAATCTTTTAGCTCACTGAAGAGTTATTCTTCCACTGGTCATGACAGACTCACAGAGGAGACAGAGGATAATGTTCACGCAATGTACTCAAACAACCGGGTAGATTTTAAGATTTTAAAAAAAATTTCTGAAAGATTTCGAAAATTTACAGAATCTAGCCAGTTGTGAATGAGTAACTGTTATCTTGTGTGCCTTCTCCATATTCTTGGCTTTGGGATAATTTTAGATCAAAATGAATGAAGAAAATATAAATCCAGAAGTTCTTAACTTCAAACGTTTCCCACCCACCTCATGATGTCCCAGGTGACCTTGCTCTGCACCTGTCTGAAGGCCAAGGTCACGTCTGTCCTGCTGGCTTTCTGGTACAGGGCTCCGTAAACCTTGCCCCAAGGTTCGCTCTTTCCGGCCCCACTCAGGCGGTGGACGTAGCCGGCGTAGTCACTCAGGGGCAGCCTCTGGTGCATGAAGCTGTCCTGTTCCCTGGTCGTCATGGCGCTCTCCAGGAAACCCCCCAGGGGGGTGGTGTTCTGCATCCACTCGATCAGCCCCACCCTGCGGGGGTAGAGAGA
This sequence comes from Branchiostoma lanceolatum, assembly GCA_035149815.1. NCBI lineage: Eukaryota > Metazoa > Chordata > Leptocardii > Amphioxiformes > Branchiostomatidae > Branchiostoma > Branchiostoma lanceolatum. Next base: position 2,689,354 of record CM068873.1, read on the forward strand.
GGAGGGGAAGCGGGAGTAGTCAAGAAGCATAGATTTTCGTCTCAGAAGAAAATGCTGTCAATGGCAAGAGGTAAGGATTTATATTGGGCTTGGCAGTACAAAAGAAGAAGAGAGCATTTTTCACTGACTGCTTCTTGACCTTACACAGAGGTTATGAGGATGACCTTACCTGGAGGTCATGGGATGACCTTAGCTGAAGGTAATGGAAACCTTACCTGGAGGTCATGAGGATGCCCTTACCTGAAGGTTACGTGGATGACCTTACCTTGAGGTCATGGGGATGACCTCACCTGGAGGTCAGTGACCTTACCTGAAGGTTATGTGGATGACCTTACCTTGAGGTCATGGGGATGACCCCGTAGGTCCTGATGCGCAGCTGGCGCTGACTGCAGGCGGGGTCGAGGGTCAGGATGTCGTTCATGATGTCAAAGAGCTGCTGGATGCGCTGGTCCTGCCGCAGGTCCTCCCCGCCCTTCACCAGAAACGGACGGTCCCTCTCGTCGTCCCCGCGGATCGTGATCCTCTTGGGCTTCCGTAACGAGCTCATCACTTTCACCTGAGAAAGGGTTCAGCGTGAGGGTCTCATCAGTTTGAAAGTGAAAGTGATCTTGAGCCAGTTAAGCTCACTGAAGAGCTACTTTTCCACTGGTCGTGACAGAGAGTTATGCTAAGTACAGTTTTGAAGGACATGATTCTAATCTGTCATATCAACCCAGTATAGCGATTGTTCCTGTTGGTGAAAAAGAACAAATACTATTTGCTTCCTTTTTTTTTAAACATAAGTACAATTTGCTTGAAATTCATTTGTCATGTATATAGTTTTGGTCCTCACCCTCTGGTCGAAGCCAGCGATCTTGGCGTGGTACTGGACCAGGGGCTTCTCTTTCCCTGTGTACTGGCCTGTAACATGTACAATCATTATAAGAAATAAGTAGAAATGTGTACTAAGTCTTACAACAAGTCATGGAAACTATTACTTCCATCATTATTACATCATAGAAACTGTTAATAATCATATACATGTACGAGGAATAATTAACTAAACAAACACACCTGGGATCTCCAGTTCCCTGTCGTAGTCGAGAGGGTTGAAGTCACTGAGCCAGGGACAGTAGTCCTTCAGCAGACCAGGCGCGTAACAGTTTCCCTTCTCCCGAGGGAAAGCTTTCCGGTAGAAATCTCCCATCATGCCCTGCATGCCGCTCTTCAGCTTCAGGAACTCCTGTGACAATGTCAACAAAAATTTGGGTTTATTTTTTCTTTTCAAATATTAGGTCAAACTTTGTAGCATCAGAAGCATTTTAAGTCTGGTTGGTAGGGTGACATCCTACATATACGTACAAAGAACTTTAAGTTAGCAATCACTACAAAATCATGATACAACTGGTCTCAAAAAGTAAATTGTAAATGTCATTCTACAATCACAAATACTATTCATAGAAATTTAATTCTAAACATGCTGATAATATATATATTATATAATTTATATAGACCAAACTGTCATCCTGTACAATACAGTAACATATAACAGAAACATAATGACTGAAAGTCTTAACATTTTGAAGAGAGTTGAAGAACACCAACCTTTTCCTTCATGTCTAAGATCCGCCCTCCGTCCTTGCCGAACATCTTGTCACACTCCTTAGCAAACTGCTGGGCGAATCGTCGTCTGAAGGGCCCGAAGCTGACAGATTGGGACTCGAGCTCAGAGGACGAGGAACCAAACAGGGAGGACATGGAGGAGTCCTGACTGGGAGAACGGAAATCCAGCAGACTGTTGTACATGTCCTCATACAGCCTCTTGATGTTGACCTTGTCTTCCTTCGTTCTCTTCTTGGGGTCGACCTTCAGCAGCCGCTTCAGGTCAGCATCGTCGCCCCAATCCTGAGGAACGCAGAATGCAGAGTCAGCACTGCAACTGCCTAACACACTGATGTACTTATCACACAGTCACACACCAACCAAAAATAACATTGATCAATACCATTCTCATCTTGTGAGCACCATATTACATACAATTTTCTTTAATAACAGCTACAGATATCCAATGACACCTAACCTCTAACCCCTAACCTTTACCTTGAAGAACTGGTCAGGATGGCTGAGTTGTTCCAAACCTCCGGTGACTCCCTAACCTCTAACCTTTACCTTAAAGAGCTGGTCAGGATGGTTGAGCTGTTCCAGCCCTCGGATGACTCCTTAACCTCTAACCTCCAGCCCCTGACCTCTAACCCTCACCTTAAAGAGCTAGTCAGGATGGCTGAGCAATTCCAGACCTCGGATGGCTCCCTAACCTCTAACCTCTAACCCTCACCTTAAAGAGCTGGTCAGGATGGTTGAGCTGTTCCAGCCCTCCGATGACTCCCTAACCTCTAACCTCTAACCCTCACCTTAAAGAGCTGGTCAGGATGGTTGAGCTGTTCCAGCCCTCGGATGACTCCTTAACCTCTAACCTCTAGCCCCTGACCTCTAACCCTCACCTTAAAGAGCTGGTCAGGATGGCTGAGCTGTTCTAGCCCTCTGATGACTCCCTAACCTCTAACCCTCACCTTAAAGAGCTGGTCAGGATGGCTGAGCTGTTCCAGCCCTCCGATGACTCCCTAACCTCTAACCTTTAACCCTCACCTTAAAGAGCTGGTCAGGATGGCTAAGCTATTCCAGACCTCGGATGACTCTCTAACCTCTAACCCCTAACCTCTAACCCTAACCTTAAAGAGCCGGTCAGGATGGCTAAGCTATTCCAGACCTCGGATGACTCTCTAACCTCTAACCCCTAACCTCTAACCCTCACCTTAAAGAGCCGGTCAGGATGGCTGAGCTATTCCAGACCTCGGATGGCTCCTAACCTCTAACCTCTAACCCTCACCTTAAAGAGCTGGTCAGGATGGCTGAGTTGTTCCAGACCCCCGATCAGTTTGTCCACCAGAGTGTAGATCACTGCCAGAGTTTTCTTTAGTTTGGTGACAGCCTCCTGGTTCCGCCTGCCGACCACCGAATCCTCAAACTCAAAATTCTCGCTGCTGATCTTCAGGGGGTACACCAGGGCCTGTGGATAGTCCTGCGCTATCCTGGTCAGGACGCCGTGAACGGCCACAGCCTCGGGCTTGTCTAGCAGCGCCACCATCTGGCCCAGCCAGGAAATGCAGAGCCAGCTGGGCACCTGGGATACCTGGGGATGATAAACACAGCAAATTAAACAATCATGTGAAGCTTAAAGGTACATTCAGACAATGACTTCTACATTCTTCAGAATGGCGTAAGGCTAGTTGTGCACCCCTGCATGGTTGTACCTGTGACTAAGCTGCAGACAACAAACACGAACAATAAAACATGTACCAGCTTTCACCCTGTGTTTTTTTACCATTTGCATGTGTAATAGCTGCAGTGCAATGTGAACCAGTAACATTTGCCCTGAGGAAGGTGACAGATGGTCACCCAAAGTTCGGTTGAATAAAACACTTCGTTGTGTAGAACGAGTCTTTTTATTCGGTGACTTACCAACCTGATGATTCAACTATTCATGGCTTTCTGACCTTCTGTATGAAGAGGTCCATGGTGTCTGGGTACAGTTCTACAGCAGTAGTCACACAGTTATCACACAGTTATCACACAGTTATCACAAAATCATTAAAATCATCACACAGTTATCACACAGTACCACACATTCGTCATACAGTTATCACACAGTTATCACAGAATCATCAAAGTTATCACACAGATATCATTAATTCATAATTTCTGTACCAATATCTATATAGCAATGATAACATTCTAACCTTCTGTATGAAGAGGTCCATAGTGTCCGGGTACAGCTCCACCAGCTGCAGTAACCGCGGGAAACGCTGCCGGGCCTCGGGCGAGTCGTGACGCAGCGCCTGCAGCAGGTTAGAAACCACTGCAGCAGGCAGGCCTGGGATGGATGTCAGCTCTTTGCCTTCTTCATCTGTAAAACGGCAGTTATCACAGTTATTACACATTTATCGGGCCTCAGGAGAGAAGTGCTTTATTTACATATAATAAGAGATGAGTACAGAAAAATAAGGTTAGGATTAGAAAAGAAATGCTTCTAGGATGATTCCTGATAGATTCTTATTCAGAGTAAGATTTTACCATCTTCCTGGTGCCGTAAGATCTTGTCGCAGAAGCCGACCATGGCCATGAAGGCGTCCACGACGCCCGACTTGTCCAGACTGGAGTCCTGCCGAGCCTTTTCCTCATCGCTCGCCAGCTTCACGGCCTTCTGCAGACACGCATGGCCCTTCTGCAGCAGGCTGGAGATCGTCTGGGGATAAGAAGTTAACAGTTAGAGTTGACATTAACAGTGACCAATTAGCACCAAGAACAGCAACAGATTCTGAAGTAGAAGTAACCAATAAGCACCAAGGACAGATACAGTAGTGACCAATCAACACCAAGCACACAGCAGTAACCAATCAGCACCAAGAACAGCAACAGATTCTGAAGTAGAAGTAACCAATCAGCACCAAGGACAGGCACAGTAGTGACCAATCAACACCAAGCACACAGCAGTAACCAATCAGCACAAAGGACAGGCAGACAGACACAGCAGTGACCAATCAGCACCAAGGGCAGAAATTTTCTTCCCTTGTCCTAAGAAAATCTGTACTGAAATTGATAATATAAACCTACAAGGCAGCTTAGATCATTCTAGTCCCAACTAGGAGTTACCACCCTCTTTACACTGGGGTCTCACCTGTTCCACTGACGTGTCCTGTGACACCCCAGCAGCCGCGAGGAGCTGTGCACGCCTGGAGTCTTTCAGCAAACCTACAACCTAGCTAAAATCACCCTAGTCCCTTCAGCATTACAGTCTTCCTGGGTCTCATCTGTTCCACTGACTTTAAAAATGACTCAAAATGACCCTGGTTATAACAGCTGCAGTAACATTGAATGGAAGATATCCCAGTGTTTGGGCCCTGATCACCCAACATATCTACCTTGTTCCCCCAATGAGGTAGGTAGGTAGGTAACAGGTGAGTGGGTTCTCACCTGTTCCACGGAGGTGTCCTGTGACACCCCTGCAGCCGTGAGGAGCTGTGCACGCCTGGCGTCCTTCAGCCCCGTCAGGATGGCTCCACCTTCCTGCAGGAGCGCGTGGGCAACGATCTCATACGACAGGCTGGTCAGGGTGTGGTGTTGCTTGGCAACGGCCAGGTCCTCCTCAAACACTCTGCAGCTGCTGAACTTTTCTGTGGGCCGAGAAGTGTAACAGGTGATGGGCAATATATGTATCTAAATTTGTGTATATAAAGCCGGTAAAATTACCATTCGGTGTATCACACCAGCTCTATTTCTTGTCCTTTTCTGAGCTGGCATCAGATGAGGTCAGAAAAAAGACTAGGAAATATAATAAAAGCAACAACTTCAAAGAACCTTTAGTTCTCAGAAGCAGAAAACTAGTTTAACTATAGTCTAAAATTTGACATAAAATAAGGATTGTTTTGGTCCCACTTGTCTATACGCGTGTGTCATTCCAAATAGCAGCATTTCCAAATATTGTTAACTTCTTACTGTTTTTGTCTGTTGGATTGGGAAGTTTGCAAAGGACTTTGGCTAAAGGATTAACTGTAATCTCTGATTGACAAATTCCGTTGAATTCTGTTCATACGTTGAATGAGTAAATCCTCACCAAGTTGCTCGAAGGTTGTGAGGACGTTGTTGAGTCTGTCAGCTCCCGTGAGGAGGGAGGCTTTCCTCTGGTGCAGCCGGGCATAGCTGTGGGTCCACCTCAGCCACAGGGGGTCGTCCTCCGTAAACTCCTGAGCAGCAAAAAAATACAACATGCATCAACTTGCATCCTACTACCAAACAACATTTCTAAATACATACATGCATCAAGGGGGCGTAGAGTTATAATCAACCGCAACACCCCCGTAGGTGAACTTCCTTCATGGAGGGAGGTTACAACAAGAAAAGGTTGAAGAAGATTTTTTGTAGACATTTCTGGTCGTCAGGTAGATCACAGTCTAACCAATAACAACACGTACATGCAGGTACGAACAACTTTTATACAAAGAAAAACTTGTTGAAAAAGATGTTGACATTTAATGAAATCTGCAGCTACAGACACTGACACATAATTACACAATACTTTTATTAATAAATGTAATAGGAGAGTCAATTGTCCATAATGTCAGTCTGCAAGTGTTAAGGGTAACTTACCTTTAGAGTGTTCTTCAGGTGTTTCAGAGCTACGGGGAAGTTGGCCTGTTCCCGTGCGCTGTCTGCCAGCTCGAGTCTCAGTAGGAACTGCTCCCTCTGCGCCCTCCGGCTGAAGGGCTCCCCTCCCGCGTCCGTGTCCACAACCCCGCGGGCTGCCATCCGCTCAAACTTGTCATTCAGCTTGTCCAGGTACAGACATCTGTAAGGAAAAGTTGGGTCTGTGTTTGTGGGGTCGTGTGGGGTAACGGCAGGATTTCCGACTCAGAACCAAGGGGTTCCAGGTTCGAATCCCCTGCTGCCACCGATCTTGTGCCTTTGGGAAAAAAGGTACTTAACACGATTTTCCCCACTCCACCCAAGTGTAAAAATCGGGTACATTATGTGTGTGGGTCACGACATCAGCAATAGCTGCCTGTGTCCCACGTGTATTGCATTGTTGCACTTCCAATAAATCCAAATCCAATCCAAATCCAAAAGTGTCAAATATGGCCTGAATGCATGTAAATGTATCTACATGGGATGAAGAAAGAGATACTTGAATGGAAAAAAGCCACAACAATTACAAATTGTACAAACCTGTGCAGGACAGGTGTAGTTGTCTCTGCATCCCTCGTCGTCAGGCAGACTGATGACTGTAGGTGTAAGTGAGCCTGACCACCCCCGTAGCCTCCATTTGGTAGCTTCCAAAGTTGAAAGGTCACCCTCTAGTCTCCCACAATTCCTTGCGGTCCACACTGCGCATGCGCACCAGTCTACTTAGCAGAAATCCCTGGCCGAAGTCGCATCGGGAGGGACCTCACAGGAACAAGTAGATTCCGCCTCTCTCAGGGTGGGAGTCTGCCTGACGACGAGGGATGCAGAGACAACTACACCTGTCCTGCACAGGTTTGTACAATTTGTAATTGTCTTCTGCATCCTCTCGATCGTCAGTCAGACTGATGACTGTAGGTGACTTAGCAGCCTGAGGCCAGGACACTCTGACCAAAACTGCAAGTTCTCACTGGCTTCCTGTAAAACTTCTCAAAAGTCGACGATGACGACCAGTTAGCTGTCCTCATAATGTCACTGGCTGAGACACCTCTCCGTGCTGCTGCAGATACTGACGCACTCCTCGTTGAATGGCCTGTGAACCTGGCCGTATCAATACCCGCCTCTTGCAGCACTAACTTCAACCATCTTGCAACCGTTGACGACGTAACGGCCTGGTGCGGCTCCACCATGGCTCTAAACAAAAAACTGTCGCACAAACGGAAAGTCCTTGTCCTAGCAATGTACTTCTTCAAATAATGAACAGGGCATAACTTCTTGTCCTGAGGAAAACTCGGTAAGACCACCTCATGTGTGGCCCTACCTGGACGAGAGGATTTAGACAATCTACAAACAACGAAACAAACTCCTCCTGGAATCTTCTTCTTTGTCCTGACCTCCAATAAAGAAATAGTCTGTTCTCTTCCCGCCGAAACTAAAGCTATCAACATAGTAAGTTTCAAAGTCAAAAGTTTAAGTGACAAAGACTCCGCTGGTGACCAGCGGCGTAAAAGTTTAAGAACTTTACTCACGTCCCAGGTGAACGAATACTTCGGAAGTGCTGGACGCAACTCGAATACTCCCTTCAAGAAGCGCTTCACCAGAGGATGCTGTCCTAACGGCTGGCCCTCTACCGGGAGATGCGTAGTAGAGATGGCGGACCTGTACACGTTTAAGGTCCTGTACTGTAGACCCTTCTCATAAAGGGACAGCAGGAAATCCAGAACTTCCCTCAGAGGCGCTGAAACGGGATCAAAGTGCCCTCTAGCACACCAGCCACACCACTTGTTCCAGGCCGCAGCATACTGTCTCTGTGTTCCCGACCTCCATGAGGCCAAGAGTATGTTGCTAACTCCTGACGAAAGACCATACATGCCGTGTTGTCTCCGCAAACAGGCCAAGCGGCTAGTAGCAGCTTCTTCCCCTCTGGATGAGGTCTGTGTGACTCTGGCTGTGTGAGTAGATGTTCGTGGCGGGGTAGTAGAACTGGTTCTCCTACCAACATCTCTAGCAGGACTGGATACCAAATCGCTGTATCCCAGACTGGAGCGATCAACAACACTTGAGCTCTGTCCTGCTGCACCTTCCGTAGTGTGCGAGCTATCAGAATGAAGGGCGGGAAGGCATAAGCCATCCCCCACTCGTTCCACTTCAAGGTGAAGGCGTCGGTCCCGATTGCCTCCGGCTCTGGGTGCCAGGACACAAACTGTGGTAGCTGGTGGTTGGTTCGGGACGCGAACAGATCCACCCCCTTCGAGAGTAGTGGAAAAGTCGCTTGAAGACTTAGGAACGTATGCCGATCCAGAGTCCATTCTGTGGCCACAGAGAAATGCCGGGAGCTGAAGTCTGCCCGCACGTTGTCTCTCCCTGGGATGTGTTCTGCTGAAATGGACAGATTCCTGTCCGTACACCACTCCCACAGGTCCAAGGTTACGCTCAGCAGTTCTAGCGACCTCGTGCCTCCTAGGTGGTTGAGATAAGCCACCACTGTTGAGTTGTCGGAGCGAACTCTGATGTGCCCGCTCTGTAACTCCCTGCAGAAACCTCTGACTGCGAGGGAGGCAGCTTGCAGCTCCAACACGTTGATGTGTGCTGTTCTCTCCTCTGCTGACCAGCGGCCTCCCGTGTGGACGCCGTTGCAGAATCCGCCCCATCCGATCTTGGATGCATCTGTCTCCACGACCATGTCTGCTGTGGGCAAAAGGATTGGGCGACTGTTGTGGTTGGATAGCTGATCCCTCCACCATCTTAGGTCTGCTCGAGCTGCCTCTGTCAGCGGCACTAGAAACTCCCAGTTCCCTCTCGTCACTCTGAGAACTGTGATGAGCAGACGCTGAAGACCTCTGAAGTGCAGTGGTGCGTGCCAGACTGCCCCTGTCGTGGCTTGCATCTTCCCTATCAAGCTCGCCAACTCTCTTGCTGTGATGAGACTGTCCGTGGAAAGTGTAGCAACTGCTAGCTGCTGCAACTCCTGCACCTTGCCGTCGGGTAGAAAGGCTATCATCCGCAGAGAGTCTATTCCTGAACCCAGAAAAGTAATGCGCTGTGTTGGCTCCAAGATCGACTTCTCTCTGTTTGGGACGAAGCCCAGGCTGGAAAGTAACTGTAGGACTGCCATCAGCGCCTCTCGACAGCCCTCTCTTGTACGTCCGAAGACCAGCACATCGTCTAGGTAGACAATCAACCTGTAGCCTTGTCTTCTCAGCAGGGCGATGGGCACCTTCAGTACCTTGGTAAAGACCCTTGGTGCGGTTGCGGCGCCGAACGGGACGCACTGGAACTGGTAAAATCGCCCCTGCCACTGGAACGTCAAGAACCTGCGACTGTTCACATCTACCGGTATGGTAAAGTAGGCATCCTTGAGATCCACCTTTCCCATGAAGTCGCCTGGCTGTAGGAGATGCTTCAGCACACCTAAACCCTCCATCTTGAACCGCCGAACTTGCAGATATCTGTTGAGAGGTTTGAGGTTGATCACGGGTCTTAGACCCCCCGTCTTCTTGGGTACTGTAAACAAAGTCGAGACAAACTGCGTGCTGTGATAAGGCACTTCCCTTATCGCTCCCTTGGAAAGTAACACTTCTACTTCTTCGTTGAGGACCTCCACTTGTTGGGGACCTCTTGCTCGACAAGATGGAAGTCGGCGTTGAATCGGCGGCGTTGTCGCAAACTCCAACTTGTACCCTCTGACGCACTGTAGAACCCACGGATCCGAGGTGAGCTGCTGCCACTTCTGAAGGAAGTGAACTAGTCTGCCTCCGTGCAGCATCTGAGAGGTGCCGGGTACACGTTGAAGGTCGGTCGAACACCGAGCCGCTTCTCTTGTCAAGGATGAGACTGCTACTTGCCCTGCTTCCCTCCTTCCCCCTGCTTCTGAAAAGACTGGGAAGGGCCTCTGTTGTAGTACTGTCGAGTACGGCCACCTCGACTGTAGTTTGGCTTCGGCAAGTAGTTGTAGCGGTTGCTTCTGTAGCCTCCGCCTGAAGGTCTGTAGCCTCCGCCTGAAGGTCTGTAGCCGCCGCCGCGACGACCTCCACGTCCTGAGCTGGAAGACTTGTTCTTCTCCGTCTGCGTCAGCATCCCGGACAGGACCTTACTCTCTGACGACAGGTCCTTCGCCTTCGTCCCCAGGTCCGGCGAGAAGAGGAAGTTGGGATCTTCTGACGGCGTCTTGAAGAGCTCCCGGAACGTCTTCTGGGAAGACTCAGCAATAAAAGAACGACGTGTAAATGCCAGCTGGGTATGGACCGAGCCTAACAGACGAAGGGCTGTCCCTGCACAGTCATTCATGTCTAGCTGCAACTCTTCAAACGACTCACTACTGCATCTCTTAATCAACTGCCATAGGTTGATCAGCGGCGTAGCAACTTGCATCAAATTAGAATGGATCGACTTGAGCGACTTATCGTGCATAACGATCAGCTCACCCTGTTTCTTGTCGTTGTCGATCACCGCCCTGGAAACGTTGTCGTTGAAAGACGGCGTCACCATCGTAGGTGGCACGTTGTCCGGCAAGTCGTACTTCTTCTGCCACGCTTCTAAGTCGGCGCCCCGACACTGTCTGTCGTGCTTGAAGTACGCCTCCGTCTCCTCCAAGACGATGCCGTCGGCGACCCAGCGATGTCTCTCCACCGTGTCCGTCGGGTCGAACGGCTTCCACACAGTCTCCCCGTCTTCGGAACCGCCGCTGACGCTCTCTTCCTCCGTCTCGTCACGGCACGGGGACCGCTGTCGACCTCGGTCGCATCGCCGCCGCTTCTCCGGGACGTCCGCCTCCGGAGACGAAGTGTGGCGCTTCCTGGATGTCGACTGGTCGAACTGAGACATCACCATCTCCTGAAAGGTGTCCAGCTTATCTGAAAGCAAAAAGAAACCCTGCTCTAGAGCAGAAATACGTACGTCACCGCTGGGTGTCACCGGAACTGGTGAGCGCTGTACGTTGTTGTTCTTCTCGCTCTCGCTGACTTCTCCCTCTTGTTGAGAGCCATCGGCGCCATCGGCGCCTCCGCCTCGCTTGTTGCCATCCTTCCGCCGAGTGTCCCTCTTCTCGGGGTCGGAAGACACCTCGCCTTCTTCTCGAAGTGCTGCACTGGGACCTCGGCGCCTGTCCGCCCCGGGAGGGGTGGGAACGGCGCTCAGCACTGGCATCGAAGGCGTTGAACTGTCATGGCGCCCATCCCGGCGCACATGGCGTCTCTTCGGGCTTGTCTCTTCTTGCCCGCGGCCGTCCCCGCCGCTGAGCCGCCGCTCTGCACTTCTACGTCCGCCCTTGGGACGTCGACTGGCCGTTGAAGTCTTCGAGGAACCTCGTTCGCGGGGCTTAACGCGCTCCTTGTCGCGTTTAGAGCCCATAACGGAGCTGGAAAACCCCGAGGGTGTTGACAGAACGCTCAAAATTTTTAGACTGGTGCGCATGCGCAGTGTGGACCGCAAGGAATTGTGGGAGACTAGAGGGTGACCTTTCAACTTTGGAAGCTACCAAATGGAGGCTACGGGGGTGGTCAGGCTCACTTACACCTACAGTCATCAGTCTGACTGACGATCGAGAGGATGCAGAAGACAATCATTATTCTAAATGGAACAAACTTTTCAGATCACAAATGAGGTCACAAATAAAGAAGAAAAAAGTCTATCATAACAAATCAATCTCTAAATTGCAGCATTAATCTATCATTATGTCTATTTCATCGTAAACACCAATCGATTGTTTGCCTTCTTTGGAGTAAAATACCAAGTTAAATTGTTGTGTTTTGACATTGCTACATGTGACAATAATGTCAATACACAACAATGTATTACGGTAACCTTAGATTTATATAAAATTCCCATCATTGGTTGAAACCCCACCTGTTGGCAATGATGTCGTCCCAGACGGAGATGGGATCCATCCGGTTGTCGGGGTAACGGCTGGACCACTTCTCCAGCAGCCGGTTCACCGGCCACGCCGTCTCAAAGTTTCCGTCGTTGGAGACGACGTCCAGGAACTCTTGCATTTCGGTGAGTTTCTGCAGGGACTGGAGCTTCGCCGCTCGGCTGCTGGTCATGAGGCGGTCCATCCCAGACCACTCCTGGGGATGCACAATAACACAGCAGTCAGAATACTGTATGTGACTGTGTGTGTGTCTACGTGTGTGTGTCTGTACTGGTGCCTGCCCCCCCCAGAACAGAGCATTCAATACACTGTGGGTGTGGGTGTGTATGTGTGAATATTTTGTATGTGTTTGTGTTTGGAATGTGTACATGTATGTGTGTGTGTACGTGTCTGTGTGTGAGTGTCTGTGAGTGTGTGTATGTGTGTGTGAGTGTCTGTACGTGCGTGTGTCCGTGTGTGTGTGTCCGTGTGTGTGTGTGTGTGTGCGTATGTGTGTGTATGTATGTGTGTGTGTAAATGTTTAAGTGTGTGTGTGTGAGTGTGAGTGTGCCATCCCAGACCACGCAACAATTAAAAAAAATTTTACTTATTACAAACTTATGCCAATCAGAATAAAGCTGAATCTGAACTGTTAGCATCAGGTGAAGAAAATTGCTCCTACAACCTTTAGGTCTGATTTAGAAAATTGATTCAGAACTAGGGGCACCAACAAACATACCTGTAGAAAGGCGTCTGTGCAGTTCCCCAGGTAGTACTTCGCCCTTCCGTAGTCATCCTGATACAGGTACAGCATGGCCAGCTCCTCACAGTAACGGGACTGAAACATAAGAAACAATCTAAACTCTTAGTATATACAAGATTTAGTACAGAACGACAATCAAACTTTATAAAAATGCCTGGTACAAATACAGCATAGCCAGCCACTCACAGTATCGGGACTGGAAAAATAAGAAACAATCTAACTCATTGTATACATGATTACAAGCCATACAGTACAGAACAACAATCAAACTTATGAAAAAGCTGTCATCCTCATATAACGGGACTGCAAGACAATGTAAATTGTCGAAGAACGAAAAACCAAGTGTTTGTAAAAAAAACAAGTGTTTTAATCGACCAACTTTTCGGTTACTGTCTGTCACCTTCCTCAGGGCAATCCTGACTAGTTCACATTACACTGCATATGGAGGTGTTGCTGCTTACAGTTAATGTTGCGGTCCCAAAAGTCAAGTATTTACAATATAAACAGAAAATATTGAATGCAGTGTTTACTATGAGGTCCCAATGTCTGTAGCTAACTTATAAACACTGGCCTATAGCTAACTATTCAAATCAATAACTAACTGCTAGTTTACACCCTATAGCTAGTAAAGCCTTTCTGTTGGGTTTCTGAAATTGGTCTGTATACATAGCTGACTCATTAACCTAATAATTAACTAGTTAAACTGATATCTACAAACCCAATTGCTAACTAGTTAAACCAGTAGCTACTTCAAAGTTTACCTCTAGCAAAGCTTTCCTGTCTGGTTTCTGCATCGCGCTATCCACAAAGTTGAGCAGTGATTGGTCCATTTCTCCCTCCAGCAGCAGCTTCAACTTTGACCTGAGGGCAAAGGGCAGGTAGTGCTCCTGGAAGTAGGTGTCGCCCCACATCTTGTCCAGGTCAGGGGGTGAATCCTCGTCAATGTTCACAGTCGAGACCTCGTAAAGATTCTTCCACTGGGTTAGGTGGTCGTAGCACTGAGGGGGGAGGTGTGGGTTGAGCGTTTTCACTCACTTCTTTTGTACAAGTAAATGAATTACTAGTCACACATAATTTCTAATAGTCTTTTTTGCCTGTGTAATACTGGTCATAGCACTGTGATGGGGGGAGGCAGAGAGGTGACTGTGTTGAATATTCTTACTCACTTCCTTCGTACAAGACTGGTAGAACTTTTACGAAGTTACTTTCAATTCTTCTGATTAACATTAAGTAGGTAATAAACAGATAGTAATTGTATTCACCTGCAGCCTGGAGTCGTCCCACAGATCTTCCTCCACGGCCAGCGGCTGGGGGTCCGCCCAGTCCGTCTGCTGCATGGCCTGGACCGGGGGGAACAAATAAATCTTTTCATCATTTGTTTGACAACTATGATTCTTTTCAAATCTTGTAAAACCTTTTAAAAGCAGAGGAATGACTCTGTATAGCTTAAGACATAGCAAGATGGCGCTCTTTCCTGATGTTTCAAAAGATGTCTCAAAGAAACTGTCTCCAGAGACACAAGGCTCAGAAGAGGATTATGAACTATGAGGACGCATTATCGAACTTGACCTTAGACTTTATTTTCCCAACCCCTACCCATCACCATTCAGATCTATCCACAGCTTCACAAGTTATGCTGTCCACCAACATGCAGACAGAAAAAAAGCACCGAAAACATTAATCTCCTAGGAGAAGGTAGTTTCCTAAGTGTAATCCCACCTGGTTGTAGAGCTCCACAGCTTTCTTGAAGTCGCCCCTGGCTTCTGCCTCAAGTGCCTCGTATGTGACCGTCTGGGTTCCGACCTTCCGGCCGAAGATTCCTCGCAAGACGTCAAAGTCTCCCAACGACTTATACATTCTGTGCATACAAAACAATTAAACAATATTCAATGACACATTTTTTATTATATACTAGCATTGATTCAATTTGTTATGCAAGTTCATCCTGGTCTTACTCCAAATTACAATGCATACACATAACAGGCGACACTTCCAGACATTCTATTTCCGGACAACATGTGATTTTTCTGCTACTTTTAGCCAGTATTGTTAACATTTTCTACACATGACAAAGATAGTGATAACACATGAATATAACACTGATTAGTCCACAGGAACTAGGTCAAGACAGAGGAATTCTGCAGATGATAATCTATGCAGAATTTTGCAGATATCTATGCAGAATTCTGTATATTTTCAGAATTCTGCAGGCAGACACAGAAGTCTGCACAGATTTCTGCCACCATAACACAGAATTCTACAGCCAAATGCAGAATTCTGCAAAAATTTCAGATAACCCAAAAAAATGATCTGGCCTGAAGACAAGGAGGCTTTAAAGTGAAGAACAAAGAAAACAGGTGTGCTCACCTGGCCAGTTCTATCCAGGTGGCCGTCTCAGCCGACACAGGTGCGCTGGCAGTCCTGGCTCGCTTGGACCTGGGCTCCTCCACACCTGCCTTCTGCACAAGCTGCTCCTCAAGGAGGACAATACCTGACAGGTGGTGGGCAAGGGAGTGTCTTAGATGTCATGATTAAAAATTAACATCTTTGATTCAAACCAGTGTGGAACGACAGGACAGAGCTGCCTAAAAAAGCAGTTTGAAGACTAGCTGCCTGCTGCCCACCTGCTTGTCAGGGCCCCAGAACAATAGAAGGGATGTCTTAGATGTCATGACTCTAAATTTCATTAATATTCTAGTTTCCAGGCAACAGGGGTCGTAGTAGACCAAGGACATCTTGGATGGAGTGTGCCAAGAAGGACATTAAAGTGTGCGGCCTCACCAGCATGGACCTGCTGGATAGAGCTGCTTGGAAGCACGGTGAGAAGACTAGCCGACTGCTGCCCACCTGTGTCAGGGCCCCACAACTGTAGTAGTAACTACACAGTTACAGTAACTACTAACTACAACTGAAAATTCAGCTTTATTCTACAAGGAATGATATCTGCAGTACAGGAACATTCAAGGAGAACAATTAGAACCCTAATCCGATAAAGCCTCACCTATGGGCTGCTGCAGGCTGACCACTCCAGTCTGCTGGATCACGCTCGCATCAGGGCTCAGCTTCCGGGGCTCGTGGTAACAAATTTCCTGGAAAACACACAGGAAGACCAAAAATAGAATAACACACAGTCACACCTGCATGAGGACCACCTTCCTAGTGGATAATGTTGACATGTTTATTTGGTTCTCCCTTTAATTATTTACAACCCCTGCAATTACAACTTTTTCTGCAAACTGCAGGTTGGTATTTCAAGCCATGAAATTTGCAATCAACTTCCAGGAAAAAAATTCCAAGGAAAAGAATGCCAGGAAATGAATTCCAGGAAACATTTCCAGTAAATAACTTAAAATAACATTCCAGGAAAAATTCCAGTAGATAAATAACATTCCAGGAAAAAAAAAATTGGAAAAAATTCCAGGGATAAATTCCTGGAAAAAATTCTGGGAAATGAATTCCGGGATATGAATTCTGGGAAATAAATTCCGGGAAAAGAATTCCGGGAAATAAATTCTGGGAAATAAAAAAAGTTATTCCTGTATATAAACCATCTGGCATGGACCCACCTGTAGGGAGGAGATGAAGGGCGGAAAGTACTTCTCGCTGTTGCTGAGCGCCGTGTTCAAGAACCGGCTGATCTGCTCCGTCAGTTCCTCCGCCTCCCGCTCCGTCTTCACGTTCTCCATCTCCTCGAAGATCCCGCGGAACAAGGAGCTGAACAGCAGCCTGGCTAGCATGCTGTCTCTCTGGTGTAGCGAGGACAAATGAGCAACAACTTGAATGGGATTTCACCTTAAGATTGATGAGGTTTAAAGATGCTATTATCATAGTACCAGAAATGCTGGTTGCAACTTTAAGCAAATAATTACAAACACTTCCGGAAGGTGAAGTACTCCGGGCCCATTCCGCAGTAATACCGAAGACGACTAGAGGACTGGGTAAAAATTTAGTAATTCTACTCTTTTTGCATTTCAGCAAATTCAAATCCTTCTCCATAGTGTTTAATGTGTACCTTGTCCAACACAGATGAACTTTCTTCGATTCAATAGACTACATTTTGTCTTATACTCTGAAAAAACCCCATCTAGGTCACCTTATGTATCTAGAAGAAACCCACCTGTGCGAGTGCCTGTAGAGGAGCTATGATGTAGGAATATTTGATCTGTATATCCGGCAGGTCCCCCAGGCGGTACTGCCGGTACAGCGTCACCAGGTTTCCCCGCTTGGCTCGTTGCTCCTTCACTCTCTCCTGCGGGAGAAAAATAATGGCTATTGTTGAACAACGAGTCACAAAAATACAGTGAAAATAATAGCAAACCAGTTTAGCTCGCTGAAGAGCTAATTTTCCACTGGTCGTGACAGAGAAGACAGATGCTATATATACGTACAATATTTACAGGTTCATTGTACTGGCAAAATTCTCCTTGCTAGCTCTTTTTGACAAGCACAATGAACAGTGGACCATGGCCTAACATCCCGTCCTGAGGACTGCGACCCTTTCCCGTAGGATGCAAGGCAACATTTTTACTTTGAACTTGGATGATATTGATAATCATCTCTGACTGACTCCTCAATTCTATGCTTAGGCCACACCAATTTAATTCTTGGTTAACAGATTTTTATTTTCCCAAAAAAAAAATTGTGAAAAAAAAAATCATGAAAACAGAAGGGTGGGCCAGCCTTCTGTTTTCATGATTTTTTTTTTCTAAAATCTTTCTTTTGGAAAATAGAAATCTGTTAACCAAGGAATTAAATTGGTGTGGCCTTATCTGATTTCATTTTTTAATTTTGGACCAAAACCCAGTTTGTCTGTGCCAAGGTCAACACAAGGACATGTTTTGAATTAGCCCTTGCTGGCTGCTATTGGTCAGGATCTCTGACTGATAGTTTTTGAATTTGCCCTTGCTTGGCTGCTATTGGTCAGCCTCTGTGACTGACCTCCCTCATCCTCTGCAACCTGATCTGTCGCCGGGCGTGGTAGGCCCTGGTTACGTCCTGGTCCTTCAGGAAGCGTCTCTTCAGCCTCAGGATCTCCGACTGCTGCGAGTCGTCAGCTGAGAACACAAGAAGCACACTCTAAACCAACCTTACATCCTAAAAACTTCAGTATGTATGTCGTACAGACTTCTACACAAAGTCGATCACTATTAGTTAAAATATTGGGAATTTCATTAGCAAATCAGACTGGTCCAAGTGATCTATCTAAACAAAGCAACATGCCATCAAACTATTAGTAACTAAAGTTAAAAAAGATGAAGTTTTACTATTTTTTTACATTTTGTACTGTCTTAATTCTACATCTGTTTTCAGCTGCATGTGGGTTATATAAGGGCTGGCATAGCAGACAAAAGTCCCTTTCTCAAAAAATTGATTCTAATTTCTTTGCTTCATTTATTCTACAATCAACCAACGCTCAATATTACATTCTACTAGAAAGATTTTTTTTAAATTCACTTTTATTCCCCACAACAATTTTGAGCCTCCAGAGCTTAAGTACATAATATTTGTCATTTCTGACATTATTTCTTTGGGAACGATAATCTTACAGTCAACAAAGTTAACACTTAATAGTACATCTACAGGTGAAATGAGTACCCCGGAGTACACCTCCCTTCTCACCTGCCCTCCCATCGGTCTGGTCCTTCCCTGCACTCAGCCGGTCCGACCCAAACCCGGGTCCGACTGGTTTCAGCCGGCGCGCCCTGCCCGCCTTCTTACTGGCCTCGGTGGTGAAGAGCAACGACGACTGGGTCTCGGTTCCCAGTGGAACGGAGTAGTCCGCAAACGTGTCCAGACTCGACTGGGTCAGCCAGTTGTACGCGTTCTTCGGAGCCGCTGAGATAAAAAAAGGAGTTTGTCTATTAGATTATTTGTTAGTTAAATATGACATACCCAATAAATGGCAAGCAAAGTCGTCTTTGATTTGACTCTCAGGAAGGTGATTGAGGGCTGTTGGTGGTGAGGAGCAGCGACGACTGGGTCTCTGTTCCCAGCGGTATGGAGTAATCTGAGAACGTGTCCAGACTCGACTGGTCAGCTAGTTGTACGCATTCTTTGGAGCCGCTGAGAGGACAAGGTTTAAATTTTCTTGTTATGTTCAACGATGAAGGTTAGAAAACCAGGCAATAAAATATGCAAGGTAACAGTTACTCGTTTCGTTTGGTGCAGTCCTCGGTTTTCAGGTTATCAGAGAACTTAAGAAATGAAATTGCATAGCCATGAATTTATAATAATCTTTAATACACGGTCAGATGCTTCACCTGTTGTTCGTATTGCTGTGAACTGTAAACTTAACCATTGCACAACAAAAAACAAACTTCAACAAAGATGCTTCACCTGTTTCCTGTGTGGCTGTGAACTGTAGAACATCTTGCGTTGCCCTCAGCTGACCTCCCAGCGACTCCTGGCCACCCTGGGACAGAGACTGGGCCTGGGACTGAGAGGAGCCCGGATGGCTCGACTGGGTCTCCACAAACATGGGCGTCATGGCAACGTGACGCTGCTTCCAGGAATGGTCGATCTGAACATCCTATATTTGGGCAAAACAAACAAATGAGTGTCATGGCAACGTTTATGATGCTGCTTCCAGGAAAGCAAAATGAAAAAGGTTGCTACAGCAGTGCTGGAATGGACATGTTGAGGGAAAAAACAATGCAAAAACCTGTAGCAATGTCAACACAGATCTAAACAGTAGGATAAACTTGGACACTACTAATAACTTCAAGGCACATTTAAAACTTCATCAAAAACTTCACAAGCATCTTGACAGTCATAGTCATACACCATTGGCAATCAAATGATATGAAAGACCACAATAAACAAAAGAAATCCTTGTCCTGTGTCTGACCTGAAACCTGCACTCGGACAGCGGATGCTGGAAGATTTCCCGCGAGAAGTCGGGACTGCGGGACGTCATCTCCAGCAGTAGGTTGGTGCAGTAGCTCAGGTACTGTGGCTCTGTCAGTGGGGAGTGCATGCACTCCAACATGGCCGCCAACCGCTCTAGGGTTCCCGTCGGCAGGCGCGTCTCGTGGCTCCAGAAGTTCTGTACAAGCAGCCTGGAGGGAAAGAAGTTTGAGTATTTGTTTATTTGCTCAGGTACTGAGGCTCTGTCAGTGAGGAGTGCATGCACTCCAACATGGCTGCTAACCGCTCTAGGGTTCCCGTCGGCAGGCGCGTTTGTGGCTCCAGAAGTTTTGTACAAGCAGTCTGGAGGGAAGGTTGTTTATTCGGCGAGATATTGCTCTGTGTGCTCTCCCTAGACTCTAGAAGGGTCAAAGTGTCAAGTGCTTTCTCTAGACTCTAGTGGCTCCAGAAGTTTGGCACAAGCAAAGCAAATATAGCAAGGGTCAAAGTGTCAAGTGTTCTCTCTAGACTCTAGTGGCTCCAGAAGTTTGGCACAAGCAAAGCAAATATAGCAAGGGTCAAAGTGTCAAGTGCTCTCTCTAGACTCAAGTGGCTCCAGAAGTTTGGCACAAGCAAAGCAAATATAGCAAGGGTCAAAGTGTCAAGTGTCAAGACTATTTGTAATTGACAGCCAGTCCCATGTCGGATGTCACATGTCAGTCATTCAAGTCCGGTGTAACACCAGACAGTTACCGTGCTAGCTGATTATTACAGACTCATGATCAGATAAAGACATTAATACCGGACTGACCAGACTGAGGTAAGACACAGACAGTAATATTCATAGGTACATATTATGTACATGTGGGTCATAATTCCTTGAATGCTTGAGGTAAGACATGAGACTGACCTGAGGTAAGACTCCTCGTCAGACAGCCCCTGCAGCAGACAGTCCTTCGCTGTCCCAAGAACACGTCCAGCCGACTCCTGCTGGGATGCCTCTTCCCTAGGATAAACACACAAAACAGCAGTCAACAATCAATCAACACAAACTAAGAAAGTGTCCTAAAAAAGCTGATAAGGACTTGCCAATTGGTGACACCTCTCATTGCAGAACAAACTAGTTCTTTCATCCGTGAATAGTTTCATCAGGATGGTAAGTCACTGAATAAAAAGACTCTTTTTACACAACCAAGAGATTTATTCAACCGACGTTTCGGTGACCATCTGTCACCTTCTTCAAGGCAATTCTGACTGGTTCACATAGCATATATAAGCAGCAACACCTGTGCTGCATTGCTATGTGAACCAGTCAGAATTGCCTTGAAGAAGGTGACAGATGGTCACCGAAACATCGGTTGAATAAATCTCTTGACTGTGTAAAAAGAGTCTATTTATTTAAACTAGTTCTTTATTCATGCATGTGTTAGGAATGATTCTATATTTTGAATTGCAACTGACAGTGTACAATTCTGCAATACAGTGTGGCACACAGGCAGCAATACGGTTAATGCTTAATGCTGCTGCAACTGCAACTGTTCCAGTATCTGTAAACATCATGACTGACCTGTAGTTATCATATATCCACATCATGATGTCGTACATGGTCCGGCGGCACTCGGGGGCGGAGTGGGACGCGAAGGCTGCAACGGACGGCAGCAGGTACAGTAACTCCTCCACCTGCAGCTTCTGCAGCAGGGCGTACACTATCTGCAGCGCGATGGCCTGCAGCCCATCATCCCTGCAGGAAAAAAATGCAGTGTCAGACATGTAAAAATACCTGCAGCTTCTGCAGCAGGGTGTACACTATCTGCAGCACGATGGCCTGCAGCCCATCATCCCTGCAGGAAAAAAGCAGTGTCAGACATGTAAAAATACCTGCAGCTTCTGCGGCAGGGTGTACACTATCTGCAGCGCGATGGCCTGCAGCCCATCATCCCTGCAGGAAAAAATGCAGTGTCAGACATGTAACAATACCTGCAGCTTCTGCGGCAGGGTGTACACTATCTGCAGCGCGATGGCCTGCAGCCCATCATCCCTGCAGGAAAAAATGCAGTGTCAGACATGTAAAAATACCTGCAGCTTCTGCGGCTGGGCGTACACTATCTGCAGGGCAATGGCCAGCAGCCCATCATCCCTGCAGGAAAAAAGCTGCAGCATTAGAACCAGAAAAATAAATGCAGCAGGGCGTACACTATCTGCAGGGCATTATGGCCTGCAGCCCATCATCCCTACAGTTAAAACCACAGAAATTCAAACATGTAAAATACCCGCAACAGGGCGTAAACAATCTGCAGAGAGAATTGGCCTTCCTCCCATCATCCCTGCAGGAAAAACTGCAGTCTTACACAATTGTGACTATATCTACAGAAGTAGGTTCCACTGAATGCAGCCAGAGGCTGTTCCTACAACCTCCGAGCCGCAGAATACAGTGGATCATCATCATCATTTACAGAAGGGTGTAAACAATGTGAAGTCCATTACTCTGCAGCTGGCTGTCATGACCCTGAAGGAAAAAAATGCACAGCAGACATGTAAAAATCACAGCAGCATGCAGTAAAACAGCAGAAGATGCCTCAAGTACACGTAGGATAGTTGCATTCGACTTTCAGCTATCTGTGTCAAAGGTACAATGTCATGTCCCATAGCCTTCTGCATCACACCTGAAGCATGCAGGGTGAGAACCAAGGATATTTCAAATGATAAAAACAAAGTTCTGTTTGTGTCTTGCCTGTGAGTGAGCATCCCCAGGAAGTTCCTGGTCTTGAGTTCCAGGAAGAGGTTGTCGATGACATTGACGCGACCTCGGATGACCTCCAGGCAGTGTGTGCGGAAGACCCCGTGCAGCTTGGGCAGCATGAAGAGGAGCTTCGACACAAACCTGCGGGAAAACAACATGGCCGTCAGGAGATGTCAACATCTTTAAAATCTAATCTTTCCAAAGGTATCATGACAATATAAGGTTTTCTTGCCATCACCATTTGTAGTAGAATGATCTTCTTATTGCTCGTCTGTCATCCTTCATCCTTCTAATTCCAGCTAAACCTTTTAATCTATTAGACTGAAACAGGATAACAACTTGTCCCGGCCTCTACAAATACAGTTACAACTCTTATTTAGGTTCCTTCTTTACATGTTCCATACTATCTAGTTATTGCTTATTGATACAAAATAGGCATGATAAAATAAATTAAACATTTCAAGTTACTAAAAATATTCAGAGACTTTAAAAGGTAACAAACACATATCTCCGAATTTCTGATGTCTACTGTACATCTTGATCACGGAGTGACCTAGTCTCACGAGAACACATCGTTTCAGCATTCAATCATTTCAGCATTCACATTGTGCGTAAATCATGTATGGACACAATGAGCCTGACACAATGGATATTCTGTCATCTCACCTGTCGGCAAAAGGTGGGTAGTGCAGGTGTATCTTGTGCACGCAGGTGAGAAACACGTCCTGCTTGTTCACCTGGTGGGGCAGCAGGTAACGCTCCACCTGTGTGTGGAAACCTCCCTCAGTCACCTAGTGCACACACAGGACAACAACATACATCGAAGAATATTCGTGTACCCATACATAGTGGTGTGGATCTAAACCCGAGTTTAGGTTTAGGTTCGGACTCGAGTCCAGAGGTTTAGGTTCAGGTCCGGACTTGAAAGTCCGGACCTGAACAATAATTTTGGAATATTTTTTTGTGTTACATGTAAAATTGTATATTGGCAGATATTTTACACGTAATTTGAAAACTATATATACGGAATTATATACAGTCAGTAATTAACACAAAAGTTCAGTTATAAACACAAAAACAGCAATGTTTTAATATTTTTCTAGTGCAAATTTCACGATTTAAGGAAGGTTTAAAACAAAAAGGAGTGTATGAGTGAGAGAATTTTTTTTCAAGTCCGGACTTGTTTCCAGACGTTTAGGTTTTTTTGGACTTGAACCTAAACGTTTTACAAGTCCGGAACCGGTTCGGCCGGACCCATCCGCACCACTACCCATACATCAATGAAGGATCAACCACATGGAAGTGACTGGATGAAAAACAGCTTATGCCACACTGATTCAAGTTCTTAGTTCTTGTATTAAAAAAGGACAACTGCTGAACAGTGAACATGCCCATTGTCTTCATGATGCCCTGTTTATAAAATGCCAGCTGATGATGAAATTAGAATGATTTGGTGTCCCTTGTTTTATGATACTAGGTAATTTTTGAATTGAAGCAAGATTTGAATATTTTATCATCATCTATTATAATATATTTCTGTCAGCACAGACATTGTTTTCAAGATCAAGACCAAAGATCATTTTGCTCACTATCAGTATTCTTTGTTGAAAAACATGTCCAAATCAAAGAAGATAGAATTAAAAACTGTAAGTTCTGACATGAGGGGTTGAAAGTTTTCCGCCTGTACCTTCTCCACATCTGCCATGTACTTCATGATCATCCCAATCACCTCAGCTGCAGCGGCGTAAACATCCTTGTACCGCGGCAGCTGGAGGTTCTTGGCAACGGCCGAGAAAAACCTGTAAACACAAGCAACAAAATATGAAACATAAACAATGTTGCAGCTATGCTGTTAACCAATATCAATATTGTACAAGAGAAGCGTCTGTCAAAAACATGTAGCTGATCATATGACAAGCAGCAAGCAATATTGTTTGTCTGCCTGGCGTTCCACTGTGTGTGTATTGTATTGTTGCAATTTTTGATAAAGATTAAGAATATTGTTTGAATACAACATTTACAACTGTTACAGTTACTATGAAAACGTATTTCGTACATCACGAGATAATATAAACTGCTCTCAGTGTCATAATTGATGTTTTGATAAATTAGAACTGTGGCTATCATTTTATTCCTCTTTACGTACTAGTACAATCATGTAAAACAAGTATGACCTATTGTTTTCAGTGTTGTGCTTTATGATAAGTGAAAAAAACATTAATCTTGGCCAGTTGTACGTACTGTTCCCTGTCGATGTTCCCTGACGTGGCGGGGTTGAACGGAGGCAGCTGATTGGTCAGCACCACGCCCAGCAGCTGGATCCCCACAGCGTTGGCCTTACTGTTCGGGTCGGAGCCGCACAGCTGATCATGGATCACCCTGGAAACAACAGGCAACAATGACCCCTGACCTGAACTCTAACCCCTAACCATGCAGCTGGCCAGGTCAGAGCCGCACAGCTGGTCATGGATCACCCTGGAGACAGGCATGGTGACCATGACTTCTGACCTATTCTCTAGCCCCCGACCCCTAACCTTTAACCCTATCCCAGCAGCTGGATCCCCACGGCGATTTGGGTCAGAGCGACACAGCTGGACATGTATCACCCTGGAAACAACAGGCATGGAAACCATGACGCATGAAATGCACTCTTAACCCTAACTCCTAACCCCTGATACCTTTTAACATCTTGAATAACTCAGTATACTAAACACTTACCTGCCACTTAAGACATAACTCTTCTTCTTGATGGTTTATCGTTGCTCGCAAAGATTAGATTAAGAATGTACGCAATGCCTGACTCCTTAGCAAATTTGCACACACCAAAAAAACAAAAACAAACATACTTGGTGGGAACCTCTATCCTGTCCTTCCAGCACTCCACCACAGTCTTGATGAGCTCCAGGTTGTTGCGCATCACGGCGCGGTTCTGATGGAAGGTGTTGGACATCAGGAACTGGAGCAGTCGGCTGGTCAGGGCACGGCCCATTGACGAGTCCTGCAGGGAAATAAAATGTCAAAATAAGACGTCTTAAGTTTTATAATCAGGTTCTTGTCGAAGGCATTGGACATCAGGAACTGCAGCAGTCGGCTGGTCAGGGCACGGCCCATTGACGAGTCCTGCCGAGAAATAAGACGTGAAAACAAGAAGTCTTAACATCCACAGGAACAGCCACAGCTGCCCATGACAGCATGGTGACCTTACCTCAGAAACAGCCACAGCTGCCCAGGACAGCATGGTGGCCTTACCTCAGGAACAGCTACAGCTGCCCAGGACAGCATGGTGACCTTACCTCAGGATTAGCTACAGTAGCCCAGGACAGCATGGTGACCTTACCTCAGGAACAGCCACAGCTGCCCAGGACAGCATGGTGGCCTTACCTCAGGAACAGCTACAGGAGCCCAGGAAGGCAAGGTGACCTTACCTCAGGAACAGCTACAGCTGCCCAGGACAGCATGGTGACCTTGCCTCAGGAACAGCTACAGGAGCCCAGGGGAGCAGGGTGACCTTACCTCAAGAACAGCATAGTGACCTTACCTCAGAAATAGTCACAGCTGCCCAGGACAGCATGGTGGCCTTTCCATGACAGCATGGTGACCTTACCTCAGGAACAGCTACAGGAGCCCAGGACAGCATGGTGACCTTACCTCAGGAACAGCTACAGGAGCCCAGGACAGCATGGTGACCTTGCCTCAGGAACAGCTACAGGAGCCCAGGACAGCATGGTGACCTTACCTCAGGAACAGCTACAGGAGCCCAGGACAGCATGGTGACCTTACCTCAGGAACAGCTACAGGAGCCCAGGACAGCATGGTGACCTTACCTCAGGAACAGCTACAGGAGCCCAGGACAGCATGGTGACCTTACCTCAGGAACAGCTACAGGAGCCCAGGACAGCATGGTGACCTTACCTCAGGAACAGCTACAGGAGCCCAGGACAGCATGGTGACCTTACCCCTGGAACAGCTACAGCTGCCCAGGATAGCATGGTGTAGCCTGAGTACCAGCCTCCGTAGTGACCGCTGGCTCAAAAGAATTCGCTTGCTAAGCACGGAGTCTGACCCTGCGCGTATCCATAACGGCTGTTAGTCAGATATTCGTTTCGATTTTGAACAAGCTCGCTGATTGGCCCCATTCGCCTAAGCTCCTCCTCATGCCACACTGTTCTTCGTAACGGGTAGGTTCTAAGAACTGTTGCCATGGCGATTCTTTCAAAACTGGGCCCGAACAGGGCAATAGAGGCACCGAACGCAGCTCGAATTCCCCTCATTACGTTATAATGAGACAGCCGTGACGGATACGCGCAGGGTCAGACTCCGTGGTTAGCAAGCGAATATTCTTTTGAGCCAGCGGTCACTACGGAGGTTGGTACTCAGGCTAAGCATGGTGACCTTACCTCAGGAACAGCTACAGCAGCCCAGGATTGCATGGTGACCTTACCTCAGAAACAGCATGGTGACCTTACCTCAGGAACAGCATAGTGACTTTACCTCAGAAACAGCATGGTGACCTTAACTCAGGAACAGCATGGTGACCTTAACTCAGAAACAGCATGGTGACCTTACCTCAGAAACAGCATGGTGACCTTAACTCAGGAACAGCATGGTGACCTTACCTCAGGACAGCATGTTGACCTTACCTCAGGAACAGCAACAGCTGCCCAGGACAGCATGGTGACCAGCAGGTCCACGATGAAGTAGTTGATGCCCTCGCCGCTGGCCTCCCCTCGCACGACCATCTCCATGAGCGGGGACAGCCAGAACTGCGCGTACGGACGGAACACCTCCTCGTTGTTCACGACCAGCTTGGCCAGGAAGAGCTTCACATTCTTATGGGTAGAAGAGCCCCCTAGCTTCTTGTTGAGGCATGACATCCATGGAGGCATGTCTTTTGGAGCTGCTCCCTGTATATAGAGCATGGACCAGAAAAATTAGGTAAGAGCAAAAAGATCAATCTAGAACCAAAGCTGGACATCTTTCACCTACATTGTGGACCTGACTGAAAATATGGACAAGTTGCATTGAATTTTCTATGTCCATGAAGATAGTCTCTCTGGAAAGTCACCTTTTACAAAAAGGTGGAAAGAGGCACGCGCAATGAAACCTTACCCCTACCTCCACCCCTACCCTCAACACATACCAACCCCTACCTGCTGTACTTGTGGAGTGATGTTGTTCCTGGCCATGTGCTGTAACACAGCAGACATGGTGGACATGCCCCCTCCCCACCCCTACCTGCTGTACTTGTGGAGTGATGTTGTTCCTGGCCATGTGCTGTAACACTGCAGACATGGTGGACATGCACTCGTGTTGGTTCAACTCGTCCATCTCCATTTCTAGGAAGTCTCCATGGATGTTCACAGAAGAATCCTGGGGAAAGAAAATAAGAGCAATTATTTTCCTATTCATTACTTTCATCTCGAAGTCACTTAGACAGCAAAGTAACATGGGGTGATTCATAGTCTGAATTCAAGTCGAGGAGCGAATGACACAAGCACTGATAAAATTAGCAGGAAAATCACAAGTAAAAATATGAAATGAATTATCAATATGGCAATCGACTAAGAACTGAATAATCTACACTGTACTTAGACAGAAGAGGTGAGATTTGAAGACCCACCTTGTGATACAAACAGTAGAATCACATGATGATTATTAAATATTTGACCCCATCACCCCGGCCTGCCCTACCTGTACCTGTTTCTGTTTCGCCTGGAGCCCAGAGGAGCCCTGACTGGACTGAGAATGTCTATCTTGGGTGCTGCTGAATGTCTGGAAACAGAATTAAATAAATCACATTTCTAATAACTGAAATAGCTGATTATTACAGGTTGGTACACAGTTGGATATCTGCACAATTCTTTCGCTTTTGCCTATAAATCATTCTGATATTGGATCCATCCAACTCACCTGGATTCAACACACCTATAGTATATGAGTTATTTCACCTGAAAACACTTTTGGTGGTGAGGTCAAACTGACTAATTGACACACCTGACTGAGTGTGTTGTTGTCTCACCTGTGTACATGTATCTACCTCACCTGAGAACATTTCACCTGTGTTCTGCTGGCGAAGTCGAACTGACAGTTTTTCTAAGGATACACCTGTGTTGCTCACTTGATCTCTCTCTCTCTCTCTCTCTCTCTCTCTCTCTATCCAATTTAACGTCTTTTGTTCCCCATCATCTGGGGGTTAGACGTGCTTGCACATGGATGGGGAAGCCCCAGAACTCCTCATCAAGTGCAAGTCCTTTTTTGTAGCAAGAGTTTTTACGAGTTGATAGGAGTTGTTATTGTTATCTCACCTGAGATCGCTTCACCTGAGTCCCGCTGGTGAAGTCGAACTGACTGATGTCCTCGCTGAGACTGCTGCCTGCCAGGTAAGACTGCATGTAGCGGGAGGTCCCTGGGGGAAACAAACCAGATCCTGTAAAAATCCTTATTGCAGACATCACTTTTACTTACCTTCAAGTCGTTACAAATGTTTTCCCTATGAGAGTTTCCTTAGTAGAAGAAGAAATTCTGCTTTACACAACTACAAATAAATCCATCTCAAAGACAACAGATCCTGTTAATATTGGAAAATTTTAAACTTTGATCCAACACCAAGAGTTGAACTCACCATGAATTTTCGATTGGACCTCCAACCTTCGTCAGATGTTCGATCCACTGCCTTGAACGCCTGGAAGTGGAGACCTTATGACGTCAGCAGTGAATTGAACGCAGCGGGCAGACGGAATCTTCCACCGTCGCGGTTCAGGGAGGGGTGATGAGCCCTGATGTAAATCGCCTCCTTCACGCCCCTCACAAGGTTGGAGGTCCAACCGAAAATTCATGGTGAGTTCAACTCTTGGTGTTGGATCAAAGTTTAAAATTTTCCAATATGTTCTCCACCAACACAGATGAGCTTTCATGCGGAGATCCTGTTAATATTCTTACAAACATCACTATCACCAGATACCTTCCTTGTGATCTATGTTATTCCCTGAGGTTGTCTCCTTACCTGCTTCAGGTGAGTCCTGACCTCTGACCTCCTGTCTGATGGACACAAACTGTTTCTTCCTGCTGACTGGGGCCTGATGGGGCATGAAGGGGAGTTAGAGTCTCATATATAACTGGTAAAATACATCACAAAGTGGTGCTAGGCTGACCGACAAGTGTACAAAAGTAGGAAACATGCAGCATTTACCGAAAATTCTGCATCAAACTGGTAGAGTCTGTTTGTGTCCACCAGGTTGTCCAGCAGGAACTGGCCCTGGAGGGAGAAATACAAAAGACTAGTAAATAAAAAAAAAAGGTCTTCAAAGACTTCAAGACCACAGCAGCTACATTGTATAAATTATGATTGTCTTACTACAGATTGCTTCAAACTTCTAGCTGCTAAAATAATCATTACATGACATATAAATGTAGTCTGGACTGTTCAGGGCCTTGCTTTACCCCCCCCATAATCATCTATTTGCATCTGGACTAAGAAATATCTATCTAAAAACTATCACCTCCTAGTTGTTGGATTGTGCAAGACAAAATGCGCCTTTGTGGTGCTTTCCTGCATATAAAATGGAACCTCATTTCCACAGCAAGTGCCTGTACCTTTGCAGCGTTCTCCTGGAAAATGGAACCTTTTCCAGGAAGTGTCTGTACCTTTGCAGTGTTTTCCTGGAAGAGGAATGCGGTGTAGAACTTCATGTCTGTCTGTGTGCAGGAGATGATGGCTATGAGGGCGTTGTACGCCGCGCAGTGGAACTCCCGCCGCAGATCCAGGAGTCCCGTTTCCCCTCGCAGATCCTCGCTCTTTGCAGCATGCCCAAATCTGGGGAGGGGAAAATATCGATCAATCAACCGCCAGCATCATAATTGATGCATAGTTGTTGCCGGTGTCTTCTACTATCTCAAAAATATTGTTAATACTGACTCAAAGTTTGTAAAGACTAGAAAAAATCCCCAATTTCCCCTCGCAGATCCTCACTCTTTGCAGCATGCCCAAATCTGGGGGGGGGGGGGGGGGGGGAATACCTTGTATCTCTGAGTCATGAACCCCCAAAAAATTGTTCAAGTTGTTTCAAAGTTTGCAATGACTACAAAAATCTACACCCAACTTTAAGCACAAAGAGCCCAGTTTCCCCTCTCAGGTACTTGCTCTTTGCAGTTTGTACAAATCTGAGGAGGGGAAAATGTTGCAGAAACCAAGAAACCCAGTTACACTAGTCTGGCTGACTCGTAACAAAAGTACCAATTCCCCGTCCTCACTTTGTGATGACGGTGGTCAGCTCGTTCCCGACCTTGACCTCCTCGCCCTTGTAGGCACGCACGATGCGGGAGGTGGGGGCGTTGACCTCCTCCTTCGGCAGGCGGGAGTACATCGTCTCCAGCAGCTGGAAGCTGCACAGCTTGTTCGTCAGCTGGGTCCGCAGGGAGGCCTCGCCAGCCTGGAGTTAAACAGTTAAGTTAAAATCTTCCCACACCATTATTGATGTATAGGGTGGTGCCCATCTCTGTTTCATAGCCCTGGGCCACACTGTGGTGCAATCACTGCAGCAGGGGGCTAGTACACTGGCAGTGAACTGTTTCATAAGTATGTACCATTTTTATAAAGTTTTTGGTATGACTCAATGGACCTCTTGTCCAGAGGTGTCCTACCTGGGGCTTGAACCCCAGTCCTTCTGGTCCAAGTAATTTGAACCAGATGTGGTGAGAGGCAGAAGGCGCAGACCACTACACCACAGGGACACCCCCACCCGCCTGGAGGATGGGGCAAAATAACATTAGCTATCATCAACTATGATAGGTAATCTTCACAAAGTCCATGTCACAGGAGATACATGTAATGTGTACTCGGTGTTAGACCCCACAAGCTCAAAGCAGCTTAGCTTGTTGGTCAGCTGGTCTGCAAGGAAGCCTCACCAGTCTGGAGGGTAGGGCAAAAGTTCAGGCTGTAGTACAAGTACTAGACTACGAATAATTCTGTCGGTGCTGCAGGGTGAATCAGGCATAACATAGGCAGACACACAACAAACAAACAAACACACCTTAGTCTGTGGGGTGCCGACGATGTCCATGATCTCCTTGATGTGGTCGGTGAAGAACTCTGTCAGCACTGCAGAGTGAACTAGGCGTATCATCGGCAGACACACAACAAACAAACAAACAAACAAACACACCTTAGTCTGAGGGGTGCCGATGATGTCCATGATCTCCCCGATGTGGTCGGTGAAGAACTCGATGAGCGCGGTGGGGTGAACCAGGCGTAACATTGGCAGACACACCCGCTCCAGTGCCGAGCGTCGGATCTCGTTCGGAAAGCTGCCCTCCCGGCGAAATATTCCGTACGGTATGTCGAGGGCTGGCTTCTGCCTGTCTGCTCCCATGCTGGATGGAAAGGGAAACATTGCATTATTTTTGTTAGCAACTTCATCTAGTTTGCTACCATTTAGCCAACTTTGTAAGTTGGAGGGTAAAAAAAACAAGAATGAGTTGCCGATGATGATGGAAAAACTTATAAGTTTGACTCAGATTATTCTTTCACACTAGTCTAAGAATAGTTAACATTCCAACTTGTAAAGGCAGTGGAACAAGATAAAGAGGGACTGTTTGCAACTGCAGACATTCCCATGGCTGTATACATAGATCTAGAATGCAGATTCAATAGATGACAAAGATGAAAGACCTTCCAAAACAATTTGGTAGAATTTAGAGCAACACACCATTAGCAGTAACAGATTATCAAGCTTCCTAAAAACCCTCTCTTTCCTTCAGTCTGTAACATTAAAAAATACAAAAACAGACAATAATATATTTTTCAAATCTACTCTTCCCAAAGGAACTACTCAGACTAAGAAGCCTACTGTGTTTTGACTGTCCTCACCCCTTGATGAACCTCGACAGTGAAGTTTGTATGTCATCCTCCATCACATGTCTGGCCTCGCGACACATCACACTGATCAGCAGCTCCAGCAGCATCAAACTGCTGGACAGCTCCAGAGCACTCAGCAGCTATAAGATAACACATGGGAAATTTCACCGTAAGTGGCAACAAGCAGTTTCACACTAATCAGCAGCCAGCAGCTCCAGTAGCATCCAACTGCTGGGAGCTCCAGAACACTCAGCAGCTGGCAAGTTACACATGGGAATAATCAAATATCATACAAGTCATGTAAGCTAATACATCAAGAAAAAAATCTCTTGTTACCTTGGTAACGGCACCGATGTAGTCGTTGTACTTGGAGCTGCCTGCTGGGAACTCGGCAGACTTGAGGGGGAAATTGTCGGCAACCATCCTGTCCAGTCTGGCCCTGGAACAGGGGACATAATCAATCAATCAATCAACCAATCAATCAACCGATCAATTAATCAATAGATAAAGCAATGCATCAATTAAGAACTGATACATGTCAGCTGTAGACATCTCTCTCCAGGAGATTCTGACCCTGGAACAGGGGACACAGTTCAAGTAGCTTAAAGTTACTTTGGCTGAGTGAAGAGAGAGAGTCTCTCGAAGAAGTCTGGACCGTATCATTTATGACTACAATCTTTAGTATCATCGGCCTACATTCTTCACAAACTGCATTTTTAAGCTCAGAAACAGTTACAGACAGTAGTTTTTGCAGGCCTTCACAAGTCAAAACCTGCACATTTGCGACACAGAGGCCGGGATAGATCATGCTTATTAAGTGGTGTACTTACTTGAGCTCTGCCAGCTGAGTTTGTGGCAAGACGGTGAAAAATGGCAGCAGGTCCAGAACCTGGCTCTGGTGAGCACAAAAAAGAAATAAAATATACAAAACTTAATGTCTTTACACTTTATATACTTGTTCTATGGCATAAACTTAAACCCTGTAATCTTGAAAAAGCCCAACTACATGTGACCTTGACTGGCTGCTGACCTTGAAGGGCAATGATGACCTTGAGTCCGTCAGCATGTCCAGGTACATGGAGAAGACAGGTCGGAAAGCAGGGTGGGCGGGGTCACGGGATACCTGCATACGGAACAAACAGAGGACACTTTGACCTTGGAAAGTTAATGATATGCTATCTGCATAAAACTGCCACAAGATGTGAAAAGGAGCTACAGTAGTG
The DNA here is from genome assembly GCA_035149815.1 of Branchiostoma lanceolatum. Classification (NCBI taxonomy): domain Eukaryota; kingdom Metazoa; phylum Chordata; class Leptocardii; order Amphioxiformes; family Branchiostomatidae; genus Branchiostoma; species Branchiostoma lanceolatum. Next base: position 2,722,840 of record CM068873.1, read on the forward strand.
GGTTTCTTTAAATGGCTTGAGCTGGCAATATTATAGAACTCAGAATGGGAGATGCCTTCATTTCAATGATGAAGGATAGAAAGTGTATTTTGCTAGCCATCTTACATCAGAAGCTGACTTACAGCAAGGTCACTTTTGTCATATGTAGGTCGGCATACAATTTTCATGTTGTAAAATGTTAAAGCAGGCTATAACAGAAATGACCACCAACAAAAAATCCAAGAGGGTCTTTTCCGTAAAACATGCTGCACTATTTCCTACATATCTTCAGTTTTCTATTGTACTGTGAACGATTGATTATGATAAATGTGACTGGGCCCTTGGTGATTAGTAGTAGTATCCAGTGTTTTGATTATACTGCTGCCGGGGTCCCTGACACAGGGGTGGGCAGCAGTCGGCAAGTCTTTACACCACTCCTCCACGCGGCTCTGTCCAGGGGGTTTACGCTGGTCAGACCGCACACCCTAATGTCCAAGGTATACAAAGGTATAAGGCATCCAGTAATGAAAAACTCCAGTTTTAAAACAGTTTTTCTGACCTGAGAGTCGATGATGAGAATCTTCCTCAGCAGGGTCAGCGCCGTGGACTTACTGTCCTGCAGTGCACCTGCCTCCCACCAGGGGGCGAGCTTAGGCCAGGACTGCAGCAATGTGTCGCACAGGGATGCTCCTTCCCTGGTAATCAGTTCATAACAATCAATCAAACAATTAGTTCATTAATCTGTCATTCAATCAATAAACCAATTAATCACCCAACCAAGACACTATCATTGACTACATTTTCCTACAAAACTACACCACACTACCTGAACTCGCTGGTTCTTAGTTTAAGAAAAATATCCTAAACTAAAACATAAACATGGAATATAAACATGAAAAAAAGGTATTTAGGGCAAAGCTCATGTCATTGTACAGAAACAAATTTAAGTACAAAGCCAGCCTCCAGTTTTTTAATAGTTTTTCCATTTGGCTGTTACTTGATCTTTACTTTAGGATGTCCGACAGTCAAGTACTATTGAAATAAATTGGTGTGGTCTTGCGCTTATCACAAATTACTGTAAACAGATTTCTAAGCCCATAGAGATTCAGACACATCTTCATCTATCACAGGTCATGTGAACATTGATAGGACAATGGTGTAGACAACCAACATGGTCACAGTGATACCGGCAGAACGACCAACTCACTTCTTCCTGAGAGTCTTGTCTTTAGCCAGGTGGTCCAGCAGGCCATGGAGGATGCTGCCAACCTGGAGTTCAACATCAAACAAATTAAACAATTACTCTAAACCATACATGGGACAGAACTCTCTGTAGCCCCCATACTTGCTCTTGACACTTTGTCTAATCAAGCATATGTTTATTTATTATTAAGAGGTTCATCTTTTGTTTCATGGAAGCATGCTGCCCAATGTGCCTGCGGCACAGGAGGACCTAAGGTCTAATAATAAGGTAAGGTCATCTTTTGTTTTGTCTGATTTCAATTGTAAAATTTTGGGCTTGACACAGGACTTTATTGCTACAAGCAAACGTTTTGAAACGTTGTACAGGTGTGTTATCATATTGATTGTTTGTTAGTTAGTTTGTATTGGATGACCCAATTGCTGTTTCTTATTGTTATTGTATCTATGTAAGTTGTAATGTTTATTTCTAGAGATGATGTTCAATATTAGCGATAGCTAGAGTGCATCATCTCTATGTCCTGTACATTTTTCGGTTGTTTAAATAAAAAAAATAAATAAATTAACAAAAAAACTCTCTGTACTAGATTCTTGTTGACTCAAAAGATACTTCTTCTCATCTCCCTATACTGGTGGATTGGAATGTACATGTATTTAGCAAGAGAGAAAGTTGTTGTGGACATTGTTACATGAAAACTCAAGCAGGTGGGATTGTCTTGCAGTTCCTGACCTCCACTGGTATTCCAATATCCAATTAAAAGTTAAACTCAATATGTAGCCGAGGTGCTGAAGAACACCCTGCCTTGATCCAGTCACATTTGGGACTGTATCCTTGCCACAAGCCTTTGCAGTAGCATGCATGTTGGGGGAATGACAGAGCCAGAATTAGAACTTACTTGGTCCAGAGGTAGAGTTCCTAACTACTTGACTACGTGCACGCTACATATTGAAGTATCTGGTAGCACAAGCCCTGTTTAGTTTAAACATGACCAGACAGGTTCAGCAGTGCCAGGTGAACAACACATCCGGGATTCAGTCAAACTCACGACTTCTTGGTTCAGAGCCACCACTGTACTACACACACTACAGTTAACTAGCTACTGTAAACAGTAACAGTAAAAACTAGCTACAACACAACGAGCTGCGTACCCAGACCGGTTCAGCTGCCAGCTGCTCCAGCAGGACTGCGACGCTCTCAGCGCAGGTCTGAATCAGCTGCTGGCAGATGCACCACTTGAAGGTGCTGAAGAACACCATGCCTTGGAAGGTCGACGACTTCTTACCTGCAGGAATCCATAGATTTGGGGCACAAGATAGATTGTGCTCCATTATTGTGATCTGATGCTTCAAGACTTGAGAATTGATAGATTTGGGGTATAAGAGGGATTTCGCTGCATTATTGGGATATCTTGCTCCATGATATCCATAGCAATATCAAACATTTGCTCAACAATTTGTCTGACCCGTTCCTCTTCCCTCATGACTACATTGAAAAGTGGCAAGCTCTAAGAAACAATTAACAATCATAGAATAACATTATAATTATGCCAGATCTCAGATCCCCTAATGGTCTAATACTTTTTTCTTCCGGACATATAAATTGGTAAGGTGTAGATTTATTGTAAAACAACAAGCACATACACCCGAGTCTATAGTAAATAGCTAAGAAAAGTCTATATGATCAACTGGCCCGACCACACGGGATGTCAAAATGACTTCTTGATATATCTGTAGATCAAGAAAAATTATTACACTTGAAAGTAGAGAATGATAAACTTATAGTTTTATCAAGGAGTTTCTTTAGTTGGTTTAACCCACCTCCTCCAGTCATCAGGGGGGTCTTGTTTATCACACAGTCCAGAAGGTCATGCCCTTGGGGGTGCAGCTGGCAGGCGAGCTCCAGCACCCCCCCTGCCAGCCGGTGGAAGCTGGGGGGGAGGCTGGCCGCCGTGGGGTGTCCGTCCTTACGCGTCACCATGCTTCGGAACACAGCAGACACAAGCTCACCGGCCAAGGACTTCCCGGATGGGGTACCCTGGGGTGGGAACGTGAAATAACCTCCATTAACATTAATCCACTCGGTTACATAAATCCGCTACTTTGATAAACAGTGAGTTTCAGAGATCTTTAGTGCACCCGGCTATGCAGAGTTTAGATATATGGGAGTGCATTATAGTTTTATACTGGGGGACGTTGGGTTGGAAATCTGTTCTGTATCTGCATGGACGTATCTGTTTGGACATATCTGTTTAGACATCTCTGTTTGGACGTATCTGTTCAAGGTGTGTACCCTTGGCTGGTGGAATTATGTTTAACTTAGTGGATGTTAGCATTGTTGGTGGGAAAATGATAAAAAAAGAGTTTGGGTTTCGAAAATAGAGTTCCTTTTTGAAGAATCTATCCTGAGAGAGAAAATTTCATCAACTTACTACACCTTTAAAAAAAAAGGACCTCATTTTCCGACTGTCTATCAACCTGGTGAAACTGTTCACAAAGTTCAGGGATATCATGAAATAGAGCTAGCGCTGGGAGTGAATGTTACTGTATTTATCCAGTAACTGACACAATATTTTTGGCTGAAGAAATTTTACAGATGGAGCAGTAGATCAAAGGTTGCCAAATGGGTTGAAAATGAAGTAATAATAAGCCGACATCGAAGGGTCTGACTGCCATGGTGCAGTCAAAACAAACAAACACTAACCAGTGCGGGCAGCAGCAGACCCGCGGCATGGAGCTGTTGGTAACCCGACACCAGAAGGGTCAGTCTGACATGGTCAAGGTCAGCCGCTCCGGCCGACACCTCGGGCAGGTGGAAGAACAGGTCATGGGAGCTGTGAAATTGATCAGTGAATAAATCAAATGGTCAATCAATCAAGTAGAAAATCAATCACAAATCCTTTGACAAATGTTTAAACGTTACACACAACAAAAGAGTTTGCTACACTGGGCAGCTTTCTCTTCTTCAACCCGGTAAAGTCAGATCTCGTCCTGGAGTTCTCTTGTCACGTGACTTGATGGTGATCAATCACTAATCAATTAACCCATCAGTTGATTAATAAATCAGTCAATAAATCAGTCGATCAAATGATTATTTGAGTTGGAAGCTCCCAGGGTCCCCGACACTTGAATAAATGAGGAAGATACTAGCTAATGGTAAGTAGTCACCACTGAGCACGGAACAAGCTAAAGAATATTAATCTTTAATCATAACATGCAGTGACTACAAGTAAGCTGTTCATCAATGTACATCTTCTTTCAAGTTAACTTATGACCTGAAGAACCTTAAGGATTTTGACTAGAAACTTTCCAGTCAGGTATACTTTCCAAATTTCCTGGAATGAGCCTAAAATGTATTTCAAACTAGTTGATATTAAATAATGAATCAATCCATTCATAAACTTTTGCAACATCCCAGAAGCTTGCAGACCTTCTTCGAGACAGTTTTGCTGCCACTTGTGACTTGAGCAGCGCCCCCTGCTGAGAGGGAAGTGACCTGCACATCAACACCAGAAGCTGTCGGGTCTGGGGAAAAATAAACAAATATCGCGTCTTTTTATTCAGTTCTATTTACTCTATCTATCTGTGACCTGTGATAAATGAATGCAAACACTGAAACAAATGAAACTGAAATTGGTTCTATTTACTCTATCTATCTGTGACCTGTGATAAATGAAAGCAAACACTGAAACAAATGAAACTGAAATTTTCCAAAAGTTCAATCAAAGGGTCCACTGAGGTAAAAATCTATGATCTTGCTTTTATCTTATTTATTTATATTTGTTTGGCTGTGCACAATGTACAGCAGCCAAGGCTGCCCGACTAGCTATTGCTATTACAAGGGGCCAACCATCTTGCTTTTAAAATGATGATTAATCTAGCACATGTCAAACTTAATGTAAATTTTGAGATACTTATTAAATCTAATGCAAGATTTTTACCTCCTGTGGCAGTTTTTCCATGATCTCCACATCCCCCATGTTGAACCCCAAGGCTGTTGGCTCTAACGCTGCAGTTACAACCATTTCAAACAGGGGGCTCTTCCAAACAGCATCCGGAACAACCTGAGGAAAAATACAAGATAAGCAAAAATTCTAAGACCCTGGTTTTAGGAGTTGGCTTGGCTTCGCTAGCAAAGATTTCAGGGGAGTCAGGTCCCTGTTAAAATACCACAATGGACAATAGTATTCAAGAATCATTCAATACATACAAAAAACAAAGAGATCCATAATAGACACAAAAACATTTTAATTTTCTCCTGTCTTACCGAAAGTTGGACGGTAGCACAATGACAATTCCAAAACTTCAGCTACTAACGAAGCAGTGTGCTACCCTTTGGGGCAATTTACTAGTTATGTGGACCTTCAATATTCACCTACCTTGCAAGCCTCCCATGGGTAGGCCCCCAGTATGACAGTGAAGAAGTTCATTATGCAAACAATGACTGTACAATCCAGTCTTACAAATCTTGTGTCTAAAGGCAGTTAACTGGTTATGTAGATACAGAATACAGATGTTTTTGAACCTTGCAGGCCTCTTGTGGATATTTGTAGTCATCTTACACAGCTTATACTCACTAAACAAAACTGGTGAATAACGTCTAAAAGCAGTTTACCTAAATACAGATACGGATGCTTTCCTACCTTGCAGGCCTCCTGTGGATAGGCCCCCAGCAGGACGGTAAAGAAGTCCACGGTGCATTTCCTGTAGTTACAGTCCAGTCTTACACAGCTTGTACTTACTGTACGAAACTGGTGAATAACGTCTAAAGGTGGTCTGGCCTGAGCACCTAGGCAGTAGGCAGTGGTCTACCTAGATACAGATACGGATGCTTTCCTACCTTGCAGGCCTCCTGTCGATAGCCCCCCAGCAGGACGGTAAAGAAGTCCATGATGCGTACGACGACCGTACACTTCCCGTAGTTGTACTCCTCCGTTTCCCGTGGCGTGAAGAGCGCCCCCTGCCTGCCCGCCCGGAAGCACTGCCCAGCCGTGTCCACGTCCGACAGCGCCAGCCTCGTCAGGAAAAACTCCAGCGCTGAGAACAACTGACTCGGCTTCTTGCCTGATCCTGTGTCCAAAACATTAAGAACGCATCTATAAGCAGCGCCACCTATGTTGCAGTGCAATGTGAACCAGTCAGAATTGCCCTTAGACTCAGCTTCTTTCCTGATCTTGGTGCAAACATTGTAAAAAAAATATCATTTGCAAAACAAGAAAGTACATAATTCAACAAGATAAACAGGTGCAGTTTTCAGGACATGGATACAAAATTTATATTTCCTACGATGTTGTACATAAAAATCAAGTTTGCACAGCCTAAACTAAGAAAAAAAAATATATCCAGATTTGAGTCCTACCTGTCAGCAGATCTGATGGGGACAGCAAGCGCTGTCTGAAAACCCAGCAGTAGCTGTCCAGGGCAGACAGCAGGAGGTCAAACCAGGACACTGCTGTCTTGACAGTAAATGTGCTGTCCATGGTGCTGATTGTTGGGTGTTTCTTAATGCCTGACTTGTGACCGGTCTTTCCTCCCCCTCCCTCAAACCTGGGTGTGAGAAACCATTCATACATTACTGTATTACTGTAACTATGCCTACAGACATTGGAAGCTGTTGTGCAAATCATATTCCTATGACTCAGGCTACAGACATACAGAAAAATGCTGTCCATGGTGCTGATTTTTTAGTGTTTCTTAATGTCTGATTTGTTCCAGGCTTTCTCTCCCCCTCCTTCAAACCTGTGTGTGAGAACCATTGATAGTTGTATTACTGTAACTCAAGCTACAGTAACTGTCCAGGGTGCTGATTGTTAGGCGTTTCTTAATGCCCGACTTGTGGCCAGCCTCCTCTCTCTCAAACCTGAATAAGAGACCATTCACACATGTATTACTGCAAGTAAGGCTACAGATATGAAGGAGGCTGCTGTCCATGGTGCTGATTGTCAGGTGTTTCTTAATGCCAGACTTGTGACTAGCTGTCCTTCCCCCTCCCTCAAACCTGAGTGACATGAAAACATTTACATCTCTGTTACTCAGGCTACAGATGTAAAGAAAGATACTGTCAATGGTTCTTATAACTTGGCGCTTCTTAACCCAACTTATAACCTGCAATCCCTTCACCTCCATCAAACCTGTAACTACATAAAAACTAACACTATCATTTAAAACCCAAGGTACAAGGTTGGGTACCTCTTGGCCTGACTTGTTACCTACAGTTCCCATTTCAAACAGATGAATATAAAACATTTATCAAAAATCAAGGTAAAAGAATGCTGTCCGTGGTACTGATTGTTGTGTGGTTCGTAAATCAAGACTTGTGGCAATCCTTCCCTACCCCAACATCAAACGTTTATATTTCATTCGAAGCGACAAAAAAGACATAAATCATGTGGCAATAGCCAATGTTGACAGCTTTAAAATCTTGTAATCAACAGGGAGCCTTTCTGCAGAGCACACATTGGAACCTGATTCACAGTCACAACTCCTCCTATTGTTTAAACAATCTACCATCCTACCTGGTGACAAAGAAGTCTGGTCCAGCCTCCTTCAGTCGCTCCTTCATCCACGCCTGCGGAGACGGTTTCCCCGGTAACAGAGGGAGGAAGCTGCAGACGAGGAGCATGCAGCGATGGCGACACTCTGTCTGCGGACGGCCGCACTCGTGCAGCAGCCAGGTCACCAGGTCAGGCAGCGTTGGGGGATTCTCACGGTCAAAACCCCTGCGGAAAGTGAAATTGAACCAGTTAAGCTCACTGTAGAGCTGATCTTCCACTGGTCATGACAGAGAAGACAGACGCTTTATACAGTATTTACAGGTTTATTGTACTGGGGAAATCTCCCTAGCTCTTACAAGCAGCAGCTAGGTCACCAGGTCTGACAGCGTCTGGGGATTCTCACGCTCAAAACCCCTGGGGAAAGTGATATTGAACCAGTTTATCTCACTGAAGAGCTGATCTTCCACTGGACATGACAGAGAAGACAGACGCTTTATACAGTATTTGCAGGTTTATTGAACTGAAGAAATCCCACCAGCTCTAGGTCACCAGGTCTGACAGCGTCGGGGGGATTCTCACGCTCAAAACCCCTGGGGAAACAACAGGGTTGGGAGGGGAGCAATCGTGAGGGATGATAACCTACTGGAAATGGACTGGATGTTCTTAAAATTCCCAGCTACGATTCCATTGTTCCATAGTAACAGTAATTCCTACCTGGGCACCCTCCTGACTTTGCTGTGCTTGTTCAGCAGGCCAGCCTTAGTGGTGACGATCCTGTCTAGATGAGACAGCACAGCCGCACATTGAGCCTGGGTTCCCAGGGACTTTTCGTCGTGATGGGCCAGCGCCAGGCTCTCCACAAACGTCACCAGGATCTCAAACGTGAACATGTCCACCTGGGACTCCTCCTCTCTGTGGTGTGAGAGGTTAAAAGTCATAAGTTACCTAAGGTCAGGGCAAAGGTCACCAGAATAACAAATGTGAACATGTCAACCTGGGACTCCTCCTCTCTATGGGGTGAGAGGTTAAAGGTCATAAACTCAAACTTTAACATGTTATTGTCCACCTGGGACTCCTCCTCCATCATGTGGTGTGAAAGTTCAGAAGTTACAACAAGTCAGGGCAAAGTTCACAGGAATATCAATACAAACACGTCCACCTGTGACACTCCTCTCTGGGGGGTTTGGTGAGAGTTTAAAGGTACTAAGTAAAGAGAGAGAACTGCAGGTCACAGGAATATCAAACATGAAGTTCAACATGTCCACCTGTGATGACTACTGTTTCTGCATGGTTAGGGTTGGGTTGGGCGTTTGCTGTTCTCACCTTAAGTAAAATCCCATTAGATACTGTTACCCAGACACACCCCCCCCCCCTGCAACCTCAAGTCTGTTGAAGGGGTTGGGGTGGAGAGGTTTAGGGTTAGCTTTGGGGTTAAAGTTGGGGGTTGGGTTATATTGGGGATGGTTAGTTTTTTCTCACCTGAAGTCCCTGTAGATACTGTTAAACCCCAGCGCGGCCCCCAGCCGGTTGAAGGGGTTGGGGTGGAGAGCCAGGCTGTACAGACGCTTCAGCAGGGACTTGATGTTGATGGGACTCTTCTCAAGTTGCTGTGGAGAAGCAAAAATGGAAAAATTTAGAAAAGGTATGCAAAAATTAATCAAAAAGGCAAGGAATTAGACATACATGTTCATGCAGAAATGCATGGTGATAATTCAGAATCTAAAGGTCCTGTGTTCAAATCCCTAGTAGGTCGAAATGTTGTGCCCTTGGAAAAGGCACATCTATACCACTCTGGAACGGTGGTTAGTGAAAATCTGGAGTGTGTAGCTGCATGTGTTAGGGACATCCTCTCAGATGTGATGTACAGCAGAGGTCCTGTGTTTAAGGATAGTCACACCTCAGGCATGTTGAAGAACCCACCATAGTTATCGATAAAGGAAGGGGCTCATAACTTTTATTCGATAGGAGCAGATACTAGTCTAAGGGTACAAAACTGGAGTGATACCCAGGTACGCAATGGAAAATGATTGTACATGTATACTACACGTATACTACATTGTATGAAGGTCTTGCTTGCTTAGTGATTAAAGACTCTAACCTTAGGTGACGTCTGCTTGATGGACCACTGCAGGAACTCCCTCACACAGCGGGAGCTGAAGTCACGCAGAGCTGTGTCCGTGGGGTGAACCAGACCTTCCTGCGAGGTAATGACAAATAATACAACTTTTCAAACTTGAAATAAAGCTTGAACGTAAGCAGCTTTACAAACATTTTACAGGTCAAACTTGCACAAGAATGCTGCTTTCCAGATGTTACAGAAGAAGAAGAACTCATGATAGTCCCCTATGTTAACATCGCAAGATGTCTCCGTTCAAGGCAGGTTCAAGATGTTTGTGGTTTGCAGCAATAGAAACAAATTGGGCAGGTGGTCGCCACAGACAGAGCTAACTAGGACATGTTTTGACTGTGCATGTTTTTGAATGTAGAAACTTTTCCACGGACCATGATGGCGTCCAGCAGTACGACGGTCTCCTCACTCTCATACTTCCTGTTGTTGGTCAGCCAGTGGATCAGCTGCATTGTAAGGGGGTCAAACAGTTGCCTAGCAACCTGGCAAACAACAAACAAGGGTCAAACAGCTGCTTAGCAACCGTCCTGGTAAACAACAAACAAGGGTCCTAGAGCTGCCTAGCAACCTGGAAAACAACAAACAAGGGTCAAACAGTTGCTTAGCAACCTGAAAACAAGGGTCAAACAGCTTCCTAGCAACCTGATAAACACCAAACAAGGGTCAAACAGCTGCCTAGTAACCTGATAAACACAAACAGGGTGAAACAGTTGCTTAGCAACCTGAAAACAAGGGTCAAACAGCTTCCAAGCAACCTGATAAACACCAAACAAGGGTCAAACAGCTGCCTAGCAACCTGATAAACACCAAACAAGGGTCAAACAGCTTCCTAGCAACCTGATAAACACCAAACAAGGGTCAAAGAGCTGCCAAGAATCTGGTAAACAACATACACACATGTACAAGGGTCAAACAGCTGCCTAGCAACCTGATAAACAACAAGGATCAAACAGCTGAGATTCTTATAAAACCTTTACTAGATTCTACAATACTACCTTACGCTGATTTCTCCTCTAAATGGTGCTCCACTTTGTTAAGACAAGTTCTGTGATATGTTTCGGAAGAGACCCACCTGTTCCACGTCGCAGGCCAGCTGCATAAGGACTGGGAACACTTTCTTGTACAGCCTGGTCATCGGGTTCTGGGGAGAACACAATGATGGCTGTTACACAAGTAATCACTGTACACACTGCAACAATGCTCAAACAAAAGGGGCATACAAACAGTCGGCAAAATCCATTTTTTGTGTGAAAATACAATTATTTAACTTTGCTGCAAAATGTAGTCCTTTTATTCACAGATGAAGACATCACAATAACAAAATGACCGTACCTTAGCCTGCGTCTCCCCAGGTTGTTGTGCTCCCTGTCCCACCATGTACAGAACCAGGGAGTGAAGAAGCTCACAGGCTGCGACCTGCAACCACAAAGTCACTTACATATCGATTCAGACAGGACAGTGTGGCCTCAGACAGTCTCCCATTAACCCTTAAGCTGCCAGGTTTTTTAGGCAAATAAAAATCAAAAATGTTTGACCCCTGACCTCCCTCACGAAACCCGCAAAACAGCCGGCGGCCCTAACTCCCCTAGCTTCTAGCCTAGCCTAGTTATAACCGGGTGCACCACATAAGGCATGTTTCTGTATCCCTGTTTAAACCGGGACTGGCAGCTTAAGGGTTTTAAGACAGGACATCTACATATAGCAAGCCGGGCAACAACAGATGGTGAACCGAATGGTATTATATTATAATTGAAAATAGGCCATTGACTTATTCAAATGTTAACTTTTGACCATATTGTGTCCCATTGCTCACAGAGGACAATACTGACAATAAACCAGAATAGTTAGTGAGTGTCAGTCAGGACTATGTACTAACTTGAGACATTCAATTGAAAAGGGGCAATTTTTTCACTAAATATGAAGTTTTGACCATTGCGTTCCATTGCTGACCCTACCTTGGTCTGTCGGTCACTCGAGGTGGTGGCCAGCTCACAGATACGGGGCAAGAAGGGGTCTGCAAAAGTAGGCACAGAAAAGTTATCTCCACAAAATGGGCAAAACATTTTGAAGTTTACACATTATTCATCCATATGGTTTTGCAACTGATGTTTTTAAGAAGGGTAGTAATGTATACATGTACATGTAAGTACTTTTGACAAACATTTAATCATTACACACAACATAAAAAAGATTGCTCTGGGGAGCTTTCCAGACGAACTCTCTGTCTCTTCGTCAACCCGGTATTACAGTCAGATCTCATCTTGGAGTTCTCTTGTCATGTGACTTGATGTTGATTATCACGTGACAGGAGACAGTAAGTACATAACTTAACTTAACAATATCAGATTCTGATTTTGTACCTTTGCAGGAAGTCTGGAGGAGTTTATATCAATGCAACAAACTCTATAACCTTGTTGGGTGTTAAGTACATACGGTCATGTACAAAACTAGACTCTTGTCATTAAAGATAATAGCCTCACCCAGGCACACTGTAGGCTTCATGTCCATGAAGGGCACAGCAAACTTCAGGTGCGTCTGCGTGTCCCAGGCTACAGCCCGCTTAGCAAGGTCCTCGGCAGTCAGACCCGTCACCAGGCAGGCATTCGTGTGGCCTCCTAAGGAGCCCAGGAACCGGACTATTCTCAGTCTGGCTTTCACTAGATCGCTCTCCTGGGCCTTAAAACAACAACAAAATAACAACAAAAAACAAAACATCAACAACAAAATGAAATGTTGTGGCATCCCTAGTCTTTATTTAGATCTCTGTCCTGGGCCTTATAACAACAACAAAATAACAACAACAACATTATAACTGGTGTCGTGTCCCAAGGATCCCGGGAACTGGACTATCTCCAATCTGCCCTTCACTAGATCTCTCTCCTGGGCCTTATAACAACAACTAAATAACAACAACAACAACAACAATATGGACAATTATGTAACTCTTTCCCTGACAAGTGTTTCCCTCCCAAATACAAGCCTTCAAAACCAACATTCAAAGTCATCTCATAGCATAGACATACAGCAATATCTCCAACGAACTTCATCGCCCAAAACTGGTCTCTTGGCCTTGCACTCAGCAACTGGACTGTTGTTACACTGTTATACTTTGCTACATCCCTAATTATAAGATTAAATTGTTACATCCTGCCAGTAACCAATGAAAGTGTTCTATACTTTGCTACATTGCTAAGTTTAAATTGTTACATTCTGTCTGTAACCAATTGTGCAGCAGTCTAACCTGATTTCCCTCAGCGGCGGCCTTGAGAAGTTTGACAGGAATCTTCCTCTTCCCTCGAGTGGAGGAGGCTGCAGTCAGGGATACGGTCTGGAAACCATCACCACTACCACCTGAACCTGGGGAGAGGGGGGTAGTATCAAAGCTGGTCTGCTTACTTTTGGTACAATGTTAGCTTCTGAAGAAGCTACTCTTCCACTGGTGGATACAATACTGTAACAATACAATACTAGACTGGCCGTCATTTGCTTTAAGAGCAAATTCAGGATGTTTCGCCCATACTCCTCATGCAAGAAGTGGGCTGTCCAAAAATAACTCCTGGGCAAATCCAAGTTTCTGCATAATTTATGCAAATGAGGTCCTCATGAGCATAAGTTATGTCCAGGTGCTTTCACCTTTCCTACATGTACCTACATGTTGTCACGGTAAGGGAAATACAAGTTTATGCACGAATTATGCAAATGAGGTCGTCATTAGCATAATTCATGGCCAGGTGTGATCACCTTTGCTAACGGTACGTACATGTCAAATATAACATCCGTACCATGTAACATAAGGTACATATAAGTTTCTGTAATACCATTAGTATAGGTACCCCCTGACATCTGCTTGGTTTTAAGTCCCAGAAAGGGGTGAGTGTAGGAGGGCTTATGTTACAGTATGACCTAGTTCTTGCTGGCCCCGACAGAAAATAACCAAAAATTGCATCAAAAAATTGCAAAATAAATCATTTTGAAGTAGTGTATGCCAAAAAAAATAATGGGGTCCTTTGGGTAAATATCCAATGCACAACTAAACCAAATTTCAGGTCCTCAGGTTTCAACACCACGGCACTGGAGGCCATAATGTGCGACTTTTGTCTGAAAATGACCAAAAAACCTCCATAAAATCATTTTAAAAACTTATATCAAAAAAATTTAAAAAGGGTCTAGGGGTATACACATACTCTACCTGCATACCAAATTTCAGCTTATTTGGTCGACGGACGACCGAGAAGAAGCGATTTGAAGATTTGACAGGAGAAGGAGAAGGAGAAGAAGAAACCTGACAAAAACCATAACAATACAATGAATCATGTCACCATGATGAAGCATTCGGAAACATATAACAATTTGGTACTAATTTATTTATTTATTAATTTATTTTAATTAAAATCTTAATCAAAATTTCAATTAAAAAAAAATTAATTTATTAATAAACATTAAAAATTCGTTCATAACTATATCTAATTCTAGTTCTTATCAGCATCTGTAATAATGATGATGTAGATGATGATGATGATGATAGTGATGACTATTTGTGATGGTCATCATCATCATCATAACTTATTTCATCTTGATCATTGTCCCTCAAGGAAGGAAGGAACATCAGTGTGGAGGTAGCTGTCCAAATACATGACTTGGAAGTGCAGAATGAGGGGAAAGTGCTCCTGGAAGGAAGGAAAGAGGGAGGAACAAACAAACACAAAACAAACTAGGGGGCCCAAACCTAGTAGACATTACTTCTTTATTACATCACAAGATATCAGCCACCCAAAAATCAAGACCATAGCACGTCCAGCTTAAAAGATTAAAAAAATAGTTCTGCTGCAGTACCAAGCTCACATACCAGGGGGCCCAAAATCAACCTTGAACTTCGGCTTCACAACACCTGCCCACATACCAAATATCATCGTAATCCATCAAGAGGTTCCTGAGTTATGCTGACTACAGTAGTGCGGAAACACAAACATACAAACAGACAGACACTGAGACAGACAAACACACACACAGACACACCCAAAACTATATCTCCATTTTTCATGGAGATAATAAAAAAGGCAAACCAGCGTCAGCGGTGCGTAGGTAGCTGTCCAGGTGGGGCAATATGTAGGGGAAGTGCGGCTGGAAGGAAGGAAGGAGAGATGGAAGGAAGGAAGGAGGGAGGGATTGAAGAGCGAACAAACGAAGAAATAAAAAGACAAACCAGTGTGATCAGCGGTCCGTAGGTAGCTGTCCAGGTAGGGCAGGATGTGTGGAAAGTGCGGCTCCAGCGCAGAACGGGGGAGGTTCACTAACCACCTCTCCAGGGCGTCCAGCCCTGCGTGGGCCAGCGGCAGGTAGCTCAGGCCCAGCCGGAATGTTGTCTTAATGGGGAAAACAAGGTTTTTAACTCACGGAAGGGCCAAAGAATAACAGTCTGGAGCCTCAGTGTGATGAACGGCACTCAAATTTTGTTATGAGTCACTTACGACAATGCATTAATGTTAACAAACTTTACTACTAAATGGGACCAGTCTGAATCTGATATCAAAAGTTACAGCAACTAAGAACGAAAATGTGAAAAGAGAAAATGGGTCTCATCATGATTTTTAGAATTCCTTTACTATGTTGAATCTATTCTGACATGGATTTCCATACAAAATCCTAAGTTAGTGCTATGTGTCTATCTTTAGGGCGGGGACCAGTGCGCTGATCTCTGATTAGACGATCTGGTGAGACAGGGACAACACCAGCATGAGGTCAGAGGTTAGGGGTCAGGGTGAAGACTAAGAATCAGTGAATACTGATTGGTTACCTGAAGGGCGGGGACCAGTGAGCTGATCTCTGATTGGACGATCTGATGAGGCAGGGACAACACCAGCATGAGGCAGGAGGCCAGGAGGTCATCCTTATACTGCTTCAGCCTCACCAGCACCTAGGGAAGGGGTAAGGTAAAGCAGTCAACCTCAATAGAGGTGAAGCATGATGCTTTTTCAAGTACAAAAACATTGTAGCTAGTGGTAGTACAATACGGCTTTGCCACTGCTTGCATTTTGGGCTTGATGCACAACCCTACTCTTCTCGATAAGTGTGTTGGGTTCTTTTACATGCAGAGGTCTGACGCTTGAGGCCTTAGAAGACCATCAGAAAGGACAAATGCAATCCTTTACAACATGTCTCAGCTGGGCCTGACCCTAGGTTTGAACTCCAGCTAACGGATCCACGGAATTTAATCAAGATGGCCAAGCAGCGGGGTTGCGTTACCAGTTGCACCTCTGGGTTATAGGGGGCATTGTAAAAGGGGGTGGGGCACAAAAGTTGCTCAATGCGGGGATCGTGTGGCGTAACGGCAGGGTTTTGGCCCAGAACCAAGCGGTCCCGGGTTCGAATCCCCTGACGCCACCGATCTTGTGCCCTTGGGTAAAGTGTAAAAATGGGTATATCATGTGTGTGGGTCACGACACCAACAAAAGCTGCCGAAGTGAATTGCACTGTAACGGTTGTAATTCTAATAAAATCAAAATCAAATAACACAAGAGTGTGTGAATAATTTGTTTACATATTTTGCATTCTTTTTAAAAGTGAGATGTCAGATAGTAAGAAACTCTGACTCACCTCCTTGACAAACTTCCTGAACAGAGTGAAGCAGGCCTGTCCCTCCGAGGACCTGTCCCTCCCCTCAACGTCCATGGACTCTTCTGACGGGCTGAGGACCTTCATGTCCAGGTCCTGTCAACACAAGGAGACACGGCTTAATAGTATACACCATATAGTTATACATAGCTTATTGTTTATTATCTATTTGTTTCATGAGGGGAGGGGATGCATATCACCTACTAGTGATTTTCAATGTGCCCCGGGTGGGGGGAGGAGGGGGGACAAACATTTTATGAATATCAAATGCAATCAACAATATAAGAAAAAACACAATTTAATCTGTATGGTACATTTTTACTTCATCATCCACTATCATCTAGCGAAACAAAGTGCAAAGGTATTGACAAATTAATATTTTTTACTTTTACCGTGAAGAGCTTCTATAGCAGTATGACATCAAAATGAACAAGTCTGTATCTGAGCCAATCTGGCGGTGGATTTATCTATTCTACGAAAAACATGAAGCAATATATCTGACCTTGAAGTACTTGACCTTGGTGCAGATGGTCATGCAGACAGACAGGAGCTTGTAGAACCCGCTCACCAGGGGCAGTCTGGGTAAAATGGGGAAGGCAGAAGTTTAGGACTTATCCTGTTCATCAACTACATAACTGTGCTACGAAATGGTAATCAAAAAAAAAATATGCCAACAAAAGACAACACAACAAATCCTATGATCTTATTTATAAACGCAATGTGACGCAATGGCCCATCCTGCAGAGCAAGAACATCAGCCTGCCAGTTAAGATCAACCTTTACAGTCACTTGTCTCCATCTTTCTCTATGGCTGCGAAAGCTGGACCACAACGGCCGAAACAGAGCGCCGCATAGAAGCCTTCGAGATGAGATGCCTACGGAAGATCCTTGGCATCTCCTACCTGCAACGGAGGACAAACGACTCGGTACGGAGGAAGGTAGAGGCTGTCTGCGGCAGACATCCAACACTCCTGTCGACGGTCAAGCGCCGGAAGCTGAAGTGGTTCGGGCACGTATGCCGACACAACACACTTGCCAAGACCATTCTGCAAGGCACAGTAGCAGGAGGGAGGAAACGAGGAAGGCCAAAGAAGACCTGGCTGGACAACATTAAAACATGGACTGGCCTGAGCACTGCACAGCTGATCAGAGAGGCCGAGGACAGAACAGGATGGGCACGGATCACTGCGGCTGGCTGTCATGACGCCCCTACGACCACTGAGGTCATGGGTCATGAGTGAGTGAATGTGACGTCAGTGTGGCATAATAGTTAAAGCATTAGGCTTTTTACCAATGAGTTCTAGGATGATTACTCGCCATGCTCTGATGTTATGCCCTTGGGAAAGGCACTTCACCCCATATACATGTACCTATAGCACAACGGTGAAGTGATGCCCACCGAGCCTCTTTGTCTAATAGGTCTAAAGTGTGAAAAAAAAACACGGACTTGGTGCGCCGATGTGCCAGCATCTGCACATTTTCCACCAAGAGCTGTAAGTTTTGTTATAATTACAGTCTAACATCAGAGTCTGACCTTGTGGAGTGCAGGATGAGGGCGTGGCCGACTGTGTAGACCCAGCGCTGGAAGTACTCAGGGTGGTGGTGGGGCAACAGGTCCCTGCAAACAACGTTCACACAATCATTCAAATGAAAACCTTGTAAACATGGAAATTCTCCTGTGTTACTACTTTGTAGTACTTAATATCGGCAACTTCAGTCTGTATAAAATGTATTTTATTATGTATGATTCAATGTAAGTACGAATGTTGATTTCTTAATCCAGTATCAGATTTGATTGATTGATTGTGTGTGTATAAAATATTTAGTATTTTCTCCCAAGTTTACACAAATGAAAAGGCAACAATACAATTTAAAGGTAAGCACCCTCATTGGGTGGTGGTGAGATAACAGGTTCCTGTAGATATAGGCATGTTGTTCAAAATCAATGATGACCACTTAAGATTTGGAAATACAAAAGCAATCTTGAACATCTAACAATCTTACACACATATTAAGTGTGTGTAACTGTGTGTTAAAAATCAAAGATGACCACTTAAGATTTGGAAATATACTTACTAGCAATCTTAAGGTTGAACATGTAACACACATATGAAGTGTGTAATTGCAATGTCAGAATAAAGTAACAGAAAAGAAAACTGTGACAAGATACATGTGTGAGGTATGCTCGCTCTTTCAAATGAAAAATATTATTTAGTTTTATCATGATCAGGCAGGCTCTGAGACAGCAACAATTATAGCTAGATATTACATGTAGGGTTTTAAACACGTTTCATGATATGTGAAATGTGAGAGATCAGTTCTATATTATGACATAAAACAGAGTCCCAGTAAACTCCATCCAGACCTGCAGAAATCTACCACGTTGATGAAAACCACAAAGTCCCTTGGTTTGGCCGCCTGCAGCCCCGCGATGGGGTCAGAGGTCACCCCGTCCTGGGAGCTGGGGTCATCAAGGGTCGGCTGAAACACATAAAATGGGTTCAAATTTATTTTTAAAAACAAAAGTAAAATAATGCACTATTCAGACAATTTCTGTATGATCAACGACGCAAGCCAATCCCATGACGATCGATGGAAATATGTGGATGATTTAACACTCGGGGAAAACAGAAGCGCTCGCAAACAGTCACACCTTCAGGATCAAGTGGATTCACTTGAAGTATGGTCCAACACTGCGCAACTGAAACTGAACCCTAAGAAATGTATGGTACTGACTGTTTGCTTTATGAAGAGCCCACCTCCCCCTCCACCCATAACTCTCGGGGGCAAACCCCTTCTGGCAGTGGTCGTTGCTAAAGTGTTGGGAATCTGGTTGCAGTCTAATCTGAAATGGGACAAACAAGTCTACCAAGAAGGCCAACAAACGTATGTTTATGCTCCGGAGACTTAAGACGTTCGGTCTTTCGACGCCAGATTTAGTAACTGTGTACTGCGGCTATATAAGGCCTATCCTGGAATACTGTGCACCCGTCTATCACCACAGCCTCACAAACAAACAGACAATAACTCTTGAAAATGTACAAAGACGCGCATGCCGAATCATTCTAGGCCGCCACTACCATGACTACGCCACATCTCTACAACAGTGCGGGCTCGAAACTTTGAAGGAAAGGAGAAACAACCTCTGCCGAAGATTTGCTGCCAGCATGGAGAAATCAGAGAGAACTGTAGACCTGTTGCCCCCAACCCGACTAGCATCACATGGACGTAACCTCAGAAACTCAAAAACTCTGTCTCTGCCTACTACTCGCACCACTAGGTTAAGTAACAGCCCAGTTCCATCACTTTTAAGGATACTAAATGAAACAAAATGACACTGCTGCCTGAGAAGTATTACGTTAATGATTAATGGACTTAATGTTGTACATGTGTGTATTCGCTTTAGACGTAATAGTATTTTAAAATGACAATATTGACAGAGTCGATTTTATGGCAATAAGTGCAATGAGTGCAATAGTGCAATAGTTTTGTGAGTAAATGTGATTGATTTGATTTGTGTTATTGAATGTCACAATAGACGCAATTCAGTCTACAAATGTAGTACTGCAAGTTCTGTTGATTAATAAAACCATTTTGATTGATTGATTGATTGATTGAATTTCTAATCGGCTTCTTTCTTTGTTGTTTTCGTCCCCCCAAAAAAGACAACGTAAAATTTAATGTATTGACCTGAAAACACAGATTCTGAAGCAACTTTTTGATTAAGACAGTTCCACTGTTACCTATTGGTCAAAATTGTATTCAGAACATGTGAAGGTCATCTTTGCAAATTTGTGTCCTATCTAGATTTGAACTATTTTTTTCATCATATCTTACATTTAACTTTTCTTATTATTTCCAAAGCCTGACTAAAGGCAGGATCTTATGATGGCTGAACATGTTTAACAGGTCCCACCTTCTCAGAGCCTAGTTCCGCCTGTTTGGAGGTCGTCAGGTCGAGTTTGTCAATGACCTTTAGAACGGAGGTCACCAGCTCGTCGTAGAGCATCCTGTGCATGGCCTGTCTGTCCGCCACAGCAACACCCCACTGGGACAGCTCCTGTCAACAACAAATGATAAAACAAAAATAAAGAACGAAAACAAGACAAGAGCATTGAAAAAACAGATCTTTGTTCAGAACTAAATGGAATTCAGGTTGAATTACTATCATAATGATAGCTAGAGCATGTGGTCGTAAAAATGCTGAAAAACGGCTTTCTAAAGAAAAACTTCATTGCATTTTGATTTCGGCTTCCTATGTAGTGACAATATTTATTGCACAACCAACATTATCATAATGATTGCAACCTTGAGTCTAGAGCTGTCCAGCAGGTTGCCCTGCTGTGTAACCCTGACCTTGAGCCTGGAGCTGTCCAGCAGGTTGCCCCACAGCTGCAGGTAGTCCCTGTAGGAGAAGCGTTTGACCGGCTGTTGCGTCTGCTGTTCCCCTCCCTCCTCTGCTGGAGCAGCTGGGAGGTCATCGTCTTCAGCCTAAAACAGGAAAACAATGAAAATGCTCATCGCACAGTTTATTTTTACTATTGTACCAACATAGATATGCTGGTTCAGAGTTTGAAATGTGTATGTGCAGCATACCTGGGGGTGCAGCGGCAAGAAATCTCTCAAACTTACCTTTTTCAAAGTGCCAGTGGATTAATGTTAACGGAGGCTACTTATTTTTTGCAAGACATGTTATCTTTAAATAAAAGGCAGCGACTCACCGTGACCCCTTCTATAACATTGGGGTGGGAGCAGGTCCGGATCAGGGCCTGGTATACTGGGGATGAACAGAATACAATGTTTAGCACTCAACTAAGAACAATTTATATAAATTTGTAGTTAGTACTAAAAAAAAGCACAATCTACTCAAAGATGCCACTCAATGTAACTGAAAATGACCCTATGCTGATGACTGTCTGAGTGTGTAAAACACAAATTCAGTACATACATGCACACTGTGTACAAATCGACTGAGTCGGACTCAGACTGGTAATGCCAACCAAACCATGTCAAACCAGGATTAAGAGTATCGTCTTGGATGTGTGGTGGGTTCTTATTCATCGAGCTCCCTAGTGCTGGCATTCTGACTAATACCAGGACCCCACTCCCTCAGCAGCACCTTCAGGCCCACCCCCTCACTCCCCCCCCCCCTCTCCCCTCCTCACCTATCCTGCTGAGGAAGGTCCGTAGCGTGGCCCCCTTCGGCACCAGGGCCAGCAGCACCTTCAGGCCCCCCTCCCTCCATACCCCCTCCCTCCATACCCCCCTCCCTCCATACCCCCTCCCTCCATACCCCCCTCCCTCCATACCCCTCCCTCTATCCCCCCTCCCTCTATCCCCCTCCCTCTATCCCCCCTCCCTCCATACCCCCCTCCCTCCATACCCCCCTCCCTCCATCCCCCTTCCCTCCCTCCATACCCCCCTCCCTCCATCCCCCCCTCCAACCCCCCCTCCTCACCTATCCTGCTGAGGAACGTCCGTAGCGTGGCCCCCTTCGGCACCAGGGCCAGCAGCACCTTCAGGACCCCCTCCCTCCATACCCCCTCCCTCCATACCCCCTCCCTCCATACCCCCTCCCTCCATACCCCCTCCCTCCATACCCCCTCCCTCCATACCCCCTCCCTCCATACCCCCTCCCTCCATACCCCCTCCCTCCATAAACCTCCCTCTATCCCCCTCCCTCTATCCCCCCTCCCTCTATCCCCCCTCCCTCTATCCCCCCTCCCTCCATACCCCCTTCCTCCATACCCCTCCCTCTATCTCGCCTCCCTCTATCCCCCCTCCCTCCATGCCCCCTCCCTCCATCCCCCTTCCCTCCCTCCATCCCCCCTCCAACCCCCCCTCCTCACCTATCCTGCTCAGGAACGTCCGTAGCGTGGCCCCCTTCGGCACCAGGGCCAGCAGCACCTTCAGGATGGCCTTCTGGCAGATCAGGTGCATCTTCTTGCCGAGGCGCGGGAAGTTCTCGAACAGAACGACGACCAGACGCTCCAGCGACGTCACAAACATGTCCGACAACTGTAAGTGCAGATATCAGAGGTCAGAAAATGTTTTAATGACCTTGTAATGCTAAAGGAAGACCCATTGCCTTGTTAAGGCCATAGGGGCAGTTGGTTGTTTATATATTATGATCCACTGTGTCTAGGGCACAGTACTGGAAGTCGGATTAAGAACGCAGTCAAGATGCTGCATTCTAATGACTTTCTCTATTCTTTCTCTTGCTTTCTCTCCATCGCTCAATCTCTCTCAATCAATCAAATGTTCGCAGGCATCAGTGTCACTCTCTCTTTCAATCTCTATTTATCAATCTCCTTTCTTCACCTGATCCAGGTGCTGCACGATGCTGGCCTGGGCCTCCAGGAAGCTGGGCAGGTGGTGCACCTTGTAACCCCTCCCTCCCTAACCCCCCTCCCTAACCCCCCTCCCCCTTACCTGATCCAGGTGCTGCACGATGCTGGCCAGGGCCTCCAGGAAACTGGGCAGGTGATGCACCTTGTACCCCCTCCCTACGCCCCTCTCCCCTCCCTAACCGCCCTCCCCCACGATGCTGGCCAGTGCCCCCTCCCCCCCTCCCTCCTTACCTGATCCAGGTGCTGCACAATGCTGGCCAGCGCCTCCAGGAAGCTTGGCAGGTGGTGCACCTTGTAACCCCTCTCTCCCCCCTCCCCCCTCCCTCCCCCCTCCCTAACCACCCTCCCCCACGATGCTGGCCAGCGCCCCCCTCCCCCATACCTGATCCAGGTGCTGCACGATGCTGGCCAGCGTCCCCCCTACCCCTTACCTGATCCAGGTGCTGCACGATGCTGGCGAGCGCCTCCAGGAAGCTGGGCAGGTGATGCACCTTGTCCTCCAGGCTGTCCGCCGTGCCGAAGTACAGCTGCTCGCTCCTCTGCATCATCTCGCTGAACATGAACTTCACATCGCTCTCCGACAAAAACATCTTACACGGCTGGAAAAATATTTCCCACACTGTGAGTTTTAGAATATTACAGGAGCCTTTTCCATTCTTGATAACAAAAGTACATTTTTGTCCATTTATCAAACAAAAGATATGCTGATTTCAGATCACTCCTTGCACCCATTAACAAACTGTGTCTATTTGGCTAGCTTCTTGAAAACTGTTCTGCTCGATAAAAGGTGGGCAAACTAACCTATCCTAGGCCCTTCCCATCATAACAACACCGTTAATAACTGTATAATAATAACTATAGAATATGTTTTTTACTGAATAATAATTCTACAACTGTTACAGCAAATGTTAGCATGTTTTCTGTTCTTTCTGATGAACCAACTTACGGCAGCGAAGAATCCGTAGCCTCGCACAGCGATGGACATCTCCCGGGTCCCCGCCTCTGTTGTGTCGATGATGGAGCGGAACTCTCGGATAAAGAACTGCAGGGTGGGGCAGAGGAACTGTACTGGAACTTGTGCTTCACTCATAAAAGTTTGTAGCAATAAAACTTGCTTTGTACGCAACTTTGACTTATTTCCTAACTTCAAAAGTACTAAGTTTCACCTCAGGACTTATCAAACTTGCATGAAGTTGCATCTATGATAGAATAATGTAAGATCTAAGAATTTTGTCCCTCCTCTGTTCAGGTCAATTATAATTCATCTATATAAGGAAGAATAATGATATTCCCTTCCATAAAGTAATTTATTATGTTAAATGTACTATGTGTGGATACTAGAACTTAGTAGAAGGGATGGATGTGCAGATAAAGCAAAGCTGATATCATCATTTTAAAGTAGGAAGACTTCAAATTGGCATAGACATAGCACATCAAAATAATACATTTCATATAGAGTAGACATGGCACTGTGGCTGTATTTCACACATCATGCCTTTCGAAGGGGAGTCACTGTAAGAAGCAGTTGTCTGAAGCAGTTGTTTGACGTTCTTACCTTGAACACAGCCAGATCAGCCTTGTTGTCCCCCTTCTCATGCCTGGTCACCAGCATGGCGGCGATCTGTGAAACAACAACATCAGGTTGAGGTGAGCCTTTAAGAATTTTAGCAAGACTTCATTCCGTTTGTGTTTGTGGCTCTATTTCGCATTCCCACAGTAATATGACCAAGCTATATAATGTTAATTCAACAATAAAAGTAAAAGTTAGAGTGACCCAAGCTACTTGATAAGACGCATAGGGGTGGCACCCATTTCAATAGCCCTTGGACCACACAACTTTGTGCAATCACTACAGCAGGCTAGGGGGCTAGTCCACTGGTAGTGGAGTGTGTTTCGCTACCATACTGTTTCCCAAATGCTGAGTGCTTAGCAGAGAAAGCAGTATGTACCATCTTTAAAGTCTTTTGTAGTATGACCTGACTGGGAATCAAACTAGGCTATGTTAAGGTGGAGAAAAATTGATGCATGCGTGGATGTCATCCATAATATCAACTCAGTGTGGCCTTAAATTTTGTAGAATGTCAAAAAACGTAACCACTATCCCTCACCTGTTTGAGGAAGGACTCCAGAGCTGCGTATCCCGCCTGCTTTACATCCCGATTAGAGTGTTGACTCCACTGGTAGAGTTTCCTGTACATGTCCTATGGGAGACACAAAACTGTTGTTACACACTGGCAACTCTTATTGTCACGCATTTGACATAGTTTTTACATGTTTCACATCTCGGTTTGGATGTTGACTCCACTGGTACAGTTTCCTGTACATGTCCTACGGGAGACATAAAACTGTTGTTACACACTAGCAACTCTTATTGTTAGTAATACATAGTTTACATGTTTCACATTTTAGTTGGGATGTTGACTCCACTTGTCAAGTTTCCTGTTCATGTCTTATCGTAAAAGCTTGTATGGAAGGAATGGAACCCACCTCATAATCGTTCATCAGGTACTCGTTAAACTGTGCTGCATGTTTAGCCAGCAGCCACAGGGCAGCTGCGGGGGGTGGAAAGAAAAAACTTCAGTAATGATTCTGTCCATTTATAAACTTAAAGCTCTACAACAGCTGGCGACATGCATGATTTCCCCTGGTGAAATAAAAAAATAAACATGTAGCACTGCATGGATAAAGTCGGAGCTTTACTTCTGGACCTTTCGAGTGACATCCATCACTCTTCTTCTTCAGCGTCACTAGAATAAACTAACTGGGCAGAACGAATACAAAATTATACTTTGTCTTATTAATACATTTAACAGGAGTGACCAGTTGATCATGTCAAAGTCACCAACTCATCGGGATCATATGCAAATGGTTTGAGCGACATCGGCATAATGATCCTTATGATTTGGACATGATGAACCATTTTTTTCCAGTAACTAGACAAGTGATGACTGCACCTCACCTTTGGGTACATCATACCGAGCCATCTCCACCTGTGGGGAGGTACATGTATGATGTATTAGTTCCTCTGCCCAGATGAGTTTAGATCAATCAATCAATCAAAGTTTATTGCACAACAAATGTAACGGGTACAATGTATGGCAAGTAGTACAAAATGTCAAGACATATATTTCTTTGCTTATTAACAATACTAATTGATTCTACAAAACTTAAGTCTAAGCACTACGGTATCCAATAAGAATAATACAGAATACTTATATGGAAGTTTATGTCATGCCTGGGCCTGATACGGGTGTTCCGGACCGTGTGATAACTATCCGGATCACATAGGGTTCGGGAGGGTTATCACACAGGCTTCCATAGAATATTTCGAACGCATTTCGAACGCGTCGGTTGCGCGGCCGTCGGAAATTCGAATACCGGATTCGGAGATTGGAATCAATGTTACTACAGTTTCTTGTTCGAGGACACAAAACTCCCTCAACTTCTGGAGCATTCCGCATTGAAATGTGTGTTTTCTGGGGTGGGTATGGCCAAGGTATGACATAAATAAAATACAACACGTTGTATTCCGCATCACCCTCGGTCCCAGCCCTCCCGCGGGTCGGATCGCCCTCCGGCCTACGGCCGTCGGGCGATCCGACCCGCGGTCGGGCTGGTACCTCGGGTGATACGGAATACCCCGTGTTGTATTCTATATATATTACATGATACACAGGAAACATCAATTGTTTGCGTCAGAGATTAATCAATTTCTTTTTAGAATAGAGGTAGATATGTAGAGCTGTGTAGTACTGTAAGTATGGCAATCTAAAATATTCTACATCACAACAATTCATCTGTGAAGAAAGCTGGGGAAAAGGCAGAGCATCTATAGCATTTTTGTCTTTTAGTAAAAGCTTGACTAAGGTAACAAATTCTAGTATCAGCACCCCACACAGAAAACTAGTAATCTCAGAAACTTAATTTGATTAAATTCACTTGAGAAAATGGCAGAAGCAACCTTTAATTTGGAGAGAGAAAGTCCAAGTTCATCTATGCAACAGTGGCAGGAGGATCTAAGGTCTAAGGTATGAATGATTAGATAATTTACACAATAACAACAGGACATTAAGATTCCTTGAGACCCACCTGAGGCGACACGGCCTTCCTGGTAAAGGTGTAAATGTCCTTGGAATGAGCACTTCCTGCGGAAGGTTCAAGGTCATGCTTACTAAGTTTGACACAACTGTGCCATACAAACCGATTTCAATTCACCATGGTACAGGTACACATGATGGAATGATAAACAGACAGAATCATGGATGATAAAAGAGAGAAAGAATAAAGAAAAAAATTAAGAAGTAAAGACCTTTAAAAGAGTGGAAAGACAAAAAATGAGAAAAAATGTCTACAGAAAAAAAGAATTTCAAAGAAAAGAAAGTGTACAATATTGCAATAATT